>JAVLUX010000001.1:1547500-2147500 GCA_032164185.1 Moxostoma hubbsi | reverse complement strand
CCCCCAATGGTTTACATAAGAGGCTACCACTGTATTGCCCACCCGCACCAAGACATGGCAGCCTCAGGAGGAAGTATTTCAGGGCTAGAAATATGGCTATCAGCTTGAGACAGTTACTGTGACAACCGAACTGACGACCCTCCTATCCCTTTAAGCCGGACGACCACTTAAGGCCGCTACCCAGCCCGTCAGGGAGGCGTCTGTTGTTAGCAGCCTGCGATGACAAGACGCACCTAGAGTGGGACCCAAGGTAAGAACCGGGGTCTGAACTACATAGAAAGGGAACGAAGCACGTGGCGCATAACCCTTATTTGCCTTAGGGGACCGGCCCTTGGATAAAACCCCCTGGCTTCCAGCCACAGCTGAAGCGGTCTCATATGCAAAAGGTCCGAAGGGATCACTGCGGACACCAACGTCATGAGACCTAGTATTCAATGATACTGACAAGCAGTGCAACCTCGACCTAGCCTGACCTTGCTCAGGGTGTTCTGAATGGAAACGATTCGTGCGGGAGACGATTGTGCCTGCATCGTGACCGAATTCCATATAACCCCCAGATGAGTCAAGACGATATCCCTGTGCTGAACTGCCAGTTCTTGGAACTGCGCTAGGATCAGCCAGTCGTCTATAAAATTCAGAATGCGGATGCCCTGGAGTCACAGAGGAGCCAGTGCTGCATCCATGCATTTCCTGAATGTGCGGGTTAATAGGGCTAGGTCAAATGGAAGAACCCGATACTGGAAGGCTTCGCCCCCGAAAGCGAACCTCAGGAACTTCCTGTGCTGTGGCTCTATATGAAAATATGCATCCATGAGATCGATGGTGACCAGACAAACGTGATGTTGGGCTTGTGACATGATCATCTTGATAGTCAGCATCTAGGACTTGAACACCGAGCGGTTCAAGCCTCAAAGATCTAGAATCGGACACAACCCTCCACCCTTCTTGGGAACCAGGAAGTAGCTGCTGTAATAGCCTGACTCTTTCTCTTGAAGGGGAACATGTTCTATGGCCCCTTTAACCAAGAGATTTTGCAGTTATTTCCACAGTAGACATGCCTGTCCCGGTTTCACGGTAGTGGGAACCACGCCGTTGAAACGGGGAGGATGGCGAGCAAATTGAATTCTGGGACGAAAGGGACGAACCCGTCTCTCGCTCCTCAGCCAGATCCATATGAGAGCCCCACAAATTAAGTGAGAGTGCTGAATCCCGGAAGCAAGCGAGGCGAGCGCGAAGCACTTTGCCTGAAAGCAAATCACAGTGCTCGCACCCCCACTGCTGCAAAACTGATGCGTGTCCTCTTCAGCTATTGAGCGAGGAACACGCATCGTTTACGGCTTTCAGTCATTCTTTCTTTCTTTTAAAAATATATATATTTTCTAGACAGAACAGAAAGGAGAAAAGGTTCACTTCACACTGCCTCACAAATTCTAATTCCTAACAGAGGAAAGAAAGTTTTGACAGGGTTTGTGTAACACACACACACACACAGAATAGCTCTGAAAAAAGCTCTGACACCTGGTGACGGATCCATTTATAGCCTGGCCACAGGTGCGTCTAATGACTACATCAGCCGAGGCTATAAATTCCGGTCAATGTTCATTGACGTGTTACACACATATTCACAGCTCGTTCACGACTAGGATCGTTCCCCATAGCGCTTAGCAAAGCGCAGCATCATAGTGAAGCTTTTTATAAAGGGAACAAGGGGTTTGAATGTTTGAATATATGGCCACAATAACACTCTTAAAATCTTTGATACACACACACACACACACACACATGCACGCACGCACACACATTTGGCTTTTTATTTTTTATTTTTTAAGTGCATATAACCACTTGATGTCATGCTGCACACAGAGAACACTGTCTATTCTTGAGTTCCACTGTTGTTGCTTTGAGACACTTATGTTTGATTGACACAGTCCACAAGGAATGCTTACCTTGTGAAAAAGAAAGAAAGAATGAAATAAAATAAAATTGTTTCTCTCACATTAATTCAAACACATGCACAAATGCAACAGTGTCTTAAAGGTGTACTTTAGTTGTTTTTTCCTCATTGAAAAGTTTTACTGATAAAGAAATGTATACAATTATGAGCACTCACATGAAACTGAGACTCCAGTCACATCAGTAACCTTCTAAAGGCTGTTTTATTATTCATGGAAAGGGTCACCTCAATGAGGATGACATGTTAGGATCACATGACCAGCCGAATACTACACACTCTATATAATACTACTGTTTTTAGACAATTTCACTTGTGGATTTAAATAATCATGGCTGGCTGTGAATAGTACTAGTGGATTTCTACAGTAGCATTGGTAACTGGAAACTATTGTATTTTGGGCCTCATGTACTCAGACAAGACACAAAGGCAGGCCTACATACAGTCATAAAGCCTGACTCTGGCCCACTTAGGACCACTAGATGCCTGATTGCTACAACAACGGTGCCAAAATCAAACAAAGGGAGTACAAAACTAACTACAGATCCCGTCAAGTCTTGCTCACTTTACACCTATGTGTGAAATTCTGAAGGATCGATCTATCAACTCCTATTGGATGAAACGTAAGACAGATCGCGTCCCTCAACCATGATGTCATCGAAAGTATAAAAACATATCTTTCAAAAACATCTTTCAAGCTTTGCTTCCAGCGACAGAATGTGCCGTGTCTAGTTGCAGCCCTGCTGCTGCCAGGTGTAGCCTCGTTGCCCAAGGAAGTAACGTAAATACCTGAATTTTGGCCATACGATCTCTATCTCGCTGGACAAGCTGAGATTTCTCAGTTTTCCATAGAGCATGCTAATGGATCCGAAGGAGACTGCCGAGCAATCCGTGTCTTCACCCTTTTACCTGCAGAGGTGATGAAAGAAGATTTCTCTTCCTTCTTCAGCCAAGTCGACTTCACTGATATCTCCGCCATACCGCCCACCGACACAGCAAAAAATGGACTCCCGTCATCACCCGAGCTTCAAGGAACAGAGTTGGAGTCAAACGACGGACGAACACACATTCTATCTGCGACTCAAGTAAGATGTTTACATCTGGGCAGAGATAGATTATTATAGTGTGTTATTCTTGTGTATCAAGCAGGGCTGGACTGGTTATCTGGCATACCGGGCATTTTCCCGGTGGGCCGACGCACTTTGGGGCCAATCAAGGGTGGACTGGCCATCGGAAGAACTGAGCGGGCCGATGGGTCAGCCGCGAAATGTGCAGAATGGGCCGTGATAAGCTAAAATGAGTCACAGCGTTATGCATAATGGACAACAAAATGGCGCCGCGATATGCAGAAAAGGACAGTGAGTTTTGGTAACTTACGAATGAGATTTGCTGTGTTGTCGTTCAACCATGTTGGACTGTTTGTGCATTTCCGCCATCGTGGGTGAGACTGTCACACTGAGTTTATCCATTAAAGAACTGATAACCACAGTGGACAGATTAAGAGTCGTTCACCACGTCTCTGAGTAATAAAACTAAAGGTTGCCTTGTCTCCCACGATCGTTAAAACCTCTCTCTCGTACTAACCGCACACACACGACCCCTCACAAGCATACCCGCACACACATTTGGCGAGCAGATAACATGGCGATAGAGCCAAGCTATGTCCCTAAGTTATCATACCAACGGAGACATGCATTAAACAGGCAGACACCATTAACCAGTCTCTCCACCCACATTCACGGCCAGAAAACTCGCATGACATACTCTCCACGAGAGCCACGTCCAACATTTTGTGCCCTCCTTCCCTACTTACACACTTACACACACACACACACACCTACCTTCCTCTTATGTATTATAGGCTTATATGTTACGATATCTAATCATGTTACTGTTTAGTTTGTATTTGGAAGTCATAATAATTGAAATTACTGCATCAATAAAGTTTGTTATAATTTAAAGAGAACAATCCTATCTTGAGACTGCTATACTGTCTGGTTACCACCAGGGTGGTGCTCGGCAATATTAATACTTATTAATATTCTATTGATTTGAATAATTGATAGTTATCTTTGATGATTGTTGATTTGAAGAATTAATAAGCTAATGTTGATTATAATCAATGTTCTATTGATTTGAATTAATAATTATCTTTGATAATTATTAAATATTGCTAATAACCAAACTGAACGAAGCACCCAACATGTGTTTTGAATTATGTTGCATTCAAGTCCAAAGATGTCAGTGTTGGCCCAAGATGAAGTAAACAAAACAAACAAACAACAAAAATCACAGTAAGATTTTATTTAAAGGAATATTGCCAAAGAAAAGTATTTCATTAACATTATCAACATTAATGGAGAGCTCACTGAATATAAAGTATAAGGAATAATTGAAATAAATGTGGCATCATAAAACTATACTGTGTAAATCTAACAAAACAACCATATTCACAAAACAAATTAAAAACATATATATATAATTAGGACAATTAGAATTTTGTATTTATTTTTTTGTATGGTGACATTATTTTCATGACAATTAAACACATTTCCCCAAATTCCCATTACTGTACATCCTCATACATTTTTATTTTACCTCTTTTGTAATTAAACCAATTATTTTTAATTAGCTTCTAGTTACTGTAATGTATTAATCTTAATGTTCCAAAATAGGCTTAATTTTCTTAAATCCAAATATAATTAATATATTTAAATATAATTAATTAATTTATATATTTATTTATAATATATATATATATATATATATATATATATATATATTGAACTTATAGTTTATTATATCTTATATATATCTTATCTATATATATTATATCTTTTAAATATCTCTTAAATATCTCTAAATTTACAAATATTGCAATATGTTAATAAGCAATTTCAAACAAAAATCATAATGTTATTCTGAATATTGGCATCTTGAACACACTTCTGCTGATATTTGGTACAATAGCAAGTGATATTGCGTAAATGAGTAACAAACATTGTTTGGAAATTGTATGAGGAGCCTAGAATCTATAATACCCTCTGGACAATTAATGAATTGAAATATTTTTTTGTTATTATATATGGTATGTAAAATATAGCCACTATAGGGAACAGCAATAAATTAACATGATGAATTTGTGAACAAAATTAAGACAAATATCAAAATGATTGCAACAAGATAACAGTGTGCTTTCTTTGAGAGCCTCGGACTGAGTTACAGGACAATCAGCATGTTGTCTTTCTATTAATTTAGCTAGAATAAAGGTATCCCAGATGTACAAATGTTTCCAGACATATGTGATACTCTGGGGAATGGCTTTCTAGTCGTGCGCAAGTGGTCATAAGGTCACAGATGCACACAGTTGAACAGACAAAATGGTCACATTAAGACAAACCACATTTTTATTCAATTTTTTTTCCTATTGAGTCACTCAGTTTAACTTCTGGAATATAGTACAATGCTCATAAAGGAAAACAAAGATATCCAAAATGGAGCCAAAACTGCAGGCCAGCTTTCTAGTGACATCATTTATTAAAATTAAAATTGTATCACTTGTTCAGAGAGTTGCATACCGGTAATTGTATACAGGATTTTTAACTGCTAAAATGGGTCTATCCATGAGTTACAAACAGGAAAATTCAGCCTCAAAAAGGCACTTTGAAGAAAGAACAATCTTGGCCACCATGCTGATGGGTCATTTCAAACCGAAATGCTCAAAATGTACTGCTTCAAAGCACCCTTCAAAAAAATATTTCTGTAGGATTCATCTGATGGATACTTTACTACCAAATTTCTACAGAAGGGATAAGGTAAAGTATTTATGTGTTGTGGAAGTGGTCAGATGCAAATGTCTAGCACAGTGTGATATCACAATGTGGAGGAAGTAGAGAACGAGTCTGAAAAAGGAAGGACACCGGGAGCTGGATTCTTCAAACACAGGTAGGGAACTCACTGGTTTACAGCTTCACAATAACACATCAGCTTCACATTATGGCTCTCGACCCAGTCTCTCTCTCTCTCTCAATCCGGCACTGGCATGGTCCTTTTATGCCAATCTCACTACAATTAGAGACAGGTGTTAGTCATAATTTGTTTCTGGTGAATGCACCCTTACCGCTCTCTCCCGACAGACGCTCAACCATGTCCCCACTGCCACATATCCCCACTGCCTGACTAAGGCCGGGGAGACATCCGGACTGCCTACCACTCCCCCCATTTCTGGACAGGAAGTCGGCGACAGGCATCTGCACTCCCGGTCTGTGGATCACCTTGAATTTAAAGGGCTGTAGTGCTAGATACCACCGGGTGATCCGAGCATTAGTATCCTTCATGCGGTGGAGCCATTGGAGTGGGCCGTGATCTGAGCAGAGATTGAAGGCCCACCCCAGCAGGTAGTAACGGAGAATGAGGACCACCCACTTGATTGCCAGAAACTCCTTATCCATGATGCTGTACTTTGTTTGTTTGCGGCTGATGTACAGAACTCCACCACCTGCGAGAGTACGGCCCCCTTAGCCCCCTGTCTGAAGCGTCCATCTGTAATACAAAAGGGAGACAGAAATTAGGTGCATGTAAAAGCGACCCTCCGCAAAGTTTCGTTTTAACCTGCGTAAATGCCTGCTGGCACTGCTCCGTCCACTGGACCGGGTCTGGAGCTCCCTTTTTAGTGATAACTGTTAGGCACAAATCTCCCATAATAACAACCCAGCCCCAGGAACTGTCTCACCCCTTTTTGGTCTTGGGTCTCGGGCAGGTCGCAATCGCCGATATTTTGTCAATTTGGGGATGCACCTGCTCGTGGCCCAAGTGGAACCCCAAATAACGTACCGCCACCTGCCCTATCATGCACTTCTTAGGTTTTTCTGTGAGCTCCGCCCATTACAGCGACCTCAGAACTGCCCTCAGATGCTGCATCTGCCGCTGCCAATCATTGCTATAAATGATGATTGGCAGCGGCTTAAGCCGAATGTGGTCTAAGGATTCGGTCAATTAGAAGCTGAAACGTGACCGGAGCCCAATTTGCCTGGTGTCACAAATTGGTGTAATCCAAATGGTGTGGAGAAAGCCGTTTTTTCATGGGAAACTGGTGTCAAGGGTATCTGCAAAAATGCCCTTTGTCAAATCCAGAGTCGAGTAAAAACGAGCAGAGCCCAGCCGATCAAGCAACTCATCAATATGAGACATTGGGTAGGCATACAATTTAGACACCATGTTGACTTTTCTATAATCCACACAGAATCGTACAGACCTGTCGCTCTTAGGCACCAGAACAAACGACTGGACCAGTTGCTGTGGGATTCCTCTATTACTCCCACATCGAGCATTGCATCCAATTCTTCCTGAACTATTTTTTCTATGTGCGGGCAATCGGTAGAGATGGGTACGTACCACCACCCCCGGCTCGGTCTTGATGTGGGGTTGGATGAGGTTCATGTGATCCGGTAGAGGGGGAAAACACATCCGCAAATTCTTGTTGTAATTTGGCAGCCTCTGCGAGTTGGTATGGTGAGAGGTGATCTCTTGACGTGATTGTGTTTTGTGTATACCTCCACCCTCTCTGGAACTATCGTAGCAAACATCACAGGAGCCGTCTCCCTCCACAATTTCAGGATTGCTTTTCGAGTTCCCCCACTTGTCGTGTGACCTCAAAGGGTCCTTGCCACTTGTCGAGTAATTTGGAGCTCGATGTAAGGAGTAATATGAGTACCTTATCTCCCGGTGCAAATTCCTTTAGCTGAGTTCCCCTGTTATACAGTCGGCTATGTCATTCTTGAGCTTTGAGAAAATTCTCCTGTGTTAGTTGCCCCAAGGTGTGGAGTTTTGCTCTAAGATCAAGAACGTATTGAATTTCATTCTTACTGTTTGAAGTTCCCTCCTCCCAAGCTTCACGTAAGACATTAAGCACGCTGCGTGGGCGCCACCCATACAGCAGCTCGAATGGGTAAAACCCTGTGGAGGCTTGCAGAACCTCTCATTCTGCGAATAACAGGGGATCAAGCCATTTGTCCCAATTTCTAGCATCCTCGTGCACGAACTTACAAATCATGATTTTAAGGGTTTTATTATATCGTTCCACCAGGCCATCTTTTTGTGGATGGTAAATGCTGGTGTGGATTGATTTAATGCCCAATAATTTGTAAAGCTTGCATAGTGTTTGTGACATAAAGTTTGTGCCCTGATCGGTGAGGATTTCTTTCAGAATCCCCACCCAGGAGATTATTTTAAAGGGTGCCTCCGCAACACTGTATGCTGAGATGTTGCGTAGAGCATTGGTGGATAGTGGTCTGGTTACAATCCATGTGCACCATGGCTTGGTGTGTACTCCCCTTGATTCTTACCAGTATCCTGTACCCTCCAGCTTGCTCTGGGGCAGCCTATGGTGCATCAGTGATCCGGACTACATTTCCCAGCTCCATCACAGGACACTGATCCCAGAAGTGTTCTAGATCCCCACAATGCCAGCAGGCCGGCCCAGGCGCTACACTCGCACTTGTGGGGGCGGGTACATCCACCAAAGGGGGAGAGTGGGTAGACCCTGAAGTTGCAGGGAAAGGGATAAACTGATGCAAGTGCGGAGCCGGATTCAGTGGGCATGGATATAGTAACCTATCTGGTGAAAGATTGAGAAATCTGGTCCTTAGAGAATCCCATCAAATGTATCCTCCTCTGAGTATAGAGAGTTTGGTGTACAGGTTTATAATGAATAAGCTGAAGCTTGAAATTGTGGTATCCATCGTCTGAGATCTTCTCTGAAGGAATTAAGTAGTGCTAAATAATTAAGCTTAAAAAGATGATCTATATTAAATTGAATATGTATCGCAAGATATTTAATTGAAGTAGTGGGCCATTTGAAAGGGGAAGAACCTGTTCTTAATCCTAATCTATTCAATGGGAGTTCTTCCTGTTTTTTTGTTTATTTTTAGTTCACCCTGTGTATACAGCACTCACCAAAGCTGTTAATCGAGGATATAACATGGTATTGACAACTGCGGATTCTGTATGGGATGAAATTAGTCTCAAAATGATTAACAAACGAGTGCATACTTATTTGTACAATAAGTATGTATCAATTTGATCAGTATTGTAAATGTATCTTACAATCAACAGACAAATGCCTTTCAACTTGTGTCTGTGAAATTCAAAATTAAATGAATGTGCTGGGACAAATAGAGACATATTTGATTTTGATTCATTTTAATTTTTAGACTTCCTTTCCGCTAGTTTTGCCTTGCACGATCCACACACAAATATCTAAGGATCCATGTGTAACTTTGTGTGAGCAAAGCAGCTACCACTAGATGGCAGTCTCATTTTACAGAAATACCATCAGGTGGGACATGGTTAATTGACAAGACACTTCAAGCAAACAGAGACTGACATAAGCAGAAAGGATAAAAGGTATGTCTCAAGTTCTCTCATATACTGTATAGTGTATTACCAAAGATAATGTCATTTCATAGTTTAAAAGCCATTTTAGCCATTTTTTTAGAGTGCAAGTCCCGTTTACAATGCAGTTGTGTTACATGCTTTCTAGTTAATAGGATTCCAAAACCTGACTGAATGTGTTGTTGTTTCTGGCATCAGTCAGTGTTAAAATCAGCTGTTTTAATCTTAACAAAGTTTATAGACAGACAGTGGGTTGTGCCAGATAGTGGGTTGCGCCAACAAGGTATCTAACAATTCTGTTGCACCAAACTTTAAACCTTGTTTAAAAATGATCACAGATACATTTGCGAGTATGATGGCTGTTCTTGTTGGCAGTGCAGTTACCCACTATCCCATATTTACATGTGACAGGGGACAGACGGATCTCTCAAAGAGAAAGAGAGTGTTAATTCGGCATTTAACGAGAGTGCTTATAAGCGACAGGTGTTCGGTATTGCTTCCCTCTTCTTTCATTCTCGCTTCAGTCGGCAGCCCGTGCTCTTAATTTCTGACCACAACAGTAGCACTGACGTGAGGTGAGGCGGTCAATCCGAGACCCGTGGGGTCCGTTTACTTAAATTATGCTGCCATATTTAAGACTAGTGACATTGTACATTCACAAATATGTCTCTATTTGTACAAATTTCAACACAATTATTTGATGACAGATACAAGATAAAATGCGACAAACAAATTTGAGGGTTGAAATACACATTTGTGAAGTTTTTACAAATTGATGGGTAGATATGCACACATTTATTAATTTGTAATTGTTTATGTGAGTCGGAAATGGTAAAATCAGAGAAACAAAAGTCTCAAAATTTAAATGAATCAAACAGAATAAACAAATAGACAACGATGAATGCATGTGTGTCATGTGATCTACAAATGCACATTCAATATTTCACATGACCATTTTGTGTTTGATTTGGAAAATATTCCTTTGTTTGCATAAACAAATTGTGATACATTTGTTCAAAAAGGAACATTTGTGTTTACAAATATGTCTCTATTTGTATAAATCCCAGCACATTCATTTAATTTTTAATTTCACAGACACAAGTTGAAAGGCATTTGTCTGTTGATTGTAAGATACATTTGCAACATTTATCATATTGCCAGATAAGTATGCACACATTTGTTAATCATTTTGAGATTAATTTCATACCATAATTCTGTATGTATAGAAGTTTTCCCCTTCTATCACTCACTGGACATTGTGTCAATGAAGTGACACAAGGGGTCGCTCTTGGGAATCCGATTCACCTTCAGATCTTTGAGAAAAGGCCAATGAGAATTGGGGAGTTGAATTTGCTTGCCACTACCCCCCACATACAGGTACAAAGGGAGGCCTGCAGGCAAGTTCATTCATACTGCCATCCATTCACCTCTCTGCGAAGCATTGCTGTTGGATATACGGTGCATTCCAGTGGTTCCCCTCCGGTCTGCCCTCCGCTGCAGACTACACCCCTGGGCGCTTTGACGGTGCTTTAAAGAGTTTTTCCTCTAAAAATGTGTGTTTCCTCAATTACAGCAGGTACAGTGACATTGAAAGTTTTTTTTAAGACACGTCTTTTTAAAGATGCCTTTCCGTCTCCGTGGGTCACGATCACTCCCTCACTTGCCTGGGCTATAAGTGCATTGAGGAAGTATTTGTGGATGGTTTATGTTCTCACTGCGAGAGCGTAACCATGGCAACGTTGCGGTCGCGACTTTCCTTCGGCTGTCCCCCTCGGGGCTCCTCTTACCAACAGGTACGAGACTGCTTTGGTTGACGCTGGAGGCGATTCCAGGTCTTCAGTGGGTATGGTTCCGCTGGGTGAATTCCCCAAGGACCGCCCACTCCCCGGTATGCTTGTTTGCTTCTGTCTAGCACTGGGATGGGAGACAGGCTTGCCTCACTGCCAGCCTTATGTCTCTTCCGGAGCTTGTGAGCCAGATGAGATGTTGATCGCTGCATTGGAGAGTGTCTTGGTGATGTCAGACGCCAAGGACTCGACCGGGCTGCCACCTTCGGTTGTGGCAGCCCAGCCTGAGACCGACATGGAGCTGACCGCCATGCTTGCCCAGGCTGCCATGAGTGTTGGGCTTGAGTGGAACATTTGCCAAGCCCCGAGCACTTGCTGCTTGACTACTGGGTTTTGGGTTCGACGCGCCACTCGTGGCCACGGCCACCTCCAGTCTCATTGTTCCCGGAAGTGCATGATGATCTGACGTGATCGCGGAGGGCACCTTTTTACTGCTCGAACCTGGTCCTTTGGCTCGTCCACTCTCACTACCCTCGACGGGGGGGATGTCAGAGGGTTATGCCGCGATACCCCAAGTGGACAAAGTGATCGCGGCACACCTGTGCCCGCTGAATGCTACCACCTGGCGGACTTACCTGGCACTCCCTTCACAAGCCAGAAGGGCGACATCGTCCCTGACGACAAAAAACCTACAGCGCTGCCGGGCAGGCCACTTCCGCCTTTCATGCCATGGCCCTCTCACAGGTCCATCAGGCCAAAGCTCTGAAAGAGTTACACGTGGGTAGTTCTGATCCCCCATCGAGCAGACGATGTCTACACTCGTGGTCCAAGAGTGCCACCTATGGCTGAACCTGGTCAAGATGAGGGAGGCAGATGAGGCACGGTTCCTCAATGCCCCCATCTCCCAGGCTGGCCTCTTCAGCGACACCGTCAAGGTCTTTGCCCAGCAGTTCTCGGTGGTGAAGCAACAAACAGAGGCCATTCAGCACATCTTACCCCGGTGCGGCTCAAGAGTGTGCACCCCGTCTGTTCGATGAGGGCGTACCCCTGCGGCAACCCAAACACAACCGGCTCCACCCCAGCTCGAGCCCTCAAGATGGGCCACCTGAAGAAGGAGCAGGAACACAGTAGCTGGTGTACAGACCACTCCCTCCCCCGGTGGAGGGCCAGGAGGTAAATCTTTTGTCCCCTTCTTTTCTGTTCGCCATATGGTGTATTTCTCTGTGTTTCTCTGTGTACTTCTCTAAAAACAGATATATGGTGTATTTCTGTGTTTCTTTTAATTAGGCTAGTTGTATATCACTCGACCATTCATGGTGTCTGCTCTAGCAAACTGAAAGTATAATGAATATCTTTAGAGCTTGTACTCCTTTTCATTTGATCTAATAATATTGTGCCTGTGAGCAAAAGAAGCCCCCTCATTAAGAGGGTACACAGATGTTTAAATCAAGGGCTAGGGATGTGTGAGGAGGACATGGCTGTTATTTCTCGTACACAGATGTTTAAATCAAGGGCTAGGGATGTGTGCTGAGGACACGGCTGTTTTTCTCTCACACACATATTTCTAAGTTAAAAGCATTCTTTCCTTGAACAGTGACTTTGTCAAAAATTGAGGAGTTACCAGCTGAATGTGAAAGATACACGTTTTTAAAAGCATTCTTTCCTTGAACAGTGACTGTCAAAAATTGAGGAGTTACCAGCTGAATGTGAAAGATATACGTTTTTTAAAAATAGATGAGTGAGGGATTTTCCACCAATAGTTAATTAGCAAGCAACATAAAACATATTGATGGCAGGAGAAAGAATTGAGGGAAATAATCCCATTGGCTAGAGATAAGGAGCAGAATGACCACAAAAAGGTATATAACTGGGAACTTAGGAGAATGAAGTCAGAACGGACAGCTGACCGGTCTCATGTAGTTTGTTGGTGTTCAATAAACTATAACTTTGGCATCTGGAACTTGGGACTCCGAGAGTTTTCTTACAACTTAGAGAGAGAAACATCGTGAATATTCCACGACATATTCTTTGGTGCCCAACGTGGGGCTGGCATTGAGGTCAAGGGGCCAGAGGTTACTGACAGGACGCTGAACGGGTGGCACAAAAAATCACTGGCGCCATAAATCGAGGTAAGCGTTTTGCTTAAGGTGTTTTTGTGTGATCTATGATAGCAAGTCCCAGTAAGTAGCTTCCCTAAGACTTTTGCCGGTCCGAACATAGAATAATTTGGACTAATTGGCTACGATAGAGGTGAGTTCCAGATTTCAAAAATTGGGGAAGGGGGGTAATTATTTAGAGAAGAAAGAAAAAGCCTGTAGAGGTGTGTCGGGAGTGCGACAGTCGGAAGAGCGACGGCGCGTGTAAATTCCCGTGTTAGGTGCATTTAATCAAGTGTTTGCCCAGAAGTGAGGCATGTGAAGACCTGTACAGGCAAAAATCCTAACGCGGGTGTTAAAATTCGCGTTGTAATTCCTCCAGGTGGTAGATTAGATTATTTTTTGCAGTGTTTTGACGGAACCCGGACTGAGCAGAAAACGGGGAATTGTTGAACTCTGTGTGTGTTTGAGATAATGAATAATGTGCATGACTAACTATGTTGTTAGTGCCTGTGTACTTACAAATACTAATTGAGCTGGTTTTGTGTGTTTGTTTAAATGCATGATTCTAGTGTTGATGAGGTATTGTGTGCAGAGGCGGAGTGGAGCGGAGAATCAGATACAATAAAGAAATGCCCAAGAATGAAATGGGACAAATGAACTGCAACAAATTGACTGAGTAAAAAGACTGTTGTTAAATTAGAGACAAATGGTATCTGATTCTCTGTTATTTCCTTGTCTTGCTCTTACTCACTGGAGGCTGACCGGACAGCCCCATGTGAGGGAGAGAAAGAGAGAGGAAACTCAGAAAAGAAAAAGTTGAATAAATGGAAAAAGATAAAGAAAAGGCTAAATGTTTTCCATTGCAGTGAACAAGACTAGAGAAAAATGCAGAGACAGGAGAGTTTTATCCGTTTGTTGTCTGGAAAGAAATTGCAGCAGGTAACATCTCTCATATACAGTACTAAAGACTGAGTGCTGTGAAGAGTTGTAAGGGAGGGCTGTGAGCATGCACAGAAACAGAGAAGACTTTTTTTTCTTGTCTCAGTTTTCCCCATGAAACAGAAATCCTAATTTGGTGGCAGGCTGAGAGGAGAAAATAAGTAGAATTAAAAAGATGAATAATAACAAGGAATTAGTGATCATTTCTGGAGTTATGAACAAATCAACTACAAAAAAAGAAAGGAGAGAAAAAAAAGAAAAAAGTTTAAGGTGATTTTTAATAGAGAGTAAAGGAGAATTAGCACCAATGAAGAAATTGTCTTGAACAGAGACCTAAAATGTATGAGACAGCTGTGGGTGGAAGTATATGGGTTTTAATATAAAACCAAAGAAGTAACAGATATAGTAATCAACCACTGTAAATAACGAGTGGTTTTTATGGAAATAAAAGGAGAGGGATAAAAAGAGGAGAGCAAAAGGAGGGGCAGAAGTAATAGGTTTGTTTTAGTATAATCAAAATTCTAGAATTTGGGATCCAGATAGAGAGATTGATCCTCTGCTGTGTAATTGATGAGGAGTATGTGTGCAATTTACAGCAAAGAAAATCTGTTTAGGCTATTTTCAAACTTCCATCAATATGAGAGGCAGAAGAGATCTGATGATTAAAAACAAAAAGGGCAATTAATGAATATTCTGGTTGTAGAATTAAAACCAATGATAAAAAATGTGTGTATGTATGATGTATGTATAAGGATAAATATAATACAGTATAAACAAACAAATACATGTAAAACAAAAATGTGCATGAAATCAAAACGTTAACTCTTAGCTGACTGGACTATGTTTATTGTTAGGCTGTTCTTTTCATGCCATGAAGGAAGCCTGATGTGAGATTAATTAAACTGAGAGGGAGCAGCTGTTGAATGGACATGTGCCAGATCATAACTCCTTTTATATCTAAGTGACGAGTAAGAATATTTAGATTATATAAAAAATTAAATCATTTTAAAGCGATTGAATTCTATTTGGGAAATCACATTATCTGGAGAAACAATAAAGCTTTGAGTCAAGTGTATTGCATTAAACTGAAGTCAAATAAGTAATTGGATTTTAAATAAAGGTTGTGTATAAGATAAGTGTTGTTATATTCAAGCAAATGGCAAAAGAGGGCCAATGATATGATGATAAAATAACTAATAAGAAAATTATATTTTGCATCTTATGAAATCATGTGTCTGTTTTATGTTCTGTCCGGTCCAGTTTATGAGAAAAAATTATTTTAACATTATTAAATTAAACACTAGAAAGTTGTTTTAGATTTTTCTATGATTTTAAAAGTGTCTGGAGAACAATATAAATGTGAGTGCAGCTGTCATGACTCAACGAACACTCGGGAAACAATAGCAGGTAAACAGTATTTATTGACAGGAAGTCCAAACAGAAAGACACGGGCGTGGAATGGTGACACAGGAACGTAGATGGTCCGTAGATGGTGAATCCCAAGGTGCAGTGAAGACAGACGAATATAATCCACAAACGGTGATAATCCACAACCGACGAATAGAACAGGAACACACAACGAGAGACTCAGGAACACAAGACTGGAACTCCGATACATCCAACAACGATCTGACAATGGAGATGAGAAAACTGTGAGCATTTATAGTGGAATGAGATCGGCTGCAGCTGGTGATGATATGATGATCAGCTGGAGCGAATCAAAGAATGACACTCACTCACGCCCACAACACACGTGCATTCATGCAACAACAATAACACGAGACGAGAAGGAAGCAATGAAATTGTATACCGTGACAGTACCCCTTCTCCTAAGAACGCCTCCTGGCGTTCTCAGACCCCCTTACCTGTCGATTGTAATCATCGATCAGAGAGTGATCCAGAATGTCTCTAGCAGGTACCCAACTTCTCTCCTCCGGACCGTAACCCTCCCAGTCCACCAAGTACTGAAATCCACGTCCCCTCCGCCTCGAATCCAGAATACGATTAACCGAATAGGTGGTATCCCCATTAACGAGACGCGGCGGGGGGGGGAACCGGGACTGGCGGATTAATGTGAGCACGAAACACAGGCTTAATTTTGGAAACGTGAAAAACGGGGTGTATCCTCCTGTACGCTGGAGGTAAACTAAGGCGGACTGCCACCGGACTAATGATCTTGGTGACAGAGAACGGGCCAATAAATTTGGGAGCGAGCTTATTAGAGACGGAACGGAGAGGAATGTTCTTAGTAGAAAGCCACACTTTTTGACCAACGACGTATACGGGAGGCCTTGACCGGTGGCGATCGGCCTTAGCCTTGGTGCGCGCCCCCACTTGGAGTAAAGTCTCACGGGCTCTAGTCCAAGTGCGGTGACACCTCTGGATTAAGGCGTGGGCGGAGGGAACCGCGACCTCGGATTCCAGACTGGGAAAAATAGGTGGCTGGTAACCTAAACTACACTCAAACGGAGATAGGCCCGTGGCCGACACTGGTAACGTGTTGTGGGCGTACTCCACCATGGAAAGTTGTTGGTTCCATGAGGAAGGATTCTTGGAAACTAAACATCGCAACACCCTTTCCAGATCTTGGTTGGCTCTCTCGGTTTGACCATTGCTCTGGGGATGAAACCCTGAGGATAAACTAACCGTCGCTCCCAGTAATCTACAAAATTCTTGCCAAAATTTGGACACAAACTGGGGTCCTCTGTCAGAGACCACGTCCATCGGGAGGCCATGTAAACGAAAGACGTGGTTAATGACTGTCAACGCTGTCTCCTTAGCTGAGGGTAATTTGGGTAAGGGAATGAAATGAGCCGCCTTCGAGAACCGGTCCACCACGGTCAAAACGACTGTGTTCCCCTGGGAGGGTGGGAGGGCGGTAATAAAATCGAGAGCGATATGGGACCAGGGCCTCGAAGGGACTGGCAGCGGCTGAAGGAGCCCATCTGGGGGTCGATTGGAATTCTTACCAGTGGCACAGACCGAGCAAGCCAAAACAAAACTGTGAATGTCATGAGCCATGAGTGGCCACCAGAATCGTTGCTTGACTAGAAATTTAGTACGATAAACTCCTGGATGACAAACCACGTTGGAGCAATGACCCCACTGAATGACGTCAGACCTTAAACCCTCCGGCACAAATAAGCGATTCGGTGGGCAACCGGGCGGAGGCGTTACCCCTTCTAAGGCCGTCTTGACCTTCGATTCGACCTCCCAAACGAGTGTGGAGACAAATAGACTCTCCGGTAAAATGCACTCGGGAGTAGACGGGCGTTCGGAAGGATCAAAAATGCGAGATAAAGAGTCGGGTTTGATGTTTTTGGACCCCGGGCGGTACGAGAGAGAAAAATCAAACCGGCCGAAAAAAAGTGCCCACCGAGCCTGCCTGGAGTTCAATCTTTTGGCAGTTCTGATGTACTCTAAATTCTTGTGATCAGTCCAGACTATAAAGGGTACCCCCGAGCCCTCCAACCAATGACGCCATTCCTCCAACGCTAACTTGACTGCCAACAACTCCCTGTTACCAATGTCGTAATTGCGTTCGGCTGAGGATAATCGATGAGAAAAAAACGCGCAAGGGTGCATCCTGTCGTCTGTGGGAGAACGCTGGGACAGGACTGCTCCTACCCCCACCTCTGACGCATCGACCTCCACCACGAACTGCCGTGAATAATCAGGGGCAATGAGGATGGGAGCTGAAACAAAGCGGCTCTTGAGTTTGGTAAATACAGCCTCGGCTGTATCTGACCACCTGAACGGAGTACTGGGGGAGGTCAAGGCAGTCAGAGGCGCGGCTAGTTGGCTGAAATTACGAATAAAACGTCGATAGAAATTGGCGAACCCCAGAAACCTCTGTAGGGCCTTACGGGAATCTGGACTTGGCCATTCTACCACAGCCTTAACCTTCTCAGGGTCCACACGCATTCCCTCAGACGAGATGATGTATCCTAGGAAAGGAACAGACTGTGCATGAAAATCGCATTTCTCCGCCTTGACAAAAAGCCCATTCTCTAACAACCTCTGAAGCACTCGTCGGACGTGTTGCACATGTTCCTGGAGAGACGAGGAAAATATCAATATGTCATCCAGGTAAACATATATGAACTGGTCTATCATGTCTCGCAACACGTCATTGACCAGTGCCTGGAAGACTGCTGGGGAGTTGGACAGCCCGAAGGGCATGACCAAATATTCAAAGTGCCCCCTGGGGGTGTTAAAAGCAGTCTTCCATTCATCCCCCTCCCTGATGTGAACCAAATGATAAGCGTTACGCAAGTCCAATTTTGTGAAGATGGACGCTCCCTGCAACCTCTCGAAAGCTGAAGACATCAACGGCAAAGGATAAGTATTCTTTACCGTGATGTTATTCAACCCCCGGTAATCAATACAAGGTCGCAGAGACCCGTCCTTCTTCCCCACGAAAAAAAACCCCGCCCCCGCTGGAGAAGAGGAAGGGCGGATGAACTTGGTTGCCAGAGAATCAGAAATATATTTCTCCATAGCCTCCCTTTCAGGAACAGAAAGTGAGTATAACTTGCCTTTAGGTGGAGACTTACCTGGCATTAAATCTATGGCACAGTCATAGGGACGATGAGGAGGAAGAGAAGCAGCACGAGACTTACTGAACACTTCCTTCAGATCGTGGTACTCCTCGGGCACGTTAGACAAATCCCCTACCTCCTCCTGAAACACACAAACAGGCACAGACGGACAAGCAGACACAAGACAAGACTTATGACATTCCTTGCTCCACTCCAGTATAGCTTTATGTTGCCAGTCCACTCGGGGGTTGTGACGGATAAGCCAGGGATGTCCAAGAACAATGGGGGCCAGGGGTGAATCCAGAATGTAAAAACAAATAGTCTCGGAGTGATTGCCTGAAGAGATGAGGGTGATGTCCTCAGTGGTAAATGAAATAGTGGGGAGTTCTTGGCCGTTAAGTGCGTGCACAGCAATCCTTTGTGTGAGGGGTCTGAGGGGGATCTGAAATCTGTGTGCAAAAGTGCTGTCCATAAAGTTACCTTCAGCCCCGGAATCCAAAAGTGCTCGACAGTCGTGCTGGTGAGCTGACCATCTCAGTCTTACCGGAAGGAGAGTAGATGTGGATGAGGTCTTTTTGGCGGAGATCTCACCCGATAGTAGCCTCATGCTTACTATCGGGCTTGGCCTTTTACCGGGCAGTTGTAAGCATAGTGTCCCGTGCCTCCACAGTATAGGCAAAGACCCTGGGACCTCCGCCTTTCCTTCTCCTCCCGGGAAAGCTGAGCTCGACCCACCTGCATGGGTTCGTGATCGAAGACTGGGCTGGCCGCGTCCCTGCCGCTGGACCGTTGTTCCTCGACTCCTCCTGTAGAACGGGTGGACAAAACTCTACTCCCGACCCTAGCCAGCCGAGCGTCCACCCGTAGAGCCAGGTCGATGAGGCCATTGAGAGTCGTTGGAAGGTCCAGGGCGTAGATCTCCCTCTGGACACGGTCAGCCAACCCATGCAGGAACATGTCCCACTGCGCTTCCTCGTTCCACTGACATTCGGCCGCTAGGGTTCGGAATTCGATAGAAAAATCCGAGACTGACCTTTCACCTTGACGGAGGTTGGCCAGCACCCTAGCGGCTTCTCTCCCCGCGACGGCACGATCAAACACCCTTCTCATCTCCGCGGAGATTGTCGGGAATGAGGCACAGCAGGGATCTTGATTCTCCCACACCGCCATCCCCCAAAGCGCTGCCTTACCGGTTAGCAAAGTTAGTACGAATGCTACTTTAGTCTGCTCATTTTGAAATGTTCGGGGTTGTAGAGCAAAATGCATAGCACATCTGGTCAGGAATGCCCTACAATAAGCAGACTCACCCGCGTAGCTTTCTGGAACCGGTAGGCGTGGTTCGACGTGAGTCGAATTCTCCGGTGGAACGAGGGGAACGACTGGTGTGGGCGGCGCAGTGGGAGCTCGAAGTAGTAATATCTGCTGGGTCAGCTCGGACACCTGCGTCACCAAGGCTTGTATCGCACGACCCGTGTCATTCAAATTCCTTTCTTGTGAGTCCATTCTTCTCATGCTGTGTTGAACGAAATCCTCCAAGCTAGATGATGAAATACCCGCTGCTTCCGTGCCGTGGTCAGATCGTTCTGTCATGACTCAACGAACACTCGGGAAACAATAGCAGGTAAACAGTATTTATTGACAGGAAGTCCAAACAGAAAGACACGGGCGTGGAATGGTGACACAGGAACGTAGATGGTCCGCGAGGTGAATCCCAAGGTGCAGTGAAGACAGACGAATATAATCCACAAACGGTGATAATCCACAACCGACGAATAGAACAGGAACACACAACGAGAGACTCAGGAACACAAGACTGGAACTCCGATACATCCAACAACGATCTGACAATGGAGATGAGAAAACTGTGAGCATTTATAGTGGAATGAGATCGGCTGCAGCTGGTGATGATATGATGATCAGCTGGAGCGAATCAAAGAATGACACTCACTCACGCCCACAACACACGTGCATTCATGCAACAACAATAACACGAGACGAGAAGGAAGCAATGAAATTGTATACCGTGACAGCAGCGCTGTCGTTGTAGACTTGATCAACCAACAAAAGATAGACAGAGATTTTTTATTTTTGTTAGGAACTGTCTGATGAAGACATTGAGGATGATTTTGAGGGGAAACAGGCCTCTCTTGGTGTCTTCAGACAGACAGAAAGGGGCCCCGACTTTAGAAAAAGATAGATAGCAGATAGATATTTTCATTCATTTCATTCATTTTTCTTTTATTTTTCTCTTATTTGTTTATTGTTTTTGTTTTGTTTGGTATATACAGAATAGGTCTTGGTTGATCATGAGTACACTGAGAAGCTGCATTTGAGACTAAAATTAAAGAAAAATAAATGTAAGAATGATTTGGATCATTTAAAAATTGGTCTATGGAGCAGGTGAAGCCCATGGAGAAAGGTTCAAATTAAATTGAACATCATAACGTCCTCAAATATGAATGTTAATAACTTCATAATGATGTGTCTATTCTGTGTTTCTTTTGTCATCATTATGTGTATGTTGTTTCACTAACTCATTCTGGAACTAGTTTCTCACCATTGCAGACGGATGGGCAAGATGATTTTATAGAAGTTACTATTACTGCAGGAGGAAATCCGGAGACAAAGACTGAAAATGATGTGGACTATTGATCCTCCTGCACTCATTACTGCTGGTAATCATTACTGATCTGCCATTTATAATGTGGATTAAAATTTCTCTGGAAAAAATTGATTTCAGTCTTATACGATCACTTTATGATTTTCCGGAATGCCATCAATGGGGTTCAAACCCGTGTCTAAATTTTTCTGAGGGTCTAAATTTAAATCCAGCAGCTAACCAATGGTTTATTGATTTGAAGAGTAAATATTACAAACGTATGGCAAAGTTATAGAGTTACCTATCGAATTGGTTACTCCCCCAAATTTTCCAGAGAATACCCTCATAATTAAAAAAAAAAAAGAGGTTAGTGGGTTCTAAAAAAGAGTTGCTTGAGTGTCTATTTGCCATAGTTAATACATGAAAGTATAATTTTAGAGGTATAATAATGATAACTGTTAAATGATGCTGAAACATTTGGATAAAAAAAAAAGAAAAAAAGTAAGTGTAATGAGAAATTAAAAGGGTGTAGTGTAGAATGTATTTTACAGAGCAATTATTTCAAAACACAAGACAAGAGATATGTTTGAATTTCCATTGTGCCTCTTTATGACTTTATTCTGTTTAGACTTTTACTTTTCTGTTAGTTTAAAGACTTGATTTATATTATTTTATTAGACAGAATGGAAGTTCCTTAACCTGAGAAAGTGTAAGAAATGAGAAAGCAGTAATAGTGAGTTATTACTTAATAGTAAAAAGGGGATTATAATAAATCAATAATAAGATATGTGTTGTAAATGTAAAGCTTTGCTTGAACAGAAGGCTAAGTAAGAAGAAATAGCTGTAAGGAGATTAGAAACAGTGTGAGGGAGTGGAATGCCCCCCTCACTCCTCACTCTTGGTCTAAAATTGATAAGCGTCCGCTTGGAACAGAAACACAAGAGCAGATTTTGAAGAAATATCTCTTAAGTTGTTTTATTTTATTTTGATTTGATTTTTATATGTAAAATGATGTGCTTTAACAATAATGTTAGATAGAGTGATATGAAGATTGGACTAAAGATAGGAGATTTAGTTGAAAATTCATTTGAAAGAATAAATGTAGGTTAAAAAACGATCTAGAGACTATTATTGAATTAAGGTGGTTTTTAAATTAAGCTTTCTAGAAGCTTGACAGGGCTTTGTTCTGATGTTATTCCCAACCATTATGCATGGTCTTTTGTGACATTTGCTAAAGTAGCAGAAATACAACCTGAATGGAAATTAGTGATCTATAAATTAGTTCAATTTTAGCATATTTTATTTTTAATTTGGACAATTTTAATAGATTGATGAATTTTTAATAATGCTTTTTGAATTTAACTATGTTTTGAATTGTCTCCATATTTAAGCATTTGTAGATGGTTCCATTGGCTGTGTCGGTTCTCTGGTGATACTCCCTGAAAAAGAAAATATCTGTTTACTGATACAAAATTATTAAGGATTGAGGACTGAACAGTATCAAGACCAGTGGCAAGGGGTAAGAATATCCAGTGGCAAGGGCGTCACTGCCCTGGAAACCTGACCAAGAAGGTTTGAAAGGGGTTTAAGGAAGTGGATGAATGCTCTTAGATCAGAAGCATCAAAAGGGAGGTCTAGAAGAGACCTGCCCGAAAATGGAAAGTTCCACTGAACCCGACTGCATTTTAATAACAAAGTATTCTGTCACTGTGTTATCAGGGGATCATACCCTGTGTATATTTATTGATTATTTATAGATTGGTTTTGGGGGTAAAGTTTTGAGAACCGTTGCAGACAAAGGAGTGCCTGACTTTTTATAAAAGTATTAAACAAACATGGGAATGTTTGTATGATAATTAATTTAGACTGGAAGATGATTTATTACTTACGCTTTAATTGAACTCATGTACATTTTAAAAGTAATGAAGTATGGAAAAAGAAACATGTTGGTGACTAAAGTTAAGATTGCTTGTTTTGTTTGGACATTACAATATAAATGGAATTGTTTAAGAAATAGGGTGCAGGGTTGACTAAAATTGGTATAATGATTGAAACAGCAATTCTTGTGAGGGGAATAATATTGTATTGTGTGTTAACATTGATAAAATTAATCTTTATCAAAGCAATAACTAAATACATGACATTGATCAATATGAATGGTCCAATGCAACAGAAAGACCAAACTGGGAGGAAATTGATTCCTCCAATGAAGATATGTATGAGGAGATGAATGATATGTTATATATTTGATTTTTTATTGTCTTTTATTGATTTGATACTCTGAATTACTCTGATGCAGTCTGAAACTATGGAAAACAGCGTAGCTTGCAGTTTGTAAGGATGTTCAGAGTTAAGGGTAAATGTATTAATGTGATACAGAGAGTGAGATAACTTTGGAAACAGGAGGGAATGGAATGTATGTGATAAGGGAATGAATAGGGAGTTTTAAGACAAGGAACACCCGTGGTAGTTTTCCTCCTCTGAGGAGAATTACAGCCTTCTGGTAAACGACCCTGTAAATTTTGTGTAGAGATACTAAAGGGATGATGTAATGTTCTTAATTGGAGCAAAGTCAGGCTCTGCCTGGCACCTGACTGGAGGAGGCAGAGGACCCGTGTGTTATTTATTGCTAAAAGCGGGATGAAACAAATGTATGTGGTTGTGCACACATTTACTATTTTATAAGAATGTGTGTAGCCAATGACTGTAATAAGGGAAATCATTTAATATTCTAATCAAACGAATGCAGAAAGTAATGATTGTTAGTTATTATAAAACATTTAACCATATGAGTTGATTACAGTCTGCTTTATGCATATAAAATGAAATAGTAATGCTGTTGCCATCATTGAAGCAAGTTGGGACAGGATGACCCGTTGAAGGAGAGAAGGTGGAAAACAATTGTGGCCTACAATACCAATGAATTAGAAAGACATATTAATTTGGATGATGTTATTACTAACAAACTAGGGATAAGTGTTGCCCCCAATAAAAGGCCACTAAGCAGAAAGCAAGTGAAGGCAGTACTGAAGTATTTAAGAAAAGTTAAGAAACATTCGTCAGAAAAAGTCCTCAACCCAGAGAAAGCCCAGGAAAAGTCAGGGGTCGGATACTTTTAGTGGTCCTCGTCTGACCAGCCTGGTGAAGATTAGCATAATAAGTTAAGAACACGCTGGGGTTAAAGAGGTACTAAATTAATAAGAATAATAAACATATAGGGATAACAAAATGGCACCAACACCAATAGATCAAATATGCATGGAGTTTCCAATGTATAGAGACCTGATAAAAGAAATGTCTAAAAAATGGGAGAGAAGAACAAAAGGGCTGAACACAAAATGGCCAGCAGAGGGCACATTTGATGTGGGGGTATGCAGGGAGATGGGAGCACAATAAACCAAAAGAAAAGAGCCAGGTGAGGATAATGAAACGAGATAGGGAACTAATGATATTACAAATGTTCAAAACCAAAGGGATAAAAATATTAAAAACAGGAAAGAGAAAGAAAAATGATGGATGAAGAAAAAGTGGAAAGGCCTCCTCCCTATGCGCCACTAATGGAGATGGAAGGAAAGATGCAGATGCCCCTGGTAGGATTTAAAGGAGAACTCCAGGTGGAAGGAGAAATAGAAATAAATGAAATACCACAGTCAGAATCACAAGAGGACCTAATGAAGTCACCCCAGACACGTGTATATCCAGGGCTGTTGGGACTAAACAAAGACAGTGATGGAGAAAAATCAGATGACAGCACACCAAGTGAAACTAAACTACAAGATGAACTGGGTGGACAATGCAGTGACATAAAGGAAGGAATGCTGACAAAAAAAGAAATTAGTGAACAAGTAAAAGACGCCTGTCATCAGGCATTGCAGGAAGGACTGTCAGAATATAAAAAGGCAGGAAATGGAGTGGAAAGAACAAGCAAGGGCCAGTGGCATCAAAGAAGATCTTGATCATAAGACTGGTGAGACTGAAGAGTTGATACACTTCAATGATGATGATGATGAACTGACACAACTGGCAGAAGACAACGGTGCGGCAGTGTTGGAACTGAGCAATGAAAAACAACAAAGAACACAAAGGGAGCTACAAGAACTCAGAAGCAGGACACAAAGACTGTCTGAAAGCATGAAAAGTGTAAAAAATGGAACAAGATTAAGAAAGCATGTTCTTCCAGATCTAAGCGCAATGGGCAGCAAGTTCAAAGGAGCGCTAAAACAGGCGTCAGGCAAGTTTTATCTTGAAAAAGTATCCGAAGACTCTGAAGCACAATTATGGTCACGACATGACACAGACGTAGGGTTAGTGGTGTCTGCGAATCCAATTCAAATAAGAATAAAACCAGGGACACACCCCCCACGAAAGCGGCAATACCCAATAAAATCAGAAGCAGAGTTAGGGATTAGAAGTACTATTGATGGGTTGCTTAAGGCAGGTGTACTAATTGAGACATCAAGTTGTTGTAATACACCTATACTACCGGTAGCAAAGGCAAACAAGACGAAATGGAGATTAGTACATGATTTAAGGGCAGTCAATGAAATAGTAGAGGATTGGCCAGCAGAAGTGCCCAATCCGCATACACTGTTGACTGATGTTCCCCCTGCTGCTAATTATTTCACTGTGATTGACTTGTGTTCTGCCCTTTTTAGTATTCCTCTAGCAGAAGAAAGCAGACAACTCTTTGCATTCACCTATCAAGGTAAACAATTCACATACACACGATTACCACAGGGGTTCAAGCATTCCCCTCATGTGTTCAACCAGGTATTAAAAGCGGACCTAGAAGAATTGATAGCACATTAATTCAGTATGTGGATGACTTACTGATTTGCTCACCAACACTAGAGCAGTGTCACCAGGACACAATTACAGTCCTCACTAAATTGGCTGAGGGAGGACATAAAGTGTCAAAAGACAAGTTACAGTACTGTTTACCGCAGGTGGAATACCTGGGACGAATTATTGCGCATCAAACCAAGGCAATATCGCCAAGCCAACTAGAAGGCATAAGCAAAGCGCCACGACCGCAAACTGTGGGACAAATGATGACCTTTTTAGGAATGACAGGATTTAGTTCCGATTGGATAGAAGATTATGCTATTAAAACAAACCCCTTGCGAGCATTGATAAAACAAACCGGACAGCAAAATCTTAGAAGTAAGCTAACTTGGGATGCAGATGCACTAGTAGCATTTGAGTCACTAAAGAAGGAACTACAAACAGCACCTGCACTAGCCACCCCAGACTACACTAAACCGTTCCATTTGTATATAGCAGAGAGAAAAAGTGGTTATGCATCAGCAGTTTTGATGCAAGAACTCTGTAGTGGAAGACGAAAACAACCTATAGCATATTATAGTGCAAAGCTGGATAGTGTAGCTCAAGGATATCCGCCATGCTATCAAGGGTTGGCTGCGGTTTATTTTGCTTATGAAAAAGCCTCCACAGTGACCATGGGATACCCAGTGGTGATCTACGCTCACCATAAGATAAGAGCTAATAGAAAATGGGAAGTTTGTACTCACGCAGGCAAGATGCTTAGCATATTCAACACTGCTGACATACCCAGATGTAACTATAAAAAGGTGTATCACTGATAATCCAGCAAACTATATTCCCTTGGAAGATGAAGGAACACCACATGATTGTGTGCCAAATTCGTTAGCTTTCACACGTTTGAGGCCTGACCTGGAATCAACACCAATGGTCGAGGCAGAAGTAGAATACTTCGTTGATGGCTCCTGCTTTAAGGACCACTTGGGAAATCATGCTGGATTTGCGGTGGTAAAAAAACTTTTGTGCCAGTTGTGGTTCAGCATTGTGAACAGCCATGCTCAGCACAACTGGCAGAATTAAGGACATTGACCAAAGCCTGTTTGCTGGCGAAAGATCAAAAAATTAACATATATACAGATTCTGCTTATGCACATGGAGTGTGTCATTTGTTTGGTGCAGTGTGGAAACAAAGAGGGTTCAAAAAGAGTGATGGAACTCCAATTCAGCATAATGATCAGATAATTAAATTGATTTCAGCAATGATGCATCCAAAAATGTTGGCCATAATCAAATGCCAGGCCCACAAAAAAGGCAAAGACTTTGTGATAAGAGGAAATAATGCTGCAAATGAATTTGCTCGAGAAGCCTCAGGTTGCAAAGTAGCGATAATGGCTCCACAAGTAATATTGCAGGTTCAGCCAAATTTAACAGATATAGCACGGATACAACAACAAGCTGGTCAACCTGAGCAAGCACAATGGCAACAAAGGGGGGCGACAAGGGATGTGAATGGAGTATGGAGGGCACATGAGGGGCTGATATTGGCTCCAGTAGCACTCCTTAATATGCTAATTTCTGGTGCACATGGATTTGACCATTGTGCAAGAGGCGAGGTAATGAGAAAACTAAAACAGCAGGGCTACTGGTCCCCATATCTGCAAGCCTCAGTAGATGAGTTCTTAGCCAATTGCGAAATTTGTGAAAAACATAATGTCAGGAAAGGTACAACTGCACCAATCGGACACATACCAGCACCAGAGGGACCATTAAAACATTTAGTCATGGACTATGTGGACATGATAAAACCAGTTAGAGGGAAAAGATACATGTTGGTTATAATTGACAGATTCAGCAGATGGGTTGAAGCTATGCCCTCAGCAGATCAGGGAGCACAAACAGTAATTAAATTTCTGACAAGAGAAGTTATCCCAAGGTTCGGCATACCATCACAAATTAGCTCTGACAATGGCTCAGCATTTATTCAGAAAGCAGTGAAAACGGTGATACAACAGTTACGAATAAAACAATGGTTGGGATGTGTCTACCATCCACAGGCGCAGGGGATGGTGGAGAGGGTAAATGGGAACCTCAAGGCTAAAATTGTAAAAATTTGCCAAGAAACAAGACTTAATTGGGTTGATGCACTCCCGCTTGCATTAATGAAGTATCGCATGCAGACGAACAGAATTACTAATCTGACCCCACATGAAATGTTGACAGGGAGACCCATGCCAGTGCCTTATCTCAGAGGACCATATGAGGGTCCATCATTGGAACAGTTAGAGATGGAACTGAAAGCATATATGAGGCAATTGACTACCATACATGAAAAAATCTGTTCGCAGGAACAAAGGAGAAATCCTAGACAGGACGAGAATGCACCTTTTTCAATAGTTCCTGGAGACCTTGTGTAACTGAGAGTGTTTCGGAGAAAGTGGAATGAGCCCAGGAGGGAAGGACCTTATGAAGTAGTGCAGGCAACTCCAACAGCAGTAAAGGTAAGAGGCAGTAACACGTGGTATCATTTAAATCACTGTACCAGAGTACGCCGAAGAAATCTGCCACACACTCAAGAACCTGAGGCAGCCGAAGAAGAACAGCAAGAACAAGCCCAAGAACCTGGGGACGCAGCAGATCCACAAGTACCGGCTAGAGCATCTGAAGAAAGTGAAGCGGAAGTAGAAGAAGGACAATCGCACGTAGGGGAACAGCACGCTGAGGCAAAAAGAGAGATTGAGGTACGTGCCGCAGCGGAGCAGGAAAGCACAGAAAGTGAGACGGAAGTACATGTCGCAGAGGAACAGGAACCAGAAAGTGCGGAAGGAGAGGAAGAAAGTGTTCATTTTACTGAACCAGACACAGAATCACTTGAAGGAAATGAAACAGGCCAACAAACGCAGCCATTGGACGAGGTGTTGCGGTAGGCAGAAGAAAGACTGGACACTCAAGAAGGTATTGGTGTGGATGATGCTGTTACTAACGTATTTGGAACAGATATTGCCTCCCACACAGGGCCTACCGGAGAAACAAGCAAGGAAAGACCAGACTTCTCAGATGCAGGACCATCCATGCGACCATGGTATAATGAATATCCTACAATCAACACCTCAGACCTTGCATTCTATTTCCCAGACTGAGCAGGGACTAGATAGCATAAAACAAGAAAGTAGACAGAAACGTGCACCTGGATCCTGGCCCAAAAGTCCACATTATGAAACCAAACAATATAATAAGCATACAAAGATACCTGACAAGATAATTAACCAAAACATGCCGGCACAGATCGACTTAGATAATAATATGGAACCTACAGAGTCAGTAGGAACAGAGGACTTGTTAGAACATGCACAACAAAATGACTGTTACAAATGGGCTAGATATACCGCTAAGCAAGCAGGCATGACAAATTGTATAATGTGCTCGCCCTCTCCGCTAAAGGAATTGATAGTAGTTCCAAATCAATATGACTATAAGCATTGTGCTGCACATTATGCCAAAAATTGTGGTGACTCAAACAGAATTGTGTTTTGTCCAGCAGAATGTTTGGCATTGTTGCGTAATCTAGGCTATGAAAAATTTTATACAAAAATAAGATGGGGAGATGAATGTAAGAGATTCGATGTGCGTGTGGATAATAAGAAAAAAGAAAGCCCATCGTTAAATAAAATAAATAGACAACTAAGTTACGAATGCTTTAACAAAACAAAAGGGACAACAAATGTAGGACAATTTAAGGGAAATTGCGTAGTAATATGGCATTTAGATACAGAAATGTACTTTACTAACGATGTGATCAGGTTTAGTGGACTCCAATATGCAACAGCAACATTGGGACAAAATTTTACTGCGCATATAATTCCGGAATGTTTGGGTGTAGCTATTGGCAAATGCATTACAGGATGTGATAATCACACTATAGTATCGCCTGCGATACTGCTACATATAGAACAAACGGAGACTATAGCAGACTATTTTTGGTTATGTGGGGGAGTTCAATTGAAAACCGCACTACCTAAAGGTTGGAAAGGATTGTGTGCTAGAGTAAGGCTACTACAAGAAGTAACTATAATAAAATGGGACCCCTATGACTTCCAAGCTGCACCAAAGACCATAGTTCATAACACAGTAAGGATGAAAAGAGCATACACCACAGATCCTGAGGTCTACCTAGATTCAATTGGCCAACCAAGAGGAATACCTCATGAGTTTAAAGCCAGAGATGAGATAAAATCAGGCTTTGAGTCGATACTCCCATGGGTTACAATTAACAAAAATGTAGAATGGATCAATTATATTTTCTATAATCAGCAGAGATTTATAAATTATACTGATGAGGCATTAAAGGCGTTAGGAGATCAATTAGCAGCCACTAGTAAAATGGCATGGCAAAATCGTCAAGCACTAAATTGGTTATTAGCAGATAAAGGGGGAGTATGTGTTATGTTTGGATTAGATTGCTGCACCTACATACCAAATAATACATCTCCAAAAGGAACCTTTACCCAGGCAATGAAGAAACTGCATGACTTGCACAAAGAGGTTAAAGTTAATGCAGGACGAGATCAGTCGTTTGGGAGATGGTTTGATGATCTTTTTGGATCATGGAAGATGGGGCTCATGAAGATAGGGATAATGATACTTGTAGGAGTGACTTTATTTGGCTTATTGTTCTGTTGTGTTATTCCCATTCTAAGATCTATAATGACTCAAACAGTAGATAAGCAAATGGTGATTGTTTCAATGACACCATTGGGAACAAGTATGGAAACCAGACAATATAGCTTAGGTCAGGGATTGGATGAACATGACGAGTTTTGAAAGCCATTGAAAACATCCTGAAGTCCATTAAAAAAATTAAAAAAATAAAGGGGGAAACAAAAGCGATATTTAAGCTTACAAGAAGAGCCTGAGTACTTAACATCTTTTCTCATGTGATTGTTAAAGAGGGACATTTCTTGGTAATTGTATTTTCTTTTGCATTATGAATATGTTTTCTGTTTTTGACATCTTTTTGTTCTTTTATTAAAGTTATCCTTTGATTTAATAATATAGAGGAAGGGGTCTGTAAAACACCTTGATAGATTTAATCAAGTAGAGATAGTGGGATTACTACTTATGTTTCAATATGTATGACAACTGTTATTGTGAGTATTTGCCCAGAGAGAACAAGAATGGCTACAAAAAGAAGTCATGAAGGATCAAACGACGAGCAGCTCAGTGCTTAGCTGCAAGAGCAAATAGACTCAACTGGTGGTTTAAAAACCCGCTGTCTGCTCCAACACGCCACCAGATAGCACTCCAGGCTACCAGAAATGTCTGTGAGTTCCTCTGGCACCGATGGATGCATATTACTATATCAGTTATTCTAGTGATTGTTAATGTATCTAGACAGTATGTAATTAATTGTATTCTACATCACGCAAGGCTTTACAATTTCATGCACATGCTTATAACACAAAGTTAATTTGTTGTCACCCTCCCCAAGAACAGTGATAGCTAGAGGATTGGGTTCTTTTACTCCTTTCTAGCCAAATGTGGAAGGAGATGTTTGGACCCAAGTCCTGCAGAGTGCAGCCCCATAGAGACAGTATTGGATAAAGAAATTGCGTGGACTATTTTGGCCACATGATGGAATAAGACAGGCTGGCTTGTGTGACTGCACTCTGGTTGAGGGCATTAGTGTTTGAGACTTTTTGTAAGTCTCAAAGGGGGGAGTATATGGTGTATTTCTCTGTGTTTCTCTGTGTACTTCTCTAAAAACAGATATATGGTGTATTTCTGTGTTTCTTTTAATTAGGCTAGTTGTATATCACTCGACCAGTCATGGTGTCTGCTCTAGCAAACTGAAAGTATAATGAATATCTTTAGAGCTTGTACTCCTTTTCATTTGATCTAATAATATTGTGCGTGTGAGCAAAAGAAGCCCCCTCATTAAGAGGGTACACAGATGTTTAAATCAAGGGCTAGGGATGTGTGAGGAGGACATGGCTGTTATTTCTCGTACACAGATGTTTAAATCAAGGGCTAGGGATGTGTGCTGAGGACACGGCTGTTTTTCTCTCACACACATATTTCTAAGTTAAAAGCATTCTTTCCTTGAACAGTGACTTTGTCAAAAATTGAGGAGTTACCAGCTGAATGTGAAAGATACACGTTTTTAAAAGCATTCTTTCCTTGAACAGTGACTGTCAAAAATTGAGGAGTTACCAGCTGAATGTGAAAGATATACGTTTTTTAAAAATAGATGAGTGAGGGATTTTCCACCAATAGTTAATTAGCAAGCAACATAAAACATATTGGTGGCAGGAGAAAGAATTGAGGGAAATAATCCCATTGGCTAGAGATAAGGAGCAGAATGACCACAAAAAGGTATATAACTGGGAACTTAGGAGAATGAAGTCAGAACGGACAGCTGACCGGTCTCATGTAGTTTGTTGGTGTTCAATAAACTATAACTTTGGCATCTGGAACTTGGGACTCCGAGAGTTTTCTTACAACTTAGAGAGAGAAACATCGTGAATATTCTATGACAGCCACACCCCGCATGGTACCCACTTTGTCAAGGAAAGAGTCTCCTCTCTTCTCAGGTTAGATCGCCAGCATTCCCGGTCCCGGTCGCCCCCGCTGCACCGCACAAACCACATCCCCTGCTGGCCGCTGGTGACGAGTTTCGAGGACCCCGCTCCCCAACACGGCACTCCCTGCTTCCCCCCGCTGCGAGGCCCCACCGTCGGATGAGATCCTTCCCTTAGTGCCCGGAGCTTGGGCATGTGGTTATTGCTTCCCAAACTTTAGCACTGGCTGGCCAGAACCGTCCGACTCGGCTGTGCGATTCAATTCACCCTGGTTCCATGGCGTTCTCTTCATGTTGGTGACGAACGAGAGTGCCGCCGTTCTGCGCGCAGTGATCGCCGTCCTTCTATGGAAGGACGCGATAGAGCCTGTCCCTCCAGCCAAGATGAAGAGTGGCTTTAATAGCACTTACCTCGTTCCCAAGAAGGGAGGTGGGTTGTACCCAATCCTGGACCTGCGAGTCCTGAACCGAGTGTTGCACAGACTCCAGTTCAAGATGCTGTCACAGAAGCACATTTTGTTGTGCATCCGGCATCAAGATTGGTTCACGGCGGTAGACCTGAAGGACTCTCACATCTCGTTTTTACCTCAACACAGACCCTTCCTACAGTTCGCGTTCGATGGTGTATCAGTAGAAGGTCCTACCCTTCGGCTTGTCCCTGTCCCCCCGCATCTTCATGAAGGTTGCGGAGGCTGCCCTTGCCCCGCTAAGGGAAGTGGGAAAACACATACTGAAATACCTCGATGACTGGCTGATTAGGGCTTTGGGTCAAATGGGAAAAGAGCAAGCTCTCCCTGGTTCAGAGCATCTCTTTTCTCGGCATGGAGTTTGTGACAATGAACGAGCACATGCAGTTGGCGCTGAACTGCCTGAACATATCCAGGCAGCAAATTTCGGTCCCACTGAAGTACTTTCAAAGGCTCCTGGGGCATATGGCATCCTCAGCGGCGGTCACTCATGGCGCTGCAACGGGCATGGAGCTGCTGGCTCCTGGACAGGACCTCACCTGCGTTGGCACATCAACTGCCTCGAGTTGCTGGCGGTACTGCTCGCCCTGCGGAGGCTACGGCCATTGATTCAGGGCAAGCATGTGTTGATCCGCACGAACAACACCTTGACGGTGGCCTACATAAACTGCCAAGGCCTCATGTCACAACTCGCCCGTCGTCTCCTCTTCTGGAGTCAGCGACAGCTTATGTCGCTGCATGCAACTCACATCCTGGGCAACCTCAACATCACAGAAGATGCTCTGTCATGGCAGTTTACGCTCAGGGGAGAGTGGAGACTCCACCCTCAGGCAGTCCAGCTGATTTGGAGTCGATTTGCAAGGCACAATTAGTCCTGCTTTCCTCCTAAGAATCCTCCCACTGCCCACTCTGGTATGCCTTGATGGGAGGCGCTGGCACACGGCTGGCCCCGATGGCTGCGTAAATAAAATTTGATATATTATATTTGTAAACATTTTCAAAAAAGCATGTTGCTCCCTAGTGGTGAAACTTAAGAGAGTCTTGAGAGAGTTTTTTGACAGTGCCTCACCCGAGTGGGTGGATGATATGAAGGGATGGCCCTTGGTTAGTTACATTGACATAATTAACTACTTTGAGTTTTATTGACAGTCAACAACAGCAGAAGTTGAGCCTGAACAAATTTTGACTCCAACTACTTGTTCACCGCCTGGTATTATTATCATGCCATTCCAAATTACCAATAATTTCTAAGCCGTACAAATTTTAACTATCCAAAGCTCTCACTCTGGAAGGTAAACCCTTTGAAGAGGTTATGGCATAGGGATAAGCAATTTGCACTGTCCACACTTCCCCTTCAGTGGCTGAAGCTGGAATTAAAGTCATGAGCATGTGCAATCCTGTGACAAAAATGTGATTTAGCTTATTTCTTTGAATGGATGTGATGTGAAAGGCATCGTGTGCCCTGTTTTTGTGAACATTTGAGAAGCAATTAAATAAACATAGTCCTAAAACTAAGCCAAACCTCAAACCCAGACTCCAAACACATGTCTTTGGAGTCTTTGCTATTGCTATCGCAATGTCTCCAACCAATCTATAGAAACCTCACAGAACAGTACAAAGCATTTGAATAAAAATTATGGCATTAAATATATGGAAGCATTGTCATATTATAAAAATAATAAAATAAACTGATGAATTCCATCAATTAAATATTCAACGAACCTTAAAAGATTCATTAAGATTTGTAGGCCAAAATTCTTAATACGCAAGAGGCTTAACGCTTATTTGCTGTGCATACATTAGTATTGTACCTTTCAGTGTCTACCCAAATGTGCTAAATATGTAGAGTCACACTTTACATACAAATACTAATGAGATGAAACTGATATTTGAGGAAGACAATGTTATATATTTGCAGAAAGTGAGCTGTAACATGCAGGGACAATTGTGAAAAATGACTTCCTGCATGTGTTCAAGTCATCAGCAGTCAGTGTTTGCAGACATGGAAATTCTTCAAAGTGCAGTTTAGAGGGAAATAAAGATGCCTGAACCTCTGGACATTTAATTCCTACACAAAGTTGACAATTTATGCCCAAATTTATGTTTTATAAACCCCTGGCCCTGCATAACAGATCTCCCACTCATACAGTCTTGCATGCATGCTAATATAAACAATAAAGTTTAACATTTATTAGCTAACCTGGACTTGCTTTAAACAAATAGAGCAGAACGGCTAATACTCTTTGTATGGTACTGCACACCCAGCTAACGATATTTGGTTTCCAGAACAGACATTCTAAGATTCTAATTTGCTTAGCCAAAACTTTTATAAAATAGGATGTTCCCCAATGTTTTCCAAACCTCTATATTCCGATATACCTTTTGCAACGCTGCAGTGCGTCATTAATCAATCTACAACCAATATCTTGTTCTGATCCATTGTTTAATTTTTATGTCCTGAATAGAGTAGGATGCAATAAATTAAAAACTCCCACTCAAACTCACATTTCACTAGATTTAAATTAAGCGAAAATTCTTTCAGGCAGTTAAACACAGGTTTCTAGATGAACAGGCCAATAAGAAGAATATAACACAATGTTATCTGAATAAGCTTGACAGCTGAAAACACCAGCCAAGACTTTATTCAATAAACATTAAAGCATTGATGGGGTGTGTCCCAAACTGAAAGCAATAACAGTATACTTGAGGAGGTTATCAGGTGTGACAAAGGCAGTGACAAAGGCAGCTTCATGTGGGGTAAGATGCACTTGCTAAAAGCCCTTAAGTAGGTCAAGCTCGGAAACGAAAATGTCAGATCCCACCTTGTCTACACAATCCTCCATGCAGGGCAACTGAAATGAGTCAGGTGTCATAACTGCATTTACCTTTCTATAGTCTGTGCAAAAACAAACAGACCTTATCACTGATCTAAGAATATTTACCTGATATAATAAAAAAAAAAAAAAAACAATTTGTTATGCATGTGATAATATTATAACATGTTTCAATATATATATACAGAAAAATCAAATATATTATTACAAATACAATTCAAAACAGTTATATGATAATATAACAGTTATAATTTATTTTCATTCCATTCCATTTTAATTCTACTTCCTTAAATTCAAATTCAAATAGCAATTTTACATCCTTTTGGCTACCTCAAATTCAGGTATTGAACCGTAATTTAATTGGCATTCTCACCCTGCACTGAAGTGAAGTGGACACCGCTGAACCAAGGTGGGCGCCTGGCGAACTGTATCGCGTAGCCGAGTCGAATGGTCCTGGCCAGCCACAGCAATGGGTTGGAAATCGCTAGCCATTCATCCAAGCTCCGGGCGAGGGGCACTAAAGTGAAAATCATGTCTGACATACCTGGAAGTGGGGCCTCGTAGCGGGGAGGAACCGGTTGGCCGTAGGCCTGGTTGCGAGTGCTCGGTGTCTGGTTGGCGTGACAACGGCGGTCGTGAACACCAATTATGTGACCCAAGGAGTGAGGAAATCGCTCTTTTTTTTGACAATTTGGTGAACAAAAAAGAGAAGGAAACAAAAGGTATAGAAGGTCCTCAAAGGTATTGCCGAAAAGTCCCATCTGGGAGATGGTGCGTTGAGAAAGCGCGCTTTGTCGCCGTCCCTCATCTCGACCAGATTCAGCCACAGGTGGCGCACCTAGACCACCAACCACCAAGCACTTTTCGAGTGCTCGTGCCATGACCTTTATCACCCAGAGGGTGAGGTCAGTCATTGAGTGCAGCTCCTGCAGCACATCGGGATCAGCACTACCCATGTGCAGTAATTTTAGTGCCTTGGCCTGGTGTACCTGCAAGATGGCCATGGCATGCAGGGCGGAGGAACTGTAGGCTTTGGTCACCAGAGACAACGTAGTCCTTCAGGCTCTGGAGGGGAGCGCCAGATGATCCCGCCAGGTGGCAGCATTTTGTAGGCACAGGTGCATCGCAACCACCTTATCCACCTACGGCATACGCTTCTTAAGAGGTGAATGGATCAGCAGTAGTATTCAGCTTGCTGATAGTACAACCGCTCGGCTCCGAAGAAAAATTCTGAATGAGATTGGCCATTCCTTCTCCTTTTATACTCGTATGTCCGGTGGAGTATCAAGCAAATTCCACTTGCCAATTCTCATTGGCCTTTTCTCAAAAGAATAGAGGTGTTTGGGGCACTTAAGAGCAACCCCTAGTGTCACTACATTGACACAACGTCAAGTGAGTGACAAAAGGGCAACATATTTTCCATAAACTGTAAAATACTGCTAATTACGAATTATTGGGCCGCACCAGTATCTTGAAGAATGCGAACGGAGACTTTGTTTTCCTCTTGGCCGGTAAGGAAAACTACACCTTCAAAAACAAACGGATGGTAAAGAATCCTTTTCTTGTCCGTCCAAACCAAATTGTTGACTCCTGATGCGAGCAAAACCAACCCTTTTCGGTGTCTGCCGTTTCAGGACTAACTCCTCTTCCTCAAAGCAGGACAAATGGCAATGAGGTGGCCAACTTCATGACAAAAAAAAAAACATTTGTGTAATTCAGTCTGACTCAAAGGAATAGTTAAAAAAAAAAATCACATTTTACAGAGCACAAATTAAGAACATTCACTGCGTTTATGGGTCAGTACAAAGCTTGTGCGAGTGTGTTACTCTTTTGCTCATTCAAATTCACCACATTTTTTCCTGGCAACATTTTCTTAAAATCTTCTAATAGCACAAGCTCGCAAAGTTGTTCGAAATTTAACACCTTGCTGGACTGGCACCATTTATCAAAAAGTGTTTCCTTCTCTTGACAATCAAACAAATATCTGATTGGCAGATTTTACATGGGTGCAAAATTTTTGCCAGTAAGCCTCAGGAACTAACTCATAGGCCCTGAGCACAGAAGCTTTTAGTGCATCATAATCAAAACTATTCAATAGAAAAATCAGCACAGACCTCTTAAACTTTCCCAATTAATTGACATTGGAGCAAAACTTTTAAGGCAAGTGCAAAGCAGGGGCTATACGCTCAAACGCGTTGAAATAAGAATCAATTTCAGTCTTTCTATATGCGGGACCTAACTGAATTTTCCTACTGATATCAAACTCACCAGTACTTGTTGGAGTTGGTGGAACAGGAAAAGCAATTTCCTCTTACAATGGCTTATCCACAGAAGCTCGGTATTATGTTATTGGCACTTAACTTGTAAATAAATCTCTTTCAGCTGAATAGCCAACTTAAGGTCCTATGTAACCATACCTACCACTGAATGCAGGTTTGGACCTTTGTCTGCAGACAACGCTTCAACAGGAGTGTCCATTGAAGTTCAGACACCCTGTAATTCCACCTCAATTTTCAAAACTTCAGCCAACACCAACATTTCCTGTAACACATCTCTTATTGCCTGCTTAGTGCCTGTTTTCATAATAATCTGCAACAAGTATTAAATCAGATTTATGTCACATCTGTGACACTTAGCATAGAAGGAGAGCATTTAAAAGCCTCAATCCTAAACTCCATAATTAAAATTTACACTCTTCCCCACACCAAATAAATAAATATACTGCCAATCAGAACAAATCACATAAATAATCTACTTACCAGCAAGGTATACTTAAGATGGATGATCAAATTATAAAAAAAAAAAGAAGAAAAACTTTAGGACAAGCCCGCAGAATATTACATCCTGAATAGAGTAGGACGAAATAAATAACAAAACTCCCACTCAACCATCAGACAAAAGGAAAATGCCAAGACACAATTACATCAAATGTAATTTATTAAGGGGAAATTACCTCATATATAAGCAGCAATATGGTAAATGGCTTAAGAGAGACCCAATGCCCCTAAAAACAAAAACAAGCTAATAATTAAAAAAAGAATAACTAACCTAACGTAAGAAACGAAAATACAACCAACCTAACCTAACTGCTCTTACCTTAAAACAGAGGGAAACAGGTTTTAAAAACAACAAAGGCAGGGCCATTTACAATCAGCAGTGACTTGAGAAATGCCCAAAGACAAAAGAAAGCGAGAGAGAGAGAGAGAGAGAGAGAGAGAGAGAGAGAGAGAGAGAGAGAGAGAGAGAGAGAGAAACATTAATTTATCATTAAATTAAGTTAAACCCATGTATTTTTGTATCTATCATTGTACCATACTGAAAACTTAAGTCTACATTTTTGCGTTTTCTAAAACCCTGTATCAGCACTGATTTTTGGAGGGTTTAAACACAGAAATGTTAATGCTAATTTTATAAAGCACATTAATTCTTCTGTCACAACTCTTATTTTAGCTGTAAAGTTGTTTAAATCATCATTTTTATAGTTGTTATAGGGTTTTGAGGTTTGTTGACATCATGGCAACTTGGCACAGAATAATTTAGTAAGGGATTTTATCACACCAAAATCTTATGTTTATGTCTTGTGTCTATACTTGAAAAAGTATTTTAACATTCAAAAATTAGCCCACATTCACTTCCATTGTAAGTGCCTCTCTGTAACCCAGATTGTTACTTTTTTAAAAGAAAAGGAGGAGTCGAAATAAAAACATTTTGTTCAACAATAATCAACATTTAGCCACAAATGCTGTCGATTGTGCTAAACTTGTATTGAACCCAGAACATTCCTTTAATCAATATTTTTGACAATTTGAATTTACTCACAAAGATTTATTTTGAGAGAATATATCTTATGAAGTTTTTTTTTGTTTGTTTTTTTGTAAGCTTTATGCTTAATTATGCTTAATTTTAGGGTACGAAAAAAAAACTTAATTGAAGATAAATTTGTTCAAAACAAGCTATTGTTCAGCAAAAAAGCTTAAACTTTTATTGAATGGAAAAAATATGCAATGAAAGTGAACGGTGACTGAGTCTAACAATCTGCCTAGCATCTCCTTTTGTCTTCCACAAAATAAAGTCATATGGATTTGGAATAACACAAGGGTGAGTAAAGTTGACACATTTCAATTTAGAGTTTTAATATCTTCTGCCTTTTTGCTTGATATTTCTTATTTTACTTTTATATATCCCTACATCTAAGGATATTTATGTATTTTCTCTGTAAAATAAGACAAAAATAGGCCTAATGATTAAGAAAAATAAATTTTGCAGTGCATTTCATTTTCTGTGCATGGCAAAATGGCGTGTTTGAAATGACATAAAAGTATAACTCAGGATGATTGTGGAACACGGGAGTTATAGAAACATAAGGATGTAATTTTTTTAAAAATGTGGAATATATGGACTGCTAAGGAAGTGACTGGAGGTATACTGTGTGGAAGTCATTATAAAGGGCAAGGACTGCATCATTCGGTTACCACTTCTAATGCTACAGCAGCCCCTGCAAAAAACCTGGGGATTTTCAAAATAAGGCCAATGTTTTAAAGTAGTGAACCACACAAATATTACACTTTAAAGAACATTTTGAAGCAATTAACCCTTTTAATTGTGAGTAAATGCCCCAGTAAGCATATACTTATCATATACACTTCAAATGAAGCAAATAGCATGATGTTTGCGTGCACGGTTCCTGCAAAGTAACATAGATCAGTGTTTCTCCACTGTGGGTTGTGCCCCAAAAATACTTAGCAGGTTTGTTCTGATAGGGTCATGGACAGCAGGAAAAAAAAACATGCCAACTTGTGCCAAGTTAGGAAAGCAAATAAATATGCTTAATTTTTAAAGGAGAAACTGCCCATTCTCATGATAAGTCATAATATATACAACTTTTACTCCCATAGAGAAGTTTAAATGGATCTTTTCTTAGTTCAACCTCTACAATAAACCTTACCATGAAGTTAGAAAAATAACTTTTGTGCAGCACAACAGAAGAAATAAAGCTTTTTTTTTTTTTTTTTTACAAGATTTACAATTTTAACCCCAAACATAAACCTAACCATAAAGTGTAACCCCTTACCCAAACCATGATTTTTATAGAGAAGTAACTTTAGTGTACCACAGAAGAAAGAAAACAATGGGGTTTGGAACAAGATGAGGGAAGCGTATAACAGGTTATTGACATATATCAATTATATTGCATAAGAAAATATGGAATGACTACCCGAATTTATTCACAGACATTTTAATTCTTAGCATTGGATAAGAGGCTAAATTAAATATGATGCCTGTATTGTATCAATTGGAAATTGTTTGTGGATTGGTGGTCTCTTAGGGACACGGGCAGATCTAGAAAATAATTTGTGGGGTGGCAAGGGGGTGGCTTGAAGACTATGAGGGGTGACAACAACGAAGTCAGCGCACATGCATACATAGTTCTGGATTAAGATTCCAAGCTTCATTGCAACACGTATTAGTTTGTTTATTGAAGTCTCTATCAAAATACAAATGCCCATTAATTTGTGAAAGTTGTATTACCACAGAGAGGCCCCAAAGTAATCATTTTGCTACTTTTGCTAACATTAAAATGCATTTTTTTCATTCTTACATAATATTAAATATAAATAAGATCAATCAAGACATTGTCTATTAAAACACATCCACAGATTCTAAATGTTCCATAGCTTGACCTGTACTAGTTATCAATTTTTTCTTAAAAAAAAAAAAAAAAAATTCAATATTTTCTCTGTTATTGCCCAGGGAAAATAATTAAGTTCACTAAACACACATTCACTTTATATCCACAAAGGGGTTAGTTGTCACAACGGAACCTGCCATTACACCAGTGGTATAGGATTCATGAGATCTTTGAACTACATACAAAACACTTTTTTGTGTAACTTGACTTTTAACTCCTTAAAGTCACTAAATTACATGTGCAACTACACCATGTGACAATTAGCCCCGTCTCCCTATATCAAAATAATCATGCTTCAATAATAATAAATTAAGGGCCAGATTGGACTGAAAGTCACCTAATGCAGGGTGAATTGTTTTTATTTGTTAAACCTTGATGTACCCAATAAAAAGAGTGTGCATTCACAGAACATGTTATTCTAGAGATAAAGTCCTTTATCACCTTTGTAATAAGTCATCTGAAAGAGAACATAACACGATTGGCAGCAGCTGTACTGAATCACACGATTGGCAGCAGCTGTACTAAATCACGCGACTGGCCACAGCTGTACTGAATCACGTGACTGGCCGCAGCTGTACTGATGCAAGCAATTGGCAACAGCTGTACTGAATCATGCAATTGGCTGCACCTGTAATGAATCACTCACTTGGCCGCAGCTGTACTGAATCACGTAATTGGCCACAGCTGTACTGAATCATGCAATTGGCTGCAGCTGTACTGAATCCCGCAATTGGCCACAGCTGTACTGAATCACATGATTGTCCACAGCTGTACTGAATCATGCAATTGGCCGCAGCTGTATTGAATCACACAACTGGTCAAAGCTGTAATAGGTCACGCAACTGGCCGCAGCTGTACTGAATCACGCACAGCTGCACCTATTCACACGATTGGCCACAGTTGTACTGAATCATGTGATTGGCCGCAGCTGTAATGAATCATTTGATTGGCCACAGCTGTACTGAATCATGCGGTCGGTCGGCCGTAAGAGTCAAGGACCGCTGTGCTTTTGTCATTTTTGCTTTCGGTTAGAGTTAAGACAGTTCGACATAAATAAACACTTACATTACATCAGCATCGACTATAATATACTTACATTATATTTTATGCTTAAAATATAAGTATACGGAAATACTGGAGTCGCAGATAGGGTGGCAATGCTTTTTCTTATGGTGGCACTTGCACCCTATGCGATCCCAGTAGATTACCTTTGTAATAAGTCATCTGAAAGAGAACATAACACGATTGGCAGCAGCTGTACTGAATCACGCGATTGGCAGCAGCTGTACTGAATCACGCGAATGGCCACAGCTGTACTGAATCACGTGATTGGCCGCAGCTGTAATTAATCACACGATTGGCCGCAGCTGTACTGATGCAAGCAATTGGCAACAGCTGTACTGAATCATGCAATTGGCTGCACCTGTAATGAATCACTCACTTGGCCACAGCTGTACTGAATCATGCAATTGACCACAGCTGTACTGAGTCACGCGACTGGCCGCAGCTGTACTGAATCACGTAATTGGCCACAGCTGTACTGAATCATGCAATTGGCTGCAGCTGTACTGAATCCCGCAATTGGCCACAGCTGTACTGAATCACATGATTGTCCACAGCTGTACTGAATCATGCAATTGGCCGCAGCTGTATTGAATCACACAACTGGTCACAGCTGTAATGAGTCACGCAACTGGCCGCAGCTGTACTGAATCACGCACAGCTGCACCTATTCACACGATTGGCCACAGTTGTACTGAATCATGTGATTGGCCGCAGCTGTAATGAATCATTTGATTGGCCACAGCTGTACTGAATTATGCGGTCGGCCGTAAGAGTCAAGGACCGCTGTGCTTTTGTCATTTTTGCTTTCGGTTAGAGTTAAGACAGTTCGACATAAATAAACACATTACATCAGCATCAACTATAATATACTTACATTATATTTTATACTTAAAATATAAGTATACGAAAATACTGGAGTCGCAGATGGGGTGGCAATGCTTTTTCTTATGGTGGCACTTGCACCCTATGCGATCCCAGTAGATCTGCACCTACTCTGGGATTAAAAGTTGTACATATTTATATGAGACAAGTCGTATGATATCTTCTGATTTCACCATCTTGTATGACTGATTATGAGTTGTCATGAGACTATATTGTTTGTGCAGTGAATTACTGTGTGCCAAGAGCATCAAAAATAAATGTTAAAAGGAGACATTAAGAAACAAAACACTCAATATATGTACTTTTGTATGATTAAGAATGTTAGTGCTGTTTTCTGTTTGCCATTTGAATTTTGGTTTGCCAATGTGCCAAAGCAAAACTTACTTGAGAACCACTGGTGTAGGGAATTCTTCTAATCTAACAAGATACTTCAAGCTAATCCTGTCCAAATAAACCAAAGAACAGGCCAAAAAACAGCACAAACTCCTTGACATCGGCTTCACAATAGCCACAGAGGAGAAGATTGATGACTTAATGGTCCACACACAACAATATACATATCTAAGGTTTCTTTCCAGTTTCTTTGCCTTAAAGGCCTTTATCTTTTTGACATATTGTAATAGCGCCATGATTTATGCACGTACAGTTTATACCTCTTTAGCAAACAAACCCAAAGTGCTTGAACAAAGATCAAACTGAGCAAAAGTTTTATTTAAACCATATGTATTTATTTTATTTTTTCTTTATTTGTTTTTCTTTCTCAAGGTTTCTGCGCTAAATTCTTCTATAAAACTTACTTATTTCCAAAAGTGTGGGCTTGTTCAGTGAACCAGTATTCTATTCCACTTGTAATTCTAAATGTTTTGACTTTCTGTCAAAACTCTCACAGAGTAGTCTTTTTAAGATAAAAATGCACGTTCCCTGTCTGTCGCTCACTTCGACGTCGTGTCGAAGAAGCGACACTAGGGGTCTCTCTTGAGTGCCGAATATGCCTCTGATCTATGAAAAAAGGCCAATGAGAGTTGGCGAACAGTATTTGCATACCCCGCCCCAGGATACGGATATAAAGGCGAGGGAAATATGCTCGTTCATTCAGTAATTTTCTTCGGAGCCGATGGTCATGTATGCAGCCAGGTGCGTGTGACACAACTGATATCCTGCTTCTATCCTCTTACGGCGTGCAAGAGAGTTGAAAGAGTTTTCCCAATAAGAGTAATTTTTCTCTGTAAAGAGTTTAATTCTCTAAAAGAGCAATACACGGCGCGTTGAACGTCCTTTTCGGGACGCGTCTTTTTAAAGATGCCATTCAACCCCTGTGTAGTTCCTGGATGTGGTAGAGTGCTCTCCGCTTCAGACGGCCACAGGCGCTGTCTCGTGTGTCTGGGCGCTGATCACACCGAGGCAGCGTTTGTGGATGATTCATGCTCTCACTGCGAGAGCATGACCATGGCAACGCTGCGGTCACGGTGCGCTTTCAATAGAAAGCACGCCACTCCAGCCGCCTTCCGGCCAGCACGCCCAGGCTGAGGCGGACGCGCAGATGTCCGACATGCTTGCCTGGGCCGCCGTCAGTGTGGGGTTGGATTGGAACCCTCCATCCTCCCCACACCCATCACAGTTGGATGACTGGTTCCTGGGGTCTGGGCGCCACTGACTGCCGGAAGTGCATGACGAGCTGACGTCTTCATGGTGATTCCCGCTCTCCATTCGTCAAAAGCCCTGCTCGTCGGCTCTCGCTACCCTTGACGGCGGAACGGCCCACGGGTATACGGCAATTCCCCAGGTGGATAGGGCCGTTGTGCTCCATCTTTGTCCCGGTAACCCTACCACCTGGTCCGGATGCCCTATACTCCCTTCCAAGGCCTGTAGGATGACATCCTCGTTAAACAGAAAAGCCTACAGCGCCACAGGACAGGCCGCTTCCGCCTTGCATGCCATGGCCATCCTGCAAGTCCACCAGGCCAAGGCGCTCAGGGATCTGCACGAGGGTAGCCCTGACCCCGAAGTGCTGCAGGAACTGCGCTCAGCAACCGACCTCGCCCTCAGAGCCACGAAGGTCATCGCGCAGGCACTCGGGCAGGCGATGGCCACCTTTGTGGTCCAGGAACGTCATCTCTGGCTCAACCTGGTCGAGATGCGTGAGGCCGACAAAGTTCGACGCCCCTGTCTCCCAGTTTCGCCTCTTCGGTGACACCGTCGAGGACTTCGCCCAGCAGTTCCCTGCGGTGAAAAAGCAGACGGAGGCCATCTCACACATTCTGCCATGCCGCAAACCTGCCACCACAGCCACTGCCCCGTCTGCTCGCCGAGGGCGTCCCCCTGCGGCCAAGAAATCTGCTCCGCCTCAACCCGGGCCCAGCTCTCAGCCCCAGCATCAAGCACACCGCAGGAAGCAGACACCCCCCGTCTATCGGACCCCCTCGAGGACCCATAAGGCTCCCAGGCGCTCCTGAGACGGACGACCCAGCGACAGAGATGTTAGCTCCGGAGGTGGTAAGACCGCTCCATCCCCCGGTGGAGGGCCAGGAGGAGAATCTTTTGTTTTTAAACAAATTTCATTTGCCGCCCCCCTTAGATGGGGTTGCGGTACCCACATTCTCAATAAAAGAGCTATTTCCTCTGTCTCTGGGTCACCTGGCCCTCAAATGCCGTCTCACGGCAATTTGCCTCCAGATCTCAACAGTCCCGGCTTCCTGGACACGGACCACCCATCTCCAGCCCCACGACTATTTCCCGGCCGGCCGGTTCCGACGAGTCTAGAGGACGCCTACCCTGGACCTCCTCCTCAGTCGCCAACCCACCCCCTGCCAGGTGTGTGGAGCAAGGTAAGTGCTTTGAGTCTTTTTCTCAGCATCCCAGCCTCGGGTCGCCCTGTCGCCGCCCGACGCTGCCCTACCTGCTCCGCCCCGCTGCAAAGCTCCACCGGGTACATTAAAAAAGAATCGTCCCTTTGGTGCCCCTAGCGCAGAGGTTGGACGCGTGGCTTTCACTTCCCAACCCATCTCGCTGGCTGGCCCGGACCATCCGACTCGGTTACGTGTCCGCTTTTCCGCAGTACACGGCGAACATGCCCAGTCCCTGCGCACGGAAATCGCTACTCTTTTGTTCAAAGACACGATAGAGCCTGTCCCTCCAATTGAGATGAAGAAGGGTTTCTACAGCCCTTACTTCATCATACCCAAGTAAGGCGGCGGCTTACGACCAATCTTGGACCTGCGAGTTCTCATCAAAGCGTTGCACAAACTCCCATTCAAAATGCTCATGCAGAGACACATCTTAACCTGCGTCCGGCATCTAGATTGGTTCGCAGCGGTAGACCTGAAGGATGCGTACTTCCATGTCTCCATTCTGCCTCGACACCGCCCCTTCCTGCTGTTTGCGTTTGATGGCCAGGCGTATCAGTACAAAGTCCTGTCCCCTCGCGTCTTCACGAAAGTCGCAGAGGCAGCTCTTGCCCCGCTCCGAGAAGCCGGCATCTGCATACTCAATTACCTCGACGGCTGTCTTATTCTGGCCCACTCGCGAGAGTTACTATGCGCTCACAGAGCCCAGGTGCTCAGGCACCTCAGCCTTTTGGGGCTTCAGGTCAACTGGGAAAAGAGCAAGCTTACTCCAGTCCAGAGCATCTCTTTTCTCGGTATGGAGTTAGATTTGGTCTCAATGTCAGCACGTTTCACCAACGAGCGTGCCCAGTCAGTGTTGAGGTGCCTTGTCGCCTTCAGGCCAGGCACAACAGTCCCTTTAAAACTTTTCCAGAGGCTCCTGGGGCATATGGCGTCCTCCGCGGCGGTCGCGCCGCTGGGGTTGATGCATATGAGACCGCTTCAACACTGGCTTCAGACCCGAGTCCCGAGATGAGCATGGCGCCGCGGCACGCACCGTGTGACAATCACCCCCACCTGCCGCCAAACATTCAAACCCTGGACAGACCTCTGTTTCTTACGGGCAGGAGTACCCTTACAGCAGGTGTCCCGTCGCGTCCTGGTCACTACCGACGCCTCCAGATCGGGTTGGGGAGCCGTTTGCAATGGGCACGCAGCAGCAGGCTGTTGGAAAGGGGCCCAGCTGCGTTGGCACATCAACTGCTTCGAGTTGTTGACCGTCCTTTTGGCCCTGCGGAAGTTTCTCCCATTAGTTCGAGACAAACATATCCTTGTCAGGTCGGACAGCACCACTGCGGTGGCGTACATAAATCGCCAAGGCGGCGTACCCTCCCGCCACATGTCTCAACTCGCCCATCGTCTCCTCCTTTGGAGCCAGCAGCGACTCAAGTCCTGTTTGCCTCCCACTGCCCACACTGGTACGCCCGCTCAGAGGCTCCCCTCGGGGCAGATGCACTGGCACACAGCTGGCCAGTGGGGCTGCGCAAGTACACATTCCCCCCAGTGAGCCTTCTTGCACAGGTGCTGTGCAATGTCAGGGAGGACGAGGAACAAGTCACTCTTGTGGCTCCTTACTGGCCCACCCGGGCCTGGTTCTGGGACCTTGTACTCCTCGTGACAGCCCCTCCCTGGCAAATTCCCCTGAGTAAGGACCTTCTTTCTCAGGGATGGGGCACGCTCTGGCATCCGCATCCAGACCTTTGGAACCTCCACGTCTGGTCCCTGGACAGGATGCGGAAGATATAGCTGGTCTTCCACCCACAGTCGTAGCCATGATCAATCAAGCCAGAGCCCCTTCTACCAGGAAACTCTACGCCCTGAAATGGCGTCTGTTCGTGAATTGGTGTTCTTCCCGGGCAGAAGACCCACAGAGGTGTGCAGTTAGGTCGGTGCTCCTGTTCCTACAGGAGAGTTTGGAGGGGAGGCTGTCCCCTTCCACCTTGAAGGTGTATGTTGTCGCTATCGCAGCTCACCACGACCCAGTAGATGGCAAGTCAGGTTCCTAAGAGGTGCCCGGAGGCTAAATCCCTCCCGACCAAACCTATTCCCCTCCTGGGATCTCTCGGTGGTCCTCGCCGGTCTTCAGAGATCCCCCTTCGATCCACTAGAATCAGCTGGACTCAGGGCCGTCTCCCTAAAGACGGCCCTGCTGATCGCACTCGCCTCCATCAAGAGGGTCGGGGACCTGGAAGCGTTCTCTAATAACGACACTTGCCTGGAGTTCGGTCCGGCAGACACATATGTGATCCTAAGACCTCGACCGGGCTATGTGCCCAAGGTTCCTACCACGCCCTTCAGAAGATCAGGTAGTGAACCTGCAAGTGCTGCCCGGGAGGAGGCAGACCCAGCCCCCTCACTGCTGTGTCCGGTACGTGCTTTGCGTGCCTGCCTGGAATGCACCCAGAGCTTCAGACACTCTGAGCAGCTCTTTGTCTGCTTTGGGGGGCAGCAGAAAGGGAATGCTGTCTCCAAACAGAGGCTGTCCCACTGGGTGGTGGACGCCATTCAGTTGGCCTATCACACCCAGGCCGTGCCACCCCCCCCCCCCCCCCCCCCCCCCTACGAGTCCGAGCCCATTCCACCAGGAGTGTGGGATCCTCATGGGCACTGGCTAGGGGCACCTCTCTAGCAGACATTTGCAGAGCTGCGGGCTGGGCAACACCTAACACAATAAATTAAGGAGCGATTGGCTCCTATAGGGGGAAAAAACAGGCGCCAAATTTATTTATTTTTTTTTTTCATTTTTAACTCCCATTCCTTTTCGTCCCGCAGCTCGCTAACAGTGTAGTCTGTGGAGCATTCTTCGCAATTATGTGATCACGTGCATTTTTTATGCTTGTTACTGTCACCGTGTTTTCTAACAGTCTCTTTTTTGAAATGGTTAGTTCCTGCAATGAACTCCGTTTTCCCCGCTATTTCTTTGATATAAACTTTTGTAATGTATCTCGGGAAATGTAATGCAAATTTTAAAATCAAAGGGAGTAAACTTTTACTGTCACCAATGGCGACCTTGACAGAAATTACACTCACAAATAAATTTATTTGGTCACAAATGCGACCATTTTTAGTCGCAGTTTGGAGCTCTGCACAAGGATGATGATTTATCGACTTTATAGACATTACATTTTTATCGTCTGTTAATGCTGAACTTCTGTAAAGCTGCTTTGAAACGATGTGTGTTGTGAAAGGCGCTATACAAATAAAATTGACTTGACTTGACTTGACTTAACACCTTTGCAAGATTTTACAATCTCAGGGTTGAGTCAGTCTCATCCCGTGTTTTCTCAGGTCCAAGCCCGTAGAACTCGGTACACGTCGACGGTCTGACCGGGTGAATTGCTTGCGTCCAGCGCCCTTTCCCTCTGTCAAGGTAAAACAGTGCACCTTCTTCCCAGGAGACCCCTTTTAGGTTCCTGGTTGCTTCCTCCCTAGCCCTCTTGGGTCCGCAGTTCAGCGGAGGAACTTGCCGACCCAGTCCACTACGGGTACCCCAGGATACCCCTACTGGAATAGGTGCTCCACAGATCAAGCCTCCTACGCGGATTCCTCCTGTGTGTACCTCACAAGCTGACCCGCGTCTCCCTTAGGCAGTCCTTCGCTGCCCTCCGGTCGCCGTGTTGTAGCAACTCCCCCCTCCTCGAGGCTGGATCTACCACCACGCCATTCTTCCCTCATGTGACCCAAGAGGCCATGTGATGTATTTTGCAACCTCTTCCTCCCCTTTCGGGCGGGTGTGGCCTCCGCAGGGTCTTTTCCCCCTGAAAGAATAGGAATTCGGGTAAGACCCCCTTCCCACGATGCAGTAAGGGCCCCGGCTGCTCTAGCTCTATGCCGAGAAAACATAGAGAGAAAAGAGGCCCGGCCAGGCTTGGCCTGTTCCCTAGTTGGAAGCGTCGCCTTGTTCCCCTCTAGGGTAACCAAAAGGATCCCTACGACTTTTTCATGGCATTGGGAAAGACTACGTGCAGCCTGAACACAGTTGGTCGCTTGTGCACGTGAAATACCTGCCCGTTTCTGTGTCAGCAGCACACGTACACGGCTCAGCGCATGGCGTGATTTGAAGTGGACCCCTAGTGTCGCTTCTTCGACACGACGTCGAAGTGAGCGACAGACGGGGAACGTCTCGGTTACATATGTAACCTCCGTTCCCTGATGGAGGGAACGAGACGTCGTGTCTTCCCGGCCACGTCGCTGAGCCGTGCCGCTGAGGTAGCCGGAACACTCCCGGCTCCTCAGAAAAATCCTGAATGAACGAGCGTATTTCCCTCGCCTTTATATCCGTACCCGGGGGCGGGGTATGCAAATACTGTTCGCCAACTCTCATTGGCCTTTTTTCATAGATCAGAGGCATATTCGGCGCTCAAGAGAGACCCATAGTGTCACTTCTTTGACACAATGTCTCGTTCCCTCCATCAGGGAACGGAGGTTACATACGTAACCGAGAAGTTATTTCATGTTTTGTGTTAGCACAATAAATGCAAATGAAAAACAAACCATACCAAACCAAAATAATCCTTTAATATTTTTTTTTTATTATTATTGTTATGAATTAGTTAGGTCCCTTTTTGAAAAGTAGTGAATATGAGTTTTTATATATTTCTACTGTGAGAGCCGTAAACTGAAACTTATCTGTTGCAAATGTGTCTGTGTCTTCTCTTATAAAACAGCAATTTTATCATAGTAAACAAGTTTCACTATGATTAGCGACAAGATTACAAGATTAGCAAACAGGCGGTCTATTCATTAGGCGATGAGCTAATTCCTCACGAAAGCAGTTTATTCAGCACACTAAAGCATCTCCTCCATAGTCATCCATTCAAAAAGAACAGCCTCTTGTCTCCTCCTCTCCACTATAATGTTGACTTGGGCTATGCTGTTGTAATGTATTTTTGTGTAACTTACTTCCAATATCAAAAACAGCCATTAAAACATGAGCAAGATCAGCAGAAATTAAAGTGTTCATACAAATGAAATAAGCATGTAAAATTAACTTAATGCATTATTGGCGGCTCTACAGGGGCTGGTTGCACTGGCTAAACGTAAGTTACAACTTAGCCTAGTCGTGGCGTAAATGGACACTATGTCACAATTTACGCACTACTAAATATTTGAGTGTTGCACCATTAAACATAGGTAGAATGTAACCCTGCGAATAAACTAAATATTTATGGACGCCTCCGACCAGGAGTAATGGTTTAAAAAAAAAAGCAGACTGATATTTTATGACATTATTTTATGAGCTCATCGACATACAGTATGAAGTTTACATTTACACTCGTTTACATTAACAAGAGAGAGAAAAAAATTACTTTTAAGTGACTCTTCAGCATGAAACCGTTCAAACGGTGCAGTTTTCAGGGTGTGTTGCCCGATGTCAAGTTTCAACACATTAAAAATATATATATAGGATTTTAAATTTAATAAATGTCTATTTTTCCAGCCTGCTGTATTAGTATGTATTTATCAGCCCTTATTTATTTTAGATACAGTTCCTATATATTGTTATTTATATAGTGTAATATACTATTTATCAAATCTACTTTTATTACGTATCGTATTTTAATGGCAGTTACGTGAGAAAACAATATTTGAACATCATCTGTAATAAGATCAAACTGAAATTCACAGCTGTAAACAGTTCAAAGGAATAAGAAAGCGGGCTGTTTATTGGATCAATACAGGTAAACGTCATATTATGTGACTATGCATTACTTTACGGAGAGCATATGACCTATTAGTGAAGTCTTGCCTTAAGAACATGTGGTGCAACCAAATTACGCACTGACTTAGTTATAAACTAACTAGAAGTTACTAAGCCCTTAGCGTGAATTTTAAATCCCAATTTACACAAGACCTTACGCACAGCTGGTGCAACCCTACACAGAGCTCTAATTAAGATCTCACTTATGGGACAAGAACATTCTGACAACTTTGAGGAAGGCATTATAACATGACTTAATCTAGCATGTTCACTGAGATATTTAAGATGCTACAGGTCCTAGACTACACTGGTAATAAATAACACTTGTTACACACAATTCTCTTTCATTATTCTCTAAGTATGTTTGGGTCGGCTCTCCATTATCACAAGATAACAGCACGTTGTGTGCTGATTCAACCAGCTCCACTCCCTCAAACACCGGTGCAGCTCCAGAATGAGAAGCAGAGCAGGAAAATTCCATCTGATTGCTTACACCACGGACACTTTCATAAACACGGACACTGTCATCTCTCTATCTAATATTTCATCTAATTTATTTGCTCCTGACATCATCATAAAACTAATTGCGGTAAAGTTAATGTTTGACATTCTGTCACGATCTTGTCTGGATGGCCCTTCCTTTTCTGTTGGTTTTGTTTTGTGTCTGTCTGTAGTGTGTTTGTGCACATGGCTTTGTTATTGTTATTGTCTGCTATGTGAGCTCGCAACTCAACCCGCTTGTTTCCCCTTACCACACCCACTCGTTTAGACATTGTTTAGTCCTCATCATGTTAACTGGTGTCACCTGTGCCTTCATCCCTCTTTGTCAGATAATTTTGTAAGTCATTGTGTCCAGTCATTTCATGTTTGATCATTCAGTGCAGTACTTTTGCTGCCTTGCTGATTTTTTCTTGTTTTGTTGTGTTTCTCCCTCATAAGAGTTTATGTTTTTGGTTTGGTTTTATTAATATATTCATTGTTTTTGCATTCCTGCGCTTGGGACCTCTCTCCTGTTTCATGACATGAAATTACATTTCATTCCCAGCAGGAATTCATTTTTTGTCTTTTGAACCCCGTTCCCCTGCACTACGTAGAGCTTAGCAAACCATGAGGCACTTCGGTCTCATCAGGGGGTATGTTAAGGGGGTATGTGCTGGAATATTTTTAGTTAATGTTATAAAACAGAAACCTTGGTCTGTCAGGTGACCTGAAACAAGATTCAGGGTTTGCAAATATTCAGGCGTGTTCTAGTTAATCTTAATCCTTTGATTTATACAGTCAAACATCCTCTTTTTTCCATGCCAGAATCCCCTCTTTTAAATATGTTTAAATGCCCTTGCCGATACCTTTTTATATTACATGTCTTTATTTTATTTTATTTTATTATTTAATTATATATTAGTTTTACAATGTTCTTATTGTATACATACAGTTGTTAAGCAAAACTTGCAAGATTCACACTTTTTGTACTGTACTCCGAGTTTGGAGTACAGGTAATGTAAGGATTAAGTTAGGTTCAACAGTGTAATAACAGATGTAACTAGATTAAAAAGTTTGTGAACAAACTTTAGGTTGGCTTGAGAAAGCCTAGCATGAATGTTTGTTGTTGTAAAAGTTTGAAGATTGAAGGTTTTTAGTTTGATGTCCTGAGTGAAATAAGTCATCCCAGAAGTCTCTATGATTTTCTGGTGCAGAGTTATGTTATTTGTTACTTGGTTGCTAGGGTAAGCCCATGTCATTGCTAGGCAGTTACCAGAGTGATACTTTTCAAGACTCCTTGCTATCCTGAGTGAAATAAGTCAACCCAGAAGTCTCTACAATGTTCTGGTGCAGAGATATGTTATTTGTTACTTGGTTGCAAGGGTAACCCCATCTGGTTGCTAGGCAGTTACCAGGGTAATACTTTTCAAGCCTCCTTTCCATCCTGAGTGAATTAAGTCAACCCAGAAGTCTCTATGATTTTCTGGAGCAGAAATATATGATTTGTTACTTTGTTGCTAGGGTAACCCCATCTGGTTGCTAGGCAGATACCAAGGTGATACTTATCAAGCCTCCTTTCCATCCTGAGTGAATAAAGTCAACCCGGAAGCTATTATACTGTGGCTATGAAGATTTTAGGTCATTACTTATTGGCTGCTTGATAATATAAATCCTCTGAGGGACAGAGAGAGGGAGAGACGCAGGGCTGACAGGCCCTTTTGTGTCTGTGTGTGTGAAAACGTCGGTTGGGATTTAAATTTCTGAAAATTCCACAATGTTAAGTCAATGGGACTTTTTTGGACGCTTTTTCGTCTGCTGTGCGAACATCGTACACCCGATCGCTTAAAAAAGATATAGCTCACTATTCGGGATTAGTCTGAAGGTCTGTGCCGAGTCTGGTGCATGTAGCCTAGCTTAAAAGCTCTAGGAGGAGTTAGTCTTGATAATTTTAGTCTGAAGGATTTCAGTAAGTTGGCTTTCTCAAGCCAACCTAATAAGTTGGCTTTCTCAAGCCAACCTAATTACACGCAGGTAATTTGAATGTTAGTACAATGTATCAACACATATACACAATTAGAACATTGTATTAAATGTTTAATATTTTTCAATGTAAGTACATGGTAGTCGAAGCTAAAGTTTGTCATTTCTGTAGATTAATTCATGTAATTCAATACATGTAATTCAAATACATGTAATTCAAGTTTACTGAATTGCTAAGAAATCCATGTAAAAGCACTAATGCCACTGAACAAAAATAAGCATTTGTTTCGAACAGATTTATAAACACACCCCTCCGTCTTTTGTTGATGAACAAACATACAGTCCCGCCCCCAAATGATACCATTGGTTATGTCAATGTTGTTGTTTCAGGCTGGACAGGTTCGCTCAAAACAAACAGAGGGATTTTTATAGTGCCACAGAGACAATGAACCAACAAATGGCCTCCTTATAGTTGTCCTTGCATATTAAGCTGGGATTTGATAAAGTATTTTGACACAGAAAAATTTACACACTTCAGCTTTAAAGACTTTTCAATGGCAGTCTTTGTGCCCTAATTGACAGCGTGTCAAATTTTGTCGAACAGTAATGTGAAGCTACTGACACTGTCAAAACTGTGTCAGGATTCAAATAGCTGAAGTCAGGGGAAATTTAAAATGTTGTCATCATGAAGCAGTAATTCTAGCTGGAAAATAGTAACAGTAGAATCAACCATTGAAATGCCCAGGGCTGTTTGTCAGAGAGCATTATATTATTATTTGCCTTCCATCTGTGACTCAGTTCAACACTTTTTTGAACACTCAACACTATTAAGTATTTATAACTGGGCCATCTGTCACACATGAGTTTGCCAAATCTTTTGTTGAACCAAACTATGCAAGGAGCAGAGAAATATAATGTCCAGACTACAATAATTACTGGTTAACTTGCAGCTATTTGCTGGCCACACTGTGTTTTGTGTGGTGAATTATTGGCTGAATTATTGGTCAAGAGACATTTTTAAAAACAACATTAATACATTTCATTATTTGATTGATATCAAATCAACTGAATTTGATTTTGTACTAAAACAATTTTTTGGTATTGTGTTGGATCACCACTTGATGTCTAATTTAAAATCTGGGTTTTTAATAAAAAATAAATACTTAAACAATTGAGAACTACTGTTTTAAGAGACCCTACACTTTACATTTCCTTATTCTTAACCAACATGATCAGATGGGAAGTTGGCATGTATTTCTCAGAGATTTCCGAAACCCTAAGATCAGCCACATGCTGAATCACCAACAAACCGTATCTCCTTCAGACATTTTTGCTTCTGTGTTTACCTCCCTCTGTGGTGCAACCTGAAACACATTGCTTCATCAGCATTAGAGCTCCGGGTTCAGATCCCGCATTAAAACCAATAAGTTATCGTGTTCGCTTAATCAGTTACGAGTGCAATTCTGAGGTTGCATTTTTTACTCCACTGATGGTTAGGTTAGGGTTTTGGGTTGTGGGGTACAGTTTATAAAATATGCATTCCTCTTCACAGTATCACTGTCTGTACTGCTGAAAACAACTCACTTCATAACTTGCTTTTAGTGCCCCTCTGTGGACATTACGCCCTGAAAATGGAGCTCACGTGCAACACCCAATAACAACAACATTTAGAACTTTGGCCACTGGGGGCAGTTTTTTGGTTAACACAGACATATTTTAGCCAAAGAAAAGTCAACCTACTGTTTGCGGTTTTACTGCGAGATCAGTGTGTCTTAACTGATACTCCCTATATAAGTTGATGCACATATAATATATAGTTTTATGGGTAACCGTTTAGATTAATGTTTTCTGTGTTAAGGGTTTATAAAGGGGTTTATTAATGACTAATAAGCCATTTTCAAATGCATTATAAATCATTGATATGTGGAAATAACATCATGCAACATACAACTTTTAATACAATACCTTCCAACTAGTGAGCCATTTCAACTCACATGTTAGAAATGCTTAACTCTCCTGTTATATTTGGTTACATTTTGACCCAATTAAGTTTTAAAAACACTGAAAAACTAGAATACATTTCTTGATGAAAATGTGAGTGGTGCTTGCTGTAGCAAAACTCGTCCCCACAATGTACCACCAATTGGGTGTTCTGGGTGGTTGCTAGGGTATTGCTAGGTGGTTGCTATGCAGTTGCTTGGATGTTCTGGGTGGTCGTTAAGGTTTTGCTAAGTGGTTGCTAGGCGTTTGTTAGGGTGTTATTGGCGGTTGCTAGTGCATTTCTAGGCGGGGGCTAGGCAGGTGCTAGGGTGCTTTTGGTGGTTGCTAGGGCATTGCAAGGCGGTGGCTAGGTTGTTCTGGGTGGTCACTAGGGCATTGCTAAGTGGTTGTGAGGGTGTTATGTATGGTCGCTAGGGCACTGCTAGGTGGTTGCTAGGTGGTTGCTAGGGTTTTCTGGGCGGTTGCTAGCTGGTTACTTGAGTGTTCTGGGGGGGCCACTAGTGTGTTGCTAGGTGGTTGATTGGCGGATGCTTGGGTGTTCTGGGTTGTTGCTAGGGCATTGCTTGGTTGTTGCTACGTGTTGCTAGGGTGTTCTGGGTGGTAGCACAGATGTCACCAATAAGCAGATCAATTTGAAACCTCATTCATGGCATATGACAAATGGTGTGGGACAAGTTAGGTGCCAAATTTTTGTACAGAATAATAATAATAAAAACTAGATTTTTATTTTATTTTTTGTTTTTTATCATTTGCAGATTTCATTTTCTGTATTTCTAATTATTCTGACAGTGTGACTAAGTTTGAACTCCTTTCATCAGGTTTTCTTAATTCATATTCAGTAATTTCTTGGAAATTATGAAGGCAAACAAAACCAGTTATATTTTCTTACACTAAAAAAATATTTTAGCCTATTTGTTTTTTCAAGTATTTAGTATTTTTAAAAGATTTTTTTTTTGTATTTGCCCTTATGAAAATGTACCAGGTTTTATATATATATATATATATATATATATATATATATATTAGTCAAGTAATTTTTATTTGTATAGCGCCTTTCACAACATGCATAATTTATCTACGCATAATATATAACGTAATATCTAGAATGTCTTAGAGTCATCATTGTGTAGTTTAATAAATTGTGAATTGTGTTTAAAATTAATTAATTAAATAATAATTGTATTTATAACACCAGTGAGCAAGATGAAGGTGACTGTGGCAAGGAACACAAAACTCCATAAGATATTGGTTAATGTTCATATCAGATTTTGTATTTGTTCGACAATCCTGTAGAATTTGTAATTATTTGTGAAATATGATGAAATATGAAACAAGAGTTACTTTGGAGGTGAAGGTGTGGTTGAGCATCCATCTGGGGAAAGAGAAAGTGGTAAGGACATCTACCTGAGATGAATTGCTATTAATTACTGTTTCTATGTGCACAGTGAGATTCAGGGGAGATACAAGATGGCCCAGCTCGATCGGGGGCGGCTTGTGTGGTGTCGGTTCCCGGATCAACGTCCCCACCTCCATCACCGGGCATTATTCATGGACGTGACCAGGCTCCCTGCAACTCCAACAGAATTGCCCAGACCTCACACCCACACTAGTGGCGGCAGCTTCCCCCACCTGATAGAAAGAATGGGTAGAGCTAGGGGAGAGAGAAATGGGAGGGTTAATAGACCCCAAAGGCCAGGGCACCGGTCTAGGGGGATTGATCCACCGTTTCCAGGGGAATGGGATAGGTCAGAAGGAAGGAGGGGAAGGGGCAGGGGAGGGGGAGAGATCACAGAGAGAGAGAGAGAGTAGGGCACACAGCCCCCGGGTAAGCCGCTAAATGGTCCTAAGCCAACTGTACTGTTTCCTCCAGTGACACCAGATGGTGGCACTGGACCCACTCCACTGATCCTTTTGGTAGTTGGAAGATGAATTGCTCCAGCACCACGAGATTGATGACATGCCGATGTCGCTGGGCTCCTCAGCTAGCACCCACTGCCGGCAGGCCTCACGGAACTGTTGAGCAAAGGCAAACGGGTGGCCGACTTTTCTCAGTGTCAGGGATCTGACTCCTCTGGACTACAGCCAACCCACTGCAGAATGGCTTTCTTCAGTTTGGGGTACCTCAGGAGGTTGTTGACCTGGAGCTGTTGGGCCACTAGTTGGGCCTCCTCAGTCAGCAGCAGTAAGATGTGGACTGCCCATTGCGTCTGTGGACATTCCAGAGCTTGAAGAGCTCCAGGAAAGTCTCCGGTTCGTCATGCTTCCCAATCTTTGTGAGCAACACATGGGGGTTCGCTGCTGCCGGGGTCACGGCTTGCAACCCCTCCTGAGGCACCAGGCTCTGCATTGCCCATCAGTCCTGCTCTTGGCCTCGAAGGAGCACCTCGAAGCGATGTAGCTGATTCGCCCACAGATCCATGAGGTCATGGCATTGAGCCCGGTGGATGCTGGCGAGTGTTCGGAAGACTTCCTCCAGCAGCAAAGATGACTTCATAGCAGCATAACTTCCTCCTTATCACAGGTTTCACCACCAGTGTAAAAAAGTTTCATATTTGGATCAAAGGACAAAGCGGGAGCCAGTTTTCACAGTCCACGTGAGTCAGTTTTACTAACAAAATAATAGAAAAACACTTTTTCACACTCAAAACTTTGCAGCATAAATCAAAATACTCACAAAAACAGACAGTCTCAATAACAATAGGCAGTCTCTGGTGTTTATCTCTTTCTCCACTCTCTGCAAGCTGGGCTGTCTTTTATCTCCCCCGAATCTCACTGTGCACATAGAAACAGTAATTAATAACAATTCATCTCAGGTGGATGTGCTTATTGCTTTTTCTCTCCCCAGATGGGCACTCACAACGTCCTCACCTCCACAGTTAAGTATGCAACTACGGTTCTATGTGTTCTGGATGACCGCCAGAGGCAGTGCTTCACACTGGATATTATAACTCTTCGCTCATGCACAGGTCAAGTCTAATATCAACAAAGTCACCTTGTGACCCAGGATGACACAGGGTTCTCCCCTATTTGACCCTATTACTTCCAGAAAACTGTCCCTACAGAATCTTCTCGCCCAGACTCTGAGTGATAGAGAACTCTGTCAGTCATCCAGAACTCATAGAACCGCAGTTACATTCATAACTCTTGTTCTATTTTGTTCTTACTGACCGCAAGAGGCAGTTCTTCACAGTGGATGACTCATAACAACAAGGTCATAAGGAGGCATGATTAGCCCTAAGAGGAAATTGAAGTCCCCAATTGGATGGCTATTTCAATAGCGCCCAGGGCAGCCACATTAACTCTATAATATCTGGAGAAAGTATCTGTAGATGACCAATTAGCTGCCGCACAAATATCACTTTTTGTTCAAGACATAGAGATACCTCTAGTCAAGTGGCATCTTACACCAGTTGGCATCGAATGGTTGCTGATTTTATAAGCCTGGGTGATTACCTCCACCACCCAGTGCGACAACCTCTGCTTCTTAAGAGGCTGACCTTTTTTGTCCTAATACAAGTTTCAGATAGTGGTGATTGTGCAAGCCAGACTTGATGGCTTGTCTGTGCAAGTGTTGACAGAAGTCTGCCATGTTCTCTTGACATGAATGCATGTCTGCAGTGAAGCATCGCTTTGGTATTAGGCTGAAGGATCAACCCCCATGGACTGGAGAGTGTGAGATAGCACTGACATAATATGGGTGAGTGAATTCCCAATACAACTTGTGTGCTGCTGTGTTGTATGCCTGGATGAGAAGATAATCTGTAATTCGGCCTTGAGGTCATGGGAAGAAATCATTAGGCCTCAAGGCCTCCTCTGGTGAGAGAACAAAAGAGACAATAAGCATCTGTCCCAAGCCATAAGAATCTGCCTTCTGAATTGCAGCCAAGGCCCTGCTCGTCAATGTAGTCCTTGGATGGGGGAACACAAAGAGCAGAAGGTTGTGAGTCTCTTCTGAAAAAGGCACTGGTGAGGGCTGCCACCATAAGGGCTGTGTCTAGGCTTAAACATGCTATTACAATAAGGAGAGCTTGCTTTACTACATCCTGATCTGACTCTAGTCCTTCAACAAACCCAAGAATGGTGTCCTGGGAACCATCATGGGAGAGGTGAGAGTGAAGTTCAGATAAGACCTCTTCCCTTCCCTCCTCACAAAACTGGCTATGAGGGACCAACATCGATAGGATATCATGCACACAGTGCAGTCATGGATTAATGGTTCCATCCTGACATGTACAGCACTTCATAGAGGCTGAGCAAAAACACTCTGGCTATCACTGTGACTCCTTGAACAAGCCAGAAACCAGGCTTTCCTATACAAATATATAATATAAATAGCTCACAGAGATGCATACAGAGAGTGCAAACACTCTACATAAGTATTGTACAGCTGAATGATCAGGTATGTTAGCAAACAGGCTTTTAGCAAGTTCTGTATGGCTGTTCCATGGAGCAAAAACACTCTAGCCACTATACTATTCCGGAAGAACAAAAACGAATTTCGAATATATATAAATCACACTCACCAGCCAATCTGTTGTTCCCCTATACCTTCCCTGGAATACACACAGATAAATGTAGCATGGTTACTCACTTGGTTTCCCAGCGGTATCAAATCACTAACCATAGACCCAGACAGCACGTTCTTACCAACGTTGGCAATTGGAGGGCACCAGCGGCAAAGTATCGGAAGGGGTTTTTCCCCTGCACACCAAAAAAACTTAGGTGGGTAAACCATCGGCGGGATGAGTCTACAGTTGAGCCACAATTCATGCACACTCCGGAGATCGGCGGAGGAACCGTGAGGAACCATTTTGCCGATCCCATTTTCTTTCTTTTTTTCACAATAAAGATCTTCGCAACCGTTGGTCCACATCAAGCCGGTGGTGTAAACAAGAAGGTATGTTGATCTTGTGTAAAATCTGTATACCACAATTTATATGATGATAGTACCAACAAACAGACGTCCAAAACAGGTTCAGAAAAAAGATATAAAAACGTATGCAATTAAAACGACAAAATGATTTCTGATTCAAAAAACGTAAACACGTATTTTTTGTGAGAAATTTTGTTTATAGGTTTAATGTTATCTTTTTATAAATGAATTTTCAAGCGCGGGCCAAAGTCTAGCTACTGCATCTCTTTTGAGTAGAATTTTCAAATGAAACATTGACCAAATTCAAGTGTGATTTACAAAAGTAAATATTGCCATTTTTTTTAACCAAGGGGGTGTTTAGGTGGCACGTTTTTATGCGCGTGATCAAGTCTACACAGAAGCATCGCCTCGGTAGCAACGGAATCTTTTGATCAGTATGTTTATCCATTTCAAACACACAATTTTCAGGCCAGTATGTGTTTATTTTGTTTTGTGTACTTATTTTTTTTATTTTAAAATATTCTTTTGTTAGAAAAACGTCGAGTTTTCTGAGAAATGTTTTCGATAAACGGATGACAGAAATTGGCGCCGGAGGATTAACGTTACGTGTTTTTGACTTGGTTAGTTGTTATTAACTAACTGTCAACTTTAGTTATTATTAACTGACTGTTAATATGTTCGTGTATTAAATATTTGCAGTGAGTTATTTTAGACAGTATTTTTAGACATGAGGGGAACTCGTTTTTCTCTTTCAGTCTGAGGAGAGGTAAACAGCCAGGTTAAACTAATAAACGGTCATAAAATTGACGGACTTGTCTTTTTTCCACACAAAAATGACATCTGTCCTTTTATAACATTAACCCCTTACACTCTGAAGGCATTTTGAATGATTTTGTCTAAGTGACATGCTTAAAATTAAAGGCAGCTCTTTTGTTGTGCGTTTCTATGGTAACGTTAAAAGTAGACCTGTCAATCAAAGAGCTCAGTTTAGTACAAGCGTGCAGCCACTGTAGACAGTCAGACAAAGAAGTGGTTATGGAGTAGTAAAGTGACAGTAAGTGAAGTAAGTGTTTTTTTGGACACATTCATAAAATAGAGCCTTTATTAACCTTTGTAATTTAAACAAAATAGAATAATTGTCTTCTGTTTTTTCAGTGATCGATTTTCATCTGATTTTTGTAAGTGATCAATCTAGAAGTCATCCTACAGTTCTGATTTGCCATGTTCTTAACATACTGTTTTAGTCAATAAAGATAAATTAAAACTGAGTGCATATTAATTAAAGGCATTTGCAATATATTTGACTCCTTTTCATGTTTCTTTTTCTCCACAGGAGCTACATACACCCCAAAGGCTCTTTTCAGAGCCATTTTACACAGCGTCTTTGCATTTGTACAGTAAGTATGTGTTTTAATTAACCTCAAAGACAACTAAAGTTTTCTCAAAGACTTCTTTTAATGATGTAAATTCCCAATTGTCGTCTTTTGAGCACTATATCGGACATTTTTCAATTGTTATTGATAAAGATGTGTCATTGATAGATATTGTTATCGTTGTATCGCCCAGCCCTAAATGGGAAACACTATCTTTAATTAATCTAGTTAAAGTTATTTTGTACATATATATCGATACACACATATGTAATAACTTTCCCCTGTTTGCTTGTCTTGATTATTGGCATCCTAAGATTTTTTTTTAACTGCCTGGCACATTCTTGGAGTTTGACTTTTGATTTGTCTTAGATAGGCCTATTCATAATAACATAATTCTCAACATTTGGTAATGACTGTACTTATATTGTGTGTCAACAATTGCGAGTAACATACTGATGTTCTTTCTTTAATTTATTCGATTTTACTTTGTCCTCCACTGCCTCCAGAGTTGTTTCCTGGCATCTCTTGTTTTAAGGTTAGTCATTTAGGCCTGCGGCCTCGTGCCTATGGTCTAATCACAGCCGTGAATGATATAGAGCTCTATCACACTCCTACTCGAGCGATATTGCTTAAATAACATGATGTTTGTAAAAGGCTTTGGTAACGCTTTAGATTTTCATTGTATTTCCCTCTAAACACAGATAACCACATTAAATCAGCTGGGGCCTCATTTATACAGCGTGTGTATGCACAAAACGGGGCTGAAAACATGCGTACACCACTTCCCACACAAAGGTTGTGATCTATAAAAAAAAACTACATACAGTCAAGTTAGTTTGACCTGATTTTGTTGAAGAGACCCTGTGGATCAGCGGCTCTCTATTCACTGTGGGCGTTGCGGGGGAGGACCCTACCTCTCCTCCCACAGTGGTCATCCCCCAGCCTTCCACTTGTCCCTCCACGCCTGTCACAGCCAGCAAGCCAATGCCCACGCCTGCCACGTCCAATGTGTTGCCAGCCTCGTCTGTCCGGAGGAGGAGGAGAAGGGGAAAGGCTTCTGCTTCCCGGTCTCCGCCTGCCACGGCCGACGAGCCAACGCCCACGGCCAACGAGCCAACGCCCATGCCTGCCACGGCCAACGAGCCAACGCCCACGCCTGCCACGGCCAACGAGCCAACGCCCACGCCTGCCACGGCCAACGAGCTGGAAGTCTCGTCCATCCCAGAGCCAGCGTTGCCAGCCTCGTCCGTCCCAGAGCCAGCGTTGCCAGCCTCGTCCTTCCCAGAGCCAGCGTTGCCAGCCTCGTCCTTCCCAGAGCCAGCGCCAGCGTTGTCAGCCTCGACCGTCCCAGAGCCAGCGTTGTCAGCCTCGACCGTCCCAGAGCCAGAGCCTGCGCCTGTAGCCTCGACCGTCCCAGAGTCAGAGCCAGCGCCTGTAGCCTCGACCGTCCCTGAGCCAGAGCCAGCGCCTGTAGCCTCGACCGTCCCTGAGCCAGAGCCAGCGCCTGTAGCCTCGACCGTCCCTGAGCCAGCGCCTGTAGCCTCGACCGTCCCTGAGCCAGCGCCTGTAGCCTCGACCGTCCCTGAGCCAGAGCCAGCGCCTGTAGCCTCGACCGTCCCTGAGCCAGAGCCAGCGCCTGTAGCCTCGACCGTCCCTGAGCCAGAGCCAGCGCCTGTAGCCTTGACCATCCCTGAGCCAGAGCCTGCGCCTGCAGTCCCGACCATCCAAGAGCCAGCGACTCTCGAGCCACCCAGCGCTCCGCCTCTCGAGCCACTCGGTGCTCCGCCTCTCGAACCAACCAGGTCTCCGCCTCCCGAGCTTTCCAGAGCTCCGCCTCCCGAGCTTCCCAGAGCTCTGCCTCCCAAGCCTCTCACTCAAGAGCCTTCCACGGATCTGCCTACCTTGGCTCCGCTTTCCTCGGCTCTGCCCCAGAAGTCCTCCACAGCTCCGCCTCCTATGGTTCCGCCACCCAGGGCTCTGCCTCTCGAGCCTCCCAGGGCTCCGCTTCCAAGAGCTCCGCCCCACGAGCTTTCCAGAGCTCCGCCTCCCGAGCCTTCCAGAGCTCCGCCTCCCAGAGCTCTGCCTTCCGAGCCTCCCAGAGCTCCGCCTCCCGAGCCTCCCAGATCTCCGCCTCCCGAGCCTCCCAGATCTCAGCCTCTCAAGCCGCCCAGGGCTCCGACTCTCGAGCCGCCCACGTCTCAGTCCCCTGAGCCTTCCACGCCTCAGTCACCTGAGCCTTCCACGGCTCCACCTTCAGAGCCTTCCATGGCTCCGCCTTCCACGCCTCTGTCTCCAGAACCTTCTACGGCTCTGCCTCCTGGGCCTTCCATGTCTCCACCTCCCACGGCTCTACCACCTGAGTCCTCCATGGCTCTGCCCTTGGAGTCCTCCATGTCTCTGCCTTCCACGGCTTCCCCTTCTACGGCCTCGCCTCCAGAGCCTTCCACGCCCCCAGAGCCTTCCACAGCTCTGCCTCAGAAGTCCGCCATGTCTCCACCTTCCACGGCTTCGCCTTCTACGGCCACGCCTCCTGAGCCTTCCACGGCTCCGCCTCAGAAGTCCGCCATGTCTCCGCCTCCCAAGGCTCCGCCCCCCACGGCTCCACCTTCCACGGCTCTGCCTTTGAAGTCTTCCATGTCTCCACCTACCAGGGCCCCGCCTTCCACGGCGTCGCCCATAAAGCTTCCCTGGCCACCTGACCTGATCTCTGTCCCGTGGTCTCCTCCTAGGCCTCCTGACCCTATCCCTCCTGAGCCATCCCCTGTCCTGAGGCCGCTCCCCAGGCCCCCTGAACCTGTCCCCGTCCTGTGGCCGCCTCCCAGGCCTCCTGAGCCACTCCCCGTCCTCTGACCACCTCCCCGACCTCCTGACCCAGTCACTGTCTTGTGCCCCCCCTTGGACTGCCTGTTTGCCCCTTGTGCCCCCCTTGGAATGCCTGTTTGCCCCTTGTGCCCTCTTGGACTGCCTGTTTGCCCCTTGTGCCCCCCTTGGAATGCCTGTTTGCCCCTTGTGCCCCCCTTGGACTGCCTGTTTGCCCCTTGTGCCCTCTTGGACTGCCTGTTTGCCCCTTGTGCCCTCTTGGACTGCTTGGTTGCCCCTTGTGCCCCCCTTTGTCTGCCCGCCCCGAGCCCCTCCCTCACTCCTTGGACAATTGTTTGTTTTTGTTTTTTTGTTTGTTCTTGTTATTTTTCTTTTAGGAGCGTCTGGAAGCCGCTCATTTGAGGGGGGGTTATGTCACAATCCCCTGTCGTCTGCCTTGTGTTTCTCCTCTGTCATCTCTCCCGAATTCAGTTCCCATAATTCCCTGCCCTCATCACTGCCATCTGTCTGTCATTGTCTTCACCTGTGTGTAATTTAATCATCATTCCTTGTGTATTTAAGCCCTGTTGTTTTATCAGTCTTTTGTCAGTTGTTGAATATTTGGTATATGTTTATCCGATGTCTACCGTTGACCTTGTTCCTGCCCGTGCCCTTTGTTTATGTTCATCTTGTGTTTATATTATCCCCTCGTGGATGTTTCTTTTGTTCCTTGTGTTTTGTTACTCTGTTCATCGTTTGTGTTGTTTAAAATAAAGCTGCAAGTAGATCCCCACTCTTCGTCTGCCCGCATTCGTTACACATACGGTCATTCTGACTGAATCCGATATGATCTGACACTGATTACCTGAAAGAATCATTAATCTTTGTTTTAACCTTTTTAATCTTTGTGTTTCAAGTGTCTGTGAACACAAACATGCAGCAGTGTCGTGAAACCCCACTATCCTGTCCAGGCCTTCCACACAGGACCCCTCAAAGTAAGACATATTTTAGTGTATGATGTGTTTTATGTGTCTGTACTTCTTACTCTGTGTTATGGTAGGCTAGAGGCTGAGACAGAGTAGTCACTAGAGTAGCTGGCTGCCTGTTTCGGTTTTAATTTGGGTAGGAAGTCTCTGTCTCTCTCTCTCTGTCTCTCTCTCGCTGTCTGTCTGTCTCTGTCTTTGTCTGTCTGTCTCTGTCTCTCTCTCTCTCTCTCTCTCTCTCTCTCTGAGCGCATGTGCGTGAGTGGCGAGTGAGTGTTTGATAAGCTTTTTTGCTTTCAAATTATCTTTAATCTTTTTTTTTCAAAATTCTTTCTTTCTTTTTTCCCCCCCTCGCTGGACTGTCTTAAATACTACAGACAAGAAAGTTTTTTGTCTCGCTTGCGCGGTTCTCAGACGCCGGTATGGCGTCTGTTCCCGTGCAAGGAACGCCAACTCTGTCACTACGTAATGGGTGCAAATGTGTACCAGAGCCCGGAGTGACAGTGGAAGAGCTGCTCCTAGTTATTGGAGAACAGGTCGGGTTTGAGAACATAATTTCGGCCTCACGAATGAACAATGCTGTCATTGTGTTTTTAAAGTCAGACTCCCTGGTTAATCAGTTGACTGTGAGCGGAATATGGGTGAAGGAAACGTTTGTTACTATAACTCCGCTATCCGCTCCAGCAACGAAAATCATCATTTCAAATGTACCGCCGTTTATTTCTGACGAGACCATCACAAAAGAACTGCTGAGGTTTGGTAAGATCGTAAGCCCTATCAGAAAGATCCCCCTGGGATGTAAAAACAGCGCGCTCAAGCATGTTCTTTCTTTGAGACGTCAAGTTTTTATGTTTCTGATTTCTCAAGAGCGAACTTTAGAAGTCTCGTTCCGTGTTAATCACGGAGATAATTCATATATGGTTTACGCCAGCAGTGAGAGCCTGAAGTGTTTTGAATGTGGAAACCTGGGCCATAAACGCTTCATGTGTCCACATAAAGATGACTAGCGTGCGTCCACATCTCAAAATGATGTTATTAATACTGACCTACAAACAAAGGAAAGTGTTGAACAGAGAATTGATGGGCAGGATGAAGGGCCCACAGAGGAGGGCAAGGTGCAAGAGGTGAGTGAGTTTAATGTAAATGCTGAGAGTGTGGAGCAAGCTGGATGCAGTTCTGTATCTGATAAAGTTGAGAATGTATTAGATGATGTTGATAAGAGTGAGACACAGAGTGGTGTGGAATGTGTGTGTGAAGGTAATGATGTGGCACAGGCTGAAGGATTAGAGGAAAATATGGATGATGAGATGGATAGTTTATCCCAGTTTACTGATGATGGTTTAAAAGATGATGATCAATGGTCAGATGGCGCAAGAGGAACTGATAAAAATCTGTATACTGTTGACGAAATTAATACTTTTCTTGATAAAACTATAGGAAAAATTGGTGTTGAAATAGGTAATTACTTCCCTGATATTGCTAAATTTATTTCTTCTGTGGTATGGGCTAGGAAAGTGAGTAGTTACGATGAGCTCTCACAACAGAAGCAGACAAGGCAAAAAGACAGGGAAAGCAAGGGGAAAAACTAAATAATCTTGATGGCGTGTAACTTTTTTCTTTTTCTCTCTGTGTTTTATTCATTTTCCCATTTATTATGGAGATCTTGCGGGTGGGATCAATTCATGTAAATGGGATGAGGGATGGGAGAAAATTTGGCTTATTATCAGAAATTATAAATTTGAAGGAACTTGGTGTTTTTTGCAAGAAACTCATAGCAGTCAAAATAATGAGATTGACTGGGGCTTATGGTGGGAAGGAAAGAGTATTCTTAGTCATGGGACTAATTTAAGTGCTGGAGTAGCTGTGCTTTTTAACCCTGCTCTTAAAACAAAGATCTTATTCAAAAATGAAGTGGTACCTGGGAGATTATTGTTTGTAAGGGCTGACATTGAGAATTTTAATTTTCTTTTTGTGAACATTTATGCCCCTAATTTAGGGGCAGACAGAATACAGCTTTTTACCAAACTAGAGCACGTTTTAAAGCAACAGCAGGATGGTGTTTTTATTGTTTTAGGAGGAGATTGGAACTGCACTATAGATTTTACACAAGATAGGAATGGAGAAGAACCTCATGCACATTCTGCTTTTTGTTTAGCTAATATAATTAAAAATCTTAATTTCTCAGATGTGTGGAGAGAGCATAATTTATCAGTACAGCAGTACACATGGTTGAAAGTTAGCAATGGCAGCATTTCTGGAGCACGCTTGGACAGGTTTTATATATCACATAATTTAAGAAATAAGATTGTTAATACAGCCATTATCCCAACAATTCTCTCTGATCATAAACTTATCACTATTGAGTGTATTTCAACTGAAAGAAAACATACAAGTTATTACTGGCATTTTAATGTTAAACTTTTAGAAGACATACAGTTTTGTGAGAATTTTTTTTTTTTTTGGGAAACCTGGAAAAGTGAAAAGTGTCTTTATGAAAGTATTGTTCAGTGGTGGGAAATTGGTAAAGTGATGCGCAAACTTGCTGTGGATTTTTATTCTAGTTTATATGCTGCTGACAACCCAGATGAACAGTGTAAAAATCAGCTGCTACAAGATCTCCCTGTGTTAACAGCAGGACACAAACAATCTTTAGAGACTGAACTGACTTTTGAAGAGGTCACCGCTGTTGTTATGGGACTCTCCTCAGGACGTACACCAGGACTGGATGGATTACCTGGCGAATTCTATAAGAGTTTTTGGAATATTATTGGATACGATTAATTTGAGGTACTCCAAAAATGCTTCAAGGAAGGATTTCTTCCTTTGAGTTGTCAGCGGGCAGTTTTAACGCTACTCCCAAAAAAAGGTGACTTAACTCCTGAAGAACTGGAGACCTGTAGCAATTTTAGGCTCCGATTATAAAAATTTTTTCTAAATGTCTGGCCAATAGGGTAAATGGTGTACTGCATACAATTATTCAAAATGATCAGTCTTATTGTATAAAAAAATAGATCCATAATAGATAATTTACATTTGGTAAGAGACATTTATGATTTTGCCTCTTTTAACAAAACCAATATAGGTTTTCTGTCATTAGACCAGGAAAAGGCTTTTGACAGAGTTGATCATACTTTTCTTTTTGATTCTTTAAAGGCTTTTGGTTTTGGGGACAATTTTATTTCCAAAATAAAACTGTTCTACGCTGGGGCCACATGCATGATTAAATTAGCTGGTGGCCTCAGTACTCCTGTAAAAGTTAACAGAGGCATTAGACAAGGTTGTCCTATTTCAGGTCAACTTTACAGTATAGCCATTGAGCCTTTGCTGTGTAGGTTGAGAAGAGTTAACAGGTTTACAGCTCACTTCTTTGAATTTTAAGTGCCTTATCAGGCTCTCGGCATATGCAGACGATGTCACTGTTTTAATTAGAAGTCAAAGTGATGTTAATTGTTTAGAAAATGCTTTGGTTTGTTATGGGAAAGCTTCTTCAGCCAAAGTTGATTGGCAAAAAAGTGACGCTTTGTGGTGTGGTCAAGATTTTATTAGTCCGTCACTACCTGGTGGGTTGCAGTGGGGGAGAGCAGGTTTTAAATATCTAGGGGTGTTTTTAGGGACAGATGAATATAGGAAAAATAATTGGGAGGGTTTAGTGGAAAGTGTGTGCTCGGTTGTCTCACTGGAAATGGTTGCTACCCCAGCTGTCCTACAGGGGGAGAATCCTGGTCTGTAACAACCTGGTTGCTTCATCTCTGTGGCACAAAATGATGGTTCTAGAGCCTCCAGATGACCTAGTAAGAAGAATTCAGCAGCACCTGGTGGACTTCTGCTGGTCTGGTCAGCACTGGTTGAAGGCACCAGTGCTCTATCTGCCAATACAGGAAGGAGGACAAGGACTAGTTGACATCAGATCCAGAGTCAAAGCTTTTAGACTCCAGGCAGCTCAGAGACTCTTATATGGGGAGGATGTAAGCTGGGTTGGGACGGCCTGTGCCCTCCTGAAGAGAGCGGGCAACATGGGATTTGACCGGCACTTGTTCCTTATGGATACTGAAAAACTAAACCTGTCAGGTCTGACTTTATTTTATAGATCAATGTTAAAATCATGGTCACTTTTCAGTTTCTCTCGGGAGCAAAATGAGGTGAAGGGACTATGGCTGAGAGAAGAACCACTGTTTTTTAATTCTGCACTGAATTTAGATCTTTTTAATTCAGTTTCACTCAGAAACGCACTGTGGACTGCAATTTTACCAAAATTGGTCACTTTATTTCTGAGGAAGGATGGATTTCTGCAGAAAATTTGGCTTCAAAACTGGACATAAGATCAGTCCGGGTGGTAGAGAGACTGTTGACTAATTTTTACGAGTTTTTACCACCAGAATATAGACTGTCCCTAGAGACACCTTTTAGAGAGGAAGAGGTTTCTGTCTTCCCAGATCTAATTTTCTCTCCTGATTTTAGAAATTGGCAAGAAATGGAGAATGGTTTGCTTTCTTTTAAGACACCTCAGCTGGGATTTTTTAGAAATGCTGGTAAGAAAGCCCTTTATGTACTGCGTGTAAAGGTGCCACATCTTCTTCAGCTTCAGAGTGTGAAGGAGTCTAAATGGCAGGAGATCTTTGGGTCAAGTGATTCCCCTAAAGGCTGCTGGAGGACCTTGTACAAACCTCCTATTGAGAAAAGAACTGGAGACCTGCAATGGAGGATTGTGCATGGTATTATAGCCACAAACAGACACAGAGCACACCTTGATCCACAGGTCGGGGAGGGTTGTCCTTTTTGTGGAGTTCAAGAAACTGTCTTTCACCTTTTTCTTTATTGTGCGAGATTGCAACCATTATTTTATAAAGTAGAAGAGTGGTATAAAGTAGATTCTACTTTTTATAAAGTAGAAAATTAAACTGAGTGAAAAGCTTTCAACCGATGTTATGTTAGTACTAAAGGGATTAATAAAATCCTGTATCAATATAGAGTTCAGCTATAATAAGTTGATAAACAACCTGCAAATGTTCAAATATAAATGGGGGGTAAACCAGTGTATATGTGAAGTTGACTCTGATGATTGTTTGCAAATTTATATCTGAAAATACTGCTTGTAATTCTACACTCATATTTATTTATTTTTTTTTTTGTTTTTTTAATTTCTTTTATTTCTTTTTTTTTTATTCTTATATTCTTAACTTTTTTTGTAATAAAGAGACCTTAAAAAGTCAAAAAAGTCTGTCTGTCTCTCTCTCTTTCTCTCACACAGTTTTATTAAAAAACAAGACACATTTCATACTTTGTATTTTTGTTAACACCTATATTTTTTCTGTTTTCCACAGGTCAAAGATTTGCCAGATCAGCTCCTGCTGGATGCACAGGTATTTTGGGCAGGTTCTCTCTGCTGTTGTCAGTAAACTACTGTATTGTGAGCATTGCCCAGAGCAGTGAGCTGCCTGCTACAGTGGCGCTCGGGAAGCAGTGAGGGGTTAGGTGCCTTGCTCAAGGGCACTTCAGCCATGGATGTGGGCATGGGAGAGCAGTGCTTCAAAGACAATGTAATACAGCAGGTTGTGAAATGGGATTAGTCAAATTATCTTTTACTTTACAGATAACTAAACTGTCATTGTCTGGTGGCAAAAATTTAAAGGAAACAGTTTGGAGAGTCTGCACAAAAATATTTGATCAGAATCTTTCAACCCAGCTGAACTGGTGTGGTAGGGGTCAGAAGACAGGCCTTAAATCACGGCCTATTCATCAGGTACTCCTGAGTAAGTCCTACAATGTGTTGAAGCAACATTCTGTCACTATTCAACCCATATGTGGTGTCTGTATTTATATCAGTTGTTTTCGATATTTATATACTGTCCTCACACTATTCTCAACCAAATGTCTTTTTAAGTTTTTTTTTTTTTTTTTTTTTGTAAAATGCTCTGACTTTTCTGAATTGTCTTTATAGAAACAATCAAACTAAGATATAGACTTTTGTGCTACTGTCTTATTTTTTCCCCCTGTTGCTTTATTTTTTTGTTTTGTTTAGGTGCTGTGTTAAGAAATCCTGCCCAACAAAATTCCACTGAGGCTGATGTAGAGATGACCGTGAGAAACTGGCTGCGGCTGAGCAGGGACAGGAATGGGGGGCGGCAAAGGCGGGGCGAGCAAGCATCTTAAGTGAAATAATTGATTGGACTGATTTTTCTATTTAACTATTTTGGAGGGAATTTCTTATTTTTGTTGTAGTTTTCTATGTGTGATTTGTGGAGTGTTAAAATAAATGATACTGCTTTTGCAAAAACAAAGTAAAAAATACATTTTCAAGGTCATCTCCCAGTGCCCTCCTGTTTTGTTATTTCTCCCGGAAAACTCCTGTAGCCTAATTTGCATGACCATCAAACTTAATTTTAAAATCACTGATCCATTCTTTTTTTCTGTTAGACTGACATTTCCCAGGTTGTCAGATTGTGTATGAAATACACCCTACACATAAACAGTCACTTACTTTCAATTTAAACTTTTTTTTGTCATAAAACCAGGCAACTCAAAAATAAGGAAGCGGCTATAGACTGCGCAGCCATGGAGTCTCGCATGCAAGTGGGCTAGTTGCCTACTTCTCAACTCTTGTCAAATTGTTAGGGAAGAAATTTTTTGATTAACACATCACATAAACTGTTATTGAGTGTTGTTGATACACAATAGGAAACTTGTGTCCTTGGAACACAATCTGACAGCAGTTAGCCTAAACAAATCAATAAGACATAACGGTGGGATCCTGCTAGAGTGGCGAAAAGCATTCAGATGCCTCGCTCCCTTTGACTTAACACTGGAACAGCTGATTTTCAAGCATGTTGTGGCGTTTCCAGCGATGCAGCCGAAAATCAGCTGTTCCAGTTCAAGTCAATGGGAGAGCGAGGCGACCAAATGCTTTCCTCGCTCTAGTGGGATCGCGCCGCATAGATCATAATAATTATTTCGGGTTTACGTTGGCTTACGGTCGGCGATCATTCTAATGCCACCATCTTCCCGATATCTGGCCGATTAGCTACCGATCTCCATAAGACATCTCACCGAGGCACTTTATGTCGGGCAGGCACACGTGCCCCAACGTCGGCAAGAGCTAATTTGTTGTCTGGGGATGAGTTGTTTCCAATGAATTTAGCTTACTCAATGGGCTAGGACCTCAATATATTGCAGACATGCTCACTGAATATAAACCCAACAGATCACTCAGATCATTAGAATCACATCAGCTAGAAATACCAAGGGTTCATTCTAAGCAAGGAGAGTCTGCTTTTAGCTATTATGCCAGCCGCAGCTGGAACCAGGTTGCAGAAGAGATCAGATGTGCTCCTACAGTAGTCACATTCAAATCCAGACTCAAAACACATCTGTTTAGCTGTGCATTTACTGAATGAGCACTGTGCCGCTGTGTGTCCGACTGTTTGTACTGTGTTTTATTAGATTTTTTCTAAATAAAAAAAAATTAATTAAACTGTTTTAATTATTCTTATTTTATTATTCTTGTTTTTTTCTTTTTAATTTCTACTATGTAAAGCACTTTGAATTACCATTGTGTATGAAATGTGCTATATAAATAAACTTGCCTTGCCTTGCCTTACAATCCGCCATATATATATATATATATATATATATATATATATATATATATATATATATATATTTATCAATCTGCAATCCTTGGGACAGTTTGCTGGAAGTCACAGGGTTAAATAGGGGAGGACCCAGTGTCATCCTGGGTCATGATGTGACTTCGTTGATATTAGACTCCACCTGAGTTTGAGCCAAGAGATTTAATATCCATGTGAAGCACTGCCTTTGGCAGGTCAGTAAGAACGAAATAAAACACATTTTTTATATTTGTAACACATCATGTTTGTTAAACCAAGTGGCACAGGACAACTATTCATTTTCTCTCAAATGGCCCTTTGTATTTGCCAATTGCTTTCTGATTAAGAGTCGAGTTTTCCTATGCAAAGCAGATTGTGTTTGTTTGCAAAATCTGGCTCCATAGTGGTGCGCGTTTGAGAGGTCCATAGCGGTCTGCGAGTATGTTTTTTAATGTGTGTGTGTGTGTGTGTGCGTGTGTGTGTGTGTGTGTAGTGTTGAATGCCTTGTTGTCATGGCGCATTGGCCCTCCCTCTGCACTCGTGTGAGTTCAGCTCCTCCTCTCTCCAGCACTGAAGTATTATTTAAAGAGTGAATGAAAAGAGCGGAGACCTTCTCTCCTGTGGAGCCGCTGTGACTCAGTCGGATACTGTTGAATCGAGCATGTCTCACACCGTGACTCTCAGCGGTCCTTCGCCGTGGGGTTTTCGGTTGGTGGGTGGACGGGACTTCAGCTCACCGCTCACCATCTCCAGAGTACGTCTTTTATTCTTCCTTTTCTACTCAGTGATTAATTGATCTGTGAATGCGCGTCTATTACCGATGGCGGTGTGTTTTTGTAATGGTTTGATTATGAAGGTATTTTTGGAGCAATAAACTGAGCGCCTGTGACAGTGGAATTTGTAGTTGTAGAGATTAGCCACACATGTGTATCAGTAAGTTTGATGTCACAGAGAAAAATGTTTTAAGAGTTGCAAACTTGTAGATTTTTTTTTCTCTCTCCCACAAACACAACACAACAGTTACACCTTCTCAAATTATTCATTGCAGGTGCATAAATCCTTTTCTACGAATCACAAATTAAGAAAATATACGCTCACATTTTTGCTACAGTTGCTGCAGTGAATATGGTGCAAAACACATTCACACACCTGCATCAAAAAATGTGAAGTCACGGACACATTTTGTTCATCCGCAAATCAGTATGTGAATTCATCCAATGAGTGTTGCATGCTTGTAGAATATTTTCTCACAAAAAAAAAATATTTTCTTGGATATTTTTCTAGCACAAACACAAGTACATAACTACAACTACTTGAATCTGCTGCTACGAGTCTCAAACACTGTTTTTTGCTTGCAAATGACAAGTTTCACACGCTCTCAATTTTGCACCACGTATCTATGTAAAATATGAAGCAAAAGTGATTTGTGCATCTGTAGAGGCAGTGGCAGGCACTGTTCAGAGATCAGATAATTTCGGCCAATCAGAAGTTCGTTTGGGCGCCTATTCGTTGGTGGAACTTCCATGAGCATCTTCCTGAGCTGGAAGTGGCAAATACCAATAAAGGTATTTTTTTTTTTCTGAAATCACTCACTGTTAATAATCAGTGGTTGGTAATCAGTGTTTCTTAGTTAGGTTAGACTTTCTTGTTTCCCAAATGGTTTGCTACTCAGTCATCTCATGTTACACGGTTTATTCCTTATTATCTTCTGCTTTACCTTCTAGAAAAATGATAGAACAGGGTGGGTCTTAGCAGGTGAGTATCATATCATAAGTATGCATCTAATGTAAGATTACCCTTATGAGAATTTACCATGTTTTTATTTTTATTTTTTTTTGGTGGATAGTGATTTTTAAATGAATACCATAGTAAAGTAAAGGGATGTCAGAGTTTGCACGTGATTTAGTGGGACACTGCAGGGCACATGGGAGTGAGATAACTGACTATTCTTAGACTATGTAAATATTGATTTTATATTATATGTAACACCTATTTGCAGTGACGTTGAAAAACATGCTTTAAATGCTTTATAAAATGTTAATTAATCCGTTCTGTGACTCACTGCAGCTATGAGAGTAATAATTACTGGGCAAATTGCCTACTGTATTGCAAACTCTGACATCCATTTACTTTACTACGGTATTCATATAAAAATTACTATCCACCAAAAAAAAAAAAAAAAACCATTGTACCTATGGTAAATTCTCATAAGGGTAATCTTACAGTAGGTGCAAAAATGTGAATGTATGAGTTTCTTAATTTGTGATTCGTAGAATAGGATTTGTGCACCCGCAATGAATAATTTTAGAAGGTGTAACTGTTGTGTTGTGTCTTTTCCTTGTGACTTCAAATTTACTGATACACATGTGTGGCTAATCTCTACAATTACAAATTCCACTGTCACAGGCGCTCAGTGGTTTTGCTCCAAAAATACCTTCATTTTTTATTTGGAAGTTTTGGGGTACATGTCTAAAGTTAGATGAAGTGAGGTTTAGTTGGAACTGTTGCGACCTACAATGAAATGGTGCATGGAATGTCAATCTCCATCTACAGTGGACGAAGCGACGTGAGCGCGCCCACTCTCATCACACAGCAAGTTTACACAGTTCAACTGTTTGTTAAATGGGAACGTCAGTTTTGTCGTATCGTGTCGGTTTTCTGACAGGGTCTTTGCTTTTAAGGCAAATTATGACTGCAGTAAAAAAAAAAAAAAAAATTTTTTTTTTTAAATTTACGTTTTATCTCAGATGTTCTCCTTAAATTCCTAAAGAGAAATGAGTCAGTAGTTGACACACACAGGATTATAGTGATATATAAAATCAAATAATTTGTTCTCGTGAGAATTTGAGATTTTGTTTTTGGGTTGAGTTGATATTTTGAACACGTGCAAAATTCTTAATTTTTCTCCCCATATAATCACATAGCTGTCTAGAAGAAACAATTTGAGATATTAGGTATTTTCCTTACCACTGACATTGACACCAATACTTCAGTGAATGAAGAGCTGAATCATGCTCGACAAACCCTATCATTTACTTCGTGTTTGCAGTCAGCAAATGTCTAGGGCGGAAGAAGTCTTATTCTGCTGTCCTCCACTTACAGAAAAGCTGCAAATATATCCACCTATTAAAGGAAATCCTTTATGCTGTTATTTTTCTGTGGAACCCAAATTGGGCATTTTAAAAAATCTGTACACAGAGCTTTTCCATGCAAGTTAACCCTGAAATGCATGGGAATTACACTCTTACATATTCGGGTCTTTAGAAACCCGCCACGTATACTGTACCTATCACAAATAAATCTACAAATTGCCCAGAAAGTGTAACATTTTCTAAATATTTTTTAGACAATTAGGGATACAGGGATATATTTTTCATATATCAAAGAGATAATGCAATAAATCAGGACAAATCTAGAACATGATTCATTACTTTCATACTGAAAGTTCACGAGACGCAACTTGCTGTCTAACACACATTGAGCTACACATAAAACATAAGATAGACGTGTATATTCTCAGGCACATATTGAGTCTAAATAGATGCATCATTTCAGTAGTACACCCAAATAGTAATCGCCATATCATACTGTTCATGAATGCAAATTAATGGTGACCAGACCTTTTTGAAGCTCAACAAAGCACAAAGGCAATAGAAAAGTAATCCATATGACTCCATTTCCAATCCATTTCTTTAGAAGCGATATGATAGGTGTAGGTGAGAAACAGATCAATATTTTAGTCCTATTTAACTGTAAATCTACACTTTCACATTCAGCCACCTACTGGTCAAAGGTGCAGATTGATTGCAAAAAAGGACTTAAATATTGATCTGTTTTTCACTGTCACCTATCATATCGCTTAAGATATGGATTTAATTACTGGAGTCCTATGGATTACATCTATGCTGCCTTTTCTGACCTTATGAGATCTGGTCACCATTCACTTGCATTGTATGGACCTACAGACCTGAAATATTCTTCTAAAAATCTTCATTTGTATTCTGCAGAAGAAAGAAAGTTGGTATGAGGGTGAGTAAATCATGAGAATCTTCATTTTTGGGTGAACTATCCCTTTAAGCCATTATAAAAAATAATTTTTAGATTGAGCATCAGTCAATGAGAGCTGGTGGAAAATTACTAATTAAGAACTAAAGAAAATGATTCATTTAAACAAGAATATATTAAAATAATCGTCATGAAAGCATAATATATTACCTTGTGCTCCCAAAATAATGCTGCCAAATGTGCGTTCTTATCGAATTTGTGTTTGTATTGCATTTTGGTAATACAGTTGCCTAAAGAAAAGAAAATAGAACTCATTTTTAGGTTCAAAGTGAATGTGTCTTGTATTATTTTATGATTTAATAATTTTCGTCTTTGTTTCTTTAATAGAAAGATATTTATTATGGAACCTGCAGAGTTGCATTCACAATAGTGATGGGCATTCCGGCTCTTTACAGTGAGCCGGCTCTTTTGGCTCCCATGCGATTCTTTAAAAAAAAGAATTCTTTTAAAAAAACTGTTTGACTTTAATTTCTTAAAGTCAAACAGTTTGCGATAGTTTGACTATAATTAGTGTTAAAACAATTCGAATTAAATTATTAAATTAAATCATATCTACCTTAACCACTATGTATTTACAAATGCGTTGGTTTGTTATTAAAATGAATGCTATTAAACATTTGCATTTAAAGTATAACTTTTTATTGTATATAAACAAAGTGCATATAAATCTAACCATTCAAAATTAATACAGTCTGAACAGCATAATAGACAGGGCTGCCGCTGGCCAAATTGATGCCTATGCAGAGTTCCAAGGGGAGAGGGGGATTCACGTGCTAGGAGCGTGACGTGATCGTCTGTGTTCCGCAACTGCTTTCGGGTCCTTGAATAACGTATAACGTGCGAGTATGGGCAGCCGGTGGAATTTCTGGTGCCCTCCTAGTGTAAGATGGCACCCCCTTAGGGAGTTGGTGCCCTACGCAGACTGCGTAGTATGCGTGTAGAGAGCGACAGTACTGATAATAGAATATTGCACCATATCAAAGAAAAATAAATAACAATTTGCAAAACTGCAGCATCCAACAAACTGAAATGTGAAAAAGAAGTATGCTATTTCACATGTGCATTTAAAGTATATCTATGTAATATATATCAAAACAAAATCAAATCAAATCACTTTGTCACACTACTGTGTACACGAGTGCAACAGCAGGTGAAATTCTTGTGTGCAGTTCCGAGCAACATTGCAGTAATGACAGTGACGAGACATAAACCACTTTACAATAACAACATATTTGCACAAAACAATTTACATAACAAATATACACATACCTACACAACAATTTACATATCAAATGTACACAATACACACAATGTAGAATACACATACACTAGATAAGGGTATAAAAATATATATATATATATATATATACACATATATATATACATATATACACTAACTGAATTGGGAGCGAGAATATATTGACAGAATGAGGATTAATAAAGTGCAGTGCTGATTGTAGATCGTGAGAGATCATGTGTTCAAAAGTCTTATTGCTTGGGGGAAGAAGCTGTCATGTAGTCGGGTGGTGCGGGTCCTGATGCTGCGATACCGCCTGCCTGATGGAAGCAGTGAGAGCAGCCCATGACTCGGGTGGCTGGAGTCTTTGATAATCCTCCGAGCTTTATTCACACACCATCTGTTATATATATCCTGGAGGGAGGGAAGCTCACCTCCGATGATGTTTCTGGCCGTTCGCACCACCCTTTGCAGGTCTTTGCGGTTGTGGGCGGTGCTATTGCCGTACCAGGCGGTGATGCAGCCAGTCAGGAAGCTCTCTACAGTACTGGAGTAGAACCGTGTGAGGATGTGGTGGTTCATTCCAAACTTCCTCAGCCGTCTCAGGAAGAAGAGGCGCTGGTGAGCCTTCTTCACAACGGCCTCAGTGTGGACGGACCATGTGAGTTCCTCAGTGATGTGGACACCGAGGAACTTGAAGCTGCTGACTCTCTCCACCGGTGCTCCATTAATGGTGATGGGGCTGTGTTCTCTGTCTTTCTTCCTGAAGTCCACCACAAGCTCCTTGGTTTTACTGACGTTGAGGGAGAGGTTGTGCTCCTGACACCAGCGTGTCAGAGTGTGCACCTCCTCTCTGTAGGCTGTTTCATCATTGTCAGTGATCAGACCTACAACCGTCGTATCGTCAGCAAACTTAATGATGGCATATAGTAACAAAGTGTATATAAATGTAACCATTCAAAATGAATACAATCAGAACAAAATAATAAGTTGGCTCCTCCCTCACGCATGTTTGGTTCATTGGTTGACACTGCGTGTCTGATTGACCGGAACAACAGGTGAGGCTGTTAGTCTGAGAAGACTGTCAGAACGAATGTGTGTATGCTTGAGCATTTAGGCCTATATAATTTTATTTCTTTTTTCGTTTTTTTTTAATTAGTTAATTCTATTCTTTTAAACCTGTTATTCAGATCATAATTTTTTTTTAAATAATTTTATAAATAGATTCTTCTGATCTGCGAGCCTGCTCCCAACGTTCACCTACAAGAGCCAAGTCGTTCGAGAACGACCCATCGCTAATTCACAATGCATGTTAAATATGCTCCGTGACCTGTATGAGAGTAGAGTGTTGAGATGTTTTGAAAATATGGTTCAAGATTTTGGGATTCCCAGATCTAAGTTATTTAGGTATTTACAGCTGTGCTAAGAGATTATGGGAGAAAGATTTAAACTTGGTATTGGAGGAGGGTATGTGGACTAGGATTCTAAAAAAATATCAAGTCTACATCTAGAGAGGCAAGGGTGCATCTTATGCAATTTATGATTTTACATCGAGTCAATTGGACCCCCTCTAGATTTTATAGGCTTGGTCTTAAAGACACACCCATCAGAAAATGGGGACACAACCCATGTATTTTGATGGTGTGTTAAGATCCAAGAATTTTGGTTGAGGGTTCAGAGTTTTATGTGTGATGTATTGGACATTCAATTTTCTTTCATTTTGACTCCCTATCTTAGGTGATGTGGTAATCATTAATATAGGGGATAGATATGTAAAATGTTAGGTCCTAGCCGGAGTTATGATTGGCAGACGGATCATTCTTAGGGGATGTAAGTTGGCTGGAGCACCCTCATTTCAGGAGTGGTGCACAGAGATGGGCGGGGTGGCGGCATTCGATGAGGTGATCTATAGAAGGCCTGGAAATGGGATTTGTTTAATAGTAAGTTGGGTAGATATTTGGCCTTTTTGGAGAGTTTTCAGGGAGGGGCAGTGGAGATGGATTTGTAGTTTTAATTGTGTATCTGCATTCTTTCTGTTTTTTGAAAGTATATTTTTTTTAATTAATATTTTTGTTCTAAATAATATCCGATAACATCGTCCTATTGCCCAGCCCTAAAGTACAGGGGGTGGAATGAAGTCTTGGGTCACTTAAGACCTGAAGTATTCATTATAGGGGATTACAAGTGTCTCAAACTCCAAAAGGCCAAAACATTTAAAAAAAAAAAAAAAAAAAACAATCAATAAAACTACAATACTCATCTGACATATCCCAAGTTTTCTGAAGCCATACGGTAGCTTTGTGTGAGGAACAGATAGAAACTGATGTTTGATTAGCCCCTCACACAACCCTATAATGTGGTTATATGGACTATTTTTAATGCTGTGTCTGTCTCTGTGTCTCTGTGTGTCTGTGTCTGTCTTGACAGATGTTACTGTGTGACTATTCTTCAAAAATTCCCCTTTTTTGTTCTATGGAAAAAATAACAGCATATGAGTTTGGTACAATATAAAATAATGTTGTACCAAATAAATAATGCCAGATTGTTTATTTTTGGGGGTGAATTTTTCCTTTAAAATTAAGAGAAAGGGATTTATCTGTGGTGTTTCTGAAGGAAATTGTCATGGATATTTGTTCTGCACCATCCATCTATCAAACCTTTCATAAAGGATCTAGTTGTTTTTTGGAGCTGCTACATAGGTTTGAAAGTCCTCTACGAATGCAATTATTCTTGCCAGTGAAACAAACTCACTGGTGAATCAATATTAGTCTACTTATGATGTTGTGGAGGCCAGTGAACCATCTGTAACTTGTAAAGGCAGCAGTTTGTTCTAACTAAAAGCTAGTGAAAGGCTCATCAGCACTATGAGCTGCAGTATAAAGCTAGTGAAGTGAAGCCACCGCAGTACAGCTCAGCTTTGGACATTTTCCATTCACATCGTATGAAGAATTCCATCTGGCTCTGTGGATAGAATTCCCTCAATGAAAGGCAAGATTACTGGGTCAGCCACAGGTTTTGTTAGGGAAATTTTTTCCTAAATCAAAATGTATCAATGGTCACAAACCTCTGAATGAAATGGGGTTAACGGTTTAATCACAACTCAAGATGCAATTTTAGTAAGATGCAGGTAATATGGGGTCAAAAGAGGTCAAAACCACACTAAAGAAAAAGGTTTAAAAATGTACTTCATGTGTTAACATCTAAATGATCTGGTTTGATTCAAGTCAAAAATATTATTTAAAATCACTGAGTCAACCTGAATACATTAGGTTACACCAACAAATCTACAGTAATTTTGATGGTAATATCAGGTAGAAATAGTTAAAGAAAAAAACTATTACTAAAAACTAAAGGAAAGTTTCATGAAAATCATTTTAAAAAAATCATCCAAAATGGTGGACGAAGCGAGTTACATTTTTAATGTAACTCATTAAATTCTGAATTTTATTTAAAAAAATAAATTAAAGATTTTTGGAATAAAGTGATTTTGGTAGTTAGCACACTCAATGTTTCTCAATTCTTTAATCATCTTTAATCATTCCTACACATTGAGCACACCAATCTGCTGATAACTTCCAAAAATCAGTTTATTTAAAATCAAAGCAAGAAATCTGCATTTAGAATCAGAATGGGCTTTATTACCAAGTGTTGTCATGTACACAAGGAATTTTTTTTTGGTGATAGGAGAAACAAGTGTACACAGAATATTACAGTGAGACAGACAATAAAACCAGGTAAGAGTAAAAAAAAGACAAATAATAGGACATATAGCATAGAATGGCATATGTACATGTGCAAGTGGTAATGTAAGTGCTAGGTAGGGGTATATACAGTTCTTGAATTTAATATGTGAATTTAAATATTTACATGAGATATGTATTTACATTATTGCACTATGGGGGAGTCCTGAGGCAGTTTAATTTTTCATGAGAAAAATGGCCTTAGGGTAAAAGCTGTTGTTCTTTCCTGGTGCTTAGTGCTCTGTTGCGCTGGCCAGAGGGCAACAGTCCAAAGAGGGAGTGGGCAGGTATTGTGGGGTCCAGAGCGATTCTATCTGAACGTTTCCTCCAATCTGGAGATGAACAGGTCTTGTAGGGTGGGCAGGGGGGGCACCAATAATCCTCTCAGCAGTCCTGACAGTCCGTTGTTGTTTCCGTCTTTCTGATTTATTGGCTGAACCAAACCAGACAGTTATGGCTGTACACAGGACAGACTCAATGACGGCCGAGTGGAACTGTGTCAACTGCTCCTGTGACAGGTTGAACTTCCTCAGCTGTCGAAGGATGGGGGCTGATCAACCTCCCGTCCGTATGCAGACTCATCATCATCATCTGCAAACTTCAGAAGCTTGACAGTGAGGTCTTTTGCAGTGCAGTCATTCGTGTACAGGGAGAAGAGTAATTTAGAGAGAAAGCAACCCTGAGGAGCACCAGTGCTAATAGTGAGGATCCTGGATGTGAGAATCCCCAGTTTTACTAGATGCTGCCTATCTGTCAGAAAGCTGTTGATCCACCGTCGGATTATAGTTGGCATGGAGAGCTGGGTCAGTTTGGATGAGAGAAGATCAGGCATCATGTTATTGAAGTCTGAACTTAAGTTCACACATGGGATCCTTGCATAATTCATAGGTCTGTTGAGGTCTGTTGCTGGATATAATGCAGTCCCATATTGGCTGCATCATCCACAGACCTGTTTGCTCATTAAGCAAACTTAAGGGGCTCCAGTGATCTACTGAAGATCTATGTGATGATCGGGCCAGTTGTTCAGCACAGGCTTTCAGACCGGGAGGAGAAACACTGTCTGGTCCTGAAGCTTTCCTAGTCTTTTGTTTCCGAAAAAACCCAGCACACAACCTCCTCCCAGATCATACGTGCAGATTGAGTTGCAGGAGGGGGAGGAAGGGGGTTCCAGGAGGAGGTGTGTGTGTGTGTGTGTGTGTGTGTGTGTGTGTGTGTGTGTGTGTGTGTGTGTGTGTGTGTGTGTGTGTGTGTGTGTGTGGTGAAGATCAAAGCAGGGAAAGGGTGTGAGAAGGATCTGGTTTGCTGCCTATGTAGGGCATTCCAAATCAGTCACTTGTGAAGTAACATTTAAAGGGTTACTTCAGGATTTAGCATCAAGCTTTGTATCAGTAGAAAACCAGTAGTATTTTCAAATTACCAAGCTCCCCCCCCCATATCCCCCTGAGATGAGAGATTTATGTATTTTTAGTCTGGAAAAAATCCTCCGATGACCCAAAAATCGTCATTTTGCGTCATCTGAGGATTTTTGGGCCAGAGGCTTAAAACTACAGCCAGTATTTGTTTTCACCACGCCCATATGGGGCGGGATCTCACTCACAGAATGTGAAGATGGTGTCAGCCATCTTTCTGTAGAAGCTAAGCTAACAGGCTCTTGCTCTGTGTAGAAAGTTTGTATACAAGTAGGCTAATCACGATGGCGGAAGGTAGTTTTGAAGTTGAAATGGCAGAAGGGGATTTCGAAGATCTGTTGCGAGAATCTGATGATCTGAGGCTACCTGTACGAGCCGCAATACAGCGATGAACAGTTGCGGGAGATGGAGGAACAAGAGGCAGCCGGAGCAGCTGCTGTAGCAGGGGAGCAAAACCTGCTTGGCAGGCAGGAGGAAGAGCCCGGCCAGACTCGAGTTGGGGTGGACTGGTGGTGTCAGTGCTCTCGCTGTGCGCCTACTGAAACAGATATGGAGTCCTATTGCTGTCGCAAATTTCAGCGATGCCATTTTCTTCTGGACGAGATTGCTGAATCCGCTGATGAAACAGCACCGCTAACTTGAGCATGTATAACTGAGCACCCAAGTTTTGTACCACACATGGACAGGGGAGTCCTGGAAACTTATTTTAGGATCCCGAAGATAAATTGGAAACACCAGCCAAAGCCCGCAGGGACAAACAGACGACTTAGTGTAAAGTAAGTATTTTGTTTGTTTTTCTTTTTGTTATTAAGACGTCATGTACAGAGTTTGGACACCCGGAATTATCATAATGTTCTTCCCGCGTAGTCAGTCAATTTATCAACTAACTCATGATTTATAGAGTCACGAGGTATCAAAGCAAGCCTAGTGTATCAAATTTTCAGATACTGCCACCTGTAACCGGTAGGCGTGGTTTGGGAGTGGCCTCGTAAGGGCAGCAAAGCAAGTGTATTCTGGGAGTTGTTGTCTTTCAGCCACATGTGTAAAAAATACATTTTCTGCCTTTTCTCAGTTTAGAATGCTTCAAATTCAAAAATAATTTCACATTTATACTATATAAATGACCAATTTTAAATACACATTCATCTTCCCAGAGGTGAATTATCCCTTTAAGTTAGCATGCTGACTGTGTAGGCAGTAGACAGCAAGGAAACTCAAAAGGATTTGGAACAGATCTTTTTGCAGTACTGTTAAAACCTGGCATGAAGGGAGGTAATACTTATTAATTATTTTGTATCATGTCTTTAATAGGCATATACACTCACCTAAAGGATTATTAGGAACACCTGTTCAATTTCTCATTAATGCAATTATCTAATCAACCAATCACATGGCAGTTGCTTCAATGATTTAGGGGTGTGGTCCTGGTCAAGACAATCTCCTGAACTCCAAACTGAATGTCAGAATGGGAAAGAAAGGTGATTTAAGCAATTTTGAGCGTGGCATGGTTGTTGGTGCCAGACGGGCCGGTCTGAGTATTTCACAATCTGCTCAGTTACTGGGATTTTCACGCACAACCATTTCTAGGGTTTACAAAGAATGGTGTGAAAAGGGAAAAACAGGGCAATCCTGTGGGCGAAAATGCCTTGTTGATGCTAGAGGTCAGAGGAGAATGGGCTGACTGATTCAAGCTGATAGAAGAGCAACTTTGACTGAAATAACCACTCGTTACAACCGAGGTATGCAGCAAAGCATTTGTGAAGCCACAACACGCACAACCTTGAGGCGGATGGGCTACAACAGCAGAAGACCCCACCGGGTACCACTCATCTCCACTACAAATAGGAAAAAGAGGCTACAATTTGCAAGAGCTCACCAAAATTGGACAGTTGAAGACTGGAAAAATGTTGCCTGGTCTGATGAGTCTCGATTTCTGTTGAGACATTCAGATGGTAGAGTCAGAATTTGGCGTAAACAGAATGAGAACATGGATCCGTCATGCCTTGTTACCACTGTGCAGGCTGGTGGTGGTGGTTTAATGGTGTGGGGGATGTTTTCTTGGCACACTTTAGGCCCCTTAGTGCCAATTGGGCATCGTTTAAATGCCACGGCCTACCTGAGCATTGTTTCTGACCATGTCCATCCCTTTATGGCCACCATGTACCCATCCTCTGATGGCTACTTCCAGCAGGATAATGCACCATGTCACAAAGCTCAAATCATTTCAAATTGGTTTCTTGAACATGACAATGAGTTCACTGTACTAAAATGGCCCCCACAGTCACCAGATCTCAACCCAATAGAGCATCTTTGGGATGTGGTGGAACAGGAGCTTCGTGCCCTGGATGTGCATCCCACAAATCTCCATCAACTGCAAGATGCTATCCTATCAATATGGGCCAACATTTCTAAAGAATGCTTTCAGCACCTTGTTGAATCAATGCCACGTAGAATTAAGGCAGTTCTGAAGGCGAAAGGGCTCAAACACAGTATTAGTATGGTGTTCCTAATAATCCTTTAGGTGAGTGTATACAGTAATTAATAAAGACTAAATGGTCTCCACAACTTAGGATCATTGGACCAAAATGTCATTGTGCCTGAGCTACTAGATTTAGAAATTTTGTGTTTTCCTGTTGAATATGACATTGAACAGGCAAGTGCTTGTTAATTCATTGCCAAGTGCAATATATATATAACAACTTGCCAGTTGTTGCCTAGACTGACAAACGTTGCTATTAATTGACAGGAACGCACAGCCCCATAAGAGGCTACAATGAAGCAATACGTTCACTACTTGTCACAGGGCTAATTTATCACATCCTGGTCCGTCCTCTTGTTATTGCTCTGTAAAGGCATTGCAGTTATTGTAGCATGCTGAAATGCATTGTCCACAGCCCTTGCATTTGTAACACTGCCACATTCCAGCTAGTCATGTGATGTTATTCAAAATGAGATTAAGTAGCAACTATGAGATTTTGATGCACAAGACCGTGTTGCAGGAACTTGTGAATATTTGTATTTACCTCCACTGGTTTCTATCAGAAAATCATTCTGTCTTTCTATAAGAACTAGTGAGTTAAGAAGTTGTCATAGTGAAGGCTTGGAAGACATTTAAAAGGAATATTCTGGGATTCAGTACAAATTCAATTAACAGCATTTGTTGCACAGTGTTGATTACCATTTAAATTATTTCGACTTGACCCTCATTTTCCCAAAGCCAAAATGAATGTTACAGTGAGGCCAGTGGGCGCCCAATTTTTGGGGGCTTTAAAAGGCAGAAATGTGAATTGTATCATTGTTGGAAACCATCTAATTCATTGATAAAACTTGGAGATTACTAAAGCTGTAAAATAGTTGTTTTTACAGTCATTTTAGTGTTCGTGGCATTATGTCATCATGGCAGCAAAGCTGTAATATTGGCTAAAACTTTACATTAGAAATGTTTAGTGAGTGATTTTATCACTAAAATAGCGTAAACACACATTGTTTATGTCTTCTTGTGGCTATACTGTTAAAACCGTGAATATTTTATTGTTCATAAATTGGCCCCAATTCACTTCCACAAGTGCCTCACTGTAACCCAGAAAAGGAGTCAAAATTAACTTTTGTGGTAATCAATATTATACCACAAATGCTGTTGATAGAGCATAACTTGTACTGAACGTGGAATTTTCCATTAAACCGTAAGATTTTTTTGTGAACCACAGCTCAAATGAATGCCACCACAAAGGCATAATTATGAATCACGATTTTCTCAGAGCCCTGACTTTCCGAGTGGGGGGGCGTGCCAATTTCAGAATTATGGCGGAAGCAAACTGTGTTTTACTTAAGGATTTTGACTGTGCAGTTTAGTTTCTATGCATTTTTTGTATTGTTAATGAAGAATAACAAAACTTGCCAGAAAGTAAGACTTACAAAACTAGTGTACATTTTCCATCATTACAGTATTCAGTATGTGGCTGCACAAAAATAATAAAATGGATAAAGCATTAATTACACACCTGATGCATGGCATGCATGGCTTTGCTCTTCATTTTGTTGCATTGGTGCTAGTAAGTGGCAAAACCGATCCATTCTTTATAATAACATATTGAAATGTACAGTAACATATTTTACCAAAGCTGTTGGGTAAACAAGTGAAAATAATTCAATCACACTGGCATACATTCAGACAAGAGTCAACTGTATAAAGAAGGTCGTTTTTAACCAAAGTTTGAACTATATTCTTGGTTAACACACACTCATAAGGATGTCATTGTCATGACTTTTGGCCGGCAGCACCAATATGTCTCCCTTTATACTTATTTCAAATGTTACTCTAATACGGTATTCAACTTATTTAGATGGAATACAATACTTTACCCAAAGCTACATTTTGAAATGAAATGAACTGATGCTTATACTTGTTATATACTTGTTACTTTTATCATTTAATTTTTATATTGTTTACTATGTAACAAAGGTAGCTTTCTGAATGTCTGAGAAAATTCTGAAATAATAAGAAAAGTACCATAACTTGATCATAAAAGTAATCCTCTAATCATGCGCTGTATTCCGGATCTTCCGAGGATGTGTGATGGCTTTGTATGATGAACAGATCTGAAGTTAAGACTTCATCATTCCCATTCCCTTCATAATCAAATGCCATTGGTTCTTCTTGCCTAAGAAGTCTTGTGACCAATTGCAACATGATTTTCGGTGATTAAAACCTTCAGTTTCAGTCTGAAGCTACCGTATGGTTTCAGAAGTCGTTTTAAATTTTTTACAGTGCTTTTTTGTCATTTTGTTGAATAAGTTAATGTGACTGTAATTTTATCTGTTTGTTATGTCTTTTTTTTATTGTTGGTTGGTCATGAATTATTGGTTATGTTTTGGTGTTAGGGTATAAGGTTAGGTGTTCAAACCTATCTACTGTATATAACAGTGTAAAGAAGTTCATGCTCACGGGCAAGGAAGAGGCGAGAAACCGGCTTAACGTATAAATTATAGTTTTAATGGAAAACTCAAAAGACAAACACATAAGACAACGGACATGTCCGTGAACGATTTCTCTCTTTCTCTCCCGTCTTCCGCGGTTAGCCTTTAACCCTCTCGGAGGCTTGATTAGCCTAATACGGGACCGGGCGTGTTGAATCACGACCCGGCCCCGCCCTCCACCATGCCACAAACAGTGTAACAGAAATTATTGTTTCTACATTTACCTGCCCGTTACCCATGTTATATTGTTTATAAATTTTTAGATGTAATGGGTGTTGGTCTGACAAGCTCTATTCAAATCCGATACTGTGTGCTAGACATGTTCGTTAATGTCAAGTTCCAAAAATGACATAAAAGATCCATAAACATTTAAGTATTTCATATGACTCGTGCATTTTAATCAAAGCCGCTTGAAGACTTGCGATAGCTCTGTGAATTACAAAATACTTTTTTTAATAAGTAAATATATTGTATGCATTCGCAGCATCAGTGCATTAGTGAATGGTGCTGCTCTGTTTACGCACTCACTCGTGGCTATTTTTAGCCTTCACGTGGTGCTCAAAATTTGAGCGCTACTCGCGAACAACATCTCTGATATAAATGCTCAATAGTTCGGTTCACTTATAGTATGCGTTTTAGAATGGCTCCAATTTTTTTTCATTCAATTTGAATAAGAAGCGAATTAAAATATTGTGCACTTGCTTACAAACAGACACATACAGGACTTCCTGGAGAGTTCAGAATGTCAAAATAAAAGCCAGAGGGTTTTAATGTTAAAGGTGCAGAATTGAAATATATTACTGTTGTATTTAAAATTCTAAAAGTCAATAATAATAATAATAATTATTTTTATTTCTTTACAAATTATCTCTCCCCTCATCATTCTCTTAACACTGAAAAGTTTTGTAGTGTATGTCCAATGTTTTTCCCTAGATGTTTATCATGTTTAAACCTATATCATATCCTCACAAGCCCTCCAGTAAGGTCATGTCACATAATGTGTCCTCTGTGGGTAGTCATATTCTCTGCAGGGTAAACCAAGATAAAACCGCATGTACATTTACATTTATTCATTTGGCAGACGCTTTTATCCAAAGCGACTTACAAAAGAGGAAGAACATAAGCGAATCATCTTAAGGAGACAGTGGTACGAAAAGTGCCATACTACAAAGTTTCAGTATCATCACAATAGTATACAAAACCGATTTAAGTGCAACAAGAATTGTTAATACATTTAGAATTTTATTTTTTTTTTTTTTTAGCGGCTGGTTAAATACTCTTGGAAAAGATGTGTTTTTAGCTGTTTTTTGAATATATAGAGAGTGAGTCAGCTTCACGGATTGAGTTGGGGAGGTCATTCCACCAACGTGGTATGATAAAGCTGAAAGTCCGGAAAAGTGTTTTGGTGCCTCTTTGTTTTGGTACAACAAGGCGCCGCTCATTTGCCGACCGCAGGCTTCTGGTGGGAGTGTAGCTCTGCATAAATGTTTTTAGGTATGCTGGAGCAGACCCAGTGATTGTTCTGTATGCCAGCATCAGGGCCTTGAATTTAATACGTGCATGAACCGGCAGCCAGTGGAGAGAGACAAAGAGTGGTGTAACGTGTGCTCTCTTTGGTTCATTAAAGACCAGACGTGCTGCTGCATTCTGGATCATTTGCAGAGGTCTAATAGCACATGCAGGAAGGCCTGCAAAGAGAGCATTACAGTAGCCCAGTCTAGTTATGACAAGTGACTGAACAAGCAGTTGTGTGGCATGTTCAGAGAGGAAAGGTCTTATCTTCCTGATATTGTAGAGTGTAAATCTACATGATCTTGCAGTCTTTGAGATGTGGTCTGTGAAATTTAGCTTGTCATCAATGGTTACCCCTAGATTTCTGACCGTTTTGGAAGGCAACACTGTAGTTGGACCCAGCTGCACAGTGATGTTGTGTTCAACATCAGGGTTGGCTGGAAAGACAAGGAGTTCAGTCTTGGCTGGGTTGAGTTGCAGGTGGTGTTCCTTCATCCAGGCTGAGATGTCAGCCAGACAGGCAGCGATTCGAGCGGTCACTGTGGTGTCGTTGGGCTGGAAAGACAAGTAAAGTTGCGTATCATCAGCGTAGCAGTGGTAAGAGAAACCATGTGACTGGATGATGGGTCCTAATGACGTTGTGTATATGGAAAAGAGAAGTGGCCCAAGCACTGATCCCTGAGGTACCCCGGTAAGTAACTGATGTGGCTTGGATACCTCACCTCTCCAGGCTACCTTAAAAGACCTACCTGAGAGATAGGAGTTGAACCAGTCTAGCACAGTTCCGGTGATGCCCAGTTTAGAGAGGGTGGAAAGTAGGATCTGATGGTTGACTGTGTCAAAAGCTGCAGAAAGTTCCAGCAGAATCAGAACGGATGATCTGGATTCAGCTTTCGCCAGTCTCAGCGACTCTGTGACAGACAGCAGGGCAGTCTCAGTGGAGTGACCACTTTTGAAGCCTGACTGATTGTCATCCAGCAGCTTGTTCTGTGAGAGATAAGCAGAGATCTGATTGAAAACTGCCCTTTCAAGTGTTTTTGCCATGAATGGGATGAGAGAGACTGGTCTGTAGTGTTCTATCTGTGTGGGGTTAAGTGCAGGTTTTTTCAGCAGTGGGGTTACTCTAGCCTGCTTAAATGTAGTGGGAAAAGTGCCTTCAAGAAGAGATGCGTTAATTATGTGTGTAAGTGCAGGTAGGATGGACGGAGAGATGGCCTGGAGAAGGTGTGATGGAATGGGGTCAAGAGAACAGGTGGTGGGGTGGTTGGAGAGGAGGAGTTTAGAGACCTCAGTGTCAGTTAGAGGAGAGAACATAGAGAGAGAAGAGTTGCATACAGGAGTTGGGTGTTTGACAGGGTGTGGTGCTGTGAAATGTATTGCTGATGGCTTTAACCTTATTAGTAAAAAATGTGGCGAAGATATCTGCTGTAAGTGATGTGTCAGGTGGTGGAGGGGGAGGGCAGAGAAGCGAGTTAAATGTTCTAAACAAGCTATGAGTGTCTGTGGTGCTATTGATCTTGGTCTCTAAACTGGTCTTCTTGTTAGGGCAGCCCCCGACCAAATATTTTCCTAGTTAACTAGTAGTCCTTTGTTTAAGCCATTAGTTGACTGTTTATGATGTGAAATTAATTACTTAAATATATATTTAAGCAATCTCACACGAGCAAGAGTGCGATATGGCCCTACATCAGCATTCCTGTGATTATCTACGGCACTCGGCCTGCGGCCGAATCACAGCAGTGCTGATGTAGGGTCATATAGCATGATTGCTAGTGTGATATTGCTTATATACAACTGTTCAATGAACAAGTCAATTTGAAAAAATTAGCAAAAAACTGAGTACGGTCAAAAACGCATTTGTGCACGGAACTGCCTTACATGACCGATCAGAATCTGCCGTTGTTGGTTCAAAACAAATGATGCGACCAAGCCTCTGTTAGTAATTAAAAAATGTTACTTCAGGAACAGTATCATAGCTTGTGCTGTTTCGAACAATTTATTGTGTGTGTGTGTGTGTGTGTGTGTGTGATCACCTGTTGCCGCACCTAAGCAGAGATGCTTTCTGGAGATCAGCTTTCTCATTGGAAAAATAGCCATCCAAAAGGGAGTAATTCTCCCTATTTCGCGGTAACTGGTGAAAGAGACTTTCACTATAGAACAGTACATTTTCTCTTATGTGGAAACTTCAAGTAAGAAATGAATTGTGTACAGTGCCTTGCAAAAGTATTCGGCCCCCTTGAACTTTTCAACCTTTTGCCACATTTCAGGCTTCAAACATAAAGACATAAAACTGTCATTTTTTTTGTGAAGAATCAACAACAAGTGGGACACAATCATGAAGTGGAACGAAATTTATTGGATATTTCAAACTTTTTTAACAAATAAAAAACTGAAAAATTGGGCGTGCAAAATTATTCAGCCCCCTTAAGTTAATACTTTGTAGCGCCACCTTTTGCTGCGATTACAGCTGTAAGTCGCTTGGGGTATGTCTCTATCAGTTTTGCACATCGAGAGACTGAAATTTTTGCCCATTCCTCCTTGCAAAACAGCTCGAGCTCAGTGAGGTTGGATGGAGAGCGTTTGTGAACAGCAGTTTTCAGTTCTTTCCACAGATTCTCGATTGGATTCAGGTCTGGACTTTGACTTGGCCATTCTAACACCTGGATATGTTTATTTGTGAACCATTCCATTGTAGATTTTGCTTTATGTTTTGGATCATTGTCTTGATGGAAGACAAATCTCCGTCCCAGTCTCAGGTCTTTTGCAGACTCCATCAGGTTTTCTTCCAGAATGGTCCTGTATTTGGCTCCATCCAGCTTCCCATCAATTTTAACCATCTTCCCTGTCCCTGCTGAAGAAAAGCAGGCCCAAACCATGATGCTGCCACCACCATGTTTGACAGTGGGGATGGTGTGTTCAGGGTGATGAGCTGTGTTGCTTTTACGCCAAACATAACGTTTTGCATTGTTGCCAAAAAGTTCGATTTTGGTTTCATCTGACCAGAGCACCTTCTTCCACATGTTTGGTGTGTCTCCCAGGTGGCTTGTGGCAAACTTTATACGACAGTTTTTATGGATATCTTTAAGAAATGGCTTTCTTCTTGCCACTCTTCCATAAAGGCCAGATTTGTGCAGTATACGACTGATTGTTGTCCTATGGACAGAGTCTCCCACCTCAGCTGTAGATCTCTGCAGTTCATCCAGAGTGATCATGGGCCTCTTGGCTGCATCTCTGATCAGTCTTCTCCTTGTATGAGCTGAAAGTTTAGAGGGATGGCCGGGTCTTGGTAGATTTGCAGTGGTCTGATACTCCTTCCATTTCAATATTATCGCTTGCACAGTGCTCCTTGGGATGTTTAAAGCTTGGGAAATCTTTCTGTATCCAAATCCGGCTTTAAACTTCTCCACAACAGTATCTCGGACCTGCCTGGTGTGTTCCTTGTTCTTCATGATGCACTCTGTGCTTTAAACGGACCTCTGAGACTATCACAGAGCAGGTGCATTTATACGGGGACTTGATTACACACAGGTGGATTCTATTTATCATTAGTCATTTAGGTCAACATTGGATCATTCAGAGATCCTCACTGAACTTCTGGAGAGAGTTTGCTGCACTGAAAGTAAAGGGGCTGAATAATTTTGCACGCCCAATTTTTCAGTTTTTTATTTGTTAAAGTTTGAAATATCCAATAAATTTCGTTCCACTTTATGATTGTGTCCCACCTGTTGTTGATTCTTCACAAAAAATGACAGTTTTATATCTTTATGTTTGAAGCCTGAAATGTGGCAAAAGGTCAAAGTTCAAGGGGGCCGAATACTTTCACAAGGCACTGTAAATAATCTGTCTGTTGTGTCTCTCAACTGTGATGAGCCATAATGCTGAAGTTGTTTGTTTAAAGCTATTTTCTAGCTGTAGTTGTAATACGAGTATAATATGATATATTCAATTTTCAAACTTATTAACAGCCGATTTAAATTCACTAAGTTACCCTTTAGTGGTGAGACAGGGGACCATTGATCCCGTTAGATCTAAAATCGTGATCTTGTTCATGTAAGATGAATGTTAGATAATTTTTGGCCTCAGTGGTTGCACTTTGGAAATTAAAAACAGTCATTTGCAATAGAAGATTGTGCGATTTGTGAAATAGTAACTATTAAAAGAACTCAAGATGGCGCCAAGTATGGCTGCTGCGTCGCGGGCTCTGTCAAAACACTGCAGTTTATTGTTTGTTTTGTTTACAGTTTTGTGTGGTGTTGTTTTTTTTTTTGTCTTGGATGTTGTCTGCCTTATTGTGTACGACAGACAAACGCTTTTTGACATTGGTTCGGCAATCACACACCGAAAACCGGACTTCAAATTCCTCAACGCTGACCCGCAGTTTACAAACACGCCAGCGGAGCCCTTTGTCTGGGCTGCCCGGCCGCGGAAACGCAGAAGGAAAAGGGGGAAAAAGAGCCGGCGTTCTCATCAGAGCTGAGAGCGCTGATCTCTTTCCAACGAGAGACGAGAGATTCCTGCGTTATCTGTCTTACGGAAACCTGGATGTCTGCGGAGATTTCAGACTCGGCCATCGAACCTGCGGTGTTCTCCGTGCACCGAGCAGACAGAGCGAAAGACCTCTCAGGTAAAAGCAGAGGTGGAGGTGTATGTTTTATGATCAACAAATCATGGTGTGATCAGAGGAACGTACATTTTATCAAGTCTATCTGCTCTCCTGATCTGGAATATCTCATGCTTCTGTGTCGACCATTCTGGCTACCGAGGGAATTCACAGCGGTCATTATCACTGCTGTTTACATCCCCCCCCACAAGCCGACACAGACCGGGCACTCAAGGAACTGTATGGCAGTATAAGTGAGCAGGAAACCGCGCACCCTGAGGCCACGTTCATTGTTGCCGGGGACTTCAACAAAGCCAATTTTAAAACAATAGCACCAAAATACCACCAACACATCAGCTTCAACACACGAGGGGACCGGGTTTTGGATCATTGCTATTCTCCTTTCCGGGATGGCTACAAATCCCTCCCCCGCCCACCATTTGGCAAATCAGACCACTCTTCTGTTCTGCTTCTGCCCGCTTACAGGCAGAAACTGAAATGGGAAGCACCCACCCTCAGAACGATCCAGTGCTGGTCGGACCAATCAGACTCTGCGCTACAGGACTGTTTTGATCACGCGGACTGGGAGATGTTCCGGTCCGCCTCCGATGACGACATCGAAGTTTACGTTGATAGCGTAACGTGTTTCATCAGGAAGTGCGTAGAGGACGTTGTTCCGACAAAAACAATATGGATCTACCCCAACCAGAAACCATGGGTTAATGGCAATGTTCGCGCGGCACTTACTGCGCGGACCTCCGCTTTTAATTCCGGGAACGCGGAGGAGCGTAAACAAGCCAGTTATGCCCTCCGTAACTCCATCAGTGCAGTCAAATGCCAGTACAGGCACAAAATTGAAGGACAGTTCAACACCACTGACTCTAGAAATATGTGGCAGGGAATTGACACCATCACGGACTACAAACGGAATAAAAACTCCGCCATGAACACCGCTGCCTCTCTCCCGGACGAGCTTAATACATTTTATGCTCGTTTCGAGGACAATAACACCGCCCTCGTGGAGAGTACTCGCGGCCGATACTACAGAGGTTGGTTCACTCTCCGTCTCCGTTGCGGATGTAACCCGATCCTTTCAATGGGTGAATATCCGTAAAGCCGCAGGTCCAGACAGCATTCCGGGCCGCGTAATCGGAGCGTGCGCGAACCAACTGGCTGGTGTTTTTACAGACATTTTCAACCTGTCCCTCTCCCTGTCTGTAGTCCCCACATGCTTTAAAACATCAACCATTTTGCCTGTACCGAAGCAATCAAAAATCACTTGCTTAAATGACTGGCATCCTGTTGCTCTGACCCCCAGTGAGAGGTTGATCAGAGATTACATCTGCTTTGTTCTGCCCACCTCTTTGGACCCATTACAGTTTGCCTACCGCAACAACCGCTCCACTGACGATGCCATTGCGTCTACAATACACACTGCTCTCTCCCATCTGGAAAAAAGGAACACCTATGTGAGAATGCTGTTTGTAGACTACAGCTCAGCATTTAACACCATAGTGCACTCCAAGCTTGATGAGAAACTCCGGGCTCTGGGCTTAAACAGCTCGCTGTGCAGCTGGATCCTGGATTTCCTGTCAGGCAGACGTCAGGTGGTTAGAATGGGCAGCAACGTCTCCTCATCACTGATCCTCAACACTGGAGTGTTCTCAGCCCACTCTTGTATTCCATGTACACACATGACTGTGTGGCAACACACAGCTCCAATGCCATCATTAAGTTTGCTGACGATACGACGGTGGTAGGTCTGATCACTGACAATGATGAAACAGCCTACAGAGAGGAGGTGCACACTCTGACACGCTGGTGTCAGGAGCACAACCCTCTCCCTCAATGTCAGTAAAACCAAGGAGCTTGTTGTGGACTTCAGGAAGAAAGACAGAGAACACAGCCCCATCACCATTAATGGAGCACCAGTGGAGAGAGTCAGCAGCTTCAAGTTCCTCGGTGTCCACATTACTGAGGAACTCGCATGGTCCGTCCACACTGAGGCCGTTGTAAAGAAGGCTCACCAGCGCCTCTTCCTGAGATGGCTGAGGAAGTTCGGAATGAACCACCACATCCTCACACGGTTCTACACCAGCACTGTAGAGAGCATCCTGACTGGCTGCATCACCGCCTGGTACGGCAATAGCACTGCCCACAACCACAAAGAACTGCAAAGGGTGGTGCGAACTGCCAGAAACATCATGGGAGGTGAGCTTCCCTCCCTCCAGGACATATATAACAGGCGGTGTGTGAAAAAAGCTCAGAGGATCATCAGAGACTCCAGCCACCCGAGTCATGGGCTGCTCTCACTGCTTCCATCAGGCAGGCGGTATCGCAGCATCAGGACCCGCACCAGCCGACTACATGACAGCTTCTTTCCCCAAGCAATAAGACTTTTGAACACATGATCTCTAACGATCAACAATCAGCACTGCACTTTATTAATCACCATCTTATATCACACACTGGACTGTCAAATATATTCTCCCCAATTCAATTAATGTATATATATTTTTATATACCCTTATCTAGTGTATGTGTATTCTATATTGCGTGTATTGTTTACTGTACATTGTATATCAGTACTATGTTGTGTAATTATGTGTACATTTGATATGTAAAGTGTTGTGTAATTATGTTGTTTATTGTAAATTGGTTTGTCTCATCACTGTCATGACTGCTATGTTGCTCGGAACTGCACTTAAGACTTTCACCTACTGTTGCACTCGTGTACACAGTAGTGTGACAAAGTGATTTAGATTTTTTGATTTTTAAAACCAGCTTCATGGCAAATGGGTCTTATTAGAGCAGATAATATAACAATGATGGTGATTCCTGAAATATGCAATTCATGCCATATTCTTTATGTTGGCTACATCTCCAAAACAAACTTGGAACAGTTAAGCTCAATTACATTATTGCTATTTTGTAGAAATCATATTCACATTGGCCTAACTCCATTTATTCCACCGAAATACCCGTCCAGTAGAGACTGCACAGATAAAGATGATTTTTTTTGTTAAAATAATTTAAAAGTTTGAAATCAAGGTGTCTTGCTTTTATTGTGTAAGCTTAACCTTAACCCTGCTTAACGAAAATTACACCATGGTACCAGCGTCCAACCAGCAATAATGGCGTAGTTCGTCGGTTTCCTCTGGAGGTTTTTTTTTTTTTTAAAAATATATTTTTTTTAGTGGCCAACCGACCAATCAACTTGGTCGACCAAGACTCTTCTCATCGACTATTGTTTGGTCGACTATCAGGGGGCAGCCCTAGTTCTTTTAGTGCTCTCTGAATACTTAAAGGTGTACATAATAATTTTACACTCTAAAATGTTAATTAACTCATGTCTCTTTAACCATTTGGCTGGAGTAGCCAAGTCATTAATTCAACCTCAGATTGCTGGCAAGATGTGTGATAAGAGTGTGTTTTGAGGATATATTGACTGATAATTGTTGTCATGTGTGGAGAACATAAGCTGGTGAAAGTCAACACCTCTGCAGGAGATCATCTCTTACAGCCTCCACTCAATCAGAAAACATGATGGTTGAAGATTTGCAGAGACCGACCTGCTTTCTGTTAGACACATGTCTCAGATGAATGTCTAAGTCTCGTGACTGTTTCAAACCATCTTTTAGAGGATCCTTAAAATTGCATATTTTAAGGAATTTAGTAATTTTCATTTTCAGTGAACAAAGTGCTGTTAAATGTTGGATAAATGCCATGAAACAAGTGACCAATGGATATATCGCCGAGGATCACCTGCTTGCAAGAGAAGAAGCCATCATGTTGTTCTCTATCTGTCACTCTTTCTACATTGGTCAAAACTGCACTATGGGAGCTGGTAGGCAGACCACTCCCTCCCCTGCCGGAGGGTCGGGTGGAGAATCCCTGGTTTCATTTAACTTTTGTTTTGGTGTGGTACCCACATTCTCAATAAAAGAGCAGTTTGCTCATTCCCGCCGGTCTATCTTATCACGACAGCTGGCCACCAGTTCTCTTTGGCAGGTGCGGCGCCCCAGAACCGGCCCTCCCTCTTCCACATGCTCAGCCGTGGCACAAATCCACCCCCGATGTGATGTCTCCATGGGCTACGAGGACGAAGATTTTCCTCCCCGTCCCAGGCTGTTCTGGGAGCAGTCACAAGGAGCCAGTTAAGTGCTTTGATGTCTCTAGACTAAGCACCCCTGTCTCGAGGCCCCGCCCGCTGGTACAGCCTGGAGTTCAGTCCAGCTTGCTCTCACGTCATCCTGAGACCCCGACCAGTCTACGTGCCCAAGGTTCCCACAACCCCTTTCAGGGATCAGGTGGTGAACCTGCAAGCGCTGCCCCTGGAGGAGGCAGACCAAGCCTTGGCATTGCTGTGTTCAGTGCATGCTCTTCGCATCTACTTGGATTGTACGCAGACCTTTAGATGCTCCGAGCAGCTCTTTGTCCGCTTCGGTGGACAGCAGAAAGGAAGTGCTGTCTCCAAACAGAGGATCGCTCACTGGGTCATCGATGCCATCACTATGGCATACCATGCCCAGCATTTGCCACCCCTGCTGGACTACAAGCCCATTCTACCAGGGGTGTTGCGACTTCTTGGGCATTGTCCCGTGGCGCCTCTCTAGCAGACATCTGTAGAGCTGCGGGCTGGGCAACACCTAACACCTTTGCAAGGTTTTATAACCTCCGGGTTGAGCTAGTTTCAAACTGTGTGTTATCAGGTGAGACAAACGGTTAAGTTCGGGTCAGCTGGACAGGTGTACTGTTTGTGCATAGCACCTTTCCCCTCCCTTGAGGCGAAGGTGTGCACTCTTTTCCCAGTTGTGCTCACAAAAAAGCGTGAACCCTGGACGTTCTTCCTCCTCAGCCCAGCGGCCGACAATCAGTCGTAAAGGCTTCCCGCCGCCCCAGTACGTGCGTCACTTAGGCCCCCATACTGAGTTAAGTGCTCTAAATGTGCTGATTGTCTCCTTAGGTAACCTCATGTGATGTAAATTCTGCAAAATGGTTGCCCCGCTGGTAATCCCCATCTTCCTTGGGCAGAGGGCCCCTTGTCCTTGGTCTTCGTGGTTGTAGTAACTCCTCCCCTCCTTGGGTAGGACCAAAGCACGACGTGCTTCCGCTTCAACCTGGTAAGACCGTGTGTTGTATTCCACTTAGAATAAAAAGGCAATCAGGAATGCACCGATGTATTGGCTGTTGATATTTATTGACCAAATTATAACATCAGCATTTTGGTAACAAAATAAATTTATGCAACACGATAAGATTCCAGCGACAAGCAATCTGTATGTCCACACTAGATTTGAGAGAAATTGCTAAATATTTGACAATAAAATTTAGAAATCAGAACAATCACTGATGGAACAGTCTGTTCATTGAACTCATTTTCTCACTGAAGCTGCATATTGGGATATGCTTTCTATGGCAAACCCGAGGGGATAAATGCACAATCACACATACACAGGGCAAAGTTACTTTATGAATGGTGTCCAAATTCAGTCTGGTACCATTTTTTTCTGTTCATGCAGTGCTCCTGTTATTATTTGGCCGATCTATTAATTGTCCTTCATATTGTCACAAGCAGCATTTATCATGGTCCAAGCAGTTTGGAAAAGTGGCAAAAATGACCAAAATAGCCAAATTAGAAAGGACAGATCTGTCAGGACCAAAGGAAATAATTTCATTACCAAGTACTCGAGTTACAATGGAGGTATAGTGTTTGCAGACTTGGCAATTAGCAAAATAAAATGCATATCTTTCATATAGATTTCATTTCAGTCAGCCATTTTGAAATCGACTTTTCTAAAACTAAATTTCTGTAGATAATACATGCAAAAATTAATTCGAAAAAGTAGGTTTTTCAGAAAACTCAAAATGGAAATAAAAATCTGAGACATATGTTTTGTTTTGCTAACTCTTGTAAGTCTGTAAACACCATACCTACAAAGTAACTGAGTACTTAGTAATACAATTACCCCCGACAGATCCGTTCTCTCAAATGGTAAATTTTTGTCATTTTTCTCCACTTTAAATTCTTAGCAAGCAACATTTGTTATATAATATCATATTCTAGGTGTTTCATAAGTGCCCAATTTATTAGGGCTCTTAAAAACGAAACATTGAATTTGTCTTGTTTTGAAATTTGGTATATTAAAAATATTATATTTTTGCCTGTCTACAGCCGTTAATGTCACAGTGTCTGGGTTTGGGACTGGGAGTGTTCTTGTGTTGCCATCAGCCAATCAGTGAGTGTGTTACATGCACACCAATATGCTGATAACTACCAAAAATCAGCTTCCTCAAATATAAAAAAAAAATGCAAAAAGATGGCAGGTTTAAATCATGTACTTCCAGTGGCCATGTTCCAGCTGAGGAACTGCCATTGAGATTAATGTGATTTACTAACAGCTTGCTCTCCAGGATTTATAGACCCTCTTTGGTGTATCACCTGGTATAGTCACCACATTAATCAGTAAACCGATTGTTCATGTGTTATTGATCAATTTGTTGGCTCTGAAATGTACCCGTGGCTCCAGGCACCGCAGGGTTTGGCTGGGGCATGGTGCTCATTTAACCGTTCTTCTGTTTGGCTTTTGTCAGATAACACCTGCGAGTAAAGCAGCACTGAGCGACCTGTGCCCGGGAGACACCATCCTGACCATCAATGGAGACAGCACAGAGAGCATGACACACATGGCTGCCCAGAACTGCATCAAAGCCTGCACAGATCAGCTTGTTCTGGTTATCAGCAGGTAATGCCCTATGGCATTTATATCTGTAAGTGTGAATGAAGTGTCCAAAAGAATCCAATGACGTTTTGTAATTTCCACAATTGAAAGAATGCCATTCAGGTTTGGACCCACATGTGATAGAAAATGAGAGAATTTTCAATTTTGTGTGACCCTTGAAACTGTCAGCATACCTGGCTTTGTTGTAGAAATGACAATATGATAAAAGACCAGATCCTTTTTACACAAACAAAATTAATTTTAGTGTGAGATTCTCTGAGAGGTATCATATACTACATCTTGCCATATTTGGTATGTTTTCTCCAAGCGATCTGCGCTTGTTATTTGGAAAAGCCCTGACCTCTTGGTAGAACTGCTCATTTATCATCTTTGGACACTAAGTGGTACATTCACACAGAGGTAGTAAATTTATTTAGGATACCATGGGTTGTGTTTACAGAGTGCTGAACTGGGAACTTGGAAACTCGGTTACTCCAGTAAATCCACATTGATTAACACTAGAGCGTCTTAAAGTAAATGTATTTTTTTTTCTTCTTATATTTCTTATTTTTCTACTCTAGAACAGGGAGGGAATTAATATTCTGAAATATGAAGCGTAGCATAAGTTCAGGCAGGTCACGTTAGTCAAGCTGCAATCGGCTGACACTCGGCTGATCATGACGACTATCAAAACAATTCAGATGCTTATCAGAGCGGTTAAATTTATGTCCTCTATTTATTCATTGCATTAGCGGCCTTTCCATTTCATGGCTCCAAGCTGCACTTAACACCCTCCTCCATCCCCAGCTCCTCCTGTATGGCAGATTTGCCTTTGAGATTTCTTTACATCTGTCTTGTGTTCTGTGCTGCAAGACTATGATTGATTGGTAGTTTGGAATTCTTATCTTCAATGTGTTTTTGTGCCTTGATCTTGATTTACCAACTTGTTGTATTTGAAGTTAACCACATTGAAGTTACCGCCAACACCAACAGCTTGCTTCAAGTGTCTATAAGTGAATAAAAGTGTTCATTCAATTTTTCAAGTCAAGTACTGATTTGATGGAAATTATCCTGACTCCTGACTGAACGTTAATGCATTTTGGGTTCCCTCACAATAGCTTTATCCATTCCTCATGAAAATGATCCATGGTTTTGCTATGATAACTATAGCTCAACTAAAACCATCACAATTTACCTTTGTTTTTTCTACAGTAACCATATTTTAACCATGATATTTGTGGTAAAAATTATATAATGGTTAAAATAAGTAAATAATGGTTTTCAGGAAAACTAAAACTATGGTTATACAAATCGTAATCATTCTGCCAAAGAAACATGGCTAGTTTTACCATGGTAACACCACGATTAATTTGTGTTATTTGCACTAAGGTTGCTCTTTTTGTTTGATAATCCCAACCACCCTTACACAACATTGTCTCAATGGCGAAAGTTTAGGGTTTGACTATTGGTTTGTTTGACTAATGGCAGATGAAAGGAGTGTTCAGGAAAGCTGTTTGATGTTAATTTTTGCAATTTTGTTTGGTAAATTTAGTGGCACTTAAGTTACAGACTTTAAAAAAACACAAAACAATTTGACAATGAGGTAAGAAAAAAACTTCAGAATATATATTCTCTAAAAACATGTCTTATATCTTAGGTATCACTTTACATTAATGTTCCCTAAGAGATTATAAAGGGATTTGTTCACATTGTAAGTGGACTTAAAAGAGGATCTGTTTTATTTTAGAATTTATTTGGTCTCAGAACCTTTGTTGTTCTCACAACAACACCTTAAGAACTCTGACCCCCATGGCTGTCAATGAAATTTGGCTAGCAATAATTTGTTAATCTATAATTGTAATTATGATGATAAATTCTCAAACTTCTTATAGTGTATGCTTAATACGCACACACCTTAATAAGCAATTTATTAATATTAACTTAGAATCATTTAATAAGGGATATATTGTTTATTTAAGATTTAAAAAAAATATATTATGGAATTTTTTTATTATATAAAAAATATTGCAAATGTTTAAACATTTCCAAATACTTAATACATGTCTCATTTTAGTCAACTTTACATTTAAACTGCTATTTAGGAAACCCAGACTGCCCAGCCAATTATATAAAATTATGCAATGCTATATTACGTTCTTCACTTTCACATGTTATGTGAAGGCTCTCTGATAAAGCACACAAGCCCTTATGAAGGAAAATATTTGAGTAGTAAAAAAGCTAAAGTAGTAAATGTTTCTTCATCTATCATCTTCACAGAAATGGAGCAAGTGTCTCCTCCGTGTATGAACCAAGAACATTACGTGAATGTTAAATTAAAGTGAAACTATCAAAATCCTTGCTTGTATTTTTGCGGGAGTTTGGCGTGAACCTCTGCAAGCAGTACACGCATCAGAGCACTTCACGCGCTGCTTTGCTATGACTGGCCAGTTTGCGGTTCATTTGGAGTGCTCACATTATACAACAAAAATGGAAAATGAGACACAAAAGTGCGGTCATGGTATTTCTATATTTACTTAAAATGCCCTTATTTGGATAAAAATATGATTGAAATACACAATAAATACGGTTAGATCAAATAAATCGCAGACAGTATGTAATGCAACTTTGTATGGCAAGCCTCAAGGTACTTATGTCATAAAGAAATGCTAAGCGGACTGGTACCTATTTGTTTTCACATCGCACAAATCAATCAAACCACAAAAGGACCCACAAACCGTTTGCTTTTGGGTCTTTTTAAGGGGGGGTCTGAGATCACTTGGGTTGTTCACATGTTATACCGCTCTGAGGGTGTGTTCACACACCGGTTTGGTTCGATTAAAATTAACTCTGGTACGATTGCTCTGTTAGTGTGGTTCATTTGAACAAGTGTGAACGCTGTCATCCGAACAAGCAGACCAAGGCCACCTGAATATTGGGTCTCGGTCTGCTTCCAAATGAACTCTAGTGCGGTTCAGTTGATATATGAATGCAACATGGACCAAAGAAGCCTAATACTGACCTCAAGCATACCTGGTTCTTCTCATCATAGGAGCTATGCTGCCCATTACAGTCCGGTACAGGTGTCGGAACGTTTACAACGGAGGAATTTCTGGTGCTGTTTTGACTCCTTTACACATTGTATTAGCTCTTTGTTTGTTCTCAGCTGGTAAAAAAAAACATATATATATATATATATATATATATATATATATATATATATATCTCCAACAAGCAAATTTAGCCCAGCAGCCAGCAATATTTTGGATGTTTGGCAAGTTCCATCGCAAAATATACTTCATAAAAGCTGTCCAATCAGGTTGTGACCTTTCGATTATGCTGTTTGTTTTGTATCTTTATGTTCGGTGTTAAAAATGCCAGCATGAACGCTAAGTGAACCTGGACTAAATGTATCATATCAAGAACATTTTACACGCTTTTAGCGGCACACAGTGGATATTTCACCTTGGAACTGCCACGAATCATGTTACGAACCACCTAATGTCATATTGCAAAAATTTTATTGCCACAGTCAGGTATTTTCCATGAGATCATGCTGATTGGGGTGGTTTCATCTGGTTCTAAATATGGTCCTAAAAATCTTAATTTTGAATAAATATATGTGTGAGCTTATTGATGAATCATGATTTTGGTATGAAAACGTTTGCAGATTTTATATGCGCAAACACGGGGTGAGTGAATGACATCAGTGTCTTGTTATCGGATGTGCTGGATGTGTTACCAGGACACATTGTTATGGTCTTTTGGAACATGTCATACAAACTCACCCTGGCAGCATATCCCCACTGTGAGGACAGACAACAGCTGCTGTGAATTTCTCTGTATCTCCTCCACCTCTGCATTCCTCTAGAAGGAAAGCTGCAGTCTGGTAAAGGCAGTGAATTCGGATGACAAAGATTGGTTTCCAAAAGTCATGGAGCTGTCGGAAAGAGCGTGCTTGGCCAGCGAGTTAAAACTGAGTGAGTCATAAGACTCGGGTCATGAAAGAGCAGGGGAGCAGAGAAAATCAAAAAGAGGAATTATGTGAAAGAGAAAACGCGGGCAAAGCTCTCCATCCCAGCTCTGCTTACTGGACTATGACTCATGAATGAAGGATTGTGTGTAGATTTGAAAGATCAGAGAAGGAAATAAAGAGAGGGAAGATTTACATTTGCCATTTAAAATTCTTCCCTGATGGTTTTAACAGGAATATAGAGGTATGGGGGAGCTGGTGGGGTGATGATGTCATTGATTTTATCCACTTGTCCAGACAAATAATGGCCATTAGTGAAATAAAAACAGATTTGTTTTTAAGCGATGAGTCCTCTTTGTTTAGTCCAATTCGAACACAAACCGGAAATGAAAAGGGAATCTGCTCTCTTAAAACATGTTATTCTTGTTGTGAATGATTAATTCGTTATTCTGCTCAATATGCATTTTATAAAAAAATACTTGACAAATAAATAAATGCACATTAAAACATAGAAATCGGACAGTGATCAGAGAAGTGGGTAAGAAGACTCTCAAATACCTGCATAAGCGGTCTGATACATTAATGTGCGATTGTTACTAAGAAATATCAGACCACTAGATGGCACCATCAATCAGGATTGTGTATTCCAGAAAGCTGTGTAATAAAATTAGATAACGCATAGACACAAACGGTTACATACAACCATATTATACACATAATCTTCTTAAATCTGTTTTGCATTACTGGGCCACAGCAAAGTGCCAAATACTCACTTTGAATGCAAGAGCCTGCTTGGGAAATATGAAATTTCAAAAGCAATTTCAACTGTTCATTACCGTGTTTTCTGGAAGGGTCTGTGTAATAGACATCTTCCTGAAAATGGAAATGCAATCCCCCCCCCCCCCCCCCCACACCGACAGAGCTGTATGCCTCTTAAGTGATGATGTGAAGATCTGAAACCATTATGGAATTTTCTAAATAGCATAATACCATACTACTATGCAGATAGTATGCATATTGTGCACAGAATATACAGTTTCAGAATTTTGTGAGTCATTGACAAATGAGGTTGACCAAGATTTAAAAAATAAATAAGACACTTTAAAAAATCAAGTTTAAACACATGTCTCAAATTATTAAGACGACCTGGTTACTTTCGTAACCTCTGTTCCCTGATGGATGGAACGAGACGTGTCTTGGGAGCCCCAAACATTTTGAGAAAAGGCCAATTGGAATTGGCGAGTGGAATTTGCATGCTACTCCCTCGGACATATAAAAGGAGCTGGCTTGCAACCACTCAATCAGGTTTTGTTTTGAGGAGCCGAGACAAGGTCCCAGCCATTTCAGCGAATAGCTCAGTGTTGTGGCAGGAGGGACACAACGTCTCCCTGTCTGTCAATCACTCGACATTGTGTGGATGAAGTGACACTAGGGATTCTTATACAAAGTGCTACAACTAGCTGAACTGTGTTAGGTGGACTGGCGATGCAAGATGGGCAGACCGTTGTGTGCCTCATAGCCAGCACACACGGCCATCGTGTAACCTCCCCCAATGCTCTTACAGGCATCATATGGTCCCCTGCACCTCGAGGACAAGTCAACTGTCAAAAAATAGGGACCGGCTGGCCCAGCCACAGCCTCTTCTCCTTTTTCTCCCCAAAAGGTACAAAATTGTTCAGCTGGGGGCCATATAGGGTCCACATCTGGGGGTGTCCTTCCCAAGGGGAAGGCAATGTGGAGATCACACACCGCCCGAAGGGGGAAATTGAGTGGAAATACGTCACATGTTCTTACTGAGTCTTGTCGGCAGTGTTTCATGTGGAGAAGTCCCATGGTAGATCCTACCCCAGTGGGGGGGAGGAGTTCTATAAACACTGTAATCGGGGACAGAGGGGAGTCTGCCCAAGAAAGATGCGGGTTTACCAATGGGGAAAGCATTTCATGGGAGATGTATCACACAGGGTTACCTACGGGCATGCCATTTGCACCTACCCCAGTACAGGGCCTAGTTAGCACATGTACTGGGCCAGCAGCGAGTTTGTCTTGCCAGCTGTCCCGGAACTTATCTGCTCGTTTCTGACAACACGGGATGAGACCGGCTCAACTCGGAGATTGTAAAACCTTGCAAAGGTGTTGGGTGTTGCCCAGCCTCCTAGTAGTGTGTGCTTGTAGCCCCAAGGAGGGTGGCACATCCTGGGCATGATATGCTATAAAGCGATGGTTTCATTGATCCAGTGGGAGACAGCGCTCCCTTTCCACTGTCCACCAAAGCAGACGAAGAGCTGCTCTGAGCATCTAAAGCTCTGTGTGCGATCCAAATAGATGTGTAAAGCAAGCACTGACGCAGCAATGCCAAGGCTGGGTCTGCCTCCTCCTGGGGCAGCGCTTGCAAGTTCACCACCTGATTCCTAAACAGGGTCGTGGGAACCTTGGGCACATAGCCTGGTCGGGATCTCAGGATCACGTGAGAGTAACCCGGACCGAACTCCAGGAAAGTTTTGCTGACAGAACGCCTGCAGGTCCCCTACCCTCTTGATGGAAGTGAGCGCAGTCAGGAGGGCAGTCTTCAAAGAGAGTGCCTTTTAGCTCAGCTGATTTCAGGGGCTCAAATGGAGCTCCCCGAAGGACCTTGGAGAGGTCCCATGAGGGGATGAGACTTGACCTAGGAGGATTAGACCTCCTCGTGCCTCATGAACCTGATTTAAAAGTCGTGCTTCCCTAAATACTTACTGTCTACTGCATCATAGTGGCCACATACACCTTCAGGGTGGAGGGGGACAGCCGCCCATCCAGCCTCTCCTGCTGGAATGAAAGCACTGATCCGACTGCTCATCTCTGGGGGTCTTCTCATCGGGAAGAACACCACTTAGCGAACAGATGCCACTTCATACAGGCATACAGATGCTTGTAGAGGGAGCCCTGGCCTGACTGATTGTGTCTACCATTGCGTGTGGTTGGCCACTTAGGTCTTCCACGTCCCGTCCAAGGGCCAGATGTGGAGATTCCAGAGGTCTGAGCTCGGGTGCCAGATGGTGCCCTGTCTCTGAGAAAGAAGGTTGAAGGCTGTCGTGAGGAGCATGAGGTCCGAGAACCAAGTCTGGGTGGGCAGTAGGGTGTTACTAGGATGACCTGCTCCTTGTACTCCCTGACCTTGCACAATGTCTGTGCAAGTAGACTCACTGGGGGGAATGGATACTTGCGTAGCCCCAGGGGCCAGCTGTGTGTCAGCACATCTGTGCCGAGGGGAGCCTCGGTCAGGGAATTCCAGAGCGTGCAATGGGAGGATTCCCGGGAAGCGAACAGGTCTGAACCAGGGAGAGCTTGCTCTTTTCCCAGTTTGACCCGAAGCCCCAGCCGGGAGAGCTTGCTCTTTTCCCAGTTGACCCGAAGCCCCAGCCGGCTGAGGTGCCTGAGCACCGGGTCCCTTTGTGCACACAACAAGTCCCACGAGTGACCTGGAATCAGCCAGTCGTTGAGATAGTTGAGAATGCGAACGCCCACTTCCCCTATCGCTGAAAGGGCTGCCTCTGCAACTTTAATGAAGGTGCAAAGAGACAGGGACAGATAGAAGGGGAGGACCTTGTACTGGTACACCTGGCCCTCAAAAGCAAACCATAGGAAGGGTCTGTGTCAAGGGAAAACCAAGACGGCGAAGTACACGTCCTTCAGGTCTAGAGCCGCAAACCAATCTTGATGCCGGTCGCTTGCTAAAATGCGTCTTTGCATCAGCATCTTGAACCTGAGTCTGTGCAAATCCCAGTTCAGAACTCACAGGTCCAAGATTGGCCACAACCCACCGCTTTTTTTTGGTTCAGTGAAGTAGGGGCTGTAAAACCCCTTCATCTCAGGCTCTATCTCCGCATGCAAAGCATTGGCGTTCTGACCTTTCACCAAGGTGAAACGGATGGCGTTCAACCTGGCTGGGCACCTGGCAAACTGAATTGTGTAGCCGAGTCGGATGGTCCTGATCAGCCACCGCGACAGTTTGGGGAGCGCGAGCCACTCCCCCAAGCTCCGGGTGAGGGGGACCAAGGGGACGATCGTGTTTGACATACCGGTGGGTGGAGCCTCGAGTGGGGCAGGGCTTGAGGTGCCACTCGTGGCCATACTGAGTCTGGAGACATCAAAGCACTTACCTGGCTCTGTATACCCACCGTAGGATCGGTCTGTGATGGGGGAGGAGGCAAATCGTCCTCGCGACCTGTCGCCACCATTATTTTGTTGGTGGGATTATGCCACAGCTGGGCACGTGAGGGCGAGAGACCCGCCTCTGCAGCGCCGTAACTGCCATAAAGAAACGGTGCCTGGCAGTCATGACAACGATGAATGTGTGACCCAGAAAGTGAGGAAACTACAATTTTCTGGAAAATGTGGGTACCGCAGCCCGTTGAGCATTAAAAGAAAAGGAAAACAAGGACTTTCCACCCAGCCCTCCACCGGGGGATGTAGTAGTCTTCTTACCAGCTCCTGTGTAGTGGGTCGCCCATCTCAGGTGTGCTTCGAAGCCTTCCTTGGGTTCTTGGCAGCTGGTCGTGAGATGGGTGGCATCTGCTTCTTATGGGTGCCTCCACGCCAGGGCCGGCCTACTGGGGAGGGCTATGTGGCGGACCCCGGTTGTGCTGCCGTAGGGGGGCGCTCTTGGCGACGCGCCGGGGTAGGATGTGTTGGATCATCTGCTTCTTGACCATTTAGAACTGCTGGGCAAAGTCCTCGACGGTGTTGCAATATAGGCCAACCTGGGAGATGGGGGCATCAAGGAATCGAACCTTGTCAGCCTCCTTCGTCTTGACAAGGTTGCTGAGCGCAGCACCTTCATCAATCCCAGTTCAGGACTACCCTTGTGCAGTTCTTTCAGCGTCATGGCTTGATGCACTTATGGGAGATTAATTTCGGACAGTTCCGCCAGGTGGCGGCGCTTTGCGGGCACAGGTGTACCACAACCTCCTGATCCACATGGGGAATCGGCGAGTACCACCTGGCAGCCCCGTTGTCACTGGTAGTGAGAGCGGAGGAACCCCCAAATCGGGTCCGGGCAGTAAAAGGTGCCTGCAACGATCTCGTGAGCTTCTCATGCAGCTCCGGTAAGCTGTGCTCTGGGCCCAGGAACCAATCGTCGAGCCGTGAGGGTTCATTCCAGCCTGACTCACAAAGCCGCCCGGGCAAGCAGTTCCGCGTAAGCCTGCGACTGGGTGACCACACCCGAGGGTGGGAGCCCAGCCGAGTTCCTATTCGCATGCTCCGAATGAGATCACGAACTCGCCCTGAGACGAGCTTGCGGTCCCATCCCAGAACTCGTCCGGGGCACACGAACGTGCTGGGGAATGGGAGGTCCTTGGGGGTTAACTGCCGGAGAAGCTCCCATTGAGGTCACAGCCGCATACCCTTAGGTAGAAGGACAGAGGCAGGGAGCCACTGGTTTGGCTTTCCTTCTGACGAAAGAAAGCCACGACCGCAACGTTGCCATGGTCATGTTCTTGCAATGAGGACATGAACCATCTACGAAAGATGTCTCCATGTGGGAAGCGCCCAAACACGTGAGACAGCAATCGTGGCCATCAGAAGTGTAAAGATGATGACCGCAACCAGGAATTATACACCGCAGGAAAGGCATCTTGAAAAAGATGCTCCATCAGTGAGACTCTTTTAGTAGGAAATATACTCTTTATGAGGAAAGAATATTCTCTTTAGCTGCTGAAGTGCCTTGGGGCATTCTCTGCACAACGCTGGTGCAAGAGGGAGAGAAACCGCTGTAATGTGCCGTAAAATCCAACAGCTTCACTGGCTAAGAGGCAAATGGACTGGCAGAGGCTATATTAAAATGCGGAAATCTTGAAATAATTTTTTGGAGTGAACACACATTTGTATACTATATTCTGATATGCTCTATATACACTTTGTACATCTTTCACAACTAATCTATACTCTCTCAAGATTTACAGGTATTCTGCATCTAATAGTGCAACCTAATGGTGTTTTGGTGGTGTTTATGGCTTTTCTCAGGGGTCCTTTAGCTCAAACATCTAGGGGGCTTTTTTCCCAAAATACCACCCTTTCAAAATGCGGAAATGGTCTGTAGTCATTTTGTACCCTACTATATTAAATAATAGAAATCATTCTTCAGTGTGTACTGTGCAGAATTCAGAAGTCCTTCATTTGCACCACTAGAGGTGTAATCCGTAAAGAAGACATCTTTCTCCATTCTTTGTGTCTTAGTGACGATAGAAGACAGAGATTTAGAACACCGTACCACTGCCTAATTATGCACCATATTCTGAATTGAAAATTGCAAGACAGTTCATGATGGAAAAGGAGATAAAACAAGACAAGTTAATTGTGTCCTGATGCTTGAATCATCTGTGCCCACTACATCTGCCCCACTTATTTTCCATTTTATTCCTCAACACACAGACACTTTCAAGGATGTGCCGCAGAGAATCAGATGCTCCAACCGATTCAGTGAGCGAGTCATTAGACCAATTCTAACCGATAACTTACGAGTTGAAGATTCAAGTCTTTTTAACCCATTCATTAAAGAGAACAAAATCATTAGTCATTTGTTCATGACGTGAGCTACACTGGTCATGATATACTGTATGTTTGCTGTTGCGTCCAACTAGCAAGCAAAGTCATAACAGCAGAAATATGTCTATTTATTTTACTTATTTCACTGTGATTCTGAATGAGAACAAGTTTTCGTTTCCCAAACCTCATGACAAATGTAACGTTCCAACATAAACCAATGGTCGTATAATTAGAATATCATCAAAAAGTTGATTTATTTCAGTAATTCCATTCAAAAAGTGAAACTTGTATAATGTATACATTCATTCCACACAGACTGATATATTTCAAGTGTTCATTCCTTTTAATTTTGATGATTTATAACTGACAACTAATGAAAACCCCAAAATCAGTTTCTCAGAAAATTAGAATATTGTGAAAAGGTTCAATATTGAGGACACCTGGTGCCACACTCTAATCAGCTAATTAACTCAAGACACCTGCAAAGGCCTTGAAATGGTCTCTGTCTAGTTCTGTAGGCTACACAATCATGGGGAAGACTGCTGACTTGACAGCTGCCCAAAAGACGACCATTGACATCTTGCACAAGGAGGGCAAGACACAAAAGGTCATTGCTAAAGAGGCTGGCTTTTCACAGAACTCTGTGTCCAAGCACATTAATAGAGAGGTGAAGGGAAGAAAAAGATGTGGTAGAAAAAAGTGTACAAGCAATAGGGATAACCGCACCCTGGAGAGGATTGTGAAACAAAACCCATTCAAAAATGTGGGGGAGATTCACAAAGAGTGGACTGCAGCTGGAGTCAGTGCTTCAATCAAGAACCACCACGCACAGACGTATGCAAGACATGGGTTTCAGCTGTCGCATTCCTTATGTCAAGCCACTCTTGAACAAGACACAGCGTCAGAAGCGTCTCGCCTGGGCTAAAGACAAAAAGGACTGGACTGCTGCTGAGTGGTCCAAAGTTATGTTCTCTGATGAAAGTAAATTTTGCATTTCCTTTGGAAATCAAGGTCCCAGAGTCTGGAGGAAGAGAGGAGAGGCACAGAATCCACGTTGCTTGAAGTCCAGTGTAAAGTTTCCACAGTCAGTGATGGTTTGGGGTGCCATGTCATCTGCTGGTGTTGGTCCACTGTGTTTTCTGAGGTCCAAGGTCAACGCAGCCGTCAACCAGGAAGTTTTAGAGCACTTCATGCTTCCTGCTGCTGACCAATTTTATGGAGATGCAGATTTCATTTTCCAACAGGACTTGGCACCTGCACACAGTGCCAAAGCTACCAGTACCTGGTTTAAGGACCATGGTAGCCCTGTTCTTAATTGGCCAGCAAACTCGCCTGACCTTAACCCTATAGAAAATATATGGGGTATTGTGAAGAGGAAGATGCGATACGCCAGCCCCAACAATGCAGAAGAGCTGAAGGCCACTATCAGAGCAACCTGGGCTCTCATAACACCTGAGCAGTGCCACAGACTGATCGACAATTTCCTGTGGTAAAAGATCAGAGGACACCATCAAGCCCCACCATACTTTTTTTCCTCATTGATTATCCTGGTTAAGTCAGAAATACATTTGATTATGAAAGTAAAATGGCTTGCAAACAGCTTTTTGTTGACTTTATATATATTGTATTGATTTGAAATTCAGCTTGTTGATTTGGTTTGTTATTCCACCTCCATTTTGCGCGATAGATCTGTCAGCCTATATTATGTAAGAAATTAAAGGAATATTCTGCATTCAAGACAAGTTAACTCAATAAACAGCATTTGTGGCATAATATTGATTTACCACAAAAACTAATTTCGAGTCCCTCCTTTTTCTTTATAAAAATAAAATAAAATAAAAGCAAAAATAGAGGTTACAGTGAATGGGGCCAATGTTTGGTGGGTTTTAAGACAGAAATGTGAAGCTTATAATTTTATTAAAGCACTTACATTAATCCCTCTATTAAAACTCATGTATTATTTGAGCTGTAAAGTTGTTTACGTTGTAATTTTTTTACAGTCGTTTTAGGGTTTAACGATTTGTTGACATTACATCGTCACATCGTCATCACACTAAAATCATGTTTACGCACATATTTTTAGACATTGTGGCTATACTTTTGAAAAAGTAAGTAGTTTAACGTTAAAAAATTGGCCACCATTCACTTCTGTTGTGTGTTTCACTGTAACCCAGATTTTTGCTTTTTTTTTAAAGAAAAGGAGGAACGAGTCGAAATAAATTTTTGTGGTAATCAATATTATGCCACAAAAGCTGTCGATTGAGCTTATCTTTTATTGAACCCAGAATATTCCTTTCATGTCTGACAGCTCATTACCTATTTTATAACAAGACTACTTGTCTTGAAAAAAAAAATGCTTATGAAACATTGATTTGAATAAAAAAATATATATATTAGCTTATTGTAGATATTGCACAATGATCTGAGAAGTAGAAAAGATAACTTGCAATACCCAGATGACCAGTCTGTTATGTCTTAATCCCCGGATGTGCGGTTGCTATTCAGAGAAATCAGACCACTAGATGGTGCCATTGACCAATCAGAATTGAGTATTCCAGAGTGCCGTATAATAATTTTTTATAATGACCACTAAACTATGTAACTGACCGCTGACCCTGGCAAGCAGTTTCGTACATATCTAGTTTTATCGCTCTTTATCTTCCTACGAATAAGTAGTTGTGTAATAAGCAATAACCCAGCAAACATGCTCCTTTGGGGCCTGAATGGGGCCCTTGCGGGCAGCCCACTGTGGGCCCAGATACCAGCGTGAAATGCGGGGCACGTGTGGGCCCCACACTTTGGGACCCAGGTGGGGCCCCAGTGGGACAGCCCAAAGTGTGGGCTGACTGTGGGCAGGCCCACAGTAAGTAGAGTGGGCCCACAGCAAACCCTTATAGGGGCCCATGTGGGGCCATTGTAGGCAGCCTATTGTGGGCCCAAATACCGGCGTGAAATTTGGGGCACGTGTGGGCCCCACACTATGGGGTCCAGGTGGGGCCCTAGTGGGACAGCCCAAAGTGTGCTCAATTTGTAATCTTACGTAAGAATTAGAGCGGGCCCTCATGTGGACTGGATGTGGGTACACTGTACGGTGCAGGTGCAAAGTTTGAGCACACAGAGTGTAGGTACACCCATATTACTATATGCAGAACAATTGCACTTGTTAGCAGCAATAAATCAAGGGTCATGTTTTTTTTTAAATAATTTATTTACAGACAATAATAATTATAATTAATAATAATACGGTTTAAAACAGCAATAACCACAAAAACAGAAACACAGAACACTTAAAACACGTCAAAGTAAATTAAAAACCAATCCCCTCAGGGGCACCAGTAGGTTTTTCTGCAGTTCTGGCCCTTCCTTGCCTCCCCCCATCTCTGTCCCTGGCATTACGGAGCCATGTTTTTATAGAGGCTTCCACCTCACATGCAGTGGCTTGACTGCTTTTTGTCACAGCATCTAAATGAGAAAGGATCAATTTAAATACAAATGTTAAAACAAAATAAGGGTTGTTCAAGTACTGTTAAGCCATTTCAACTTAAGAGTTTTCAACCTGCACTTTGATTGAGGAAACGTCTTCTGATTGTTCCAGGTGCTATTTATAAATGCTCAACTGAGAGAATGACTGAATAGGTCAATGAGAGAGCTGCGGTTTATAATAACGTTCAGTTGTAAGTCATTTATAAAGTGGTTAGTTAATGATGAACTAATCGTTTACAAAACATTCATAAATGATTAGCAAGTGATATACTAACATTTTATGTATGTTTTGTAAATTCTGTTACAAGTCATTTACAAGTGATTAGTAAATGATTAACTAATTATTTATGAAACATGATTATGCGTTTCATAAATGTTTAATAAGTGATATGTTAATTATTGTATGTATGTTTTGTAGATTCAGTTATAAGTTATTTACAATTGATTAGTTAATGATTAACTAATTATTTACAAAACATGAACATGCGTTTCATAAATGTTTAATAAATTGTTATTTGTTTTGTATGTACATAGCAATTAGAGGGTGCAGAAAGTGTTGTAAATGCCTTGTATACACTTACAGATAATTTGTAACAGGTAAGTAACAGTGTTCAACACAATGATGTCTAAACGCATGAATAAATCATTTACAACACTTTCTGCATACCCTAACCTAAAGTGTAAACTATTCATAATTTGTAAATGTGTTACACATCATTAGTAGATTATGTAATTAGATTAGGGGATGCAGAAAGTGTTGTAAATGATTTATTCATGCGTTTACACATTATCTATAACAGGTGTTGAACACTGTAGTGTGTACTGCAGTGTAAGTGCTGACTGGTGAGGGTATAGACAGCTGTCTTCTCTGAAACACATGGAGTCTTTAACCACTGTGCACCTGATGTGAGCAAAACATACAAAAAAATGTAACATAATTTATTAAACATTTATGAAACGCATAGTCATGTTTCGTAAATAATTAGTTAATCATTTACTAATCACTTGTAAATGACTTTTAACGACAAAACTACAAAACATACATAAAATGTTAGCATAACTTGCTAATCATTTATGAATGTTTTTTAAATTATTAGTTCATCATTAACTAACCACTTATAAATGACTTACAACTGAACGTTATTATAAAGTGTTACCGTTTATTGGTATAGAAAATTAGACTAATGGATCAGCATTGATATTACACAGTGAATGAGTAAATTAATTTGTTAATATTTTAATATTTGTTTAAACAACATACAGTACATTTTGTAGTTGTAAGGCCCTGGAACTGAAAAATCTCCAGGATTATGCTAAATGTGCATTGGACCTTTGCTGACAAACAAACAAGGATTACTGGGTACAGGAAACATGGAGATAGATCAAACATTGTTCATTTACTGTACATTTACACCTGACTACTGATTTTTCCTTCCCATTTTTTTAATTTTTTATTCCTGTTATAAGGGCTTATCACATATAAACATTATATACTGTTTACTGTACCTATAACTGCTTTGCAGACCAACATCTCCCCAAAGGCCATCTTCTGGCCAGAGCCCTTCAAGCACAGTTGCTGGGCAAGTGGGGTGGTCAGCATGCAGACCAGGATAACGCCTGGTGTTGGAGGTTGGGCTTGTACCCCCAACTGTTGCCAGATACTTTGCCTAAATTAAAGCAGTAACACATCAGTGTATTCACAGGACAGCTATAATGAAACTGTAGTGAAAAAGTACAAAACTTTATTTATTTAAATGCATTTATTCATTTACCAGGCTCTTTTATCAAAAGCAACTTTTAAAGAACCAAATATTTAATAAAACCAAGTGTACCATTGCACTGTAGCACACCTCATCCTTCAGTTGGAGTTCTAGATTTTGAAGGTCTATCTTGTTTATCAAAGGCAAATGAACACCCTCTGGCAGGTCTGTATCCACAGAGCTCTGATTTGTGAGCTTTAAAACCAATTGCTTAATAACAGCAACCTGCCCTATTCAGGTATCCTAATTGAGTTATTATTTGATGTTCTGTTGCTGGAAGGATATAGACAGACAGACAAGGAAACAGTGAGACAGAGAAAATATGAAATCTTGAAAAAAGTAACAATAACTCATTGTAATCATTAATGTACTGTTAATTTACAATTATTCTGCAACTAATACAACAATATCCTCTTTTCATGAGACGTAAAAACCTTAAATCAGTGCTTACGTGTAATTGTCTGCCTTCTTGACAGAACTGGTACTGGTGGCCCAGGTGGTGCAGGGGGAATAGGCGGGGCTGGTGAAATTCGTGTTGACGGTGGGGATGGTGGTACTGGTACAGAGCCCTTTCTTCTTTTACTTACTACTACTACTTCAGAAGAGTGGCCCTGATCAGGGTACCGTGAGTTTGGTCTGGTGTAGATAAAAGTCACATAGTGAACCTTTAATCCTAGATTTTTGTAATATGAAATTTCACACTCTACATTCCCACTCCTTTCTCCTGTGTAAGTTTTATAATCAATGCAAAAACCAAGAAACTTACTTCCTTTTGCGATTATATTTTACCAGCATGGTGTCATTTTCTGAACTGAGACAGGAGGATGTCTCGGCCTTTTTGGCCTTCTGTCTGGCTTTCTCATAATTTGCTACAGAACAATAAACCAGTACTCTGTGAGCTATTATAAGATGAACATTTTGTCACAATCCCCTGTCGTCTGCCTTGTGTTTCTCCTCTGTCATCTCTCCCGGACTTCAGTCCCCATAATTCCCTGCCCTCATCACTGCCATCTGTCTGTCATTGTCTTCACCTGTGTCTAATTTAATCATCATTCCTTGTGTATTTAAGCCCTGTTGTTTTATCAGTCTTTTGTCAGTTGTTGAATGTTTGGTATATGTTTATCCGATGTCTACCGTTGACCTTGTTCCTGCCCGTGCCCTTTGTTTATGTTCATCTTGTGTTTATATTATCCCCTCATGGATGTTTCTTTTGTTCCTTGTGTTTTGTTACTCTGTTCATCGTTTGTGTTGTTTAAAATAAAGCTGCAAGTAGATCCCCACTCTTCGTCTGCCCGCATTCGTTACAGAACAACTGACCAACAATGGATCTAGCAGCTCAGCAGGCGAACTACCGGCTACTCTGCCTCAAACAAGAGGACCGCCCAATAGAGGCCCACGTCCGTGAGTTTCTGGAGCTGGCTTACACTTCCGACTTCCCCGAGTTTTCCTTGGTGGCTTTCTTCAGGGGAAATCTTAACAGTTCGTTAAAGGAGCGGCTGCCACTGGCGACCTCGCGCTGGATGCTCCACGATTTTGTTGAAGAGACCCTGTGGATCAGCGGCTCTCTATTCACTGTGGGCGTTGCGGGGGAGGACCCTACCTCTCCTCCCACAGTGGTCACCCCCCAGCCTTCCACTTGTCCCTCCACGCCTGTCACAGCCAGCGAGCCAACGCCCACGCCTGCCACGTCCAACGTGTTGCCAGCCTCGTCTGTCCGGAGGAGGAGGAGAAGGGGAAAGGCTTCTGCTTCCCGGTCTCCGCCTGCCACGGCCGACGAGCCAACGCCCACGCCTGCCACGGCCGACGAGCCAACGCCAACGCCCACGCCTGCCACGGCCGACGAGCCAACGCCAACGCCCACGCCTGCCACGGCCGACGAGCCAACGCCCACGCCTGCCACGGCCAACGAGCTGGAAGTCTCGTCCGTCCCAGAGCCAGTGTTGCCAGCCTCGTCCGTCCCAGAGCCAGCGTTGCCAGCCTCGATCGTCCCTGAGCCAGCGCCTCTCGAGCCACCCAGCACTCCGCCTCCCGAGCTTTCCAGAGCTCCGCCTCCCGAGCTTCCCAGAGCTCCGCCTCCCAAGCCTCTCACTCAAGAGCCTTCCACGGCTCTGCCTACCTTGGCTCCGCTTTCCTCGGCTCTGCCCCAGAAGTCCTCCACGGCTCCGCCTTCTATGGCTCCGCCTCCTATGGCTCCGCCACCCAGGGCTCCGCCTCTCGAGCCTCCCAGGGCTCCGCTTCCAAGAGCTCCGCCTCCCGAGCCACCCAGAGCTCCGCCTCCCGAGCCACCCAGAGCTCCGCCTCCCGAGCCACCCAGGGCTCCGCCTCCCGAGCCGCCCACGCCTCAGTCACCTGAGCCTTCCACGCCTCAGTCACCTGAACCTTCCACGCCTCAGTCACCTGAACCTTCCACGCCTCAGTCACCTGAACCTTCCACGCCTCAGTCACCTGAGCCTTCCACGGCTCCACCTCCAGAGCCTTCCACGGCTCCGCCTTCCACGCCTCTGTCTCCAGAACCTTCTACGGCTCTGCCTCCTGGGCCTTCCATGTCTCCGCCTCCCACGGCTCTGCCACCTGAGTCCTCCACGGCTCTGCCCTTGGAGTCCTCCGTGTCTCCGCTTTCCACGGCTTCCCCTTCTACAGCCTCGCCTCCAGAGCCTTCCACGCCCCCAGAGCCTTCCACAGCTCCGCCTCAGAAGTCCGCCATGTCTCCGCCTTCCACGGCTTCGCCTTCTACGGCCACGCCTCCTGAGCCTTCCATGCCTCCAGAGCCTTCCACGGCTCTGCCTCAGAAGTCCGCCATGTCTCCGCCTCCCAAGGCTCCGCCTTCCACGCCGTCGCCAAAAAGCTTCCCTGGCCACCTGACCTGTCTCTGTCCCGTGGTCTCCTCCTAGGCCTCCTGTTACCTGTCCCTCCTGAGCCATCCCCTGTCCTGAGGCCGCTCCCCAGGCCCCCTGAACCTGTCCCCGTCCTGTGGCCGCCTCCCAGGCCTCCTGACCCACTCCCCGTCCTCTGACCACCTCCCCGACCTCCTGACCCAGTCACTGTCTCGTGCCCCCCCTTGGAATGCCTGTTTGCCCCTTGTGCCCCGCTTGGACTGCCTGTTTGCCCCTTGTGCCCCGCTTGGACTGCCTGTTTGCCCCTTGTGCCCTCTTGGACTGCTTGGTTGCCCCTTGTGCCCCCCTTTGTCTGCCCGCCCCGAACCCCTCCCTCACTCCTTGGACAATTGTTTGTTTTTTTGTTTGTTCTTGTTATTTTTCTTTTAGGAGCATCTGGAAGCCGCTCCTTTGAGAGGGGGTTATGTCACAATCCCCTGTCGTCTGCCTTGTGTTTCTCCTCTGTCATCTCTCCCGGACTTCAGTTCCCATAATTCCCTGCCCTCATCACTGCCATCTGTCTGTCATTGTCTTCACCTGTGTGTAATTTAATCATCATTCCTTGTGTATTTAAGCCCTGTTGTTTTATCAGTCTTTTGTCAGTTGTTGAATATTTGGTATGTTTATCCGATGTCTACCGTTGACCTTGTTCCTGCCCGTGCCCTTTGTTTATGTTCATCTTGTGTTTATATTATCCCCTCGTGGATGTTTCTTTTGTTCCTTGTGTTTTGTTACTCGGTTCAAGTCAAGTCAAGTCAATTTTATTTGTATAGCGCCTTTCACAACACACATCGTTTCAAAGCAGCTTTACAGAAGTTCAGCATTAACAGACGATAAAAATGTAATGTCTATAAAGTCGATAAATCATCATCCTTGTGCAGGGCTCCAAACTGCGACTAAAAATGGTCGCATTTGTGACCAAATAAATTTATTTGTGAGTGTAATTTCTGTCAAGGTCGCCATTGGTGACAGTAAAAGTTTACTCCCTTTTGATTTTAAAATTTGCTTTACATTTCCCGAGATACATAACAAAAGTTTATATCAAAGAAATAGCGGGGAAAACGGAGTTCATTGCAGGAACTAACAATTTCAAAAAAGAGACTGTTAGAAAACACGGTGACAGTAACAAGCATAAAAATGCACGTGATCACATAATTGCGAAGAATGCTCCACAGACTACACTGTTAGCGAGCTGCGGGACGAAAAGGAATGGATGGAGTTAAAAAAATTTAAAATATTTGGCGCCTGTTTTTCCCCCTGTAGGAGCCATTGGCTCCTTAATTGATTTTTTTTTTTTTTTTTTTTTTGGAGCCCTGTTGTGGAATTAGATAAGATATGATTCTTTATCGTGTTTAAAAATAATTAAATAATAATTGTATTAATAACCCCAGTGAGCAAGCCGAAGGCGACTGTGGCAAGGAACACAAAACTCCAAAAGATGATTGTTAATGGAGAAAAATAACCTTGGGAGAAACCAGACTCACTGTGGGGGCCAGTTCCCCTCTGGCTAACATCATGAATAATGTAAATAAGAATTATTTATAGTCAAAAAACATAATTAAAAAAATTATTAAACTTATTAAGTGCTAAGGGTCAGTATTTAGACAGTGAATGTGTTTGAACTGCAAGATTAGTGACCAGTGTCTTTGAAGTCCATCCTTGATTAAATTCCAGAAGTTCACTTAGATGCAATTGTCCTTGTTTGGCTGATGAAGGCTTTTGTTGGCAATAATTAGTCTATGTATCCCATTTTAAGATCCTTGTCCATGGTGATGGGGCATCTGAAGTCTCCGTGAGAGGCTGGATACAAACTGGAGCTGACGAACACTATTTACCTCGGGACTGGCGTCCCGAGATAACAGCAGAAAAGCAGATGGGAAATAATTAGCATAGCTGATGTTCATAATATTAATGCATTATAACTGATTCAGCAGTAGTATAAAAAGTTAGCATTATGTGAATGCTTGGTTAAAGAGATGTGTCTTTAATCTAGTTTTAAACTGGGACAGCGAGTCTGAGCCTCGAACAATATCGGGAAGGCTATTCCAGAGTTTAGGAGCTAAATGTGAGAACGCCCTCCCTCCATTAGTGGACTTAGATATCCTAGGTATGACCAGATACCTCGAATTTAGTGATCTTAAAGAGCGCGATGGATTGTATGGCGATAGAAGATCCGTTAAATACACCGGAGATAAACCATTTAGGGCTTTATAGGTCAGTAGTAATACTTTGTAATTGATACGGAACTTAATTGGTAGCCAGTGTAGAGATGATAAAATCGGTGTTATATGATCATATTTTCTTGACCTAGTAAGAACTCTAGCGGCTGCATTTTGGACTAACTGTAGCTTGTTTATTGAGGATGCAGGGCAACCAGCTAATAAAGCATTACAGTAATCTAGTCTCGAGGTCATGAATGCATGAACTAACTTTTCTGCATCAGAAACAGATAGCATGTTACGTAGCTTAGCAATGTTTCTAAGGTGGAAAAAGGCTGTTCTCGTAACAGATGAAATATGATTTTCGAAAGTCAAGTTGCGGTCTAGTATAACACCCAGGTCTTTTACTGTAGTGGATAAAGTAACAGGACATCCTTCTAAATTAAAGTTGTATTGTAAGGGATTTTGTGGGTAGTTTTTTGGACCAATAAGTAATACCTCCGTTTTATCGGAATTTAATAACAGGAAATTACGCGTCATCCAACATTTTATATCTTTAAGACACTCTGTCAAGTTAGATAAGTTAATGTTTTCATCTGGTCGTGATGAGATATATAATTGAGTGTCATCAGCATAACAGTGGAAATTAATTCCATGTTTTCTTATAATTTTACCAAGTGGTAGCATATATATTGAGAATAATAGAGGGCCTAACACAGATCCTTGTGGCACTCCATAGTCTACTGACGTTATTTTTGATTTTTCCCCATTTAAACAGACAAAATGGTAACGGTCTGATAAGTACGATCTAAACCAGCTTAATGCCTGTCCCTGAACACCAGTGTAGTTTTGTAGTCGATCCAAGAGTATTTTATGATCTATAGTGTCGAACGCAGCGCTAAGATCGAGTAGAACTAATATTGAGATGCAGCCTTGGTCAGAAGCTAAAGTAAATCATTTGTAATTTTAACTAGCGCAGTTTCTGTGCTATGATGCGGTCTGAATCCTGACTGAAATTTTTCATAGATATCATTTTCTTGCAAGAAAGAGCACAATTGAGCGGACACAACTTTTTCTAATATTTTAGACATAAATGGAAGATTTGAGATGGGTCTGTAATTTGCTAGGTTATTTGGATCTAATTGTGGTTTCTTAATGAGAGGTTTTATAACTGCCAGCTTAAATATTCTTGGAACATGACCTAAAAATAAAGACGAGTTAATAATATTGAGAAGAGGCTCTTCCACTACAGGTAACACTTCTTTCAGTAGTTTAGTGGGTATTGGATCTAGTAAACATGTTGTTGGTTTAGATGCAATGATAAGTTTATTTAGCTCTTCCTGTCCTATAGTTGTAAAGCGGTGTAGTTGTTCTTGAGGGGCGATAATTGAGGCTGAATCATAAGACACCATTAAAGATTGTACATTAACAATTGTGTTTACAATTGTGTTTCTGATGTTTTCTATTTTCTCAGTGAAGAAATTCATAAAATCATTACTACTAAACTGTAAAGGAATATTTTGCTCAGGTGATCTCTGTTTATTTGTTAGTCTAGCCACGGTGTTAAATAAGAACCTTGGATTATTTTGGTTATTTTCTATTAGTTTGCGGAGGTGCTCAGCCCTGGCTGTTTTTAGAGCCTTTTTGTAACGTGACATACTGTCTTTCCATGCGATTCTAAAGACCTCTAAATTAGTTTGTTTCCATTTACGCTCCAAGTTACGAGTTTCTCTCTTGATAGCATGCGTAGCACTGTTGTACCATGGTGCTCTAGTTTTTTCTCTAAACTTTTTTAATCTAATTGGTGCAACAATATCTAATGTACCAGAGAAAATGGTGCTCAAACTGCTAGTCATTTCCTCTAGTTCATCTGTTTGTTTGGGTTCACTGAGCAGCTGAGATAGATCAGGTAAGCTATTTGTGAATCTATCTATTGTGGTTGGAAGGATTGTTCTGCTTGGTCGATAACGTGGCGCAATATGACAGATTTCAGTGGTACGTAGTATGCAAGTTACCATGTAATGATCAGTGACATCATCATTTTGCGGTATAATATCTATATCGGTTGGATTGGTTCCATAAGATATAATTAAATCTAGCGTATGATTTAGGCGATGAGTGGGACCACTGACGTTTTGCGTGAACCCGAAGGAGTTTAACAAATCTGTAAACGCAGCCCCTAACGCATCATTTGTGTTATCTACGTGTATGTTAAAATCTCCAACAATTATTGCTTTATCAACATTGACCAATAGATCTGATAGAAAGTCTGCAAACTCTTTTAGGAAAACAGTGTAAGGCCCTGGAGGTCTATATACGGTAGCCAAGGCTAGAGATAATAGGGATTTTTTTCTTACATCTGAGAGTGTAACATTTAGCACAAGTACTTCAAACGAATTAAACCTGTGACCTATTTTCTGAGTAACATTAAGAATATCTCTATAGATTGTTGCAACACCGCCGCCACGACCAATCAGACGGGGCTCATGTTTATAACAGTATCCTGGCGGAGTAGACTCATTTAGACCGAAATAATCATTTGGTTTAAGCCAGGTTTCAGTAAGGCAAAATACATCAAAACTATTATCTGAGACCATTTCATTTACAATAACCGCCTTAGGTGTGAGCGATCTAATGTTTAGAAGACCTAGCTTTAGAAATTGTTTTTGTTCACTGATATTGAGATTTTCTGGTTTAATTACAATTAGATTTTTCCTAGATCCTACAGTAGATATATTGTTTGGCTTTACTAAACGAGGAATAGACACAGTTTCTATATAATGTTCTACATTGGTACTTATATCAATTAAGTTGGGACAGCAAATACTGTGATTTGGACTTTGACTTACTAGTCATATGGTGTGTAGCGTCTTGGAGATGTTGTCCGACAGAACAGCCGCTCCGACTCTGCTGGGGTGAAGGCCATCAGGACGGAAGAGCCTAGGTCGCTCCCAAAACAGATTCCAATTATTAACAAAGAGCAGTCTCTGTTCATTACACCATGACATTAACCATTCATTTAGAGCAAATAATCTACTGAACCTTTCTTGTCCTAGTCGGTACGTGGGAAGCGGTCCAGACACGACGATCGTTGTTTCTGGCGAAGTGCTGCGTACCGTCTCGATCAGGCTCCTGTAGTCCTCCTTCAGTACCTCCGTCTTCCGCAGCCTGGTGTCGTTCGTTCCCACGTGCAGCACGACAGCTCCGACGCGCTCGTCACCATTCAGGATCTCGGGAACCTGCATAGAGACATCAAGAACACGAGCACCAGGAAAGCAGTGAGTGCGCACCTTACCTTTGCCAGAGATAGCGCGGACATGACGGACGGTCGAATCGCCGATGATCACGGCGTCGTCGCGCTCCGACTCGCGAAGAGGTGAGAAGCGGTTCCGGGTGGAGATCTCGAAGGCCGGGAGGGGCGGGGAGGTCCTTGGTCTGGTCCTGGCTCGCGTCTTCCGCCGTGGAATCACCCAGGGTCCATGGTGATGTGTCGGTGCCGGAGTGAATGAAGCCAGGGAGGATCGCATCCTGTGCAGAGAAACACACGGAGTAGACGAGGACGGAGTCAAAAAATGATGAACCACTGACCTGTGAGCATCGGCGCGTGATGCTTCAAGCGCGGACCGCCGATCTCGCAGCTCGGCCTGTCTCTCTAGCAGGTCCTGGATCTGCCTCTCGACGGATTCCAGCTCCAACTGCACCGAATGCAGTTCAAAGGTGTCTTCACCTGCACACAGAGGTAGAGTTAGACACACATCCGCTATATTCGCCATTTAAAAAAAAAAAAAAAAAAAAAATTCATCGTTTTTGTTGTTTAAAATAAAGCTGCAAGTAGATCCCCACTCTTCGTCTGCCCGCATTCGTTACACATTTGTCATCACATTTCTACTAATTAAAAAATCTTAAGGCACAATGTGAAACTAAATATTAAAACATTTAAACTAAGTTTTTTAGACTTTCAGAAAATAGTCACAAAGTTCACACAACAAATCTATTATTGATGAATTAACAGCTGTCTGTGGATTCATTGACTTCTAAAGATACACAAATGCTTTAAATAAAGAACAGAATTAAATCTAGAATATTTTCTGCCAAATTTTCCCATGCACAATTGCAAATGTGATATTTTATATAACAGTTAAATTAACAATAAATTAACATTGTGAGTTACATTAATATTGTCAATATTGTTTGTTTTCCACCTACTGGCAGTTTTAGTTTCACATTTAAAGTACCGTTTAATAAGAACTTTAAAATTAGAAATCAGTTCATATTTAACAATCTCATAGCTTTATTTATGCAATTGTAAATGCAGTGTAAATATATTAATGCCAGTTCTGATGCCGCTTCTGTGTCACCTCTGCACTGCAAAGATGAATTTTCATTTAATGATTTAATTTGACTGGTAACAGTGGTATTGTGTAATTATTCTAATAGAATTTAATTTGAATGTTAGAATTTGACATAAAAGGTGATGCATACGTCTACAAATGTCCATATATAGGTGAAAATGCCCCTGGTCCCATTGACTTCCATAGTAAGAAAAAATATATACTATGGAAGTCAATTGGACCAATTAACTGTTTGGTTACTGACATTCTTCAAATTATCTTCTTTAGCAGAAGAAAGAAATTCATACAGGTTTGAAACAACTTGAGGGTGAGTATATGATGACAAAATTTTCAGTGAACATCCTAATAATTAAGTTATTAATTATCACGTGCTTCATGCAGTCAAACCAGTGAGAGAACCGCGCTTTCCTTCAGAGTGAAAATATTGTTAATAATAATTGTAAAATTAATAATTTTTACTTGCACCTTGACGGGCGTAATTCTAAAACCAAAGAGGTTTTCTCAATTTGACCAGTTAGCCTATTCTCCATTCGCGCGAATGTCCAAATGACGTCACACAGGTATAACGACATTAACGGTTATTGACGGGGCTGAAGTGTAGACGGTAGCAAAACCCATATACATGAACATTAGAGTTGGTAAAATGTAGTCCGTCAATTGATAATTCATTGGGTTTTATATGTGAAAGGTGGGGCTGATATTATTATTATTATTATTATTATTATTATTATTATTAATGTGTTTGAAACTGCATAGCCTGAGAACATTTTTTTTCCCTCAGACCGCCTGTCCTTTTTTAATAATTCAAGATTTGATATACGTTTTCTGTATACTTTTAATTGTCATTGATATTTGTATTTGAGTTATAAGTTTTAAACGTTATTTGAATAAAATAGTTTAAAAAAAAAAGTACTTTACCTCAGGAAACCTCTCATTCAGGATGTCCACAGATGGAGTCGTCATGCTGTGCACGTGATTGCCGTTGATCAGAGCTTTTATACCGGCTCCCAGGTTCTTTCGCGGGCCTTGCACGTGAGGTGTAAAGTTGCAAAGTATATTTTTATACATTTTTTATTCATTTAATTTAATATAATATTATAATATAAAGTTATTATGAGATATGTTTGGTAATTGTACCTGAATGAATTTAAAATTTAACTTGCTATATTTCAGATCAATATTTGTTTTCCTTAAAATTTTAATTAACACTAACTTTATTCTCATCTGAATTATAAATAATTTATTTCTCTGTAAAATAATACTACCATTAAAAACTAATTTTATTTTATTTTTTAATCAATGTAGAATGTGTAAATTAAAAACAAACAGATTAGTGCTCTGTATGAGGGCAAGAAATGAAAACCAATGAAATATGATAAATGTCCAAAAAATGGCACCCGCAGGCTGTTTATAAATGGTTGGATAAATATGTTTTGCTTTTAAACAGTGTGTGTGTGTGTGTGTGTGTGTGTGTGTGTGAGTGAGAGTGAGAAAGATTTTGGTTGGGTGACAGTTGTAAGTTACAGTTGACAAGTTTACAGTTTGACAAAAGCACAATGTTGTGTTTTATTGCGAGTAAACACTTTAAAGTTTGAATGATGTCCTGTATGAACAAAATGACGGAGTATATGTTTTTATGTTTCCACTGTTCGATCGCGCCTCTCTCTCTCTCTCACACACACACACACACACACACACACACACACACACACACTGCAATCTTGACATTGCAGCCTGTTCATTATAGCCACAAAGCTATATACTGTACTACTTATAATTTTTCAGTTTCAGAAATATAATATATCAAAAATATATGATTCATCAGTGATGTATTTTTTTTAGTAGCCTATCAACAATATATAATTTGTAAACTTAAATATAAATCAGTAAACCTTTTGCATTGTTTCATTTGTGACAAATAAGTTAATTTTATTTAATAAATACGGTAACACTTTCTATGCAGTCAATGCTTATAATGAATTATAGCTCCATTTATACTTATTTATGAGCAATATTACTATTCTATAAATATATTTATAAAGACTCATTAAGACCTACTGCATTACAATATATAGTTACATTTATATTATTTTTTATAATTCCTAAGTCACACATTTGTTATTTCAATGCACATGCTCATAATCCATTATGTGCAGTTTTAGTTAATTATGGACTGTTGAAAGAAATAACATGACATTTCACAGGATCGTTAAATAGTTTGATTAAGCTTCTAATCTTAAACCTTCTAATCTTAAAACAATGACTGTTAAACAACTTACTGTTATGGTGGATTGCCCACAGTAAACCCTCATGGGGGCCCCATAGTGAAAAACAGCTATGGGCCCCGCATGGGCTAACTCACTGGGGGCCCGTGTGGGTTTTCTGTGGGCAAACCCACAGTGGGTTGCCCACAGTAAACCCTCATGGGGGCCCAAATGGGCAAAACTGCTATGGGCCCCACATGTGCTAACCCACTAGGGGCCCTTGAGGGGTTTGCCCTTGCCCACACTGTCCCACAGAAAACCCACACTTACCCACAGTGGGCCCGCACTGGCATGTTTGCTGGGAATGTACAATCAGCCAGTTACCGCCAAATGACACCCTTCAGGGTGATACAAATCCCCTCTTTTTTCCCCTCCCTTTTGACAGGGTCCTAATCACCCTGTTAAAATGTAAATGTTGGCTGCTTTAGTTTGTCGTTCAGTCAGTGGAACTCAAACTGTAAGAAAAACATTTTATGTACAGTGGACATTTGGTGAAACATATTTTGCTTTACGTCAGGTTAAATTGTGTTTAGAACATTTGAGCTTGGTTTTCCATTTGTTGCAGGCATTTTGACTGCCAGAGTCTAGATTTCATTCCAGTTTACAGCAACTTTGACAGCAGCCCCCAGAGTGAGGGCATGAAAATGCCCCTACTATCAAAACAACTGAAGACAATCAGATGAGAGGGGAAATGTGCCCGAAAAAGGGATAAACTTCCTCGGATAAAATTTGAGAAAAAAAAAAAGTTTTGCCGAATTACATGACTTGGATGAAAACAAAAATCTAGTAGCAGCACCAAATGGCTACAACAAAGATTGCAGCACTGACTGAGCACTCCCAAATGCCATTGAATAATGTTACCAGTTGCCTATAAATACAGAAAGGAAGGTTGTTTTCACTGATGTACACAGTTAGATAGATTAACACTTCATTAACTGCTTTTATTGTTTTGTGATTTCAGATCTGGAAGAGTTTGGTCTCCAACTGGAAAAGAAGAAAACAAGAGCAGTTCATACAGTGGCACACTGGAGGCTGAATCACAGGTATGAAGGGTGTTGATATAAATGTCTAATACACAATACCAGTTCAATGTTGACTGGACACACTTGACTGAACCATGTGGTCACTCCCTTAAATGGGATGTCAAAAAGTTCAAACCAAATGGCATGATAAAGCGGGAACAGAAAGTGCATGGACAGGTAACCTAATAATGTGCTTCACGTGGTAACAAATACATTAAAGTCAAAAATATTATTTAACATGTCTGAATCAACCTGAATACATTAGGTTATGCTAGTTTAAATATTTATAAGGGTTAGATCAGTTAGAAATAGCTCTTTAAGATAATCTTAAATATTAAAGATAATTGTAGCTTGCCACTTTCAGTGTAGTGTTCTTACATCTTACATTCAATTGCTGTGAATGCTGCTTTGTGAAATAAAAAGGCAAATTTAAAGTGCTGACTATTCCCTAGTATTCTTTTTATTTATTTTTTGGGTGCCTAATGGTATTAAGAACACAGAAACTTAAGAAGGATATTCATATTTTTTTAATGGTAGATTAAAGAAATAGTTAACTTAAAAATACAAATTCTCTCATCATTTACTCACCCTCATGCCATCCCAGATGTGTTTTCTTCTGCAGAACACAAAAGAAGATTTATAGAAGAATATCTCAGCTCTGATAGTCTTCACAATACACGTGAATGGTGACTAAAACTTTGAAGTTTCAAAAAGCACAAAGTCAGTGTAAAAGTAATCCATATGACTCCAGTTTTTAAATTCATGTCTTCTGAATCAATATTGTTACAAACTCCCCTGTCTAGGGTAGAGGAGGAACAGCTTAAAATTAAAAATTATGGAAAACTAAGTAACGTTGCTGAGCCCCTGTTTTCCCGTCCCAGTAGCAATGAACACAAGTTATATGAATCAAAAAGGTTTATTTACAAAACTGAAACTTAGGTATATTCACACAGAAGCAATAAATTAACCTCAGGAGGGGGTAATGCCAAAATAATAAACAAAAAGAGTCTACCTATGTTAGTTCGCCGGTCTAATCTATATACAAAACAAAGATGAAAATAAAAGACAATTCTAAACTTAACTCCCTCTCTAAAACGATAAACAGGAGAAAAAGATATGTAAAAATAATTTGGCACCCACCTCCCTACAGCTTCCTAATAACTCAAAGGTTTCAAACAGGATTTCACAACCAGCCCTGCATTCAGGGGTAACAACAAATGTCCGCCCGCACTCAGGTTAACACTTCTCTTTTGTAAGCCAATTACGCCACAGTACAATACCTTACACAGCATGAAATACAACTAACAAAACAACTAGAATCTGAGAGAGGAGAAAGGGGCTCCGCAAGAGAGAGATTGGGCAATGTCTCTCTCCCTGTAACTCCAAACTGGAGAGCTTTTATTCAAAGCACACAGCCACAGGTGCCAATCAGGTGTCAATCCAGTTGATTTGGAACAGGTGCCACTACTCATCCTACAGGATCAGAACGGAGAGACAGACAAACATTTATATACCCAACATAGAACACAAGATACGTTCTGGAACGTAACAATATGATAGGGAAACAGATCAATATTTAAGTCCTTTTTATTATAAATCTACACTTTCACTTTCACATTCTTCTTTTGTTTTGCATTCTTCATGCATATCACCTCCTACTGGTTGCTGCCAGGTGTGGAAAGAGTACTGAAAAATCATACTCGAGTAGAAGTACTGTTACTTTAGAATGAGTAGAGTAAAAGTAGCTGTCTTAAAAACTACTCAAGTAAGAGTAAAAGAGTAGCTCAATTATAAGTACTCATGAGACGTGAGTATTGAGTACTGAGTTGCAAAACTTATGCCCCATTATAATGAACACGCTATGCCAACTTAAAATACATCACTTATCTATGATAAACACTACATGAATCTGACTACAAAAAATAAAAGCGAGACATGATAACAGAAATGAAAAGATTTAACAGTCATTTTCAATACACTGTTCATCATTTTAAATCAAAATGTATGAAATAATTACATTAAAATCAGTTCATGTGTAGTGTCTAAATTTCCCTTAATGCCGATTGCCGACAGAGCGTTATTGTTGTGCATAAAACATGTTCAAACAATGCAAGGAATGCAAAAAAAATGCTAAATAAGCAGGATTACTTGGCACGTCATGTCCTGCACAATAGAGGAGGTAGAGCAAGCATGGGAAATGTTGTTTGGTACAGGGATGCTACATCATGCTTAAAAAGGAATAATTCACCCAATAAATGAAAATTCTCTCATCATTTACTCACCCTCATGCCATCCTGGATGTGTATGACTTTCTCCTGCAGAACACAAATGAAGATTTTTAGAAGAATATCTCTTTTGGTCCATACAATGAAAGTGAATCAGTGCTAAAATATTGAAGCTCCACAAATCACATAAATCAGCATAAAAGTGCTCTAATCCATGTGACTCCCAGTGGTTAAATCCATTTCTCCAGAAGCTATATGATAGATGTGGTGAGAAACAGATCAATATTTAATTTCTTTTTACTATTAATTCTCCTCCACGTCAAGCTCCACTTTAACTTTCACTTTCTTCTTGTGTTTTTGGTGATTCACATTCTTCATGCATATCGCCACCTAGTGGGCAGAGAGAAGAATTTCTAGACTTAAATATCGATTTGTTTCTCACCCACACCTGTCATATCAATCATGGATTAATCCACTGAAGTCGTATGTATTACTTTTATGCTACTTTTATGTGCTTTTTGGAGTGTCAAATTGTTGGCACCCCTTCACTTACATTGAATGGACCTACAGAGCTGAAATATTCTTCTAAAAATCTTAATTTGTGTTCTGAAGAAAGAAAGTCAGACAGATGGCATGAGGGTGAGTAAATGATAAGAGAATTTTAATTTTTGAGAACTATTTCTTTAAGTAGCAAATGGGGGGCCACATTGTCCTCCTTTTGAGATACAATGTTCAACATTGATTTAGTTCTTGTATCTTTTAAGCCAAGAAATATTTGTGTTCTCATTCTAATGCATGATGCATAATTTTCTGAAGTTTGTGACTGGTGGAATGTTCTGCCTCTCTACTTTCTAGATAATTTATTATTCCAATTAACACTCTCTACATGAGGGGGTCAGTATTATTAAAAAAACAGTATTTAAAAAATATATTATTATTAAAAATGTCACTGTATTATTATATTACATTAATACTTTTAAAGCTACTCAGGCAAAAGTAGTGAGTGGTTTTCTCGTTTCCTTGTTTTTGTTGTTTGATTAATAGCCTTTATATGACATTTCAATTCGGTTACATGTACGCTTCAAGTCCAACATTTTGCTGTAAATATGCTTTTTGTCCCACTGTTTGAGTTCACTTTAGACATAAACGATTGCGTTTACATTAAATCCTCACCAAGACCGGCATTGGCGGAAATATGAAGTGTATTTGACCTTTTTGGAGTGAACCCGCATTAGCGCTCAAACATCAGCCGACTGACAATCAAACAGCACTCAGCTACTGACGCCAGGAAATAAAAAGTCAATCTTTTATATTTCATGTAGATCAACCAACCAGTGGTGCTCTTGCTATCCTGATTGATGTAATGAACACCCCTTTTCTAGATGTAGAACATAGGCTAAATATAGAAAACTACTCAAAAGTTTGATTGAAGACATCTCTCTTTTTTCTGATAAACATCTAGATAATTTTATTGCCCAGCCCTATTGATAAAATTGCATTAATCTCTCACAACAGCCCAATAATCTCATTGATAGATAGTTAAATTACAGGCTACGTTATAGACACACAGAATCTAGAAAGCAGAAATATGAAATTTACCTCAATATGTTTCTTTAAATTAGAGGCAGGATTAATGCTTATATATGGCTTGAGCAAGGTAAACTTGCGTAACACGATCAAGCAATTGTCCTTTTTCACCACGAAAAGCCCTTCCAGGTGCAGCCGGTTATGTTTAGCTGTTCTCCACACTGAGGCATTCTCCACAGTTGGCATCAGATCTGCAGCTGCCGTTCAAGTTTTTTTACATGTGATTTGATTTGATAGGTGTCGCAAGACTCTCCCTTGCCAATCATGTTGATAGAGAAAAATAAAATCAGGACAGGGAAGTAGTGAACACAGACAGTGGGAAAATAGCGCAGTAAAAGTACAGTTACAGCACATAAAATGTACTTGAGTAAAAGCATACATTTATAAACTACTTAAAGTACAATTCTCAGGAAAAAGTAGTTAATTACAGTAACGTGAGTATTTGATAGATGAAGTAAAGTCTTACACATATGCGATGGCATGAGGGAGAGTAAATTATGAGAGAATTTTCATTTTTGTGTGAATTGTTCTTCTAAACCAAATGGCTTTTTGTAAGAGCTCTATGTAAATTGAATGCAACAAGTCTACATTACTACTTGGCTATTTAGAATACTTGATTTTGATTGGTCAATGACAGCATTTTGTGGTCTTGTATAATGACCACTCAACTTTATAATTGCCCGTTGACCTTTGGAAGCGATTTCCTACATAGCTATTTTCATGTGTCTCTTTTATCACTCTTCATCTTCTGATTAAGTCCTGATGACCCTGTCAGGGTTTAGGACCGACTGACTGTACATTATCCCTTACATAATGCCTTTTTGAAATCATCCAACCTATGGTACAATTTCAACATACTGAAATGCTTAAGATTTCCTTTTACTCTCTTTGTGGCAAATGAGATAGATGGTCTCAAATGGCTCTTTGCTTTGACTTTTGAATCATTTGGAAGACTTGGAGCAAATCTTCAGTAAAATAACATTCACGTTTGTTGATTGTGTCGTAAAATCTATAAAGAGTGTTTGAATAATTTCTAGAGTAGATGTAGGCCTCATGCCGAGATGCAAGTCACTGCGGCTTGCGCTGCAGCCACTGGAAAGTGTGAATGTTGGGAATCTGAAAGAATAGCATTCGAACACATCACGTCATTTCCAATGAAAGCAGACACGGCCAAGCGTGTGGTAGAGCCAACATATTTTTCAGTGGCCGTATTTTACCCCTGACTGTTTAGGTCTGAGCATAATTCAGGACTGGGATTGTCTCATTGCTTGGAATTTTTCATAACATGACACGGAATGTCTTTTTTGAATGGAAAAGTTAATGGTTACTACAATATTACTATAGAAAAACCATGGTTACATTTTGTAAGGGAAGCCCAAATATGTATCGCACTATCACGTATCTCGGGCCTCTAATGACACTATACATTTTTGGTAAGCAAGCAATAGAAATAATTTTATTTTTTTTGCAATTTTGGCTTTTTTTTTTTTTTTTTTTTACTGTTACACTATTTTTAAGAGTAAGTTAGAGGAATACTAAAGAGGTGGGGACATAACGCCAACAATTAATTAGATAAAGAGGGTAGAATTAGGTTCCGATTCATTTAAGCATTTTATGATTTATGTCTTAGGTTAGTTATTTAGCTTTATACGTTTGATTTTATGTGTTTAGAGGGGGAAGGGTGGTGTTATGTTTGTTGGATGCTGGGTGGGGGTTCTTTAAGATTGTCAGCAGTATACATATGGTTTAAATCAGGTCCTCCCTTCAAATTCTATATCTCCCTAGCAGTGTTCAAGCCGATATAAACCGCTATAATTCAGGATGTAAATTCCTCAAGACAAGACTTAATTAATAAAGCTATGTTTGGGTCGGTTTGATTTATTCAATTCATTGCTAGCAGTCGCTACAGTAGAAGGACAGTTTGTATGGTTCTACATGTTCCAGCTCTAAAGGCAGTCACCCAGAACCAAAGGGCATGCTGGGATAGTGTTGTAAAACAGGTCAGTGAAACATGATGATGGTCAGGATTAATGAACAGACACAAACACTCCTCATAGATATTAGGCACACCCTAACCATATAATCTGGGGAGATTTTAACCTAAAATATTGTAATATTGGAATGTCATTGATGTCTGGACAAATCTCACGAAAACATGTCCAGGTCACATTTAACCCAAAAAGAAAAGAAAAGAAATAATAGTTTTAGTTTCATAACAATTAAACACAAAATCAAAGCCAGTACTACAATTGTGTATAAATACTTCAAAGTGTAAATAATTAGGGCCCAAGCCTTGAAAAGGTGAAGGCCCTATTGTTTTCCTTAGGATTATTATTATTATTAGGGCCCAAGCCTTGAAAAGGCGAAGGCCCTATTGTTTTCCTTAGGATTATTATTATTATTAGGGCCCAAGCCTTGAAAAGGCGAAGGCCCTATTGTTTTCCTTAGGATTATTATTATTATTATTATTATTATTAGGGCCCAAGCCTTGAAAAGGCGAAGGCCCTATTGTTTTCCTTAGGATTATGATTATTATTATTATTAGGGCCCAAGCCTTGAAAAGGCGAAGGCCCTATTGTTTTCCTTAGGATTATTATTATTATTATTATTATTAGGGCCCAAGCCTGAAAAGGCAAAGGCCCTATTGTTTTCCTTAGGATTATTATTATTATTATTAGGGCCCAAGCCTGAAAAGGCGAAGGCCCTATTGTTTTCCTTAGGATTATTAGGGCCCAAGCCTGAAAAGGCGAAGGCCCTATTGTTTTCCTTAGGATTATTATTATTATTATTATTATTAGGGCCCAATCCTGAAAAGGCGAAGGCCCTATTGTTTTCCTTAGGATTATTATTATTATTATTATTATTATTAGGGCCCAAGCCTTGAAAAGGCGAAGGCCCTATTGTTTTCCTTAGGATTATTATTATTATTATTATTATTATTATTAGGGCCCAAGCCTGAAAAGGCGAAGGCCCTATTGTTTTCCTTAGGATTATTATTATTAGGGCCCAAGCCTGAAAAGGCGAAGGCCCTATTGTTTTCCTTAGGATTATTATTAGGGCCCAAGCCTGAAAAGGCGAAGGCCCTATTGTTTTCCTTAGGATTATTATTATTATTATTATTATTATTATTATTATTATTATTATTTTATCGACTATTCGGGCACTTTTGGGGGCCTTAACATGCTCTAAAACTCTTGAAACTTTGCACACGGGTCAGAACCTGCGGCCATCAGGGCTGGGCTGAAGATGGTACCCGGGCGTGGCAGGGGGGCTCAGCAGCGCCCCCTGGAACGGGGTCCGAAACCTTGGTCCATAAATCAAACACACTTGCATGTAATAATATGAAAGTCGGTACACATATAGAGCTCATCGTTTCATATATACTTCATGCTCTTACTTTTTACCTCAGCCCAACAGGAAGTCGGCTATTTAGGGTTGTTTGGAAAACGTATACAATGGAATTTGAAATACTCCTCCTAGAGAAATCATTTAATCGCCACGAATCTCAGTCAGCATGAAGTCAAGACATTGAGGATGAAAAATTGCCAGCGTATTTTTGATATCTCGAACGGTTTGGCCGTGGCGAGGAAACAAATTTATGGCGAGAAAAGTGAGACAGGAAGTGTGTTATAACTTCTGCATAAATTAACAGATCTTGATGAAACTTCAGCAGTGTGTTCGTTGTAAGAGGCCGATCACATGGATGTGACTATTTTGAGTCAAAGTTATAGCGCCACCAACTGGCAGCAGGAAGTGTGTCACTTTCAAAATGCTTTGAAATCACCCTCTTGTTTTTACCCGATTTGCTTCAAACTTTACGTGTATAATGTAAACACACGGCAGATTTAGACCTGTGAAAGGATTATTGATATCTTAGATACTGTTGCCGTGGCAACACTTCAAACTTTACTTTTCTTTATTGATGTTTTTGAGACTCTTAACATACTTGAAATTGCATGAAACTCGACAGAGACGTCACATTTATTAGCCAGTAGACATGTGCAAAGTTTCAGAAATGGGTGTGGTGAGGGGCTCAGTAGCGCCACCTTTTGACAAAAAAGTGGGGGGTTAGTTTCATCTACAGGTACAAAAATTGGTATTGATATAGTTCTCCTCAAGCCGGACAACTTTCTAATTTACAGTCATTAGCTCCGACCAACAGAAAGTCAGATATTTTGGTTTGAATGTGGAGAAAATGTCAGAATTTTGCAAGTCACTCTCTAAGACTTTGTGTGTGAGGAGTAGGAAGGGAGGGGGGCTTGTGAAGTAATACATAGGGCTATACTGCCCTCTTGTGTTCAACATAGTATGGGTTACATTAACTTTTGCACGATATTCTAATTTTTCGAGTTTCACCTGTATGCAGAGTTGACAGAAAAATGTTACACACGCCGTAGCAGGTGAATACAACAAAGAACTAAAGCCTAAAAAACTAAAGTTTAATCCACTGTCTGTTCATTCTCTGAGTGGCAATTACAAGAAATGTCCAATAGATGGCATCCAAGCCTCATTGTTCAATGATTTACAACAGGTCTGAGTCCAGAATGGGCAGGGACTGAGTTCAACAGTTGCTTGAGCTCTTTTGCAGTCGAATCCCAGAAAAAAGGCAAACAATGTGTCCCCACTCAATATATACATCAACTGAGTGGAGGATACAATTTTTAACAACCTTTAACCATTTACAGCCAGAGCGTTCAAATTTGGGAACAATTATTCCCATGGTTCCTGTCTCAGTGTCATCGTCGTCCGATCACCGATTTTATTTCTGAAGTCTGCCCAGATACTCATGACAATACAAGCTAAAGGCACATGTGATTGGTTAAGGGGTTACTGGGCAAGAATAATAACTGTATCGTCATCACCGTCTTCCTTCATTTCAATGGAAAGGTGATATCACGAGAGATTTACTCCAGTGTTGGATTTACTGCTTCAAATTAAATACTGAGGCGATTTTTGCAAGGTAAGAACGTGTGTTGTCTATATTTTCTATAGAAAGTCAAAACGTTTTAGTGACGAAGCATTTATTTGTAGGAGTATTGCTAGTTATTTCTGGAAAAAAATGACAAAACAACTCAAATAAATGTTTGTGAGCAGTTTTGTGTGAAACCGCGAGATGCGTCGCGTCTAACGCACGAGCCCCGATGAGAGATCGCATTCGCTTCTTCTTGCGTTTGAACGGACAATTTCATACTACAAAATGTCAAATTACATGATATATTGTCTGTTTTGTCCCAAGTGAACATAAACAGTTGATGAAGAAATCGCGAATCGAAATCTAGTATCAACACTTCCGAGAATGATTATCAGCGTTGTGTCTGACAGCGCGAGGCATCTCATTTTTACTCGCATCTTCATGGAGGTTTGTCGGTTGTATGTAGTTTCACAATCTCAATCAAGTAATCTCTGAAATGAATACAGATGTAACAGCACGAAAATAATGAGACTTCACAGTTCTCAAAAGATTAAACTCACTAAAACAAGCCGCACAGACTGTGCCTTGAATGAAATGCGTTTAAAATCCTCTTAAAGAGACAGTAACAATTTTCCAAGTAAATAAAAAGTAGGCCTACAAATGGTTTTCACCCCAAAAATAAATTTCTCTCATCGTATACTCACCCTCATTGCATCCCAGATGTGTATTGTTTTCTTTCTTCTAGTGAACACAAATTAAGCTTTTTAGAAGATTATCTCAACCCTGTTGGACCTTTCAATGACTTGAATGGTGATCAGAACTCAGAAGCTACAAAAATCAAATAAATGCAGCATAAAAGTAATCCATACCACTCCAGTGGTTAAATCCATGCCTTCAGAAGTGATATTATAGGTGTGGGTTAGAAATAGACCTATATATATATACTTCAAGATGACATCACTCTGAAGTACTGCGTAAAGAATATCCCACATTCGCCCTTAGGGGGCGCTACAGGCCATGCCCAAAATTCCCATTTTCTGGTCAAAAATGTTCTAATGTTGTATATTGATACTACAGGCCAACAGGAATTCACAAACCAAGAGTGGCCCACATTCGCCCTTATGGGGCGCTACAGGCCACGCCCTAAATTCCCATTTGCTGGTCAAAAATGTTCTAATTTGGTACATTGATACTACAGGCCAACAGGAACCCACAAACAAAGAATTGCCCATATTCGCCATTAGGGGGCGCTACAGGCTATGCCCAAAATTCCCATTTTATGGTCAAAAATTTTCTAATTTGGTATATTGACACTACAGGCCAACAGAAATCCACAAACCAAGAATGTCTCACATTTGCCCTTAGGGGGTGCTAAAGGACATTCCCAAATTGCACATTTTTTTGTCAAATACTTTCTAATTTGGTACATTAATACTACAGGCCAACAGGAACCTACAAACCAAGAATGGCTCACATTCGCCCTTAGGGGGCGGTACAGGCCATGCCCAAATGTCAATTTTTCAAAGTGATTGTATTTCCACCCCATTTATTTAGTTTTTCTGAAACCTGGTGAACATACCTCATTTCTCATTGTAAACAAAAAACCCTACAGGATCCATAAGGTCCGGCATGATGGATTTTCCTGTACACTGAAAATGTTTAGTTTAGGATTCAGACAGAAAGACATGTTTTTTGGATTTTTTCATTGGGAGGGTTTAACCCCAACCCTCTATTGATCAATTTTAAATGATTTGCCATTTTGAGGAGGAATCGCATTGCTGCTTGCAGCTATATTTTTGAGTTGTTGCTGTGTCCATCATCCTTTGTTTTCCGAAAGCCACCAAGTGGAAATGAGCCCGGTAACTAAAGGCACCAGGGTTGCGGTGCCACCGGCTTGGGCCCGTCATCGCTGCTTGCAGCTTTAATTATTATTATTATTATTATTATTTTATCGACTATTCGGGCACTTTTGGGGGCCTTAACATGCTCTAAAACTCTTGAAACTTTGCACACGGGTCAGAACCTGCGGCCATCAGGGCTGGGCTGAAGATGGTACCCGGGCGTGGCAGGGGGGCTCAGCAGCGCCCCCTGGAACGGGGTCCGAAACCTTGGTCCATAAATCAAACACACTTGCATGTAATAATATGAAAGTCGGTACACATATAGATCTCATCGTTTCATATATACTTCATGCTCTTACTTTTTACCTCAGCCCAACAGGAAGTCGGCTATTTAGGGTTGTTTGGAAAACGTATACAATGGAATTTGAAATACTCCTCCTAGAGAAATCATTTAATCGCCACGAATCTCAGTCAGCATGAAGTCAAGACCTGTGAAAGGATTATTGATATCTTAGATACTGTTGCCGTGGCAACGCTTCAAACTTTACTTTTCTTTATTGATGCTTTTGAGACTCTTAACATACTTGAAATTGCATGAAACTCGACAGAGACGTCACATTTATTAGCCAGTAGACATGTGCAAAGTTTCAGAAATGGGTGTGGTGAGGGGCTCAGTGGCGCCACCTTTTGACAAAAAAGTGGGGGGTTAGTTTCATCTACAGGTACAAAAATTGGTATTGATATAGTTCTCCTCAAGCCGGACAACTTTCTAATTTACAGTCATTAGCTCCGACCAACAGAAAGTCAGATATTTTGGTTTGAATGTGGAGAAAATGTCAGAATTTTGCAAGTCACTCTCTGAGACTCTGTGAGTTTGTAGGGGAGGGGGGACGTTGGGTCTTGTGAAGTAATACATAGGGCTATACTGCCCTCTTGTGTTCAACATAGTATGGGTTACATTAACTTTTGCACGATATTCTAATTTTTCGAGTTTCACCTGTATGCAGAGTTGACAGAAAAATGTTACACACGCCGTAGCAGGTGAATACAACAAAGAACTAAAGCCTAAAAAACTAAAATTTAATCCACTGTCTGTTCATTCTCTGAGTGGCAATTACAAGAAATGTCCAATAGATGGCATCCAAGCCTCATTGTTCTATTATTTACAACAGGCTGAGTCCAGAATGGGCAGGGACTGAGTTCAACAGTTGCTTGAGCTCTTTTGCCGTCGAATCCCAGAAAAAAGGCAAACACTGTGTCCCCACTCACTATATACATCAACTGAGTGGCGGATACAATTTTTAACAACCTTTAACCATTTACAGCCAGAGCGTTCAAATTTGGGAACAATTATTCCCATAGTTTCTGTCTCAGTGTCATCGTCGTCCAATCACCGATTTTATTTCTGAAATCTGCCCAGATACTCATGACAATACAAGCTAAAGGCACATGTGATTGGTTAAGGGGTTACTGGGCAAGAATAATAACTGTATCGTCATCACCGTCTTCCTTCATTTCAATGGGACGGTGATATCACGAGAGATTTACTCCAGTGTTGGATTTACTGCTTCAAATTAAATACTGAGGCGATTTTTGCAAGGTAAGAACGTGTTGTCTATATTTTCTATAGAAAGTCAAAACGTTTTAGTTACGAAGCATTTATTTGTAGGAGTATTGCTAGTTATTTCTGGAAAAAAAATGACGAAACAACTCAAATAAATGTTTGTGAGCAGTTTTGTGTGAAACCGCGAGCAGCGTCACGTCTAACTCACGAGCCCCGATGAGAGATCGCATTCGCTTCTTCTTGCGTTTGAACGGACAATTTCATAACAACAAAATGTCAAAATACATGATATATTGTCTGTTTTGTCTCAAGTGACCATAAACAGTTGATGAAGAAATCGCGAATCTAAATCTAGTATCAACACTTCCGAGAATGATTATCAGCTTTGTGTCTGACAGCGCGAGGAATCTCATTTTTACTCGCATCTTCATGGAGGTTTGTCGGTTGTATGTAGTTTCACAATCTCAATCAATTAATCTCTGAAATGAATACAGATGTAACAGCACGAAAATAATGAGATTCACAGTTCTCAAAAGATTATATCTCAATAAAACAAGCCGCAAAGACGGCTTGACGGCTTGAATGAAATGCGTTTAAAATCCTCTTAAAGAGACAGTAACAATTTTCCAAGTAAATAAAAAGTAGCCTACAAATGTTTTTCACCCCTAAAATAAATTTCTCTCATCGTATACTCACCCTCATTCCATCCCAGATGTGTATTATTTTCTTTCTTCTAGTGAACACAAATTAAGCTTTTTAGAAGATTATCTCAACCCTGTTGGACCTTTCAATGACTTGAATGGTGATCAGAACTCAGAAGCTACAAAAATCACATAAATGCAGCATAAAAGTAATCCATACCACTCCTGTGGTTTAATCCATGCCTTCAGAAGTGATATTATAGGTGTGGGTTAGATACAGACCTATATATATATATACTTAAAGATGACATCACTCTGAAGTACTGCGTAAAGAATATCCCACATTCTCCCTAAGGGGGCGCTACAGGCCATGCCCAAAATTCCCATTTTCTGGTCAAAAATGTTCTAATTTTGTATATTGATACTACAGGCCAACAGGAATCCACAAACCAAGAATGGCCCACATTCGCCCTTAGGGGGCGCTACAGGCCATACCCAAAATTCCCATTTTCTGGTCAAAAATGTTCTAATTTTGTAGATTGATACTACAGGCCAACAGGAATCCACAAACCAAGAATGGCCCACATTCGCCCTTAGGGGGCGCTACAGGCCATGCCCTAAATTCCCATTTGCTGGTCAAAAATGTTCTAATTTGGTATATTGACACTACAGGCCAACAGAAATCCACAAACCAAGAATGTCTCACATTCGCCCTTAGGGGGCGCTAAAGGCCATTCCCAAATTGCACATTTTTTTGTCAAATACTTTCTAAATTGGTACATTAATACTACAGGCCAACAGGAACCTACAAACCAAGAATGGCTCACATTCACCCTTAGGGGGAGCTACAGGCCATGCCCAAATGTCATTTTTTCAAAGTGTTTGTATTTCCAACACATTTATTTAGTTTTTCTGAAACCTGGTGAACAAACCTCATTTCTCATTGTAAACAAAAAACCCTACAGGATCCATAAGGTCCGACATGATGGATTTTCCTGTACACTGAAAATGTTTAGTTTAGGATTCTGACAGAAAGACATGTTTTTTGGATTTTTTCATTGGGAGGGTTTAACCCCAACCCTCTATTGATCAATTTTAAATGATTTGCCATTTTGAGGAGGAATCGCATTGCTGCTTGCAGCTATATTTAGGGCCCAAGCCTGAAAAGGCGAAGGCCCTATTGTTTTCCTTTAGGATTATTATTATTATTATTATTAGGGCCCAAGCCTGAAAAGGCGAAGGCCCTATTGTTTTCCTTAGGATTATTATTATTATTATTATTATTATTATTATTATTATTATTATTATTATTTTATCGACTATTCGGGCACTTTTGGGGGCCTTAACATGCTCTAAAACTCTTGAAACTTTGCACACGGGTCAGAACCTGCGGCCATCAGGGCTGGGCTGAAGATGGTACCCGGGCGTGGCAGGGGGTTTCAGCAGCGCCCCCTGGAACGGGGTCCGAAACCATGGTCCATAAATCAAACACACTTGCATGTAATAATATGAAAGTCGGTACACATATAGATCTCATCGTTTCATATATACTTCATGCTCTTACTTTTTACCTCAGCCCAACAGGAAGTCGGCTATTTAGGGTTGTTTGGAAAACGTATACAATGGAATTTGAAATACTCCTCCTAGAGAAATCATTTAATCGCCACGAATCTCAGTCAGCATGAAGTCAAGACATTGAGGATGAAAAATTGCCAGCGGATTTTTGATATCTCGAACGGTTTGGCCGTGGCGAGGAAACAAATTTATGGCGAGAAAAGTGAGACAGGAAGTGTGTTATAACTTCTGCATAAATTAACAGATCTTGATGAATCTTCAGCAGTGTGTTCGTTGTAAGAGGCCGATCACATGGATGTGACTATTGTGAGTCAAAGTTATAGCGCCACCAACTGGCAGCAGGAAGTGTGTCACTTTCAAAATGCTTTGAAATCACCCTCTTGTTTTTACCCGATTTGCTTCAAACTTTACGTGTATAATGTAAACACACGGCAGATTTAGACCTGTGAAAGGATTATTGATATCTTAGATACTGTTGCCGTGGCAACACTTCAAACTTTACTTTTCTTTATTGATGCTTTTGAGACTCTTAACATACTTGAAATTGCATGAAACTCGACAGAGACGTCACATTTATTAGCCAGTAGACATGTGCAAAGTTTCAGAAATGGGTGTGGTGAGGGGCTCAGTAGCGCCACCTTTTGACAAAAAAGTGGGGGGTTAGTTTCATCTACAGGTACAAAAATTGGTATTGATATAGTTCTCCTCAAGCCGGACAACTTTCTAATTTACAGTCATTAGCTCCGACCAACAGAAAGTCAGATATTTAGGGTTGTTTGGAAAACGTATACAATGGAATTTGAAATACTCCTCCTAGAGAAATCATTTAATCGCCACGAATCTCAGTCAGCATGAAGTCAAGACATTGAGGATGAAAAATTGCCAGCGGATTTTTGATATCTCGAACGGTTTGGCCGTGGCGAGGAAACAAATTTATGGCGAGAAAAGTGAGACAGGAAGTGTGTTATAACTTCTGCATAAATTAACAGATCTTGATGAAACTTCAGCAGTGTGTTCGTTGTAAGAGGCCGATCACATGGATGTGACTATTGTGAGTCAAAGTTATAGCGCCACCAACTGGCAGCAGGAAGTGTGTCACTTTCAAAATGCTTTGAAATCACCCTCTTGTTTTTACCCGATTTGCTTCAAACTTTACGTGTATAATGTAAACACACGGCAGATTTAGACCTGTGAAAGGATTATTGATATCTTAGATACTGTTGCCGTGGCAACGCTTCAAACTTTACTTTTCTTTATTGATGCTTTTGAGACTCTTAACATACTTGAAATTGCATGAAACTCGACAGAGACGTCACATTTATTAGCCAGTAGACATGTGCAAAGTTTCAGAAATGGGTGTGGTGAGGGGCTCAGTGGCGCCACCTTTTGACAAAAAAGTGGGGGGTTAGTTTCATCTACAGGTACAAAAATTGGTATTGATATAGTTCTCCTCAAGCCGGACAACTTTCTAATTTACAGTCATTAGCTCCGACCAACAGAAAGTCAGATATTTTGGTTTGAATGTGGAGAAAATGTCAGAATTTTGCAAGTCACTCTCTGAGACTCTGTGAGTTTGTAGGGGAGGGGGGACGTTGGGTCTTGTGAAGTAATACATAGGGCTATACTGCCCTCTTGTGTTCAACATAGTATGGGTTACATTAACTTTTGCACGATATTCTAATTTTTCGAGTTTCACCTGTATGCAGAGTTGACAGAAAAATGTTACACACGCCGTAGCAGGTGAATACAACAAAGAACTAAAGCCTAAAAAACTAAAATTTAATCCACTGTCTGTTCATTCTCTGAGTGGCAATTACAAGAAATGTCCAATAGATGGCATCCAAGCCTCATTGTTCTATTATTTACAACAGGCTGAGTCCAGAATGGGCAGGGACTGAGTTCAACAGTTGCTTGAGCTCTTTTGCCGTCGAATCCCAGAAAAAAGGCAAACACTGTGTCCCCACTCACTATATACATCAACTGAGTGGCGGATACAATTTTTAACAACCTTTAACCATTTACAGCCAGAGCGTTCAAATTTGGGAACAATTATTCCCATAGTTTCTGTCTCAGTGTCATCGTCGTCCAATCACCGATTTTATTTCTGAAATCTGCCCAGATACTCATGACAATACAAGCTAAAGGCACATGTGATTGGTTAAGGGGTTACTGGGCAAGAATAATAACTGTATCGTCATCACCGTCTTCCTTCATTTCAATGGGACGGTGATATCACGAGAGATTTACTCCAGTGTTGGATTTACTGCTTCAAATTAAATACTGAGGCGATTTTTGCAAGGTAAGAACGTGTTGTCTATATTTTCTATAGAAAGTCAAAACGTTTTAGTTACGAAGCATTTATTTGTAGGAGTATTGCTAGTTATTTCTGGAAAAAAAATGACGAAACAACTCAAATAAATGTTTGTGAGCAGTTTTGTGTGAAACCGCGAGCAGCGTCACGTCTAACTCACGAGCCCCGATGAGAGATCGCATTCGCTTCTTCTTGCGTTTGAACGGACAATTTCATAACAACAAAATGTCAAAATACATGATATATTGTCTGTTTTGTCTCAAGTGACCATAAACAGTTGATGAAGAAATCGCGAATCTAAATCTAGTATCAACACTTCCGAGAATGATTATCAGCTTTGTGTCTGACAGCGCGAGGAATCTCATTTTTACTCGCATCTTCATGGAGGTTTGTCGGTTGTATGTAGTTTCACAATCTCAATCAATTAATCTCTGAAATGAATACAGATGTAACAGCACGAAAATAATGAGATTCACAGTTCTCAAAAGATTATATCTCAATAAAACAAGCCGCAAAGACGGCTTGACGGCTTGAATGAAATGCGTTTAAAATCCTCTTAAAGAGACAGTAACAATTTTCCAAGTAAATAAAAAGTAGCCTACAAATGTTTTTCACCCCTAAAATAAATTTCTCTCATCGTATACTCACCCTCATTCCATCCCAGATGTGTATTATTTTCTTTCTTCTAGTGAACACAAATTAAGCTTTTTAGAAGATTATCTCAACCCTGTTGGACCTTTCAATGACTTGAATGGTGATCAGAACTCAGAAGCTACAAAAATCACATAAATGCAGCATAAAAGTAATCCATACCACTCCTGTGGTTTAATCCATGCCTTCAGAAGTGATATTATAGGTGTGGGTTAGATACAGACCTATATATATATATACTTAAAGATGACATCACTCTGAAGTACTGCGTAAAGAATATCCCACATTCTCCCTAAGGGGGCGCTACAGGCCATGCCCAAAATTCCCATTTTCTGGTCAAAAATGTTCTAATTTTGTATATTGATACTACAGGCCAACAGGAATCCACAAACCAAGAATGGCCCACATTCGCCCTTAGGGGGCGCTACAGGCCATACCCAAAATTCCCATTTTCTGGTCAAAAATGTTCTAATTTTGTAGATTGATACTACAGGCCAACAGGAATCCACAAACCAAGAATGGCCCACATTCGCCCTTAGGGGGCGCTACAGGCCATGCCCTAAATTCCCATTTGCTGGTCAAAAATGTTCTAATTTGGTATATTGACACTACAGGCCAACAGAAATCCACAAACCAAGAATGTCTCACATTCGCCCTTAGGGGGCGCTAAAGGCCATTCCCAAATTGCACATTTTTTTGTCAAATACTTTCTAAATTGGTACATTAATACTACAGGCCAACAGGAACCTACAAACCAAGAATGGCTCACATTCACCCTTAGGGGGAGCTACAGGCCATGCCCAAATGTCATTTTTTCAAAGTGTTTGTATTTCCAACACATTTATTTAGTTTTTCTGAAACCTGGTGAACAAACCTCATTTCTCATTGTAAACAAAAAACCCTACAGGATCCATAAGGTCCGACATGATGGATTTTCCTGTACACTGAAAATGTTTAGTTTAGGATTCTGACAGAAAGACATGTTTTTTGGATTTTTTCATTGGGAGGGTTTAACCCCAACCCTCTATTGATCAATTTTAAATGATTTGCCATTTTGAGGAGGAATCGCATTGCTGCTTGCAGCTATATTTAGGGCCCAAGCCTGAAAAGGCGAAGGCCCTATTGTTTTCCTTTAGGATTATTATTATTATTATTATTAGGGCCCAAGCCTGAAAAGGCGAAGGCCCTATTGTTTTCCTTAGGATTATTATTATTATTATTATTATTATTATTATTATTATTATTATTATTATTTTATCGACTATTCGGGCACTTTTGGGGGCCTTAACATGCTCTAAAACTCTTGAAACTTTGCACACGGGTCAGAACCTGCGGCCATCAGGGCTGGGCTGAAGATGGTACCCGGGCGTGGCAGGGGGTTTCAGCAGCGCCCCCTGGAACGGGGTCCGAAACCATGGTCCATAAATCAAACACACTTGCATGTAATAATATGAAAGTCGGTACACATATAGATCTCATCGTTTCATATATACTTCATGCTCTTACTTTTTACCTCAGCCCAACAGGAAGTCGGCTATTTAGGGTTGTTTGGAAAACGTATACAATGGAATTTGAAATACTCCTCCTAGAGAAATCATTTAATCGCCACGAATCTCAGTCAGCATGAAGTCAAGACATTGAGGATGAAAAATTGCCAGCGGATTTTTGATATCTCGAACGGTTTGGCCGTGGCGAGGAAACAAATTTATGGCGAGAAAAGTGAGACAGGAAGTGTGTTATAACTTCTGCATAAATTAACAGATCTTGATGAATCTTCAGCAGTGTGTTCGTTGTAAGAGGCCGATCACATGGATGTGACTATTGTGAGTCAAAGTTATAGCGCCACCAACTGGCAGCAGGAAGTGTGTCACTTTCAAAATGCTTTGAAATCACCCTCTTGTTTTTACCCGATTTGCTTCAAACTTTACGTGTATAATGTAAACACACGGCAGATTTAGACCTGTGAAAGGATTATTGATATCTTAGATACTGTTGCCGTGGCAACACTTCAAACTTTACTTTTCTTTATTGATGCTTTTGAGACTCTTAACATACTTGAAATTGCATGAAACTCGACAGAGACGTCACATTTATTAGCCAGTAGACATGTGCAAAGTTTCAGAAATGGGTGTGGTGAGGGGCTCAGTAGCGCCACCTTTTGACAAAAAAGTGGGGGGTTAGTTTCATCTACAGGTACAAAAATTGGTATTGATATAGTTCTCCTCAAGCCGGACAACTTTCTAATTTACAGTCATTAGCTCCGACCAACAGAAAGTCAGATATTTTGGTTTGAATGTGGAGAAAATGTCAGAATTTTGCAAGTCACTCTCTAAGACTTTGTGTGTGAGGAGTAGGAAGGGAGGGGGGCTTGTGAAGTAATACATAGGGCTATACTGCCCTCTTGTGTTCAACATAGTATGGGTTACATTAACTTTTGCACGATATTCTAATTTTTCGAGTTTCACCTGTATGCAGAGTTGACAGAAAAATGTTACACACGCCGTAGCAGGTGAATACAACAAAGAACTAAAGCCTAAAAAACTAAAGTTTAATCCACTGTCTGTTCATTCTCTGAGTGGCAATTACAAGAAATGTCCAATAGATGGCATCCAAGCCTCATTGTTCAATGATTTACAACAGGTCTGAGTCCAGAATGGGCAGGGACTGAGTTCAACAGTTGCTTGAGCTCTTTTGCAGTCGAATCCCAGAAAAAAAGGCAAACAATGTGTCCCCACTCAATATATACATCAACTGAGTGGAGGATACAATTTTTAACAACCTTTAACCATTTACAGCCAGAGCGTTCAAATTTGGGAACAATTATTCCCATGGTTCCTGTCTCAGTGTCATCGTCGTCCGATCACCGATTTTATTTCTGAAGTCTGCCCAGATACTCATGACAATACAAGCTAAAGGCACATGTGATTGGTTAAGGGGTTACTGGGCAAGAATAATAACTGTATCGTCATCACCGTCTTCCTTCATTTCAATGGAAAGGTGATATCACGAGAGATTTACTCCAGTGTTGGATTTACTGCTTCAAATTAAATACTGAGGCGATTTTTGCAAGGTAAGAACGTGTGTTGTCTATATTTTCTATAGAAAGTCAAAACGTTTTAGTTACGAAGCATTTATTTGTAGGAGTATTGCTAGTTATTTCTGGAAAAAAATGACAAAATAACTCAAATAAATGTTTGTGAGCAGTTTTGTGTGAAACCTCGAGATGCGTCGCGTCTAACGCACGAGCCCCGATGAGAGATCGCATTCGCTTCTTCTTGCGTTTGAACGGACAATTTCATACTACAAAATGTCAAATTACATGATATATTGTCTGTTTTGTCCCAAGTGAACATAAACAGTTGATGAAGAAATCGCGAATCGAAATCTAGTATCAACACTTCCGAGAATGATTATCAGCGTTGTGCCTGACAGCGCATCTCATTTTTACTCGCATCTTCATGGAGGTTTGTCGGTTGTATGTAGTTTCACAATCTCAATCAAGTAATCTCTGAAATGAATACAGATGTAACAGCACGAAAATAATGAGACTTCACAGTTCTCAAAAGATTAAACTCACTAAAACAAGCCGCACAGACTGTGCCTTGAATGAAATGCGTTTAAAATCCTCTTAAAGAGACAGTAACAATTTTCCAAGTAAATAAAAAGTAGGCCTACAAATGGTTTTCACCCCAAAAATAAATTTCTCTCATCGTATACTCACCCTCATTGCATCCCAGATGTGTATTGTTTTCTTTCTTCTAGTGAACACAAATTAAGCTTTTTAGAAGATTATCTCAACCCTGTTGGACCTTTCAATGACTTGAATGGTGATCAGAACTCAGAAGCTACAAAAATCAAATAAATGCAGCATAAAAGTAATCCATACCACTCCAGTGGTTAAATCCATGCCTTCAGAAGTGATATTATAGGTGTGGGTTAGAAATAGACCTATATATATATATACTTAAAGATGACATCACTCTGAAGTACTGCGTAAAGAATATCCCACATTCGCCCTTAGGGGGCGCTACAGGCCATGCCCAAAATTCCCATTTTCTGGTCAAAAATGTTCTAATGTTGTATATTGATACTACAGGCCAACAGGAATTCACAAACCAAGAGTGGCCCACGTTCGCCCTTATGGGGCGCTACAGGCCACGCCCTAAATTCCCATTTGCTGGTCAAAAATGTTCTAATTTGGTACATTGATACTACAGGCCAACAGGAACCCACAAACAAAGAATTGCCCATATTCGCCATTAGGGGGCGCTACAGGCTATGCCCAAAATTCCCATTTTATGGTCAAAAATTTTCTAATTTGGTATATTGACACTACAGGCCAACAGAAATCCACAAACCAAGAATGTCTCACATTCGCCCTTAGGGGGCGCTAAAGGCCATTCCCAAATTGCACATTTTTTTGTCAAATACTTTCTAATTTGGTACATTAATACTACAGGCCAACAGGAACCCATACAAACCAAGAATGGCTCACATTCGCCCTTAGGGGGCGCTACATGCCATGCCCAAATGTCATTTTTTTAAAGTGATTGTATTTCCACCCCATTTATTTAGTTTTCTGAAACCTGGTGAACATACCTCATTTCTCATTGTAAACAAAAAACCCTACAGGATCCATAAGGTCCGGCATGATGGATTTTCCTGTACACTGAAAATGTTTAGTTTAGGATTCAGACAGAAAGACATGTTTATTGGATTTTTTCATTGGGAGGGTTTAACCCCAACCCTCTATTGATCAATTTTAAATGATTTGCCATTTTGAGGAGGAATCGCATTGCTGCTTGCAGCTATATTTTTGAGTTGTTGCTGTGTCCATCATCCTTTGTTTTCCGAAAGCCACCAAGTGGAAATGAGCCCGGTAACTAAAGGCACCAGGGTTGCGGTGCCACCGGCTTGGGCCCGTCATCGCTGCTTGCAGCTTTAATTTTGAGTTGTTGCTGTGTCCATCATCCTTTGTTTTCCGAAAGCCACCAAGTGGAAATGAGCCCGGTAACTAAAGGCACCAGGGTTGCGGTGCCACCGGCTTGGGCCCTTCATCGCTGCTTGCAGCTTTAATTATTATTATTATTATTATTATTATTATTATTTTATCGACTATTCGGGCACTTTTGGGGGCCTTAACATGCTCTAAAACTCTTGAAACTTTGCACACGGGTCAGAACCTGCGGCCATCAGGGCTGGGCTGAAGATGGTACCCGGGCGTGGCAGGGGGGCTCAGCAGCGCCCCCTGGAACGGGGTCCGAAACCTTGGTCCATAAATCAAACACACTTGCATGTAATAATATGAAAGTCGGTACACATATAGATCTCATCGTTTCATATATACTTCATGCTCTTACTTTTTACCTCAGCCCAACAGGAAGTCGGCTATTTAGGGTTGTTTGGAAAACGTATACAATGGAATTTGAAATACTCCTCCTAGAGAAATCATTTAATCGCCACGAATCTCAGTCAGCATGAAGTCAAGACATTGAGGATGAAAAATTGCCAGCGGATTTTTGATATCTCGAACGGTTTGGCCGTGGCGAGGAAACAAATTTATGGTGAGAAAAGTGAGACAGGAAGTGTGTTATAACTTCTGCATAAATTAACAGATCTTGATGAAACTTCAGCAGTGTGTTCGTTGTAAGAGGCCGATCACATGGATGTGACTATTGTGAGTCAAAGTTATAGCGCCACCAACTGGCAGCAGGAAGTGTGTCACTTTCAAAATGCTTTGAAATCACCCTCTTGTTTTTACCCGATTTGCTTCAAACTTTACGTGTATAATGTAAACACACGGCAGATTTAGACCTGTGAAAGGATTATTGATATCTTAGATACTGTTGCCGTGGCAACACTTCAAACTTTACTTTTCTTTATTGATGCTTTTGAGACTCTTAACATACTTGAAATTGCATGAAACTCGACAGAGACGTCACATTTATTAGCCAGTAGACATGTGCAAAGTTTCAGAAATGGGTGTGGTGAGGGGCTCAGTAGCGCCACCTTTTGACAAAAAAGTGGGGGGTTAGTTTCATCTACAGGTACAAAAATTGGTATTGATATAGTTCTCCTCAAGCCGGACAACTTTCTAATTTACAGTCATTAGCTCCGACCAACAGAAAGTCAGATATTTTGGTTTGAATGTGGAGAAAATGTCAGAATTTTGCAAGTCACTCTCTAAGACTTTGTGTGTGAGGAGTAGGAAGGGAGGGGGGCTTGTGAAGTAATACATAGGGCTATACTGCCCTCTTGTGTTCAACATAGTATGGGTTACATTAACTTTTGCACGATATTCTAATTTTTCGAGTTTCACCTGTATGCAGAGTTGACAGAAAAATGTTACACACGCCGTAGCAGGTGAATACAACAAAGAACTAAAGCCTAAAAAACTAAAGTTTAATCCACTGTCTGTTCATTCTCTGAGTGGCAATTACAAGAAATGTCCAATAGATGGCATCCAAGCCTCATTGTTCAATGATTTACAACAGGTCTGAGTCCAGAATGGGCAGGGACTGAGTTCAACAGTTGCTTGAGCTCTTTTGCAGTCGAATCCCAGAAAAAAGGCAAACAATGTGTCCCCACTCAATATATACATCAACTGAGTGGAGGATACAATTTTTAACAACCTTTAACCATTTACAGCCAGAGCGTTCAAATTTGGGAACAATTATTCCCATGGTTCCTGTCTCAGTGTCATCGTCGTCCGATCACCGATTTTATTTCTGAAGTCTGCCCAGATACTCATGACAATACAAGCTAAAGGCACATGTGATTGGTTAAGGGGTTACTGGGCAAGAATAATAACTGTATCGTCATCACCGTCTAACTTCATTTCAATGGAAAGGTGATATCACGAGAGATTTACTCCAGTGTTGGATTTACTGCTTCAAATTAAATACTGAGGCGATTTTTGCAAGGTAAGAACGTGTGTTGTCTATATTTTCTATAGAAAGTCAAAACGTTTTAGTTACGAAGCATTTATTTGTAGGAGTATTGCTAGTTATTTCTGGAAAAAAATGACAAAATAACTCAAATAAATGTTTGTGAGCAGTTTTGTGTGAAACCGCGAGATGCGTCGCGTCTAACGCACGAGCCCCGATGAGAGATCGCATTCGCTTCTTCTTGCGTTTGAACGGACAATTTCATACTACAAAATGTCAAATTACATGATATATTGTCTGTTTTGTCCCAAGTGAACATAAACAGTTGATGAAGAAATCGCGAATCGAAATCTAGTATCAACACTTCCGAGAATGATTATCAGCGTTGTGCCTGACAGCGCATCTCATTTTTACTCGCATCTTCATGGAGGTTTGTCGGTTGTATGTAGTTTCACAATCTCAATCAAGTAATCTCTGAAATGAATACAGATGTAACAGCACGAAAATAATGAGACTTCACAGTTCTCAAAAGATTAAACTCACTAAAACAAGCCGCACAGACTGTGCCTTGAATGAAATGCGTTTAAAATCCTCTTAAAGAGACAGTAACAATTTTCCAAGTAAATAAAAAGTAGGCCTACAAATGGTTTTCACCCCAAAAATAAATTTCTCTCATCGTATACTCACCCTCATTGCATCCCAGATGTGTATTGTTTTCTTTCTTCTAGTGAACACAAATTAAGCTTTTTAGAAGATTATCTCAACCCTGTTGGACCTTTCAATGACTTGAATGGTGATCAGAACTCAGAAGCTACAAAAATCAAATAAATGCAGCATAAAAGTAATCCATACCACTCCAGTGGTTAAATCCATGCCTTCAGAAGTGATATTATAGGTGTGGGTTAGAAATAGACCTATATATATATATACTTAAAGATGACATCACTCTGAAGTACTGCGTAAAGAATATCCCACATTCGCCCTTAGGGGGCGCTACAGGCCATGCCCAAAATTCCCATTTTCTGGTCAAAAATGTTCTAATGTTGTATATTGATACTACAGGCCAACAGGAATTCACAAACCAAGAGTGGCCCACGTTCGCCCTTATGGGGCGCTACAGGCCACGCCCTAAATTCCCATTTGCTGGTCAAAAATGTTCTAATTTGGTACATTGATACTACAGGCCAACAGGAACCCACAAACAAAGAATTGCCCATATTCGCCATTAGGGGGCGCTACAGGCTATGCCCAAAATTCCCATTTTATGGTCAAAAATTTTCTAATTTGGTATATTGACACTACAGGCCAACAGAAATCCACAAACCAAGAATGTCTCACATTCGCCCTTAGGGGGCGCTAAAGGCCATTCCCAAATTGCACATTTTTTTGTCAAATACTTTCTAATTTGGTACATTAATACTACAGGCCAACAGGAACCCATACAAACCAAGAATGGCTCACATTCGCCCTTAGGGGGCGCTACATGCCATGCCCAAATGTCATTTTTTTAAAGTGATTGTATTTCCACCCCATTTATTTAGTTTTCTGAAACCTGGTGAACATACCTCATTTCTCATTGTAAACAAAAAACCCTACAGGATCCATAAGGTCCGGCATGATGGATTTTCCTGTACACTGAAAATGTTTAGTTTAGGATTCAGACAGAAAGACATGTTTTTTGGATTTTTTCATTGGGAGGGTTTAACCCCAACCCTCTATTGATCAATTTTAAATGATTTGCCATTTTGAGGAGGAATCGCATTGCTGCTTGCAGCTATATTTTTGAGTTGTTGCTGTGTCCATCATCCTTTGTTTTCCGAAAGCCACCAAGTGGAAATGAGCCCGGTAACTAAAGGCACCAGGGTTGCGGTGCCACCGGCTTGGGCCCGTCATCGCTGCTTGCAGCTTTAATTTTGAGTTGTTGCTGTGTCCATCATCCTTTGTTTTCCGAAAGCCACCAAGTGGAAATGAGCCCGGTAACTAAAGGCACCAGGGTTGCGGTGCCACCGGCTTGGGCCCTTCATCGCTGCTTGCAGCTTTAATTATTAGGGCCCAAGCCTGAAAAGGCGAAGGCCCTATTGTTTTCCTTAGGATTATTATTATTATTATTATTATTATTATTATTATTATTATTATTATTATTATTATTTTATCGACTATTCGGGCACTTTTGGGGGCCTTAACATGCTCTAAAACTCTTGAAACTTTGCACACGGGTCAGAACCTGAGGCCATCAGGGCTGGGCTGAAGATGGTACCCGGGCGTGGCAGGGGGGCTCAGCAGCGCCCCCTGGAACGGGGTCCGAAACCTTGGTCCATAAATCAAACACACTTGCATGTAATAATATGAAAGTCGGTACACATATAGATCTCATCGTTTCATATATACTTCATGCTCTTACTTTTTACCTCAGCCCAACAGGAAGTCGGCTATTTAGGGTTGTTTGGAAAACGTATACAATGGAATTTGAAATACTCCTCCTAGAGAAATCATTTAATCGCCACGAATCTCAGTCAGCATGAAGTCAAGACATTGAGGATGAAAAATTGCCAGCGGATTTTTGATATCTCGAACGGTTTGGCCGTGGCGAGGAAACAAATTTATGGCGAGAAAAGTGAGACAGGAAGTGTGTTATAACTTCTGCATAAATTAACAGATCTTGATGAAACTTCAGCAGTGTGTTCGTTGTAAGAGGCCGATCACATGGATGTGACTATTGTGAGTCAAAGTTATAGCGCCACCAACTGGCAGCAGGAAGTGTGTCACTTTCAAAATGCTTTGAAATCACCCTCTTGTTTTTACCCGATTTGCTTCAAACTTTACGTGTATAATGTAAACACACGGCAGATTTAGACCTGTGAAAGGATTATTGATATCTTAGATACTGTTGCCGTGGCAACGCTTCAAACTTTACTTTTCTTTATTGATGCTTTTGAGACTCTTAACATACTTGAAATTGCATGAAACTCGACAGAGACGTCACATTTATTAGCCAGTAGACATGTGCAAAGTTTCAGAAATGGGTGTGGTGAGGGGCTCAGTAGCGCCACCTTTTGACAAAAAAGTGGGGGGTTAGTTTCATCTACAGGTACAAAAATTGGTATTGATATAGTTCTCCTCAAGCCGGACAACTTTCTAATTTACAGTCATTAGCTCCGACCAACAGAAAGTCAGATATTTTGGTTTGAATGTGGAGAAAATGTCAGAATTTTGCAAGTCACTCTCTGAGACTCTGTGAGTTTGTAGGGGAGGGGGGACGTTGGGTCTTGTGAAGTAATACATAGGGCTATACTGCCCTCTTGTGTTCAACATAGTATGGGTTACATTAACTTTTGCACGATATTCTAATTTTTCGAGTTTCACCTGTATGCAGAGTTGACAGAAAAATGTTACACACGCCGTAGCAGGTGAATACAACAAAGAACTAAAGCCTAAAAAACTAAAATTTAATCCACTGTCTGTTCATTCTCTGAGTGGCAATTACAAGAAATGTCCAATAGATGGCATCCAAGCCTCATTGTTCTATTATTTACAACAGGCTGAGTCCAGAATGGGCAGGGACTGAGTTCAACAGTTGCTTGAGCTCTTTTGCCGTGGAATCCCAGAAAAAAGGCAAACACTGTGTCCCCACTCACTATATACATCAACTGAGTGGCGGATACAATTTTTAACAACCTTTAACCATTTACAGCCAGAGCGTTCAAATTTGGGAACAATTATTCCCATAGTTTCTGTCTCAGTGTCATCGTCGTCCAATCACCGATTTTATTTCTGAAATCTGCCCAGATACTCATGACAATACAAGCTAAAGGCACATGTGATTGGTTAAGGGGTTACTGGGCAAGAATAATAACTGTATCGTCATCACCGTCTTCCTTCATTTCAATGGGACGGTGATATCACGAGAGATTTACTCCAGTGTTGGATTTACTGCTTCAAATTAAATACTGAGGCGATTTTTGCAAGGTAAGAACGTGTTGTCTATATTTTCTATAGAAAGTCAAAACGTTTTAGTTACGAAGCATTTATTTGTAGGAGTATTGCTAGTTATTTCTGGAAAAAAAATGACGAAACAACTCAAATAAATGTTTGTGAGCAGTTTTGTGTGAAACCGCGAGCAGCGTCACGTCTAACTCACGAGCCCCGATGAGAGATCGCATTCGCTTCTTCTTGCGTTTGAACGGACAATTTCATAACAACAAAATGTCAAAATACATGATATATTGTCTGTTTTGTCTCAAGTGACCATAAACAGTTGATGAAGAAATCGCGAATCTAAATCTAGTATCAACACTTCCGAGAATGATTATCAGCTTTGTGTCTGACAGCGCGAGGAATCTCATTTTTACTCGCATCTTCATGGAGGTTTGTCGGTTGTATGTAGTTTCACAATCTCAATCAATTAATCTCTGAAATGAATACAGATGTAACAGCACGAAAATAATGAGATTCACAGTTCTCAAAAGATTATATCTCAATAAAACAAGCCGCAAAGACGGCTTGACGGCTTGAATGAAATGCGTTTAAAATCCTCTTAAAGAGACAGTAACAATTTTCCAAGTAAATAAAAAGTAGCCTACAAATGGTTTTCACCCCCAAAATAAATTTCTCTCATCGTATACTCACCCTCATTCCATCCCAGATGTGTATTATTTTCTTTCTTCTAGTGAACACAAATTAAGCTTTTTAGAAGATTATCTCAACCCTGTTGGACCTTTCAATGACTTGAATGGTGATCAGAACTCAGAAGCTACAAAAATCACATAAATGCAGCATAAAAGTAATCCATACCACTCCTGTGGTTTAATCCATGCCTTCAGAAGTGATATTATAGGTGTGGGTTAGATACAGACCTATATATATATATACTTAAAGATGACATCACTCTGAAGTACTGCGTAAAGAATATCCCACATTCGCCCTAAGGGGGCGCTACAGGCCATGCCCAAAATTCCCATTTTCTGGTCAAAAATGTTCTAATTTTGTATATTGATACTACAGGCCAACAGGAATCCACAAACCAAGAATGGCCCACATTCGCCCTTAGGGGGCGCTACAGGCCATACCCAAAATTCCCATTTTCTGGTCAAAAATGTTCTAATTTTGTAGATTGATACTACAGGCCAACAGGAATCCACAAACCAAGAATGGCCCACATTCGCCCTTAGGGGGCGCTACAGGCCATGCCCTAAATTCCCATTTGCTGGTCAAAAATGTTCTAATTTGGTATATTGACACTACAGGCCAACAGAAATCCACAAACCAAGAATGTCTCACATTCGCCCTTAGGGGGCGCTAAAGGCCATTCCCAAATTGCACATTTTTTTGTCAAATACTTTCTAAATTGGTAAATTAATACTACAGGCCAACAGGAACCTACAAACCAAGAATGGCTCACATTCACCCTTAGGGGGAGCTACAGGCCATGCCCAAATGTCATTTTTTCAAAGTGTTTGTATTTCCAACACATTTATTTAGTTTTTCTGAAACCTGGTGAACAAACCTCATTTCTCATTGTAAACAAAAAACCCTACAGGATCCATAAGGTCCGACATGATGGATTTTCCTGTACACTGAAAATGTTTAGTTTAGGATTCTGACAGAAAGACATGTTTTTTGGATTTTTTCATTGGGAGGGTTTAACCCCAACCCTCTATTGATCAATTTTAAATGATTTGCCATTTTGAGGAGGAATCGCATTGCTGCTTGCAGCTATATTTTTGAGTTGTTGCTGTGTCCATCATCCTTTGTTTTCCGAAAGCCACCAAGTGGAAATGAGCCCGGTAACTAAAGGCACCAGGGTTGCGGTGCCACCGGCTTGGGCCCTTCATCGCTGCTTGCAGCTTTAATTATTAGGGCCCAAGCCTGAAAAGGCGAAGGCCCTATTGTTTTCCTTAGGATTATTATTATTATTATTATTATTATTATTATTATTATTATTATTATTTTATCGACTATTCGGGCACTTTTGGGGGCCTTAACATGCTCTAAAACTCTTGAAACTTTGCACACGGGTCAGAACCTGCGGCCATCAGGGCTGGGCTGAAGATGGTACCCGGGCGTGGCAGGGGGGCTCAGCAGCACCCCCTGGAACGGGGTCCGAAACCTTGGTCCATAAATCAAACACACTTGCATGTAATAATATGAAAGTCGGTACACATATAGATCTCATCGTTTCATATATACTTCATGCTCTTACTTTTTACCTCAGCCCAACAGGAAGTCGGCTATTTAGGGTTGTTTGGAAAACGTATACAATGGAATTTGAAATACTCCTCCTAGAGAAATCATTTAATCACCACGAATCTCAGTCAGCATGAAGTCAAGACATTGAGGATGAAAAATTGCCAGCGGATTTTTGATATCTCGAACGGTTTGGCCGTGGCGAGGAAACAAATTTATGGCGAGAAAAGTGAGACAGGAAGTGTGTTATAACTTCTGCATAAATTAACAGATCTTGATGAAACTTCAGCAGTGTGTTCGTTGTAAGAGGCCGATCACATGGATGTGACTATTGTGAGTCAAAGTTATAGCGCCACCAACTGGCAGCAGGAAGTGTGTCACTTTCAAAATGCTTTGAAATCACCCTCTTGTTTTTACCCGATTTGCTTCAAACTTTACGTGTATAATGTAAACACACGGCAGATTTAGACCTGTGAAAGGATTATTGATATCTTAGATACTGTTGCCGTGGCAACACTTCAAACTTTACTTTTCTTTATTGATGCTTTTGAGACTCTTAACATACTTGAAATTGCATGAAACTCGACAGAGACGTCACATTTATTAGCCAGTAGACATGTGCAAAGTTTCAGAAATGGGTGTGGTGAGGGGCTCAGTAGCGCCACCTTTTGACAAAAAAGTGGGGGGTTAGTTTCATCTACAGGTACAAAAATTGGTATTGATATAGTTCTCCTCAAGCCGGACAACTTTCTAATTTACAGTCATTAGCTCCGACCAACAGAAAGTCAGATATTTTGGTTTGAATGTGGAGAAAATGTCAGAATTTTGCAAGTCACTCTGTGAGCCTCTGTGTGTGAGGAGTAGGAAGGGAGGGGGTCTTGTGATGTAATACATAGGGCTATACTGCCCTCTTGTGTTCAACATGTATGCAGAGTTGACAGAAAAATGTTACACACGCCGTAGCAGGTGAATACAACAAAGAAATGTGTCCCCACTCACTATATACATCAACTGAGTGGCGGATGCAATTTTTAACAACCTTTAACCATTTACAGCCAGAGCGTTCAAATTTGGGAACAATTATTCCCATGGTTCCTGTCACAGTGTCTTCGTCGTCCAATCACCGATTTTATTTCTGAAATCTGCCCAGATACTCATGACAATACAAGCTAAAGGCACATGTGATTGGTTAAGGGGTTACTGGGCAAGAATAATAACTGTATCGACATCACCGTCTTCCTTCATTTCAATGGAAAGGTGATATCACGAGAGATTTACTCCAGTGTTGGATTTACTGCTTCAAATTAAATACTGAGGCGATTTTTGCAAGGTAAGAACATGTGTTGTCTATATTTTCTATTGAAAGTCAAAACGTTTTAGTTACGAAGCATTTATTTGTAGGAGTATTGCTAGTTATTTCTGGAAAAAAAAATGACGAAACAACTCAAATAAATATTTGTGTGAAACAGCGAGCAGCGTCACTTCTATCTCACGAGCCCCCGATGAGAGATCGCATTCGCTTCTTCTTGCGTTTGAACGGACAATTTCATAAACAAAATGTCACATTACATGATATATTGTCTGTTTTGTCTCAAGTGAACATAAACAGTTGATGAAGTTATCGCGAATCTAAATCTAGTATCAACACTTCCGAGAATGATTATCAGCGTTGTGTCTGACAGCGCGAGGCGTCTCATTTTTACTCGCATCTTCATGGAGGTTTGTCGGTTGTATGTAGTTTCACAATCTCAATCAAGTAATCTCTGAAATGAATACAGATGTAACAGCACGAAAATAATGAGACTTCACAGTTCTCAAAAGATTAAACTCACTAAAACAAGCCGCACAGACTGTGCCTTGAATGAAATGCGTTTAAAATCCTCTTAAAGAGACAGTAACAATTTTCCAAGTAAATAAAAAGTAGCCTACAAATGGTTTTCACCCCAAAAATAAATTTCTCTCATCGTATACTCACCCTCATTCCATCCCAGATGTGTATTATTTTCTTTCTTCTGGTGAATACAAATTAAGATTTTTAGAAGATTATCTCAACCCTGTTGGACCTTTCAATGACTTGAATGGTGATCAGAACTCAGAAGATACAAAAATCACATAAATGCAGCATAAAAGTAATCCATACAACTCCAGTGGTTTAATCCATGCCTTCAGAAGTGATATTATAGGTGTGGGTTAGAAACAGACCTATATATATATACTTAAAGATGACATCACTCTGAAGTACTGCGTAAAGAATATCCCACATTCGCCCTTAGGGGGCGCTACAGGCCATGCCCAAAATTCCCATTTTCTGGTCAAAAATGTTCTAATTTTGTAGATTGATACTACAGGCCAACAGGAATCCACAAACCAAGAATGGCCCACATTCGCCCTTAGGGGGCGCTACAGGCCACGCCCTAAATTCCCATTTGCTGGTCAAAAATGTTCTAATTTGGTACATTGATACTACAGGCCAACAGGAACCCACAAACAAAGAATTGCCCATATTCGCCATTAGGGGGCGCTACAGGCTATGCCCAAAATTCCCATTTTATGGTCAAAAATTTTCTAATTTGGTATATTGACACTACAGGCCAACAGAAATCCACAAACCAAGAATGTCTCACATTCGCCCTTAGGGGGCGCTAAAGGCCATTCCCAAATTGCACATTTTTTTGTCAAATACTTTCTAATTTGGTACATTAATACTACAGGCCAACAGGAACCCATACAAACCAAGAATGGCTCACATTCGCCCTTAGGGGGCGCTACATGCCATGCCCAAATGTCATTTTTTTAAAGTGATTGTATTTCCACCCCATTTATTTAGTTTTCTGAAACCTGGTGAACATACCTCATTTCTCATTGTAAACAAAAAACCCTACAGGATCCATAAGGTCCGGCATGATGGATTTTCCTGTACACTGAAAATGTTTAGTTTAGGATTCAGACAGAAAGACATGTTTTTTGGATTTTTTCATTGGGAGGGTTTAACCCCAACCCTCTATTGATCAATTTTAAATGATTTGCCATTTTGAGGAGGAATCGCATTGCTGCTTGCAGCTATATTTTTGAGTTGTTGCTGTGTCCATCATCCTTTGTTTTCCGAAAGCCACCAAGTGGAAATGAGCCCGGTAACTAAAGGCACCAGGGTTGCGGTGCCACCGGCTTGGGCCCGTCATCGCTGCTTGCAGCTTTAATTTTGAGTTGTTGCTGTGTCCATCATCCTTTGTTTTCCGAAAGCCACCAAGTGGAAATGAGCCCGGTAACTAAAGGCACCAGGGTTGCGGTGCCACCGGCTTGGGCCCTTCATCGCTGCTTGCAGCTTTAATTATTATTATTATTATTATTATTATTAGGGCCCAAGCCTGAAAAGGCGAAGGCCCTATTGTTTTCCTTAGGATTATTATTATTATTATTATTATTATTATTATTATTATTTTATCGACTATTCGGGCACTTTTGGGGGCCTTAACATGCTCTAAAACTCTTGAAACTTTGCACACGGGTCAGAACCTGCGGCCATCAGGGCTGGGCTGAAGATGGTACCCGGGCGTGGCAGGGGGGCTCAGCAGCGCCCCCTGGAACGGGGTCCGAAACCTTGGTCCATAAATCAAACACACTTGCATGTAATAATATGAAAGTCGGTACACATATAGATCTCATCGTTTCATATATACTTCATGCTCTTACTTTTTACCTCAGCCCAACAGGAAGTCGGCTATTTAGGGTTGTTTGGAAAACGTATACAATGGAATTTGAAATACTCCTCCTAGAGAAATCATTTAATCGCCACGAATCTCAGTCAGCATGAAGTCAAGACATTGAGGATGAAAAATTGCCAGCGGATTTTTGATATCTCGAACGGTTTGGCCGTGGCGAGGAAACAAATTTATGGCGAGAAAAGTGAGACAGGAAGTGTGTTATAACTTCTGCATAAATTAACAGATCTTGATGAAACTTCAGCAGTGTGTTCGTTGTAAGAGGCCGATCACATGGATGTGACTATTGTGAGTCAAAGTTATAGCGCCACCAACTGGCAGCAGGAAGTGTGTCACTTTCAAAATGCTTTGAAATCACCCTCTTGTTTTTACCCGATTTGCTTCAAACTTTACGTGTATAATGTAAACACACGGCAGATTTAGACCTGTGAAAGGATTATTGATATCTTAGATACTGTTGCCGTGGCAACGCTTCAAACTTTACTTTTCTTTATTGATGCTTTTGAGACTCTTAACATACTTGAAATTGCATGAAACTCGACAGAGACGTCACATTTATTAGCCAGTAGACATGTGCAAAGTTTCAGAAATGGGTGTGGTGAGGGGCTCAGTAGCGCCACCTTTTGACAAAAAAGTGGGGGGTTAGTTTCATCTACAGGTACAAAAATTGGTATTGATATAGTTCTCCTCAAGCCGGACAACTTTCTAATTTACAGTCATTAGCTCCGACCAACAGAAAGTCAGATATTTTGGTTTGAATGTGGAGAAAATGTCAGAATTTTGCAAGTCACTCTCTAAGACTTTGTGTGTGAGGAGTAGGAAGGGAGGGGGGCTTGTGAAGTAATACATAGGGCTATACTGCCCTCTTGTGTTCAACATAGTATGGGTTACATTAACTTTTGCACGATATTCTAATTTTTCGAGTTTCACCTGTATGCAGAGTTGACAGAAAAATGTTACACACGCCGTAGCAGGTGAATACAACAAAGAACTAAAGCCTAAAAAACTAAAGTTTAATCCACTGTCTGTTCATTCTCTGAGTGGCAATTACAAGAAATGTCCAATAGATGGCATCCAAGCCTCATTGTTCAATGATTTACAACAGGTCTGAGTCCAGAATGGGCAGGGACTGAGTTCAACAGTTGCTTGAGCTCTTTTGCAGTCGAATCCCAGAAAAAAGGCAAACAATTTTTAACAACCTTTAACCATTTACAGCCAGAGCGTTCAAATTTGGGAACAATTATTCCCATGGTTCCTGTCTCAGTGTCATCGTCGTCCGATCACCGATTTTATTTCTGAAGTCTGCCCAGATACTCATGACAATACAAGCTAAAGGCACATGTGATTGGTTAAGGGGTTACTGGGCAAGAATAATAACTGTATCGTCATCACCGTCTTCCTTCATTTCAATGGAAAGGTGATATCACGAGAGATTTACTCCAGTGTTGGATTTACTGCTTCAAATTAAATACTGAGGCGATTTTTGCAAGGTAAGAACGTGTGTTGTCTATATTTTCTATAGAAAGTCAAAACGTTTTAGTTACGAAGCATTTATTTGTAGGAGTATTGCTAGTTATTTCTGGAAAAAAATGACAAAACAACTCAAATAAATGTTTGTGAGCAGTTTTGTGTGAAACCGCGAGATGCGTCGCGTCTAACGCACGAGCCCCGATGAGAGATCGCATTCGCTTCTTCTTGCGTTTGAACGGACAATTTCATACTACAAAATGTCAAATTACATGATATATTGTCTGTTTTGTCCCAAGTGAACATAAACAGTTGATGAAGAAATCGCGAATCGAAATCTAGTATCAACACTTCCGAGAATGATTATCAGCGTTGTGTCTGACAGCGCGAGGCATCTCATTTTTACTCGCATCTTCATGGAGGTTTGTCGGTTGTATGTAGTTTCACAATCTCAATCAAGTAATCTCTGAAATGAATACAGATGTAACAGCACGAAAATAATGAGACTTCACAGTTCTCAAAAGATTAAACTCACTAAAACAAGCCGCACAGACTGTGCCTTGAATGAAATGCGTTTAAAATCCTCTTAAAGAGACAGTAACAATTTTCCAAGTAAATAAAAAGTAGGCCTACAAATGGTTTTCACCCCAAAAATAAATTTCTCTCATCGTATACTCACCCTCATTGCATCCCAGATGTGTATTGTTTTCTTTCTTCTAGTGAACACAAATTAAGCTTTTTAGAAGATTATCTCAACCCTGTTGGACCTTTCAATGACTTGAATGGTGATCAGAACTCAGAAGCTACAAAAATCAAATAAATGCAGCATAAAAGTAATCCATACCACTCCAGTGGTTAAATCCATGCCTTCAGAAGTGATATTATAGGTGTGGGTTAGAAATAGACCTATATATATATACTTAAAGATGACATCACTCTGAAGTACTGCGTAAAGAATATCCCACATTCGCCCTTAGGGGGCGCTACAGGCCATGCCCAAAATTCCCATTTTCTGGTCAAAAATGTTCTAATGTTGTATATTGATACTACAGGCCAACAGGAATTCACAAACCAAGAGTGGCCCACGTTCGCCCTTATGGGGCGCTACAGGCCACGCCCTAAATTCCCATTTGCTGGTCAAAAATGTTCTAATTTGGTACATTGATACTACAGGCCAACAGGAACCCACAAACAAAGAATTGCCCATATTCGCCATTAGGGGGCGCTACAGGCTATGCCCAAAATTCCCATTTTATGGTCAAAAATTTTCTAATTTGGTATATTGACACTACAGGCCAACAGAAATCCACAAACCAAGAATGTCTCACATTCGCCCTTAGGGGGCGCTAAAGGCCATTCCCAAATTGCACATTTTTTTGTCAAATACTTTCTAATTTGGTACATTAATACTACAGGCCAACAGGAACCCATACAAACCAAGAATGGCTCACATTCGCCCTTAGGGGGCGCTACATGCCATGCCCAAATGTCATTTTTTTAAAGTGATTGTATTTCCACCCCATTTATTTAGTTTTCTGAAACCTGGTGAACATACCTCATTTCTCATTGTAAACAAAAAACCCTACAGGATCCATAAGGTCCGGCATGATGGATTTTCCTGTACACTGAAAATGTTTAGTTTAGGATTCAGACAGAAAGACATGTTTTTTGGATTTTTTCATTGGGAGGGTTTAACCCCAACCCTCTATTGATCAATTTTAAATGATTTGCCATTTTGAGGAGGAATCGCATTGCTGCTTGCAGCTATATTTTTGAGTTGTTGCTGTGTCCATCATCCTTTGTTTTCCGAAAGCCACCAAGTGGAAATGAGCCCGGTAACTAAAGGCACCAGGGTTGCGGTGCCACCGGCTTGGGCCCGTCATCGCTGCTTGCAGCTTTAATTTTGAGTTGTTGCTGTGTCCATCATCCTTTGTTTTCCGAAAGCCACCAAGTGGAAATGAGCCCGGTAACTAAAGGCACCAGGGTTGCGGTGCCACCGGCTTGGGCCCTTCATCGCTGCTTGCAGCTTTAATTATTATTATTATTATTATTATTATTAGGGCCCAAGCCTGAAAAGGCGAAGGCCCTATTGTTTTCCTTAGGATTATTATTATTATTATTATTATTATTATTATTATTATTTTATCGACTATTCGGGCACTTTTGGGGGCCTTAACATGCTCTAAAACTCTTGAAACTTTGCACACGGGTCAGAACCTGCGGCCATCAGGGCTGGGCTGAAGATGGTACCCGGGCGTGGCAGGGGGGCTCAGCAGCGCCCCCTGGAACGGGGTCCGAAACCTTGGTCCATAAATCAAACACACTTGCATGTAATAATATGAAAGTCGGTACACATATAGATCTCATCGTTTCATATATACTTCATGCTCTTACTTTTTACCTCAGCCCAACAGGAAGTCGGCTATTTAGGGTTGTTTGGAAAACGTATACAATGGAATTTGAAATACTCCTCCTAGAGAAATCATTTAATCGCCACGAATCTCAGTCAGCATGAAGTCAAGACATTGAGGATGAAAAATTGCCAGCGGATTTTTGATATCTCGAACGGTTTGGCCGTGGCGAGGAAACAAATTTATGGCGAGAAAAGTGAGACAGGAAGTGTGTTATAACTTCTGCATAAATTAACAGATCTTGATGAAACTTCAGCAGTGTGTTCGTTGTAAGAGGCCGATCACATGGATGTGACTATTGTGAGTCAAAGTTATAGCGCCACCAACTGGCAGCAGGAAGTGTGTCACTTTCAAAATGCTTTGAAATCACCCTCTTGTTTTTACCCGATTTGCTTCAAACTTTACGTGTATAATGTAAACACACGGCAGATTTAGACCTGTGAAAGGATTATTGATATCTTAGATACTGTTGCCGTGGCAACGCTTCAAACTTTACTTTTCTTTATTGATGCTTTTGAGACTCTTAACATACTTGAAATTGCATGAAACTCGACAGAGACGTCACATTTATTAGCCAGTAGACATGTGCAAAGTTTCAGAAATGGGTGTGGTGAGGGGCTCAGTAGCGCCACCTTTTGACAAAAAAGTGGGGGGTTAGTTTCATCTACAGGTACAAAAATTGGTATTGATATAGTTCTCCTCAAGCCGGACAACTTTCTAATTTACAGTCATTAGCTCCGACCAACAGAAAGTCAGATATTTTGGTTTGAATGTGGAGAAAATGTCAGAATTTTGCAAGTCACTCTCCGAGTCTCTGTGTGTTTGTAGGGGAGGGGGGACGTTGGGTCTTGTGAAGTAATACATAGGGCTATACTGCCCTCTTGTGTTCAACATAGTATGGGTTACATTAACTTTTGCACGATATTCTAATTTTTCGAGTTTCACCTGTATGCAGAGTTGACAGAAAAATGTTACACACGCCGTAGCAGGTGAATACAACAAAGAACTAAAGCCTAAAAAACTAAAATTTAATCCACTGTCTGTTCATTCTCTGAGTGGCAATTACAAGAAATGTCCAATAGATGGCATCCAAGCCTCATTGTTCAATGATTTACAACAGGCTGAGTCCAGAATGGGCAGGGACTGAGTTCAACAGTTGCTTGAGCTCTTTTGCCGTCGAATCCCAGAAAAAAGGCAAACACTGTGTCCCCACTCACTATATACATCAACTGAGTGGCGGATACAATTTTTAACAACCTTTAACCATTTACAGCCAGAGCGTTCAAATTTGGGAACAATTATTCCCATAGTTTCTGTCTCAGTGTCATCGTCGTCCAATCACCGATTTTATTTCTGAAATCTGCCCAGATACTCATGACAATACAAGCTAAAGGCACATGTGATTGGTTAAGGGGTTACTGGGCAAGAATAATAACTGTATCGTCATCACCGTCTTCCTTCATTTCAATGGGACGGTGATATCACGAGAGATTTACTCCAGTGTTGGATTTACTGCTTCAAATTAAATACTGAGGCGATTTTTGCAAGGTAAGAACGTGTTGTCTATATTTTCTATAGAAAGTCAAAACGTTTTAGTTACGAAGCATTTATTTGTAGGAGTATTGCTAGTTATTTCTGGAAAAAAAAATGACGAAACAACTCAAATAAATGTTTGTGAGCAGTTTTGTGTGAAACCGCGAGCAGCGTCACGTCTAACTCACGAGCCCCGATGAGAGATCGCATTCGCTTCTTCTTGCGTTTGAACGGACAATTTCATAACAACAAAATGTCAAAATACATGATATATTGTCTGTTTTGTCTCAAGTGACCATAAACAGTTGATGAAGAAATCGCGAATCTAAATCTAGTATCAACACTTCCGAGAATGATTATCAGCGTTGTGTCTGACAGCGCGAGGAATCTCATTTTTACTCGCATCTTCATGGAGGTTTGTCGGTTGTATGTAGTTTCACAATCTCAATCAATTAATCTCTGAAATGAATACAGATGTAACAGCACGAAAATAATGAGATTCACAGTTCTCAAAAGATTATATCTCAATAAAACAAGCCGCAAAGACGGCTTGACGGCTTGAATGAAATGCGTTTAAAATCCTCTTAAAGAGACAGTAACAATTTTCCAAGTAAATAAAAAGTAGCCTACAAATGGTTTTCACCCCCAAAATAAATTTCTCTCATCGTATACTCACCCTCATTCCATCCCAGATGTGTATTATTTTCTTTCTTCTAGTGAACACAAATTAAGCTTTTTAGAAGATTATCTCAACCCTGTTGGACCTTTCAATGACTTGAATGGTGATCAGAACTCAGAAGCTACAAAAATCACATAAATGCAGCATAAAAGTAATCCATACCACTCCTGTGGTTTAAACCATGCCTTCAGAAGTGATATTATAGGTGTGGGTTAGATACAGACCTATATATATATATACTTAAAGATGACATCACTCTGAAGTACTGCGTAAAGAATATCCCACATTCGCCCTAAGGGGGCGCTACAGGCCATGCCCAAAATTCCCATTTTCTGGTCAAAAATGTTCTAATTTTGTATATTGATACTACAGGCCAACAGGAATCCACAAACCAAGAATGGCCCACATTCGCCCTTAGGGGGCGCTACAGGCCATGCCCTAAATTCCCATTTGCTGGTCAAAAATGTTCTAATTTGGTATATTGACACTACAGGCCAACAGAAATCCACAAACCAAGAATGTCTCACATTCGCCCTTAGGGGGCGCTAAAGGCCATTCCCAAATTGCACATTTTTTTGTCAAATACTTTCTAAATTGGTACATTAATACTACAGGCCAACAGGAACCTACAAACCAAGAATGGCTCACATTCACCCTTAGGGGGAGCTACAGGCCATGCCCAAATGTCATTTTTTCAAAGTGTTTGTATTTCCAACACATTTATTTAGTTTTTCTGAAACCTGGTGAACAAACCTCATTTCTCATTGTAAACAAAAAACCCTACAGGATCCATAAGGTCCGACATGATGGATTTTCCTGTACACTGAAAATGTTTAGTTTAGGATTCAGACAGAAAGACATGTTTTTTGGATTTTTTCATTGGGAGGGTTTAACCCCAACCCTCTATTGATCAATTTTAAATGATTTGCCATTTTGAGGAGGAATCGCATTGCTGCTTGCAGCTATATTTTTGAGTTGTTGCTGTGTCCATCATCCTTTGTTTTCCGAAAGCCACCAAGTGGAAATGAGCCCGGTAACTAAAGGCACCAGGGTTGCGGTGCCACCGGCTTGGGCCCTTCATCGCTGCTTGCAGCTTTAATTATTATTATTATTATTATTTTATCGACTATTCGGGCACTTTTGGGGGCCTTAACATGCTCTAAAACTCTTGAAACTTTGCACACGGGTCAGAACCTGCGGCCATCAGGGCTGGGCTGAAGATGGTACACGGGCGTGGCAGGGGGGCTCAGCAGCGCCCCCTGGAACGGGGTCCGAAACCTTGGTCCATAAATCAAACACACTTGCATGTAATAATATGAAAGTCGGTACACATATAGATCTCATCGTTTCATATATACTTCATGCTCTTACTTTTTACCTCAGCCCAACAGGAAGTCGGCTATTTAGGGTTGTTTGGAAAACGTATACAATGGAATTTGAAATACTCCTCCTAGAGAAATCATTTAATCGCCACGAATCTCAGTCAGCATGAAGTCAAGACATTGAGGATGAAAAATTGCCAGCGGATTTTTGATATCTCGAACGGTTTGGCCGTGGCGAGGAAACAAATTTATGGCGAGAAAAGTGAGACAGGAAGTGTGTTATAACTTCTGCATAAATTAACAGATCTTGATGAAACTTCAGCAGTGTGTTCGTTGTAAGAGGCCGATCACATGGATGTGACTATTGTGAGTCAAAGTTATAGCGCCACCAACTGGCAGCAGGAAGTGTGTCACTTTCAAAATGCTTTGAAATCACCCTCTTGTTTTTACCCGATTTGCTTCAAACTTTACGTGTATAATGTAAACACACGGCAGATTTAGACCTGTGAAAGGATTATTGATATCTTAGATACTGTTGCCGTGGCAACACTTCAAACTTTACTTTTCTTTATTGATGCTTTTGAGACTCTTAACATACTTGAAATTGCATGAAACTCGACAGAGACGTCACATTTATTAGCCAGTAGACATGTGCAAAGTTTCAGAAATGGGTGTGGTGAGGGGCTCAGTAGCGCCACCTTTTGACAAAAAAGTGGGGGGTTAGTTTCATCTACAGGTACAAAAATTGGTATTGATATAGTTCTCCTCAAGCCGGACAACTTTCTAATTTACAGTCATTAGCTCCAACCAACAGAAAGTCAGATATTTTGGTTTGAATGTGGAGAAAATGTCAGAATTTTGCAAGTCACTCTCTAAGACTTTGTGTGTGAGGAGTAGGAAGGGAGGGGGGCTTGTGAAGTAATACATAGGGCTATACTGCCCTCTTGTGTTCAACATAGTATGGGTTACATTAACTTTTGCACGATATTCTAATTTTTCGAGTTTCACCTGTATGCAGAGTTGACAGAAAAATGTTACACACGCCGTAGCAGGTGAATACAACAAAGAACTAAAGCCTAAAAAACTAAAGTTTAATCCACTGTCTGTTCATTCTCTGAGTGGCAATTACAAGAAATGTCCAATAGATGGCATCCAAGCCTCATTGTTCAATGATTTACAACAGGTCTGAGTCCAGAATGGGCAGGGACTGAGTTCAACAGTTGCTTGAGCTCTTTTGCAGTCGAATCCCAGAAAAAAAGGCAAACAATGTGTCCCCACTCAATATATACATCAACTGAGTGGAGGATACAATTTTTAACAACCTTTAACCATTTACAGCCAGAGCGTTCAAATTTGGGAACAATTATTCCCATGGTTCCTGTCTCAGTGTCATCGTCGTCCGATCACCGATTTTATTTCTGAAGTCTGCCCAGATACTCATGACAATACAAGCTAAAGGCACATGTGATTGGTTAAGGGGTTACTGGGCAAGAATAATAACTGTATCGTCATCACCGTCTTCCTTCATTTCAATGGAAAGGTGATATCACGAGAGATTTACTCCAGTGTTGGATTTACTGCTTCAAATTAAATACTGAGGCGATTTTTGCAAGGTAAGAACGTGTGTTGTCTATATTTTCTATAGAAAGTCAAAACGTTTTAGTTACGAAGCATTTATTTGTAGGAGTATTGCTAGTTATTTCTGGAAAAAAAAATGACAAAACAACTCAAATAAATGTTTGTGAGCAGTTTTGTGTGAAACCGCGAGATGCGTCGCGTCTAACGCACGAGCCCCGATGAGAGATCGCATTCGCTGCTTCTTGCGTTTGAACGGACAATTTCATACTACAAAATGTCAAATTACATGATATATTGTCTGTTTTGTCCCAAGTGAACATAAACAGTTGATGAAGAAATCGCGAATCGAAATCTAGTATCAACACTTCCGAGAATGATTATCAGCGTTGTGTCTGACAGCGCGAGGCATCTCATTTTTACTCGCATCTTCATGGAGGTTTGTCGGTTGTATGTAGTTTCACAATCTCAATCAAGTAATCTCTGAAATGAATACAGATGTAACAGCACGAAAATAATGAGACTTCACAGTTCTCAAAAGATTAAACTCACTAAAACAAGCCGCACAGACTGTGCCTTGAATGAAATGCGTTTAAAATCCTCTTAAAGAGACAGTAACAATTTTCCAAGTAAATAAAAAGTAGGCCTACAAATGGTTTTCACCCCAAAAATAAATTTCTCTCATCGTATACTCACCCTCATTGCATCCCAGATGTGTATTGTTTTCTTTCTTCTAGTGAACACAAATTAAGCTTTTTAGAAGATTATCTCAACCCTGTTGGACCTTTCAATGACTTGAATGGTGATCAGAACTCAGAAGCTACAAAAATCAAATAAATGCAGCATAAAAGTAATCCATACCACTCCAGTGGTTAAATCCATGCCTTCAGAAGTGATATTATAGGTGTGGGTTAGAAATAGACCTATATATATATACTTCAAGATGACATCACTCTGAAGTACTGCGTAAAGAATATCCCACATTCGCCCTTAGGGGGCGCTACAGGCCACGCCCTAAATTCCCATTTGCTGGTCAAACATGTTCTAATTTGGTACATTGATACTACAGGCCAACAGGAACCCACAAACAAAGAATTGCCCATATTCGCCATTAGGGGGCGCTACAGGCTATGCCCAAAATTCCCATTTTATGGTCAAAAATTTTCTAATTTGGTATATTGACACTACAGGCCAACAGAAATCCACAAACCAAGAATGTCTCACATTTGCCCTTAGGGGGTGCTAAAGGACATTCCCAAATTGCACATTTTTTTGTCAAATACTTTCTAATTTGGTACATTAATACTACAGGCCAACAGGAACCTACAAACCAAGAATGGCTCACATTCGCCCTTAGGGGGCGGTACAGGCCATGCCCAAATGTCAATTTTTCAAAGTGATTGTATTTCCACCCCATTTATTTAGTTTTTCTGAAACCTGGTGAACATACCTCATTTCTCATTGTAAACAAAAAACCCTACAGGATCCATAAGGTCCGGCATGATGGATTTTCCTGTACACTGAAAATGTTTAGTTTAGGATTCAGACAGAAAGACATGTTTTTTGGATTTTTTCATTGGGAGGGTTTAACCCCAACCCTCTATTGATCAATTTTAAATGATTTGCCATTTTGAGGAGGAATCGCATTGCTGCTTGCAGCTATATTTTTGAGTTGTTGCTGTGTCCATCATCCTTTGTTTTCCGAAAGCCACCAAGTGGAAATGAGCCCGGTAACTAAAGGCACCAGGGTTGCGGTGCCACCGGCTTGGGCCCGTCATCGCTGCTTGCAGCTTTAATATTTAATTGTTTTTAGTTTTTTCATTACAATAATGGGAATTTTGTTTTCACATAGAATATGATTTTCTGATTTTCTGCAGATTGGTAATGAGATTTTTTCACATTTGTGGTAATGAGAATGAGCATTTTTTTTTTTTGCATTACAGTAATGACAATTTGTTTTCTGTTACAATAATGAGAGAGATTTTTTTAACATTAAGGTAATGACAATATGATGTATTTTTTTTGCATACTGGCAGTGAGATTTTTCACATTGAGGTAATGAGAATTATTATTTTTTTTTGCATTACAGTAAGGAACTTCGTTTTGTATTACAATAATGAGAATGAGATTTTTGAACATTTTGTTAATGACAACTTGATTTCGCAAATGGGTAATGAGATTTTTCACATTTTGGTAATGAGAATGAAGTCTTTTTTGCATTATGGTAATGATAATATATTTTTTGCATACTGGTAATGAGATTGAGATATTTCATTTCAGTAATGAGAATTTGTTTTCCATTAAAATAATGAGAATGAGATTTTTTTTGCGCTATTCTAATGACTACCTTTTTTGGCATACTGGTAATGAGATTTTTAATGGCATACTGGTAATAAGAGATTTTTTTCTTGTAAAAAGAGTCTTTTTGCAATACAGTTTGTCTAATGAGAATTTGTTTTGAACTATAATCATAATAATGAGATTTTGTTACCACATTACGGAAATGAAAATAAAAATTTTCACATACTGGTAATTACATTTTTCATTACAGTAATGAGAATTTGTTTTACATTTCAATAACAATAACATTGCAGTAATCAGAACACCATTTTCACATACTGGTAATGACTGCAATGTGAGAATCAGCTTTTTATTTCATTACAGTAATAAGAATTTGTTGCAGAAATGTGTTTAGTATTCAATAACGTCACAATGCAAAAATTGTATCATAATGGTCCTAAGAATATGTTTTTTTTTTTCATCTTTAAGCAAAGCATAGTTTCTTATTTTATCATTTTGATTAGGGAAAGAACAGACATGTTTTTCATAGTTTTTGTGAGATTCACCCATCTGCTAATAGGCCTCTTAATCATTCCTGCCCTTTTCAGAACATGAGAGGTTAGATATTTGCAACCACTCCGTAATCTGTATTTTATAGTTGTCTGATATAGTTGCCATGATATATTTTCCCTGATAGGAGAAGTGATCAGACATGTCATGGAGTGTCAGTTTCAACCATTGCTGCTGTAAAGTCTTTCAGCGCTCCTCTACATTCACTGCACACTGCTGCATAGGACAAATAAATCAGTTTAATGAGACAAAAGCCTTATCCAGGTTATTAAATAAAAGAATTCATGGTTAAAAGGGTAGAGAAGTGCAAATTATTGGTTTTCAATGTTAGACAAAGCTGGCACTTTTATAAGCTATACGCCAGATGTGTAGACCAGTAAATCTGCCATTTTTATTGCAGTAACACCCATTTGTGGCAGAAATGTGAACTAAAGAACTATGCGTAAAGACAAAGGTCTTTAACAGTTATGTTCCCTTGTTGGTATATAGGGTTTTTGATCACTTTCTTTTTCTTTTTTTGGAAATGGGTTAATGACTTAAGGATGTCCAAGTTGTATAAGTATCTCTTGGGTTTATATATACAGTATATACTGCATGTATGTGTATGTGTATGTGTATGTATATATATATATATATATATATATATATATATATATATATATATATATATATATAAACTTTAACCTAAATCTAACAAGTAGTGTACTAAAAGCAAATCAAAGGTGAAGAAAACAGACATCCTTACCCTAAAACATAACGTAACCAATAGTCTTAAAAGCAAATGCGAGATGAAATGCACATTTTCTGAAGCAAGAAAATTGTCTTGTCACTTCTTTTGACACTTTCATCTCACGTGTCAACTAGCGTGCTTGACTGATCTCGAACTGCGAATTTCAGTGTGCAAAGTCCAACACTCAATCAGGTGACCTTCAGTGCAGTCTAATCACATTAGAATAAGTGTGTAAGTGTAAATAAGTCTGTAATACATGCGTTAAAATAGTAAAAGTGTTTTGATATCATAACATAGCAGTGTATGAGTAGTAGTGTGAAAAATAAGTGTTTATAAAGTCAAAATCAGCCATTATTCTCATGATTTGTGTGAAAGTGAATAAAACGCACAATTGCTGTAACACCTCGTGTGTTAATTTCACCAGGAAACTGCAGCGAAACGTTGAACGTGGCACGTAAAAGTCAGTTTGCAAAAAATGCAGTTATTGTAACGTTCATTCTTTGAGACTAGGTTGAACACATTATATTAACGCTTTATATTCATGTTGGTTCATTTATACCATTTTCATTTAAAGTTTTTATTTAATGACTCAAAAAAAAATTTTCCCATTTAATTTAAAATTTCCATTGGATTTTTTTCAAGACATGAAAAGTATTTGATATAAAAATTATATATTGTCCATGAATATCATTAAGTTTCCTGGAGTTTTAACATCTGACAACCTGAATTAACTTTGCCATGACCCATTTGAAAAGAGGTCTACAGGAGTCCTCTCTTTGATATTATTTTCTGTTTTGTGTTTTTCTGCAACATTTCTGAATTTGGATGGAATTTATTTGGAGGGAAATTGTTTTAAAAATATGAATACATTTTAAAACAACATATCTTCAGTACTGCTTAATTTGAATAAATGATAAAAAAAAAAGATAAAGCCAAACTACTCTTTTTCAAGATTTTCAAGATCTTTTTCTTCATTACAATCTCAGAATAAATCTTTTGTCAAATTATGCCCTCAAAAATTATCTAAAACAATGTTGTTTCTGACATTGAAAACATGGTAATAATAGAAGAGGTATTCAAGTCTGAATAAATAACTTACAATAAAAGTAAAGTCTTTCAAACATTGTGCTCATTCTGGTTGTGTGTAGCACCTGCCACACTGCACATCCTTCCTGAAGAATACCAAAGTTCAGAGGCTGAAGTTTATTCTTTATCAAGACAGTTTGAGCAGCACATTTTAGCATAAATTGTTTTTTTGAATCTGTCACAGTGAAATGCAGACTTTGCAAAGAGGCTGTTAGAGCCACTAGACCAGATAACTGCACACTTTTAAATGAGAAACTAGCAGAGCAGCTGGCTTCTATCCACTTAAAGATGAGAATGCAATAAAACTCCTGTCTTGTTGCCCTTGGACCGCTTTGTACTATAATACTGGGAATTTGAGATGGTTTTTGTTTTTCTTTGTAACAGGGTTGAAACAACAACGAACAGAAAGGGATGAAAGACTATCCTCACTGCCCCCAACATTGAAGTTGAAACAGAGAGAAACAAAGTTCTTTATTTGGGTGGTTTATACCAGTCATTGCTTAGATGGCACAGTTTGAATCTACTGTATAGCGAGGCATCAGTGAACATTTATTTATTAGTTGTCCAAACCTTTAAGACTTGGAAACACCCTCTTCAAACATTATATTAGAAACAGCACCTTGCTACGTTCACATATGAGCTGTGGATTCGCTGTAATCAATTGTTTTTATTCATCGTTTTAATTGATCAAAATATTTACCAACAAAGATAATATGTACATAGTATGTGCAGTCAGAAAACAGTTTATTATTTTTTTACTGGTTGTCTGAGTGTATGGACATAATATTGATTTGAGAGATATGGATTGGGCAGTTTTTGCAGCATGCACTTTTACATACTAGATAAAGTTTCTTCTTTTTAAGATTAGGATCCAAACTTGTTGCTTCAGACTAAATATTTTCCAAAAGAGAAATTCTGTCTCATCTTCAGAATTGAAGGAGAACGTCACGGTTACTGTTGTAACCTCCATTCCCTGAGGGAGGGAACGAGACATGTCGAATGAAGTGACACAAGGTATTGGGCGTTGCCCAGCCCGTTGCTCTGCAGATGTCTGCTAGGGAGGTGCCGTTGGCCAGTGCCCACGAGGATGCCACACTTCTCGTCGAGTGTGCTCGAACCCGCAAGGAGGCGGGCACGGCCTTGGTCTTGTAAGCCAGTGAGATGGCGTCAACGACCCAGTGAGCTAACTTCTGTTTGGAGATGGTGTTCACTTTAAGCCGTTCACCAAAGCAGACAAAGTGCTGCTCAGAACATCTTTAGCTCCGTAAGATCCAACAGCGGTGCTTACTGCCTACAGTGGTGAGTTTCAGCTTGTTGTTGCACAACCTTTCGGCTCCGAAGAAAAAATCTGACTGACAGACACACGCCCGCTTTCCTTTATACCTGTATGTCTGGGGGCGGGACATGCTAATTCTGTCGCCAATTTCTCATTCACCTTTTCTCAAGTTCAGAGGTATATGAGGCTCCCAAGGAAGACCTCTTGTGTCACTTCATTCACGACACAATGTCAAGAGAGTGACAGAAGGGAACACTATTTTGCTAACACAAAAAGAAATCCCCCTAAATCACTGCAGAAAAAACTATACAGCTTAACATCAAAAACAGAGTTGATGTGAAATGTTGTTTTTGTGGACTGCTCACATATTATACGGTGCTCTGAGAGCTGAAAACAGCAGCGCATCATGAGCACCATGTGTGCTGTGAGGATGTGATGCAACAGAGCAGCCCTCATTAACTCTGAAGTGGGGTGCTTGCAAACTATATACAGTATTTATTTAACACAACCTTTAGCAATTCACAAAGCTTATCTTATGGCTTTAAGAGACTTTTAATTTAGAGTCATATGGACTACTTTAATGGCACTTATGGTTATTTTATGTCATTTCTAGAGCTCTACAGTAGTGACTATGACATACACAGACATGCTGCTACACCTTGAATCAGATTCAATCACATTGGTGCTGGGGAAAAAAACCTCTTGCAGCACGCTTCTGTGAAACTGGCTAACCTGCAAACAACTGAGTAATTTAAATGTTAGACAAAGAGAATACACAAGATGATTGGCTAACAGATTACATGATCAAAGAACCTATTGGCTTGCTCAATGTAGAGTTCCAAAACTAAACTTAAAATAATTTAAATATTCTAAAATATGCAGTGAAATAGTTTCTTATAATTCTAATCACTCATGTATTTTTTTTTATTAGATCTTCCGACCAATCAGCAGTGGCTATAGCCCCTTTCCCAAGAACTCCTCCCCCAAGAGTCCAATTACCTGCAGCATGCCCTATAACAATGGCAACTCAAGACCTGTGTACAACAATCCAACTGGGCTATATTCACACAACAATGGCAACGGTGCCCTACCGAAGCAGATGGCATGCCTCGGTCTTTGCTCTCCAAACAGGTGTGTCATTTAAAGCAGGAAAAAAGTTTTTTGCATGATGTCAGTGCAGGCTGCCTCAGCTTGTTACAGGTCACATACACAACCACAAAAATTTTTGCTGGCCATGTTCACATGCCATGCACTTCTCGTTCAATACTGCGTTCAATCTAACTTCTGTAGCCAACACAAACTATTTCGGTCTTGCAATGGTACAGCTGCCAGAAACTGATATTTATGTTTCTCACAAGGCCGTGAAAAACATAGTGATTTATCAAGGAAGTGATCGTCAGGATTTTCCCATGTTGGAATTAAAAATGGTAATGTTAAAGCAATTTTTCCCTTTCTACTAAAAATTCTATCATAATGTTGCTCATGTTGTTCCAAACCTTTATGAGGTTCTTTCTTAAGGCTAATTTGTACATACGAAAATGTAAATTATAATGAAATGCACTGACATTTGTGTTCTGCTAAGGTGTTTTTGGTGGTATTTCACTGGCTTGCACACACCCATAAAATTGATTGAGGTAGGAGAATTCTCTGTCAAAGATTGTTGATGGTTGGTTAAAAATAATTACGGGTGTGGTTTGGACATGACGTTCTTTATTTATAATTACACGTGTCAGTTGAAGAGATTGTAGCTAGCTAGGTTATCATTTTACCGTTAAACATTGGTACCTTTGAAGACTGTCTCCTCTCAAGGTTGAGGTCACCCTCAATTAACAAATCTTAAAATAAAGACACATGTGGTGTAAAGGCAGGTTATGTTCACCTAGGGTGCTTCTCAAAGTTTGGCTTCTTCCATTTATATAAATTAGGATTTACACAGAACACAAAAGGAAATTATTTAATGAACATCTCAGGCTGACTTCTCAATGCAATGACAGTTGATATACGGACTTACTTAAAACTTAAAGCACTCAAAAGTATCATAAAAGATGTAAATGTGGCTTGTACTTGTGGTGAATAACAACTAATTTTCCAATGAAAAGTTAGACTTTTCATGAGACAACAAAATCTTGTTCTCAGTGGCACGTGTTCACGTGAGAACTTTGAATTGTTTAGCATTATAAACCAGTGTTTGGTGTTATCTGATTACAAAGTAATAAGGAAACTTTTCTCTAAAAAGTGTTTTAGAAAATAACTTCAAAGTCAAATTAAAATGAAATCCCTTTATTGTCACAACCATATACACAAGTGCAACAGTGGGTGAAAGTCTTGGGTGCGATTCCAAGCAACATAGCAGTATGACAATTACAATAATCATCTGGAGTTATAGTAAGTAAAGTAATGTGAGTACTTTTTGATAAAGTAATGTGTGTGTGTGTGTGTGTGTATATATCTATCAAGAAAGTAATCACCTTACTCATTACATTTATTTTAAGTTACTTCCTAAAACACTTTGGTAGACCAACAATGTGAAAATATCCCAGATTTCTCCCGAAGTAGATGTGTATATTTTTTCCTCGGTTTCAGCCATGAACCACTAATGAATTCATCAGGCAGCCGCAATGGGTTCGATACACAGTCAGATGTGTACAGGATGCTTCAGGACAATGAAGAACCGGCGTCAGCTCCCAAACAATCCGGCTCCTTTAAATACCTGCAGGGAATCCTGGAAGCCGAGGATGGAGGTTAGTTTTATTTATTTATTTCTCTCTTAAAATGTATATACAGTATATTAATAACACAGCCTGATCTCATGAACAATACATGACTGTAGAAACATTTTTCACAATGAAAATACATGCTTCAGTAAACATTTTTGTCGCAGTTTCTCAGTGAAATGTTCAGGGGGGGGAGCACCAAATGCGAGTGAAATGGTGCTGTAATAAGATGTGTTTTTTTGGTGAATATTAGATTGTGGTTTTAATGAGTAAACCATTCCACCCTAACCTAAAACTTGAAACTAAACTTAAGCAATAGTGTCCTAAAAGCAAATGAGAGTTAAAAAAACAGAAAACAGGGAAAAACTCACCCTGTGACCTTCATAGAACAGGGGAAGCAAGGGCACGAATCTAAAGGTGCCCTTATGGTCGTCCTGAAAAAAAGATATTACATTAAAATTGTAAAATAAAACAAAATTGACACGTTTGTTTGCCCATATAATCTTTAAGCTATTATGGTTAAACTTATTTGGCATACTGTCTGCGGTGGAGGGGCTCAAAGAAGCAGCTTCAACTCAAGCTCTGAAGTACCCCCCCAAAAAATGCAGAAGGAGTTTAGGACAGCAAGTTGAATGTAAAGGGTTTGGATGCTTAGAGTTTGAATTGATGAAGATGATTATTTGGTTTGGAAGTACGGAAGAACCCCCCAAAAGGAATCAATTGAAAGGGATGAAGATATATGGCGAGGGATGGAGTTTCATGCTGGGACGCACTTCGTGCTGTGTTTTTCTATTTGTAGACAGGCGCGAGTACTGCAGTGGCAGTGTCAACTGGGGCTGTGTCAAATTAGAAAGGCTTACGCATCTCGCCGCTGTGTTTATCGACCTGGAGTCGTGAGCAGGTGCTGCTGCTGCTTAGGCTGGACCGGCATCTCCCTACTATGTCCACCACGTGGAGCTATGAACGGGGTACTGCTGCAGCAGTATTATTTTGAAAGGATACAGGAGCTGAGTTTGGAAAGCATGTCCCAGCGATGCGTTTGCACGAAAGCTGTGATTGAGGTACTGCTGTGGCAGTGAAAGGCAGGAAGCTCATGGGAGCTGAATTCAGATTTTGTAAGCTGGGACGCATCTCGCCACTGCGTTTATTGACCAAGAGTCATGAGTGAGCACTGCTGCGGCAGTGACACTCTGAAATTGCTCCTGTGGGAGCAGCCTTTGGACTGGAGGATTTAAAGTAGTAGAGCTGGAATATGTCCTGCCGCAGTGTCCATGACATGGAGCCCATGAGTCAAAGGTACATGTGCTCTCAGCTGACCAAGCATTAATTTGGTGTTCAGATAGGCCTTTCTGGGTGGCTGTAGTAGCGGCCCATATACAGAAGGAAGGGGAAGAGGAATGTTCAGGGAAGAGAAAACGATCAGTTGAGGATGATTTTTAGATTTTTTTAAAACCATTGTCTAGATGCAGGGAGGTTTTTGTCGTGAACAAATAGAGGGTTGAGCAGAGAGGTTATTTGAGGGTATGGCTGAATGGGGGTTGGTAGATTGAAAATAAAGTGAATGTCTGTGTTTCAATTGATCAGTTTTACTCTGTTTGATGTTGAAACGGATTGTGTCATGGTTTAAGAATTGAAAGTCTGAGAAGGTGGGATGGATGGCTGGGTTGAAAGTTGATGGTGAGTTCTGAGACTCTGAGGAAGCTGAAGAAAGCCAAATTGAACATGGCGTCTAGGGTTCTTGTATTGTTGGGGGAAACTAAACCAGAGCGAAGAGTAGCAAGGCATTTGCTTTAGATGTTGATGGTTAGTGGTTGTCTGGTGTCGGGACGGATGGTATTCGTTTTTTTGTAAACCTATGATAAGGAGATATATCTGGGGGTTTGTAATAGTAGGGTATTGTTGTCCATGGAAGAAATTATGCCACTGAGGTAGACTTTGATTGTTCCTGGATGAATTGATTTGGTATTATGGAGGTAAGAGATGAAAGAGGATTTGGAGAGGAGGGAAAAAAAAGTTGTTTGCTTGGGAACTCCAAGCTCTCCAGTAAATTTGGAGTGTTCTAGGAGAGACAGCTTGTTATATTGAACCCATAGAAAGGGTTTGTAGATGTCTAAGAAGGTGGTCTAAAGGAATTTGAACTCTTAATAGGGAGGAGTTGGGTTGGTGTCTGCTTCCGCAGCCAATGTTCTGAATTTCTGAAAGAGAAAATGGGATAAGGCATTAGTGATTTGATTTTGGTGACATGGAATATGATCGGCTTTGATGATGAATTGGTTGCAGGCAGAAATCCAAATAAGTCGTCTCAGAAGGGGCATGATTTTGGAGCATTTGAACAGCCTTTGTAATACAGTGGACGGTGGATGAATTATCACAATGGGACAAAATGTTTTTGTTGACCATTTGGATCCCCATAGATGGGCTGCTATGAGGATGGGATGCATCTCAAACAGGGTGGCCAGGTTGCGGTGAACCAACATGCACATAGCATAATTTAAGTGGCCTAGGAGAGAAAGAAAATTTCGCTTTTCTGTAATGGTTGCTTCTAGCAGATTGGATGCAATGGTGATAATTCTGTATTTTTTTTCTTTGGGAAGGGAGGCTTGGAATTTTGGAGGAATTCCTGTGATGTAGATGGGCCTGAAGTTTTCTTGGGAGAGAGTGGAACTCTAAGTTCGGAGAAGAATTTTTGGACAGTTTTAAAATGTTTTGCTGCAGGAAAATGGCTTGTAAAAGTGCTGGTAACGGAGAAGGGTTGATGAGAGCTGGATTAGCAACAGAACTATTTTGAGCAGTCGCTGTATTTGGCTGGGAGGGAAAATGGCGGATGAGGAAGTGTGAGCGTCTGCATCTGGATTAGCTCACTGTGAACGAGAGTGTCCTGAGCATCGAGATGGGAGGGAGATAGAGGTGAATGAGAGCTGAGTTTTGCTCTTAGGAAGTTTTGGGGAGTTTTTTGGATGTTTGAATGGTTATGGGATCTCACAAGAAGTTTGTATAGTTTAAATTTTGAAGATCTGCAGGAGAAATAGGTTCGGAACTGTAGAGGGCTTGACGTAGGCTGTTGACAGAACATTTTGAAATGGGGGGACATGATGGCGTAATGGTGAGAGTATGAGGAGATGAAGTCCAGGAAGATGGGGAACGAGACGTGGTTAAATCTGGCTGCCTTGGAGGAGGGGAGAGCAGTCTTCTGGAGTGTGGTTTGTAGGAGCTCTGGATTTTGCAGCTTGAATGCTCAGAAGGGGTATCCGTGCTTGGAAAAGGAGGATTCAATCTTGCATGAGAGGAGATTGTTGGTGACTCAGCAAGAAAAGAGAGTTCCTCGACTGACGGGAATAGCTGGATTTCCAGGAGGTTGGGCATGTTTCAGGGATGGAACAACCAGATGCTGGAAATAGCTGAGACCGAAGAGAGGTAACCAGCTGCTTATATACTCTGTTAATTGAAAGATTAGATGGGCTTGCTCCTCCCAAATTTACGTTTAGGAATTTCATTTAAACTCTTGTAATAATCTCACAATAGCAGTAATAATGTGTTACTAGGAGGCTTCTTTGTAAATTGTGGGTGTATTAAAGAAAATAAAGTGTAGGTGCCTTTAACAGCGCATGCTACAGCAGATCTGGGGCGGATGGGAGCGTTCACATCATTTTCAGTGATAGAAATGTAATACGCCTTTTATAGATTACTGACATTAACTGAAGAAGCTGTCTGATTGAGGCAAAGACAGTTTTTTTTTTTTTTTGTTTAAACTAATAGTCTAATCTCTATCAGAAAAATACCATGGTATTACCATTTTTGGACATGTAGGCTACCCATTCAAAACCATGATGACGAGGTCAGAATGGAAGTAGCAGAGATAAAATTATAAAGTGAGAATGCTGAGATGAGAAAAGTGAAAAGAGCGATGAGACAAGAAAAAGATTAGAGCCCTATAACAAAAAAAAAGACACTGTGCCATTACCAGGGTAATACCATGGTACTGAATGATTATATTCATATTTCATGATACTGTCATAGTACTCCAAGAAACTTCAAAAGATATCATGGTTTTATTATGTCACATGTCAAAAACATGGGATTATCACAGACCATGTGTGAAGAAAAAAAAGTGTAAAATATGGTGCTTTTTGTGAATATAACAGAATAGGATATTATTTGTCCAAAATTAAATAAGGGATAAAAATATGTTTATAATACAAGAAAAATGCTTAAATACTTAAAAAGAAAAGAATAAGTAAAGTATATATAAGTGCTTCTCTTTAAAAAAAAAAAAAAAATAATAATAATTAATAATAAAATTAAGGGCCTTTTTTTAATCCCTTCACCCCTATCACTGCTGATGTCTGTGCATGCCGCTATCTTTAACTAATTAACAAATTTTCTGAAGCAACCACGTTATTTTGTGTTGCTTCTATTACACTTTTGTCATAGGGCTCTAACCGGCTTTCCATCAAACACAACCGTACACCTACTTCATTTATCATAGTTAACATGCTTTTTTTTAAGCTTCACATACAAACTTGCATTCAGAACACTCGCCCACATTAATCTTACTGTCTTTATATCTCAGTCATATTCTGTTTTGTTATCATTGTTATCATAATCTTGATGAATGCATGAGCGCACTCCACACAGAAAGGATAAATATGTTAGAGAAATATAAATCTTGACAAGAAGTGATCAAGTCAAAATAAAACGGCGTTCGCATAAGGGTATTCAACAAAAATAAAATGTTGGGCGAGACTTGATTGTAACCATCAGGAATAGATTGGATCTTGAAAAGTGATCTATATATGAAAGGTCCTTGAATGGAAGGAGTTGAAAAAGGGGAAAATATTACTTTGTGTCACATAAGCCCAAAATGTGTTTTTTCAGAGGCAAAACAAAAAGAGCCATATCCCATGGAAAGCCTCCTAGGCCAGCACTATACTTCTGTCCTACCATCTCTCACATGCTAAAATAAACCAGAATGAAGACACAGGGCTTAATGCTCAACTGTTTAAATGTGTAATTAGAGGTATTTGTCAACAGGTTTGAAGTTGCCCCGGCAAGTGATTGGGAGTAACTCAGAGTTAACAATCTCACTTTTAAAAAACAACAGTCAGATAGCTGAGGCCGGTGCCATTGTCAAAATGTATCCGTAATTGTTCTGCCCATAAAGGGATCGATCACCCAAAAATGAACATAGACAGTATTATATAGCTCCAAGCAGCATTTACGGGTCCAAGCAAGTAGAAACATTCCCAAGCGAAAGCTAAGTAAAGTGAAATAAATAGGATATTAGCATCGCCAGTGATAATTTCTGGCAAAGCAGTTTAAAGCTGAAGTGTGTAACTTTTTCATTGTTAAAATACTTACTCCAAACCCAGCTTAATATGCAGAGACAACTAGAAGTAATCCATATGTAGGTTAATTTTCTTGAAAAATGTAAACCCATTACACAGGTATCTTTGTTTTGAGTCACACGTCTAGATCTACACAACAACTTTGAATCGACCAATGGTTTGAGTTGGGGTGGGACTATCTGTTTGTTTGATCAACAGAAGACAGTACCGAATTTGGGAAAGCTCTTTTTAAAACAGTTTATTTTCACAATTCTATTGGGTGGTGCAGATAGTAAACACTCTTTAACACTAGAACTCCCGGAATTCTATAACTACTAGAATGGCCATAGCGGTCATTCTGACCGTTCATACTAGACTGTACCAAATGTATTTTTTTCATGTCATATTTACATTTGAAACTTCTATTGAGGTTTTAGAATGAAGCTTAGTGTCTGCCGTCATATTTTATGATGTCATCACCCTAAAAAATTTAAAAATCCTCGAACAAAATCCTCAATTTGAATAAAATACAGGATTAAATGGAGCACGGAGCGCCAAGTGAACGCAGATAGGCCTACATAATACGATCTTTTTTGTAATATATAATAGTGCTAGACTATACATATATATATATATATATATATATATATATATTAGCTGCTGGACTGCCCCGGAAGGTGCGTGCCTCGCAAGTTTTTTCACCACAGTGCAATTGTTTTGAAAGTCTAAACGCCAACAAACATGGATGGAGGCAGAATATTTCGTTAGATAAAAATATGTTGTGAATTTTGGAAATCATTACATCTATCTTTTTTCAAAACATGTTGACTTTTGGACTTTACAACGCTCTGGAGTTATTGGAAATGTTTGAACATGAATCGGAAACAATCTGCAGCCACCACTGGAATCAAAATCCATGAATAAATGAATCTGTTATATTAATAATAAACACCAGGACACGAAATTTAAATTCTAATGAATGTGAAAATGTATTAGTTCATCGACAACCACAGAACCTGCTAATGTAGCTAATTACAGATACAAATTTGATTGTTTATATTCTATTATTTTCTTTGTAAATTAAAAACAAATCAATACAATAGCTTATAAAAATATCAAAAATGTGTATTTCAAGGCATAGTAAAAACCTTAGACATGTATGAATCACATATAGGCCTAACCCAAAATGGCCAAAATGGTTAATAAAGATTATGAACATTCGCTAAACTGTGGGAAAACAAACTGATTTAGAAAGCAATATTTGTTTTACAGCGAGCAAAAATATCATGCTGTAAAACTATAATGAATATATTATGCTGTAAAATCATTATGAACTAATTTTTGGTTGTTTTGAGGGCAAACGCCACACATCATTCACTGTGACGCTTGTGGATCGATTACTCACAGTCAACACAGTTACTCTCTACCTTCCACGTGCAGCTCCCACACACAACCTTTCGACATTTGTCACAAGTGTCCTTAGTTTTGTTTTTCTTGCAGTTTCTCCACACTTGGCACTGCCTTCCCTTCTCCATCTGCAGCTGCTTCTGCCTGTGTCCACACCTGGGATCAGCTGTGTGGCTTTTGCTCTCATATGGCCGTAGCGAAGTTCATTTGCCAGTCGCGTTATGAAGTTCCTCCGTGACATTCTCTCATTTGTGCATTTCTTGAACATGATGGAAGCATTTATCGCAGCCAGGTCAAGGATATTATAAAACACAGCCACTGGCCATCTACGTGTGGGTGCTTTCACATTGTATTTCATCGCCATTTGAACTAGCGCATCTACTCCGAACTTGGTTCTGTTGTAGTGTCTGGTTTAGCCTTTTGGCCACTTGTGATGGCAACAGCTGCATGGACAGTGCTTTCCTTCTTTTGCACTGATAGACTGTGAGCTTTGCATTGTCACTTCTCAGCACCTCCGTGGTGAACAGCGCCCTTTGTTAGCAAACGCTGAAATGCGAGCAGTCAAAATGACCGTTATGGCCATTCAAGGTAGAAATGCTCAGTTTTGAAATTTTAATAAAATAACAATGTTAGAATAAAATATACACATTTAAGAAAAGTCATGGTCCTATGGTTATATGGGTTTTATTTCAACAAAGATATTACATTGCAAAATTTAAAAACGGTCAAAATGACCGCCGTGGGAGTTCTAGTGTTAAAAGCGATAAGAAGAATTCCTTATAACACTATACAATTGCTACTAACTTTTGTCTAGTAGGGTTTGATGACCCCAAACTGCTCATGTAGCCTCGGGGCACGGTGATGGTATAAGTGTTGGAAAGATACAGCCTCACTTCCTGTTCGGGGTTCTCGCTGTCACATTTGTGAGGTCATTTCTCGGCAACTCTGCAAATATCACAAATTCAAATGATAACTTTGTGTGACATGGTCTGGAGTTCATATAAGAGAAATTTTGTTAGGATTGCAAGCCAATGACACACCAAGTTTCATCTAGATACGGTAAATCGTTCGAAAAGAAATTTCAGTTTCCAAAGCGCAATATGTTTTACATAGGAACACTAGGTATAATTCAACTCTGTATTGCTCAAGGAATCTAAAGAGACAATTCCCATGACATTTGGCCAAACTATTCATAAGTTATAAGGGTCATGTCAGGATGAGCCTGCAGGAAGGGTACCACATGAGGGAGCAGGATGTCTTCCCTGTAACGCACAGCGTTGAGATTGCCTGTAATGACAACAAGCTCAGTCCGGTGATGCTGTGATATACCACCCCAATCGATCCTGCTCCAGAGTACAGGCCTCAGTGTAATGCTCATTCCTTCTATAATAAATGAGAGTCGGACCATCACCCCTGGTGAGACAAAATGTAGCTTGTCAGTGAAGAGCACTTTTTGCCAGTCCTGTCTGGACCAGCGAAGGTGGGTTTGTGCCCATAGGCGACGTTGTTGCCAGTGATGTCTGGTAAGGACCTGCCTTACAACAGGCCTTTACAATCTTGGCCCCTAATAACAGTTCTGATAAAGCAAGTGCAGATATCAAGATTTTCAGTGAATAATTACTTAAATTTGGGTATGTTTCTCACACAAAGCTGTCTCCAATACTCATCCTTGCCATTTCATGATAAAAAAAAAATTACCAGCACATTATAATTATTTTTATAGTGTTTTGCAGAAGAATGAATGTCATACAGGTTTAGAATGACATGAGGGTAACTTATTAATGACAGTATTTTCATTTTGGGGAAAATTTTCTATCTCTCTAATAACAGATTTTTCTTCAGACAGCATCAAGAGTCATTTTCTTCTCTGAGCTCATGATCTGCCAGGACTGGATTTAGACTGGGTTTGAAAGAGAGGCAATAGGAGGCCTTGGCAGCTGTAGTCCATACTTGACCCAGTGCCTCTACCCCAGCCAGGCCCTGTAGCTAACACACACCCACGATTTTCAGTAATGTCTACGTGGTGAATAGTATCTGACCTGGGATTGATGTGTGAAGAGCATTAATTTAGTCCAGCTCTCATTTCTGGGACAGCTGCTGAAGGCATTTGTTTTCTGATCTTGGGTATTAAGAGATTTCTTTGAGGCCAAACAAACCTTAGTAAAATACTGTAGTTGGATGTGCTGTTTAAAGGAATAGTTCATCTAAAAAAATTATATTGTATATATTGTCATTATTTACCAACAATTATGTCTTTCCAATCCTGTATGCTGTAATTTTTAGAGAAATTTTTTAGAGAAATTTTTCACGTAGCTATATATATATATATATATAATATATCTCTCGAGCATATACTAAAGGGAAAGCCACACAGTGGCTACACATCATATGTGCTATGACAGATAGGTTTAAATATGCTTTAAGAGAAGGTTAAGAGAATGCAGAGTGAGAATATTTTATCATTCATTTGGCTGGACAATTAAAAAACTTTGAAGCCAGTTTTCTCAGTATTATTGTTGGCGCAGTTACTACATTTTGGCTTTGTAGGGCAGCATATACAGCACAAAACATAGGCAATTACAATGCCCTCTTTTGAGGTCATGTCTCATAGTTCTGGGTAGATTACTTCTGAAATGTAATTCAATAATTTAATTGTAATTAGTAACAATATGTCAGATTGTTTTTGTGTAACCTAGTCTGATTACTTTTGGATTACTCATTGAAAGTTTTGATGAAATCAATCATTTTAAATGTATTTAATCCCAATTAACACTTGAACAACATTGAACATTTGTAAACAAAAAGCATCTGTGGCAGCGGGAGCATGGTCAAGCGCCCGTCCGAAGGGAGAAAGCGGTAAAGGTGCTTGCACCTGAGCTAAATCATGTCTAACACCTGTCTCTAATTTCAGTGAGCACGGGGAGAGCGGATAAAAGAGCCACAGCCCCGCCAGTCGAGAGAGAGAGAATCACGCCAGTCCAGTGTTGGCCTCAGAGAGAGAAATTCGATTACTGATTGCATGTCAAAAGTTTATGTTCTCCCCACATTATTATTTGGAATTAAAAAGCCTTACCTTTGCGTTCATCCCCGTTTCCGTGTCCTCCTTCCTCTTCGGAGAAGCCGAACCTTTTCACACTGGTGCCGAAACCCAGGAACATTAAAAGATTTGCAACCGTTACGTCCATGGAGAAGGGTCACCCCGTAGAGTCCTCCCAGCTGGCCGAAGTCCTCCAGTCCCTCGCTAGTCTACATCAGAGCCACCAACAGTCCCTGCTTGAGCTCAGGCAGGACCAAGATTGGCGGTTCTTTGAGAACATGCGGGCTCAAGCAGAGGATCGTCTCGCCATCCGGAGCCTGCTCAGCCAGGAGGCCACACCAGCCACAGCCGTGACCCCGGACACCCACGCCATGTTGCCCCCTGCCCGTTACAGAAGATGGGGGCGGGTGATGATACAGAAGCGTTCCTCAATTTATTTGAGCGAACCGCTGAGATTTGGGGCTGGCCGCAGAGTCAGTGGGCAGCCCGCCTTGTTCCCCTTCTGTCCGGGGAAGCCCAACTCGCGGCTCAACAACTGCCGGCATCAAGCCTCCTGGCCTATGCGGACCTCAGAAGAGCCATTCTGCAACGGGTTGGTCGGAGCCCCGAGGAAAGCCGTCAACACTTCCGGGCTATGAAGCTGGAGAAGTCCGACCGCCCGTTCGCCTTTGCCCAGCGGCTCCGTGATGCCTGCGGGAGGTGGCTGCTAGTGGGGGACCGCGACGTTGAGGGGCTTGTCGATCAGGTGGTGCTGGAGCAGTTCTTTTGAGAAATGACCGGATTCTCTCGGTTACGTCTTGCGCGCCAACATTGAACCCACAAGCGAGCAAAATGAGTAAGAAACAGATGTTTTTGGAAAGTTTCTTTGCGAAGGGGAAAAGGCCCAGTGAAGAGACCGGAGAAGAGCCCACTTCCAAGAAAAAGAAAGCTTTTAACAGACAATACCAGGAGTCCTACTTGAAATATGGATTTATCCCGGTAGGTGATTCCCACATACCAAGCCCGCTCTGCATAATATGCGGCAACCGGCTCGCTAATGAGGCAATGAAGCCTTCAAAACTGCTTCGCCACTTGGAGACCAAGCACCCTGGATTAAAAGACAAGCCCCCTGGAACAAAACAACGGAGTAGACTGGGCATAAGCAACACACTTCGGGTGTCATTGTCTCCCATCACTCCCAGATGGGACCGTCTCGTTGCAGAGAAACAAGCTCAGGGCTCCCATTGATTTGTCATTATCGTGAGTTAAAATTTTCATGAAAATAAAATCTTCTTTATATTCGTTTTTGTGGCGTCTCTGTATCTTATTTTGAAGGGATGTTTAAACGTTACCATAGCGACCAGAGTCAGAGAGCGTTAGGGCAGTGGTCGAGAGGAGTAGAGCTTGTGAGTCTTAGCGGGCACACCAACATGCAGAAGCCTTATCTGACGGTTCAACTATGGCTATTCACATTCGTCATGCATATCGCCCCCTACTGGTCAGGGAGAAAAATATCAAGCAAAAAAGGACTTAAATATTGAACTGTTTCTCACCCTTGATCATATCACTTCTGAAGATGTGGATTAAAACACTGGAGTCATATGGATTACTTTTATGATGCTTTTATGTGCTTTTTGGAGCATAAAAATTTTAGCACCCACTCACTTGCATTGCATGAACCAACAGAGCTGAAATATTCTTCTAAAAATCTTTGTTTGTGTTCTGCTGAAGAAAAAGTCAAACACATCTGTGATGTCAATGAGAGAATTTTTACTTTTGGGTGAATTAAATGGGTCAAAAGACATGACACTATGTAGAAGATAATGAGAATGTGCTTGCATTTTTAATAGAATTTAGGTAATTTAGTAAATTAATAATAGGGATTGGACTATTTATTATCCAGCTTTGAAATCAATAATGAGAGAAGGTCTATAGATAAGATCTAGTTATGTACGATATGTACCTCCTCACAATTATAAATGAGAAGGTGTGGCCTTAACCTATGACATTTGCTTTTTTGCCGGGGTGTATTTGTATGGTGCAAAAGCACAAAGTTGCATGTGAACGACACCTCTGAAAAGTTTGTTTGCAACATTTGTTTTTACAGAGTGCCTAGAATTACGGACAGGTGGATGAGGGCTTGTTTAAAACACTTAAAACATTATTTTTGAAGTAGGCTGCAGATACAAACAGCTCTGCTTTTATTTGTGCATTAATTTGGAAAGTTAATTTACAGAAACTACATGCCCTGTGTGTATTTATGGATTGTATTATGCACTTTTAATGCAGAGTATCAATTTCGGTGGCTACATGCACATATGGCTAAATGATACAGAGAATGATTATTAAAATACTTTATATTAAGATATTTATGTTTATGTTTATATACATAACCTCCAAGTGCTTCTCATTGTTGGATGTACAGTCTTTTTCAATGGATACTATTTTTTTAAAGGCAAAGATTGTATTGCTCTGTTATTTCAAAAGTTCAAATGCATGATTGACCCCTGTATATGGGTACAGTATATCAATTCATTTGTCACTATTTGACTTTCAGGGATATCTCCAGTAGAAAGACATGCAGTAAGAGGCTTGTGTTCTCCAGTCAAATCTCCAGGGCCAAAACAGGGCAGCCCCATCAGCACTCCTGTCACGACCATCCCTCGACTACAGAAGCTGCCCCAGTGCACGCACTGTGCCAATGGCATTGTGTAAGTGTGTCAAACAGTGCTACTTATCAATTTGTCTAAATGTTTGAAACAAACAGCGCTTGAACCATTTATTGTAAGTACCAGTTCAGTTGATCCAGTTGAACTAGTTTCAATGGCTATTACTATCACTCTTACTTACTGTAAATAAAGAGTTTAACAGCACATGCTACCAGCATACAATACATGTATAATACAATAGGTACAATATTTAATTATCGAATGAAACTAGACCTGCTGCAACAAGTGCCCACACCCCTTTGCACCGGTGATCCAGGTTAGAGGGTGACTGATATATCGGTTTTGCCAATTAACCACCACCGATAACTATTAGTTATCTGCAAAAATCCACACCGTTAGTTTTTTCCCCGTTGCGTCCAGTGCTGGAATGGCTGGGAAGGTTCCGCAGTCATTATTCAGTATAAGAGCAGCCTTCTGGTGGCAAAATAAAAACTAGATTTTCACTGATGCCTTGTGGTGTTTGTTTTGACACATGAGACTACACACTGCATGGAGTGGAACACTTCAGATAGAAAATATATGTATACAGTACACTACAGTAAACGTTGTCATATCATATAAAGTAATTCATTTGTTTACTAGATCTGCTTCATTAGTAGAGTACAGCATTATGTTTACCGACAAGGCTGAGAGGACACTAACATTAAAGCTAACCTCAAGCAGTTAGAACAATGTGACAAAAATACACGCAAGTCCCACCCAAATGTTTAAATGTCATGTCAGCAGGTACTGTCCAACTTAGTTATCGGTATCTGTGAAATTCACTATCGGTCCACCTCTAATCCAGGTATTACTGTAAAAAAAAATGTTGTTTGGTTTGACAGTTATTCATTTACATAGACAAAGTAGTAGCTGTCTGCTAAATTGGACCTAAACCATGCTAACGCAAGTCCACAAATGCCAACATAATTCTCTAGCATATTCAAGAGAATGTTGTGATTTATCATGTCGAAGGCAGCACTAAGATCTAAAAGCACTTGAAGTGAAATGTAGCCGCGATCAGATGATGAGAAAGTTATTTGTAACTCTAAGTGCAGAATATCTGGTTCTGTTGAGGCTTTATTCCTAACAAATTTAGCTACAGTACTGAATAAACACCTAGGATTGTTGTGGTTATTTTCTATGAATTTGCTCAAATATGCTGACCTGGCAGCTTTTAGTGCTTATATGTATTTACAGACAGTATACTTCCATGCACTGCCATATACCTCTAATTTTGTATTCTTCCATTTGCACTCCATTTTCCAAGCTGCTGTCTTGAGAACATGAGTGTGATCATAGTACCATGGTGCAAGGGTTTTTTCTTTAATTTTCTTTAATTGAAGGGTGCAACACTATCAAGAGTGCTAGAGAAGAATGTATTTATATTTTCTGTTATTTAATCAAGTTCTTCTGGAATTTGGGGTTTATTGAGTGTATGAGATAGCTCTGTAAGTTTAGTAGTGAAGCTGTCTTTAGTGGTCGAAAGAATAGATCTACCTGAACGATAGCATGGTGTAGATTGAGGAACATTAGTTGATCGCAGCAAACAAGAGACGAGGTAATGATCTTAGATTTCATCGCTCTGCAGAAGATTTCTATAGTATCAACATCAACTCCATATGACAGAATTAAATCTAGTGTATGATTGGCAAAGAGTTGGTCCTGTCACATTTTGTCTGACTCCAAGAGAGTTGAGAATATTGCTAAATGCTAATCCAATGTGTAATTTTGAAATTACATGTAAATGTTGAAGTCACCAACAATTAAAGCTCTATCTACAGTAACTACAAGATCTGATAAAAATTTGCAAATTCAAAGGAAATCAGAATAAGGACCAGGTAATCTATATACTATAAATAAACGTTTTTTATTTATTTACATCTAATGGTGTCACATTAAGCATTATTAGTTCAAAAGACTTACATTTATATCCTGTCCTCTGAGCAACACCAAAATTGTCAATGTAAATTGTAGCAAAACCTCCTCCTCGGCCCATCAGACGAGTCTCATGTTTATAACAATAACCTGGGGGAGTAGATTCATTTAAACTAATATATTCATCCAGTTTAAGCCAGGTTTCAGTCAAACAGTTCGCATGCAAACTCTGATCTGTAATAATTTAATTTACAGTTAGTGCTTTGGTAGAAAGAGATCTAAAGTTTAGTAGCCCTATTTTTAAATGACATTTATCTTTAATTTTTATTTTTTCAAGTTTGACCTTAATTTTTTTCTAAATTATTTATTGAGAGTTTTGTGTTTGGTAGTTGGCGAAGAGACACAGTCTCTATATGATATGTAGTGTGTAGTGTGATGTCTCAAGGCAGCTTGCAGATGTTCAGATTAACCAGTTTGTCATTACTAGAGAGGAGAGCAGCACCTTCCCTGGAGGGATGGAGTCCGTCTCTCTTTAGCAGGTCAGATCTACATCTATTCTTCAGACACCACTCAGACATCCAGCTATTCAGTGGCACAAATCTTCTATAAACAGGGTTGGGAGGGTTACTTTTTTAATGTATTCCACTACAGATTACAGAATACATGCTGTAAAATGTCATTTGTAATGTATTCCGTTAGATTACTGATGGTCAGTAAAGTATTCTAAATACTTTGGATTACTTCTTCAGCACTGGTAGATTTTTTTTTTTTCACTTGTTTTGACTATAAAAACTCCAGTACAGTAAGACAAAATACACTTGTTAAAAATACATTCTCGTCATGTGAGAGAGACATGTCCGTTAACGATCTCTCTCTCACGTACGTCCTCCGCAGTCGGCCTATAACCCTCTCGGAGGCTTGATTAGCCTAATACGGGACTGGGCGTGTTGAGTCACGAGCCAGCCCCGCCCTCCACCGTGCCACAGTTGATTATTGTCATTTGTATATGTCTCGTCACTGTCATGACTGCTATGTTGCTCGGAAATGCACACAAGACTTTCACCTACTGTGGCACTTGTGTACATGATAGTGTGACAATAAAGTGATTTGAAGAGCCTTCCACGTCGCCTCCCAGAGCTCCGTCTCTCGAGCCGCCTCCAGAGTTCTCCATGGCTCTGCCTTCTACGACTCCGACCTCCTTGGCTCCACATTCCACAGCTCCGCCCTCTTTGGCTCCGCCTTCCACGGCTCCACCCCCAGAGTCCTCCTTGTCTCCGCCTTCCACGGCTCTGCCCCCAGAGTCCTCCTTGGCTCCGCCTTCCACGGCTCCGCCCATGGAGTCCTCCTTGGCTCCGCCTTCCACGACTCCGCCAACAGAAAACTTCAAAATAAGAGTCCATGAAAACAAGTGCAGACAGAATGTGACAGTAATCCTGTTATATGTATTTTTTTACTCCCCAACCCTGTCTATAAACCTTATCACCACAATGAGCAGGGAGGGGGCCAGAGCATATTACAGTGTCTGATATTGTTTAGTCATTGATAAGAGTTTAGAACATTACTTACAGTTATAAGTGCTTAATAAGTTATATGGATCAACAAATCAAAAACTTAAAATGCCCTAATTTGATATTTATTTCACAATGCAGCATAAATAGACAATTATAGTGAGATTAAAACAAGGGAAATTGTCATTTTGCTGCTGTTTGCTTTGTTTATATTCATTACTGTAATGTCTTGACTTATTTGTGTTGTCACTTTCCTTGTCACGTTGATGTCAAAAGAATGGTGCTACTCCAACTTCTGTTCCAGTGTACCTAGTCCTTCATGCCTTCATTCTCATTCACAGCATACTGTATATCAGTGTTTCCCAACAGTTTTTCTACCACGGCACACTTTTTATGACTAAAGAATTCTATGGCACACAACCATCCCACACTGGCTAACAATCATCAATATTTTTCCTTTCCTTTTCAAGAACTTGTCCATGTTTTCTGTCCGTCTTAGTAGCGAAATGTTTGAAATTCGGCTTTGCGAAAAAAAAAAAAAAGTCACATACAGTTAGTCTTTATCATCGTCCGTCTTTTTGACAGACAGGGTCGTAAAAATTCCGTCATAATCTATTATTACCCGCAGATTAATGTTTTTTTTTTCCCACGCAGTGACAGGCCACTATAACACGACATATGATCAGCACAACATTTAAAAAAAACGGATATGATTAAAATATGAACAAAAGACAAAAAATTAACTGAACTCAGTTGACAACTCAAATCTTCCTCCTGGTCTGTATCGATTTAAACAGGGTGCTTGCCTGTGCATAATCAAACTCATCAAGGGAGACTGATGCTGAGGCAATTGTCATTAGATTTAGCATCTTTGCCTCGGACAGATGACTTCTCATGGCTGTTTTAATTTGGTTCTGGAGGCTGAATCCAGTGTCAAGCAACGCATTGCCCTCCACATGACAAGAGATTCAGAGAGCATCACAGAGGAGTAATTTTATGAGTTTGCCACGTAAAAAAGCGGGATGTGTGCACAATAAACATTGAAAACAGGTATTTGGAAGAGAGAATAAAAGCTTGCAGTTGCTTTTATAGCAGAAAGTAATAAAAGGACTCGTTTACATTTAGGTTTAAGCGTTTTCTTGGTGAATTTAAATTAGTTCAATAAGTGGGGTCTCTGATATTCGTAAACGATAAGGTAATTTTTAATTGAAAGAAATTATGAGACATTCAATGTCTCTTCGCAAATCTGGACAGTTTTTAAATATTTCTTGTTGCTTAGTACTCTCAAAGACATTATTGGTGAAGCAAAAACGTGTGTGTGAAAAACACTTTGGTGTGATGTCACTTCATAGACTTCAATGTATACTGCAGCACTGACACGAGTCATGTGAAAGACCCTTTATGCGTATAAACATCACTCACTTTTGCACATTAATCATTGTTCTTCAAAAGCACAAAAGTGATCGATTATGGTTTCAAAACGGCGAATTTCTCCAAAAGGTGAGGAGTTTGGATCCCTGAATTTATTAATATTTTTTTTTCATGCATTTATTTATTTTTAATAAATATTTATGGAATTTGATCATTTTCAACGGCACACCTGACAATCTTTCACTAAACACTAGTGAGCCGCGCACAGTGGTTGGGAAACACTGGCATATATCATATCTGTTGAAGGGTCTGTTGAATGCTTGATTCTGATTGGTTGATGGACGTTCTAAGGCATGCGTTTACTTGAAAAATAATTGCATGTCTATGAAGTAGTTCCAGGTCTTGTCCACATAACAGTTCCACATCACTTTGCCAAATTATTTTAGTTATTTAAAAGAGCCCTACAGGCTACCACAACAAAATAAAACAAAGACATTGGTTAAGTGAATTTGATAAGAATGACAAACAATGTCTATGATATCCTATATTTAATCAAATTTCTCGCTCTCGTCTAACACACACACACACACACACACACTGGCGTAGAATTGGGGGAGAAGGGGGTGATTTTTTTTATTTTTTTTTTTCCTGAAACATTAACCCTAATGCTTTTTCTGAGTGTTTGATATGATACTGTGTATAAATATTTAAGAGTATGCATTGAATTAGGGATTATATACCACGATTAAAAATATCAGTTAATTTAACCATAAGAATTTAGAATCCACAGTTAAAAACTGTGAAATGCTTTAATTACACGTGGCAAAAATATTTTCTATAATGTGTAAATATATAATATAAAAGAGTATTTCGTAAGATTTTGTTAGCCTAAATGGGAAAACTCTTTGTGGGTAACATAGGTGTTGCTATGGTTATGGATGGCAGCGATGTGGTGTTTGGCCAGGTGTTGCAAACTGAATGTGAACTTTCAATTGACATGAAACTGAAGCTTAAACACACAAACTCCAAAATATATCAGAGGAATTCGATATACCAGATTCATATCCATCAAAAAAGCGACTTTAAATGGCTGACTGAAGATGACGGATGTAAAACAAGCAGACAATTCTTAGAAAGGCACATTCTACAAATGGGACAGGATGCTCCACTAATCATCCAACAAAAAACTAGTACGTTTAATATTTTTAAATGTGGTGATTTTCAAGTGATGAATAAAAATATGCTACTTTTTTGTAATGTTTAAGTTTGCTGACAGCGCACGATGCACTGTGTGCTATCAGCGAGTACATTTTGAAAAGTTGCGTCTTTACATTGCCTGCTGTAAACAATGTTCCCATTATTTTACATAGTTCAAAGATTTATTTTTAAGGTGTTGTGGGCATTAATTTGATTATGCTGCTGATTCTTTATGTTAGAGTGTCTGACAGAACAATGGATTGCTTTAATAAACTGTTGCAGAAAAAAAAATGTTTAATGCCGTGAACAACATGTTGTGCGCTTTTGAAGCCCTCTGTTTACACTTAAGAACATCACTGATGCTCATAAGCGGTGTTGTGCCCTAGAATGGAGAGTCTTTTATTACCTCCTGTGTGTGTGTGTGTGTATTTATCTGTTTTCTTATTATAGGGCTTCCTTTAGCATCAATATATCCCCCATAAATACGTCCACTTAGACATTTAGACAATTGTTATATGATATTCATTTTTTGCACCAGAGCTGTTGCCATCCATCCATCGACAACCGCTTATCCTGTGTACAGGGTCACGGGGAGGGCTGGAGCCTATCCCAGCTAACATTGGGCGAAAGGCGGGGTACACCCTGGACAGGTCGCCAGTCCATCGCAGGGCCACACATAGACAAACAACCATTCACACTCACATTCACACCTAGGGCAATTTTTGGAGACATCGATTAACCTAGCCTGCATGTCTTTGGATGGTGGGAGGAAGCCGGAGCACCCGGAGAGAACCCACGCAGACACGGGGAGAACATGCAAACTCCACACAGAAAGGCCAGGGCAACCGGGGTTTGAACCCACGATCTTCTTGCTGTGAGGCGACAGTGCTAACCACTGCACCACCATGCCGCCTCAGAGCTGTTGCATAAGAAAATGTGCATAAAATTGTAAAACCGGTTAACCACGATTTTTTTCTCAGATGTTAATCTAACCCTCAAAATGGCACAGAGGCATCCCTACATTGAATATACTTTTTCTTTTAATCATCTGTTCATTAGTTTGAACTTTTATTATCCATTATGTTAGAATGAATTGACCCCCCCCACTTACAAGGTAAATTAATGCCTTTAATTTAACATTAGTTCATTTACAAATTGATTCCGGTCATAGAAGAGGGGATACTGTAGGAAATAAAGAGTTCACTGCACGGCCATGTTCTCCTCTTCGTCACACTCCTCCGCTGCCTGATTCAGGCTGAGGAAATGACACACTCCACTCCCGCCTCTCTGGAGCCCTGGGAGAGATGAGGGAGAAGGAAAGAGTGAGGGGGAGAGACAGAGAGAGAGAGGGGAGAGAAAAAAAAACATGCTCGCCAGTCCCCAGACACGCTATCACCTGGTCCTCAGCCACTCCTCCGCCATATGGCAGGCGACAGCCGTACCTCCCCTGGCGGATGGCAGTGAGTCCTCCGACCCCTGGGAGATGGAATGGCTCCTCCCCTTCCTGGCAGAAAGCAATGTTTCCTCTGACTCCCGGCAGAGACTCCTCCGTCCCCTGGCAGACAGCCGTGGCTCCTCCCCTGGCGGAGGGCAGCAGTGAGGACTCCATGACAGCACATCCCTCGCCTTCCTGTGTTTCGGGTAAGGATGTGCAGGAACCAGCTGAGCAGTCAACAAAACTTTAATTGCATAAATGAGCTTAAACAAGCATAAACACACTCACAGCGGCTTGTGTGTTTCTCTCTTTCTCGAACTTACCGCATACCCGGCCCCTCTTTATCCCTCTCCCGCTGATTGGGCTGATTCAGCACTGTCCGTCCATCGTTATCCGCCCTCCTCCTCATCACAGGCTATCAAAGGAGTCTTATTCGTTTGCAGTGTTTGCCTTGATTTTTATCACTTTATGATCATGTTACTACATTACTTAGCAATTTCTTATAAGAAAATTGGAAGATAAAATTGCATTGCCACACTTCATTCCAGCTATCTTTTTTGTTTTAAGCATTTAAGCACATTTTACTGAAAATTGCACTGTATTTTGCACAATGCAGAAATCTTAAATTCCTTATTATGGAACGGGGACAGAGCTTAGCAAAGGGTCAAATGGATTTAAATGCTTTCCACATTTGACATTTCTTGACTAATTCTATCTGTCTGACTTTCCAAATTCTGGCAAATATTACTTTAAAGTCACATTAAAGTACATGCACAATAGGTTATAAAAACTTGTATATGAGAACTGTCTTGCATATAGTCACATATGTGTCTTTACACACACAGGGGAACCATCGTGAAGGCCAGAGACAAGCTCTATCATCCTGATTGTTTCATATGTGATGACTGTGGGCTCAATCTAAAGCAAAGAGGGTATTTCTTCATTGATGACAATCTGTACTGTGAGACCCACGCCAAGGCGCGCGTGCAGCCTCCTGATGGTTATGATGTGGTGGCCGTGTACCCTAACTCCAAAGTAGAACTGGTGTGAACATATACCTTAACATACAGTATAACACAAACACACTCACAAGCTCTTGGGCAAGGATTTGACATGACCAACCCAGTCCTGCAATCCAGAAAGTTGAGACTGGTCCAGTTCATGATCTGGTTTTTAACCTGCTGTGTTGTCACTGAACTCAAAAGAAGAGCTGTTTTCTAGGCCAGAAGCACTTTTTCAAATGTTAGAAAGTCAACCACATTCTTGCAGAGCAATTCTGCTGTTGTTTTAAGGAGGAAAAATGGAAATGTAAGCTAACAGTGTAGAAAAATAAACCACGACCCAGATACTTTGATGAACAACTGTTCACCTAAATTCCAGTGACACTCCAGAGATTTGTTGTTCTGAAAGATGTGATGGACTGATGTGTTCAAAAAGGCCATGAAAATGCCTCATCATATGGAAAATGGAAATGTAATTCATTTATTCAGTTTGGTACATTGTGTTTAGTCTTTGGCTAAGAAGTGTATTATTTCATTAGCATCGGTTACCAAATCCAACTGAATTTTTCCTGTAAACTTTAGTAAGAGACAGTAGAAATGAAAAACTGTTCAGTTTGTGTGTTTGCTAGATCAGTTGGTTGGCTTTAAGCAGATTTAAAAACAAAACATAATCTATGCAAGTATGTGAGTGCAAACTCTAGCTATGCAAGCTCAATTTCAAGTGTCATTGTGTTAAGAAATGTAACACAACTATGAGTTGCATTCTTGGAAGTACATAAACGCAACTGCTTCTACTTCAATGTTGGGTGTAATCTAATAACAACATAATTAGTTACTGTACTAAATTACTTTTAAGTCAAAAGTAGAGGAAAATGACATTTTTAAAATCTAGTAATCAGATTATAGTTACTTGTAATTAAGTGAATTACTAGTAAAGTAAATAAAGTAATTAGTAATGTGATGACTTTTTTATTAATTAACCATTATAATAATCTCATTACAATTGTCATGTTCTCTGTTGTCTTTTGTTTTTTGTGCTTTTATGTTGAAGTTTCCTGTTTAGTTCCTGTTTCCTGTTTGGTTTTGGTAGTCCTTTGTAGTTGTCATGTTCTCTGTTGTCTTTTGTTTTGTGCTTTTATGTTGAAGTTTCCTGTTCAGTTCCTGTTTCTTGTTTGGTTTTTGTAGTCCTTTGTAGTTCTGTTTTTTGATTGGTTTTCCCCTGATTGTTTCTCATGCCCTGATTGTTTCCCCAGGTGTTTCTAGTTTTCCCTTGTGTATTTAAGCCCTTGTTTCCGTCCTGTCCAGTTGTCTGTTATTTCATGTTTTTGTTTTGCATTACTTCTCCTGTGGATTTTGTTATTCTTAATGTTCTGGTTTTTTGGCTTCAATAAATGCTGCACATAGATCCTCTCCCGTTTTTGATCGTTACAACAATATTAATAGAAGTGATTTGTAGTGTATTAATTTTTAATAACTTGGCGTTGTTCTGTTTCATGTGTCATGTTAGGAAATGCAAATAAACATTGCATTCTCAGAAGGACATGAATGCAAACACTTCTAACAGCACAAGCTTGATTTCACATGTTGTTGCATTCTGCACATACCACCTTTTATTATGTATTTCCTTCTTTCGTTTATTTAGTAAATACTCTTAGCACACACTCATCTGACAACATGTTCATCGCTATCTACTTGAAAAATAACACATTATGTTTAATGGCCTAGACCAGGGGTCGGCAACCTATGGCATGCGTGCCAGCATTGGCAAGCGGAGGGGTAATCACTGGCACGCCAGCAACTGCGAGAGAGAGGTAGACTATTTTATTTATATAAATTTCGCTCCATTCTACATCTTGATGTAATTCTTCCGCATGATCACACAGTGTGTTCTCATCAGCTGAATGACTAAACACTATTAAAGTTTGACGAGACTCTCGCTGCGCGTGCAAGCCATTCGCACATCACAAGCCCGCAGCGCTTCAAGTTCGGTTAATCGTGCTTAACCACCAGCTAATCATAATTGCGCCTGCTTTGCTTCGGTCAGGTTGCACAGATGGCAGCCTACAATCCCCGTTTCATTCGTTTCTTTTTGCTTTCAGAACAACACGTGATGTAATAAGGAAAACACCACTATTAATCCTTGAAATTTCACATATAGGTACACCCTCATTAAACCATAGTCACACACAAGATTACATGAAATGATTAAAAGAGAAAACATAAACCCACATTGTGCAGTTCAAGTTTATTTAAAATATAAATTAAACCTGAAAATAAAGTTTTAGGGTTTTGCAGATGTGATTCACCGAAAAGGGCTAAATAGTTGATCGGCTTGTGATGCACGAATGGAAGTGAGAGTCTCCTCACACTATAGCCTCACATTCAGCTGATGAAATCACGCTGTGTGATCATGAGGAAGGATTACATCAAGATGTTGATTGGAATGCAGGTACGAAAAACTTTTTATAAATAAAATAGCCTGCTCCTCTCTTGCTGTTGCTTGCACACTAGTGATTACATGATTACAATTACATAATATAGGAAATGTTTAAGATTCCACACAATTTCGTGATCAGTAATCAAATAAGCAAATTTGTGACATTAGCTGTAAATCATTTTGTACAAAAGAACAGGTTTTCATTCATTAAAGCACATAAAATGCTCTGTGATAATAATTTGCATGCCGGATCATGATATATCATAATGGGGTTTTGCACAAATTTTTCACTTAAACTGTTATGCTGATAATATCATTTGTAATGAAAAATAAACAAATTAGAAAAATGCAAAATATGAACAATTGGACTCACATAAATGACCCTTTTTGGCACAGCCATTGATTGACCAGTAAAATAACAATTGGCACTCCATGTCAATAAGGCTGCCGACCCCTGGCATAGATATTTGAAGTGAACTCTATCACCCCCTTGAGTACTGATGTTGGTTACCACCAGAGTAAGACAACAATGATTGTTATATGCGATAGGACCATGGGCTTATAATGTGTTGACTGAGCAGTTGCATCTATGTTTGCACACTTGCGTAGAGTATGTTTCTCGCCTTTTTAACAGATGTAAATTATTAATATACATTTTCTTTTTTTTTAAGATGGCTGCTTTATGTTTTATCAACGAAACAGATGAAAAGAATCAAACAGATGAAAGATTACTTAAGTATGGATGCTTTTATTTTTTATTTTTTTGGAGGTGCTTTTCTTTACCGCAGAGACTGCAGAGATTTGTTGATTCTGTAAAAAATAACTCATGTTAGTTTTTGTAGTTTCTTATGAATTACATAAACGTGGGCCTTTTTTAAAACTCATGACACATTGTATCACTGCCTCCTTGTTCTAAGAGACATCTGTAAATAATTTGGTTGTTCTATTAAATCTATTAAATGACAAGGGACTAAAAAAATATTCACTGTCAAGGCTCTATGAAATGCAAAAAGATTTTTCATCATCATCTTTTCCATATAATAAAAGTGATCGTGACAGATGCTGTTGAGCTACAAAAATGTGAAAAAATAAATAAATATAATAAAAGTAAATAATATAACCAAAAGTTTTCATTCAGACTCAAAATCTAATCATTATTCTCTGAGAATCTTCCCTTTCAAATCTTATTGATGTTTGTGCCCATTAAAATATGGTTCGTCAGGACACGTCGCACCAGGTTTAACACAGACTGATCTTACAGTGAAATCGGAAACAGTAGGTTGACTTTTTGTTAAGCTGAAATCGGTCTGTGTTTACCAAAATTCGAGACACTGCCCCCAGTGTTTTGGGCATATGTGTGAGCTCCATTTTCCATGTATAATGTCCAAAGAGGGATGCAAAAAAGCAAGTTGTGAAGTGAGTTGTTTTCAGCTGTACAGGCTGTGATAGAGTGAAGATGAATGCATATTTTATAAACTGAACACTTTAAACCTAAACCTAACTATCAGTGGAGGCAAAATTGATATTAGAGGGGAAAATGTAACCTCTTAATCATGCTCATTGCTGAATATGAGAATGTGATTGCTTCCTGGTAATGCAGGATCTTAACCCGGGTCTCCAACACTCCTGACACAAAGCATTTGTTGTCACACCAGAGGGGAAATTAAACACACTGGAGCCAATGTAAAAATGTCTGATGGAAGATGGCGCTTGTCAATAAGTCGGCACAATGTGGCCAATCCAATATGCTGACTTTCCATGTGATCAAGTTGGTTAATGCCATTAACATCATTTACTTTTGTGTGTCTAATCAGCAAGTGATTACTTAAATTTCAATCTGTTCATCACACAAAGCTTTTGTATGGCATCAGAAGACTTGCAAATAATAGGCATATGGGCTACTTTTATGTTTTGTTTTTGAGCTTGACACCCATGGTCAATATGAATTGTCATAATAAGGAAAAGAGATAAAAAAAAACCTCATTTTGTGTTTCACTGATGAAAAAAGGCATTGAGTGACATGGCAGTGTGTAACTGATGACAGAATTTTCATTTTTGGGTGAACTATACCTATAAAACCTTTTTCTTTCTCTACAATTGGCTTGTTATTCAAAGATCCTGATGGAGACATGTTTAATATGCGGTTTGATTAACATGTTTTCTTGAAGAAATTCCTCCTCTATCACAGTCCAGAATTACATGTTTTCTTTGCATGCAAAATTAGAGGAGTTTTGTTTTTTCAGGATAGCTGTAAAGACCAATCTGCATGCTCATGGAGAGCATTCAGTGGCCTCACCATAATCACATCCAGGAGCAGCTCACACTTCAGTTGCGCTTCACATTTCATTTCTTCTCTTTCCCTCACAATCTCCAGCCACAACTGTTGTATCTTCGCTTCAACAAGCTAAAGATTAATTGAATCAGATGTAAGACAAGTCGCCATTGAGCTGCTTTCATTAAACTGCTTTCATTGAACTACTTTCTTTTCAGGCCATGATGCCTGAAAACTTCCTCCAAGCTGTCAATGTAGTAAACTTAAGTATGGTGTATGCGTAATAGCGGCTGTAGTAGTCAACAACAACTAATATGGACTCTCCTGTTGGCAGCAGGCCTAGTAAGTCTGTGGCTAGATCCTGCCAGGGTCCTTCAGGTAGAGTTATTAGCCTCAATGTCTCTATCCCATCAGGTCTCATGACTAATTGTCACCCATGACATGATCTGACATGTCTCTCTGCGTCTTTGTCAATTGCTGGCCACCACACTTTATTACGAAGATATTGTTTGGTGCCCACCATGCCCAAATGTCTTTTATAAGCTAAATGTAAAGCTCTAGCACAAAGTGACTGGGGTAACACAATGTATGTCCCTCTCAAGACTAATTATCTAATCACACTCAACTCACTGGCAATGTGTGCGTATGATTTCCGCACATCAAAATAACCATGTCTGACTTCTCCCAGTTCATTATCCTTGGCTGATGCTTCCTCAACAGCCTTTTTTGTGAGTGCCCTTGGTGTGATGTTCACTGGAACAAATACATATTCCTCCGAACCATGCTCATGTGTCTGTTTTCCAGCTTTTGCAGATGAGACGTGAGTGTGGAACTGCTATGTTCTGTTTTCTGGGAATGTCAACCACACAAAAGTTATTAACCTTTCAATGCGGACACATGGCTTTGTGTGCAGACTGTAAATTGTTTCAAGTGGTTTATGGTCTGTGACTAAATCATCATTTTTAGATTTACATGTATTAATTTGGCAGACGCTTTTATTCAAAACGACTTACAAAAGAAGAAAAATACATCATAAGCATATCATCTTAAGGAGACGGGTACGAAAAGTGCTGCATTACAAAGTTTCACTGTCATCAGAATGGTAGTATTCAAGACAGATAATAGTGCCAGAAGAATATATATAGTTTTTTGTGAGAGAGAACGGAGGTTATGGCAAAAGGAAACCAAAGATGAAGTCTGTTTTAAGATAGATGGGAGAGTCATTATGAATCAAAGTAGGGATCAGAGACATGTAAAGGAGTAAAAAGAATATTTTTGTTGGTACAGTTACATGTAAAAATGAGGTCCAGCTGGTTGCCCGATCTGTGAGTTGCTGTGGTGCTTAGTCTTTCCAAGTCAAACAAGGCCAGAAGAGAATGAAGTTCAGTTGCCTGGGGCTTGTCCTGGTGTATGTTGAAATCTCCAAGTACCACAAGTTGCCTACCATCTTCAGGGAAGGAAGACAGCAGGACATCTGACTGCTTAAGAAAGTTTGCCAGCTGACCTGGAGGGCAATAGATAACAACAACATGGATTTTTATGGGTTGCATTGTAGTAATGCATGGAATTCAAATTAAGTATTGTTACTGTTGTGGCAAAAACAATAATTAAACAATAGCAGCATCACAGCTTAAGAGACATCAGGATTCAAATTGTATTTGAAAAGATATTTTATTCTTTTAAAAGAGGCTTGTTCACAAAAAAAGTACCACAACAGCTACCTCATGATAGGAACAAGACCTAAATCACACACAAAACAGAAAGCCTATTTATACCCTTCTTCTGTAATTTTCCACTCACCCCCATAAACCAGATCTAGCTGGTTTTAGAAATACACTGGTTCTTCTAACCCCCCCCCCCCCCTTGTCTAAGAAAGTAAATAAGGAAAAAGTAAAATGTGAATTTTTCCACAACAATTCCTCCTCTTTATCATTCTCTGATAAACGATTTGGTTTCATTAACATTAGTTTTGAACAACTTAACATGATTATAATACAAAAAAAAGAAAAAGAAAACATCACTCAACATTAAACCCAAAAATGGTTACAATCATTTCAAGTCTTTACATCACAGTTATACACTTCATGTCTGATTTTCGTATACCTGATCACTCTACTTAAACTTTGGAAAGAAGATTTTAAAAGTAAAAAGCTTGTAGCAAATAAAAATAAGAACATAAGAAAAAAGCATTTTCCTGGCTGAGAACCAGATCCTCAGTCATCTCAGACATAGTTTAAAGCATAGTAGGAATAAAGAATACATTATCCACTCAACACCCCTGGTTGATCCTATAAAAAAGACACAAAGAATAAAAAGTAATAAATAATAAAAGAAAAATACAAATAAATAAAAATACCTCATTTCAAACACTCTCGTCACTCTCATAATCCTCACATTTGTGTGCATCATCTATCGGATAAATGGTCAATTTTACTGCTTGTATGAACATCCCAGCCCTGACCAATCTCTGTACTGAGTTGGAAATACATCTCATAATGCACAAATGGCTTTACTCTGCACACCGGCCTTATCACTCCTCCTGAGTGACCTTGCTCTTGCACTTGGTGTTTGGGCTCGATCTTGGGGCTTATTGTTGAACTTGTTGTTGTTGTTGAGGCTCCTCCTCCTGTTGCCCTTCCGATATGGGCGGAACTCTCCTGCAGTGGTTGGCGTGCACCCACGTAGCTCTCTCTCCGACCTTCACCGCCGTGTGTGTTGTCAGCAAGACTTGGTATGGTCCTCGCCAATGTTTCGCCCTCCAGTTCTTCCTTCTCAGGTCACGAATTACCACATAATCCCCCGGCCTGAACTTATGCAGGAACGTCTCAGCAACCTTCCCCTGGGCAGCTTTGACCTGCACAGAAATGTTGGATAACAGACACGACATTTCTTTGCAGTAATTCAACATCTCATTTTCACACACATCCGTTGATGGAAGCCTGCGTTTTCCCCCCTCTACTCCCATGAATGGTGGTCTACCAAAGAGAATTTCGAATGGGTTTTTCTCAGCTCCTGTGGAAAAAAAACTGCATGCTCTGTAAACAAGGAGAAATGTCGAGGTTTATGTCAACTTGTGCGCAAGTGGAGCTTTTACTATCAGCTATAGTTTGATCCGCTGCCGCTGCTTTTGCAGCCATATCAGCTCTGGCATTTCCTGTTGAAATGAAACTTTTATCATTAGTATGCGCTGCGCACTTACAAATCGCAATTTTGTCTGGCAACAGAATGGCCTCGAGGAGGTCAGATACCAGAGATGCGTTTTGTATCGGGCGCCCATCTGACTTCAAAAATTTCCTGTGCTTCCACAAAGCACCAAAGTCATGCGTGACTCCAAAAGCATAACGCGAGTCTGTGTAAATTGTCACACATTTATCCGTCATCAGTTTACATGCTTCAGTCAGCGCGACCAGTTCAGCTGCCTGCGCAGAATAATGTGATGGTAATTTGCCAGACATCAGAGTTTCAAATTCAGTCGTTACTGCATAACCAACTTTATTCTGTCCCGTTTGTTGATCTTTTGTCGCAGATCCATCAACAAACAGGACATTGTCACAATTATCCAACGGTACATCTAAAAGGTCTGGACGTGGTGTGCACACCTGTTCGAGCGCTGACAGACAACAATGATGTTCCTCGCCATCCTCCTGTGTGGGCAGAAGGGTGGCAGGATTCAAAATTGTGCACCTTTTCACAGTTGTGTTTGGCATGTCCAATAAAATTGTATGATACCTCAGCCATCGGGCTGTAGACAAATGTTCTCTGCTCTTGCAAAATCATGGAGACTGCATGTGGAACCATTAAAGTTAAATCAGAATATCCCACAAACTCTCTGGAGGCCATCACAGCCAGCTCAGCTGCTGCCACTGCCCTGAGGCAATGCGGAAGTCCTGCAGCTACAGCATCGAGTTTCGTTGAAAAATAGGCCACAGGTCGCAGTCTGTCACCATGAGTCTGCAAGAGAACAGAAGTCATAAAATTATTCTTTTCTTCGACCATCTGTACAAACGGGCGGTTTATGACAGGAAGGCCTAACGTTGGAGCCATAGCCAATTGCACTTTCATGTTATCAAACGCTTCCTCAGCCCCACTTGTCCAAACAAGTCTGTCACATGACCTCAGCCCTTTCCCTGTCGTTAGGGCTCGCAAGGGCTGTTCAAAAATGGCATAATTAGGAATGAACATACGGCAGTAAGCGCACATCCCCAAGAATGACAACATCTGTTTCTTTGTAACTGGTTTTGGCACCTCTTTTACGGCCCGCACCCGTTTCTCAGACAGTGCTTTGCTATTAGGTTTGATAACATGCCCCAGGAATGTCACTTCCTGTTTCACAATAGCAGTTACAGTTCTCAAAACTCGCACATCAAAATCGCAGTTTGATTTAAATGCTCCAACACTTTTGCTCTGTGCTATGTCTGTATCAATTTCAACCCAGTCTGTAGCCTGCAAACAGTCATTCACAAAAAGCCCCAATTCTGTCCATTGCTTATTCGTGCTCTTGGACACAGATAAATGAGGAACACTGTCTCCTGCCATTAAATAACACTGCAATTGTTTTTCATTCAAACACACATACAACGCACACACATTCTCTGTCCAGAAAATCTTGTCAAATTTCACACTTTCATTCTCCCCTCCACTAAACCAAGTTTCTTCATAGTGTGAATCGCTCATTTATGACATGTGACGTACAAATTTCAAAATCATCTCGGCCCAATCAACATCTTTTATCTGCCATTCGTAAGCCCACTGCAGCTCAAATTTAGAACATGTAATTTGTGGTGCTTCCCTAATGCTGATTCCGGAGAAATCAGCACAGAGGATCAAATTTAATTCATACATTAAATCTCTGGCCATTAGCGGCACGGGACAATTGGCCGACCAGAGAAACTCGTGTTTCAGAGTTCGACCCCCCCCCCCCCCCTCTGTCTCACACTCTAAGGGCTCGGTGAATCGTTCAGAGATCAAATGGCCCGAAGCCAAAGTGCTTTCATACACTTTTCCTGTCATTTTCGGCACACATGGCAAGTCACATGGTCGTAAAGTGCTAATTGAAGCTCCCGAATCGACCAGAAAGTTAATTACTACTTCCTCAACTATCATTGGGTATTTTGGCATTTGAGAAAACCCTGTGCTTTTGTACATTTTCAAACATTCATCGGAAACACTGCTCAAAATTTCATCATTCACAACATTGCTCAAAACACACAAAGATTTGCAAGCAGATTCTTCATTGCAGATAGCAGAATGTAAATCAGTGTATGTGTGTGTGTGTGTGTGTGTGTGTGTGTCGTGTTTGCGTGTTAGTAATAAATGGTCACTTCCCTGTCTTGTGGTCAGCCACTGATCGCCCCGAACCAGACTCTCTCCGTCCTGCTCTCCGTTCCTCTCGTTTCAATCCGACTTCAGATTCGGGCATGCACTGCTCCAATGCCCGTCTCTCCTGCACACTCTGCATTTGGTACAGTCTCTGACCGTATGGTTGTTTGTAGCACACACATAGCACCGCCATTTCCTTCCATCACCTCTTCCTCTAGCCTTTTGTTGAGTTTCAGGCTTGTTTGTTTCACATTGCACAACTGCCATTGTGAGTGGTTTTCGGTCTTTCTTTTCCTGCAGCTGATCTTCGGCATGTATAGCGTGCATCAGGGCTGAAGTTAAGCGCCCGTTCTTCCACTCTATGTAACTTGCCTTCGCTCCTCTTGAAATTTCTGGTCTCAGTCCTTTTAGAAAATAACCTAGCAGAATGCTTTCCCACGTACTTAGTTGAGTCCCTCTGTCCTCAGGCTCCGTCAAGCCGCTGTGTTTTCTAAATGTTTCAAAAAGTCTGTAGTAATAGTTGCTAACAGGTCTTTCTGAATCAGTTGTGCTGGGAACCATTTCAGACGCATCCCTGAAAACTTCCTGTTCTTCGTTCTCTTCCCTTTCTTCGCTGCCTGTGGCAGTGGGCGCTGAGGATTCTACCGCCGCCTGCTGTACTGGCGGTGATGGTGCTCGTGGAAATTCTTGCGCTTGTATCACTTGCGCTGCTGCTCCTGCCGCTGCTCGTTCATCTCATGCTGGTCTTCGGATCGAAGAGCAGACGAGATCATGGTCCAGTTTCAGGGCTTTCAGCTCCGCCACGGGGTAGTGATGGTTATATGCCGGCGGTGCCGAGACAATCTCGGTTACATTTTGGAAAACACAAACACACTGTTTATTAGTAGTATTCTGCTCTGGTGGAGCCGTTTTCTCACACACATCCTCATTCATTCTTTTGCTTAATTAATTCTGTATTTGCTTTCGTTCTCTTCTGTCGGCTTCCTCAATCCAACAATCTATAGTTTGCTCATATTCTTTACACACATGACGAAAACAACTGCAACAACTCTGTTTCTTTTCACTACTTTTTTTTTTTTTTAATTGACTTTTTCACAACATTCAGTCTTATTTTGCTCAGTGTCCCTTCTTCGGGAAAATCATGATATTTGATCAACTTTTCTATGTCCAGCATAGATTTATGTCCGTAATTCTTTTTCATTTGACCGAAAACTGGTGTGTAAAAATTATCTAGCTTAGGCCTACTGTTAGATGACCCCATATTGGCTGATCTCTATCTCTCCTGGATTTTCCTTCGACGCGCGTCTAATAATCTGTCAAACGTCTTCAACAGATCCGATTTTGTCACCTCAAATCGGCAAGGGTAGCAAATATGCTTCTGAAATTATGGTTTACTCAAAATCTTTCCGTGAGCGCTTCCAGTGCTCGTTTGATTCTGGTTCACCTAATTAATCAGGTGTGGCTCTTCCGTCCACTTTTACGAGCTAATTTTCGGCATAAAATTGACTTGACTTCCTCAGGTTACAATTTCCCCCTCGAAAACCTTCTCTGCCCATACCAAAGAGATAGTTCCAGCCACTATGGTTCACTCACAGTCAAATCAAATTACACCACACAAAATAAAATAATTTTACTGTCTCTTACCCGAGATGCTTTTACTGCCACCGGGTTCTTTCTGATCTCAGTTGAGTCACTCCTGGCCCTGAAAGCAGTTTGGCTCTTCTCTCTCAATTTTCGAGGTAAGACCAGAAGCCTGATGCTTCTAGGATGATCAGTCGTCAAATCCGCTGTCTTCAGGACCAGAAGAAACTGCCGTGAGATCCCGCTTTCTGACACCAATTGTTGTGGCAAAAACAATAATTAAACAATAGCAGCATCACAGCTTAAGAGACATCAGGATTCAAATTGTATTTTAAAAGATATTTTATTCTTTTAAAAGAGGCTTGTTCACAAAAAAAGTACCACGACAGCTACCTCGTGATAGGAACAAGACCTAAATCACACACAAAACAGAAAGCCTATTTATACCCTTCTTCTGTAAGTCTCTTCTTCTGTAATTTTCCACTCACCCCGTAAACCAGATCTAGCTGGTTTTAGAAATACACTGGTTCTTCTGTTAGTTCTGTGCCTTCTAACAGTATTCTCCGAATGTAATCAGAATTGCATTTGCTCAAAATGGCATCACGGAACTGATTGTCTTTATCAGATCCGAAGTTACTGTCTTTAGCAGCCTGCCTAAGCTGTATAACAAGCTGTTTTTACAGTCTCACCTTGTTTTTGTGCAGTCAGATAGAAGGACTGTCTCGCAATGCTGTGTTTACTCTGGGTACAAAGTAATCATTCAGAGCGGTCACTGCAGTGTCGTAATCTATAGCAGTTCCATATTCTTCAAAGTTGAGGATATATCTTGCACATCTGTGCCAGCGTGATGTAGGAGTAATGCACATCTCCGTTGTTTGGTTGCATCGCTTGCGTTCTGCCCCAGCAGTAACTCTTTTCCATCCACGAACAGTTCAAATGCCGATAACTATCTTGTCCAGCATTGTCCTAGCATGGCATGCTCACTGTAGCAGTCGAATTTCGGCACTGATGTTGTAGGATCCATCTTTTGTGTTTGTCAAACTTACAATAAGTTTGAACTAAGTTATAATCCACAAATTATCTCATCCTTGTCACCATAGTTGTATCTTTGCTTCAACAAGCTAAAGATGCTGAATTGAATCGGACATGATACAAGTTGCCTTTGAACTGCTTTAGTTTAGAAATGTATAGAAATCAGTTCATAGCTCCCCACCTTCCTTAAATACAAGCGGTTATTTTGATTGTATTTTTGCTTTTACAGTTTCACAAAGTGTTTCTGGTCTCAAATTTTTGCTTCTTTATTACTTTCAATGAATGTCTTTGTCATGATTGTAGTAGAAGCTTTAAACTTTTTGAATGATGGGAAAAAAATTATATTTATAAATTATGATGCCATAAATTCAAGTCCAGTCCCAGACTTTACATTTTACTTTAATATTTTCTTCATAAAATATCATAGACTATAAAATCTATTAGAAAACCCCATATTATTGGCTTGAATACTGAATTGGTTGAATAAACTGCCCTTTATTTTTCCCTAATGATGCATCCTCTTTTTGTATTATTTACAGTATGTCCTTATTGTGAACTGTAGACCCAAATCAAATATGGCTTAAATAATGTCCCTGAATATAATGAATATACTGGTAGTCATCTAGGACCATTTTATTTTAATTTTGAAAGAAAACATCTTGTGAACACTTCCTGCATTATATAGATGAAAACTATGGTATTTGTAGTAAAACCATAGTAACCACAAAATTATGACTTTTATTACCATAATGTTTTTTGTTTTACTTCATAATTACTATGGTTTCACTATGAATATCATGGTTAAAATATGGTTACTATTGTATAAAACCAATACAATTATCAATACTCGGCCAGTAAATGGATTGCGATGGAATGAAAAATGGATTGCTAGAACACGCAAAACTATTTCAGAAGAAATATTCCCACCGTTTCCTCTAAGGGGCTTTGTAGCTTTTTACCTCGATTGGCAAATGGTTAAAGAAAAGCATTTGGTACAGTAAATGCTGTTTTTCATGCAATTTATAGGCTGCATTTAAAGAAAATATTTAAATATATATATTTAATAGTAACATTTAACTATGAATTAAATATTTTAAATGTATTTATTTGGTGATTTTAAAAGTAAATCTTTTTTTTTTTTTTTTTTTTAAGTGGCACTTGGCGGCGGCACGGTGGTGCAGTGGTTAGCACTGTCGCCTCACAGCAAGAAGGTCATGGGTTCAAACCCCGGTTGCCCCGGCCTTTCTGTGTGGAGTTTGCATGTTCTCCCCGTGTCTGCGTGGGTTCTCTCCGGGTGCTCCGGCTTCCTCCCACCATCCAAAGACATGCAGGCTAGGTTAATTGGTGTCTCCAAAAAATTGCCCTAGGTGTGGATGTGAGTATGAGTGTGTGTCTGTATATGTGTGGCCCTGCGATGGACTGGCGACCTGTCCAGGGTGTACCCCGCCTTTCGCCCAATGTTAGCTGGGATAGGCTCCAGCCCCCCGTGACCCTGTACAGGATAAGCGGTTGAAGATGAATGAATGAGTGGCACTTGTTATTGATAAGGTTGCATTCTTGATAATGTACACTTCTTTGCTGTCATTATAAAACAGTTCACATCTGTTTTGGGCCAACATGTCCAATACAACAGCATGATGAAACCTTGAGTTCATGGAAAGAATATTTCTCATCTAAAAATCTCATTTTGCTGTGTAATAAGTGAGGTCAGGTAGCAGATGAATGCTTCAACTCTCTTGGAAAGGTCCCAGTGGCACCATATTTCATCTACCTCTTGATTTTGCATCCTAATATATACCAGTCTGATCGCAAGTAGATCTATATTCACCATGGCCTTCTAAGGATCACAAGCTTCTTTTGCATTAGCAAATAAATATTTTTATAACAGCCTTCAAACATCAGAAATATCAGTTTATCAGAATCACCTTTTCATTCTTGAATGGACAACTCCATCAAAATGTTGATTGTTTAAAAGTCTTTTTTATCAACAGTCAGTTTTGCCCATAGGAACATTTCTTAAATGAAAAGAGTACTCTGTAGACTTAATTTAAGTGTCAACATTCTCTCTAAAATTCCTTAGGAGAAATAAAAATCCATAAATATTAGTTAATTGTTTATGTATAGTAAGAGTAGAGCTATAAAATGAAGGTGGTTCCCCTTCTGTCACTCACTCGATGTTGTGTCGATGTAGTGACACAAGGGGTCTGTCTTGAGAGCCTCAGTTACCTCTTATCTTTGAGAAAAGGCCAATGAGAATTGGCGAACAGAATTTGCATGCCCCTCCCCCGGACATACGGGTATAAAAGTAGGGAGGTGTGCATCTGTTCAGACAGATTTTTTCTTCGGAGTCAAGCGGTTGTGTTTCAGTGAGCTGAATAAATTCACTGCTGTTCCACTCACCTCTATCAAGAGCATATGCTGTAGGAGATATGGCGCAATTCAGCGGCTTTTCTCTTCTCTGCACCCCAGTGCAAACTATGCACCTGGGTCCTTCAACAGCCACCTAAAAGAGTTTAATTATCTAAAAGAGTTTATTTTCTTTAAAAGAGCAAGCACTTGGACGTTGAACGTCTTTTTAAAGACGCATCTTTTTCAAGATGCCTTTCCGTCCTTGTGTTATTCCTGGAAACGGTCGTTACCTCTCCCTTTCAGAAGGCCATGGGCGCTGCCTAACGTGTCTGTGCAGAGAACACACTGAGGCAGCGTTTGTGGATGGTTCATGTTCTCATTGTGAGAACATGACCATGGCAATGTTGCAGTCGCGGCTTCCCTTCTTCTGGGGGCGATTTCTGGAGTTCAATGGGCGCGGCTTCGCTGGGTAAATCCCCGCGGAACACCCGTTCCCCAGCACGTTCATCTACCTCCATCCGGGTCTGAGATGAGACCGGCTCGCCTTAGAGGTTTCTTTCAGACCCCTCGAGCTGGATAAGAATTTTGCCGCTGCATCGGAGAGCGTCATGGCAGACTCCAACGCTGAGGACTCAACTGGGCTTGTGCCTTTGGGCATACTCGGCCAGTCTGAGGCCGACACTGAGCTGTCCACGATGCTTGCCCGGGCCGCCACGATTGTTGGGCTGGACTGGAACCCTCTGTCCTCCCCTCAGCCCCACTCACAGCCACTCACAGCCAGGAAGGAACCTCCATGTCTGGCCCTTGGATGGGATGCGGAAGGTCTAAAAAGTCTACAACCAGTCATCGTAGACACGACCACTCAAGCCAGAGCTCCCTCTACCAGGCTTTATGCCCCAAATTGGCACTTATTTGCAAATGGGTGTTCTTTCCGGTCTGAAGACCCACAGAGGTGCACAGTCGGTCAGTGCTCCCTTTCCTGCAGGAGAGGCTGGAGGGGCGGCTGTCCCCCTCCACCTTGAAGGTCTCACCATGATGCAGTGGACAGTAAGTTGTTTGGGTAGCATGACCTGATCATCAGGTTCCTTAGAGGCACCCGGAGGCTGAACCCTCATAGGCTATGCCTGTTCCCCTCATGGGATCTCTCCGTTGTCCTCTTGGACCTTCGGAGAGCCCTGTTTGAGCCGCTAGACTCAGTCGTACTAAAAGCCCTCTCCTTGAAGACGGCCCTCCTGATTGAAATTCCATCAAGAGGGTTGGGGACCTGCAAGTGTTCTCTGTCAGCGACCCTTGCCTGAAGCCCGGCACACTCTCACATCATCCTGAGATCCTGACCGGGCTACATGCCAAGGTTCCTACGACCCCTTTTCTTTAGGGTTCAGGTAGTGAACCCGCAAGCACTGCCCTGGGAAGAGGTAGACCCAGCCTTAGCGTTGCTGTATCCAGTGCGTATTTTGCGCACCTACTTGGATTGCGCACAGAGCTTTAGACAATCTGAGCAGCTCTTTGTCGGCCTGGTAGACAGCGGAAAGGGAATGCTGCTCCCAATAGAGGCTTGCCTATGGGATCGTGAACGCCATTGTGTTGGCCTCTCAGGCCCGGGCCTTGCCCGCCCCCTTCCAGGTTCGAGCACACTCTACAAAGTATGTGGCATCTTCGTGGGCACTGGCCATAGCACCTCTCCAGCAGACATCTGCAGAGCGGTGGGCTGGGCAACACCCAATACCTCCGTGGGTTGAGCCTGTTTCATCCCGTTTTTTTGAGAGGTCCAAATACGGAGAATTCGGTAATACATCGACACAACGTCTCGTTCCCTCCATCAGGTAATGGAGGTTACAACAGTAACCAAGCCGATTTCAACTTATATTATTTTATAAGAAATGTTTGTATTAACATTTCTAACTTTTTATCACAAGTCCTTTCAACATTTAATCATGTGCAGGATATGGATTATAGATATCTATAGTAAAATCCTCATTCTTCATATCAGCAATGACATTACTACAAGTGAAAAAGCACTTAATTTAATTTTTATGATTATGTCTGCACTAGTACAAATGACCAAAGTGCAACCATGCAGCTCTACGTGGCACAAACTGAAAGGTTCTTTTAACTTTTTTTGTTAGCCATTTGTCTCTCTCACATGTGACATGTTAAGCCAATCGGTTTGCATGGTGCAAGCTGATTGGTCTTTTGACATGTAATCGGGTAGCTAATCAACTTGCATCTCTCTCTCTTTGTATAGCATTTAAATTGCTCCATTTCGCTTTCACTTCGAGGAACTTTTTTTTTTTAAAACGCACCTCCACCCCAGCGGCACAGGTCTTGATCTGCTATACAGAGACTGTTTGTAATGTCTATATGTCATACCTGCTCGATACAGCATGTCTTGTATTTTGTCTAATTGTGCAGCAGCTGCATGCCCATAAGTTTAACTTAGTATGTTTATTTTTGAACAGTAGAAAGTATCCGTACTTGTAGTGTAGCAGATCTAGTCCACCAAGACCAATATACTCTGAACATGTCATACCTACATTAACATGTTAAATCTTTCCAAGAGTTGTTATAACTGAACTACAATTAATTTCTTATTAGTGGGAATTCCAATTTCACATAGCAGTGATGTACTTCTTATTAAGATAAATGATAATTTCTGATTAATAATTACATTGTTAGTACTGCAAATGCCCATTCCAATATCAACAAATTCCTTTAAATAGTGAAAATTATGGCATGGTCTAAAGATTGATTTTTGCTTTTGTGTCTGACCTACAGTGTAGTCTCTGCTTATTGGCCAACATGTTGGTTTGCATTTATAGTTCTGTGTTTGTGAATCTGCATCTTTCTGCAAGTACACAGCCAAAATGTTATTCAAACTTTTATGAATAAATAAAAGCAATGTTATTTGTGTATTCAAAAGTATTATTTCAATTATTGTAACATTAAAAACAAGTTCAAAGTATGTAAACATGTTGAAATTTGGGTGTATTTTATTTATTATACATGTTGCCTGCATTGCAAGGAGAAACAAAATGTGGAAATTACTGTATGCTTGCTCATGAGTCGCTTAAATAATAATTAATACCTATTTTGACATTGCATGCTGAAAAAGCAATCATCAAATTAATTAATAACTACTTGCTGTCATACCATAGCCTGTCCAGTGGAGGGAAACCTAGAGCACAAAACTTTCCACTACTTCCTCCTGATTTCCTGATCATTATTTGCTCAATGATATCACCTGCGCCTGGCTTGTTGGAGTGTGTTTATGTGTATATATAAGACCTACTTTTGTTTGTATCTTTGCACAGTCTTGAGGTTATTTTGCTTAGCCAGATTTTTGGTAAATGCCTGTTCCTTTTTGACCTACGTTTAGATTACATTGAGAGGCTTTCTCCCAGATCTTTTGACCTGCTTGTTTGGGAAGTTTGTTTAATATTGTTGGACATTTTGCCAGCATCAAGCCATTGTGGATCTGTACTTTCTTCAGCCCTACTTTTGATTCTTGTTTTTTTTTGTGTTTATTAAAAAATATATTATATATAACTATACAATATATAAGTAAAAACTGTTTATCTTACTCAAGTCCTGCCTCTTGTGATTCTCTGCCATTTGTGTCCTCACAGCTCCATAGTGTAGTGCTTAGTGCTCTGGGCTGCCAGCAACACACTCTGGGTTTGAGTCCCAGTCCTGACACTCGCCTGATTAACATTAAATGATTAAAATCATTTTAAAGATTTAACAAATACATATTGGCAATGTAACCAACTTTTAAAAGGTGCTATTTAATTTACTCACTAATTAGAAGTGTTCCGTTTCCATAACTTATAAAATATGAATATTTACTGTACACAATTCTGTCAAAAATACGTCAAATGAACATGCAGATCATAAAGTTTGCAAGTAGAATACAAAACATATTACTTCACTCACACATCAAATTATTCTAAAGTAAAAGCCCTGAGAAGAAAAAAAAAGTATTTAGAATTTATAAGCTGTAAACAGATATCTTTTGTTGCATTTCGCATGTAACTTCATGAAACACAAACACGTGAAGACCACAGATACTCCCGATTAAGACAATTGCTTTAATGGTCCCGAGTCCAAATACAATGTGATATGATGCATTGATATTATATATAAAATAATATATAAAATTATCTTGGATAAATCTTGGATTACTTATTGTTAATTATATTTTGATGTTATGTGTCTACTGCCAATCCTTAAGAGCTTCTAAACTGTTTTTCGTTGTTTTTTATAACAATGACAATAAAAAAAATTTATCTATCTATCTATCTAAAGTGGACCAATCATAGCTTTTGTTGTCTATGTCGACGAGATGCGCAGTTAAATTTTTGAAGAGGTGGCACATGCCAGGCTATGCTGTAGGGTATGCCGTAACTGCCGAGCAGGAGCGGACTGGCCATCGGGAGACCGAGCCACGAAATGGGCCGAATGGTCCGCGTTAAGGTAAAATGAGCTGCCATGTTATGCAGAAAAGGACAGCGACATTTTTTTCCTGTGTGGTGGAAATATCAGCATACAGTTAAGTATATTTAAATTACAGATCTGCCTATCAGTCAAAACACAGCATCATCAAATCTGTATTAATGCATCATATCTAACAATCAATCAGTGAAGGCTTGGAAACAACTGTGTACTTTTTACCTCTAATAATGTTTTCCTTGCATCAGAATTAGCCGTTCGTGTACAATATATAGTATTTATACATATATTGTTAAAAAGGTCTTCATTCACAGAATTCTTCATCCACAACGTGCATTAAGGCAAATAAATGTGTGATGCAACAGTTTCCTTCAGGATCAAAGCACATGTTTAATTTTTTTGGGCAACATGAAGTGGTATTGTTCAAAACATTTACTGTGATAAACCCGTTGGACTTTAGTTTCATTAACAATTATCAGAACAAAATGAACTGGTTCTAATCGGTGACCAGGCCTTTTTTACGGTGGCCGAGAGAGCTCAACGCGCTGCAACTGAAGAAAACACATGCAAATAAAAGATAAAACACATGCAAATAAAAAAACACATGCAAATAAAAAAAACGCATGCAAATAAAAAAAAAAAACCACATACAAATAAAAAAAAAAAAACACAAGCAAATAGAAAAAAAACACATGCGAATTAAGAAAACATCTTAATCAGTTTTACAAAACACGTGTGCTCCAAATACTCACAACACAACCAAAAACGGAAATACGCTGCAATTACAGAAACGCGCTGCAAAAGTTCACAACACAACGGAAATGTTTCTTGGGGACTCCAACAAGTGACGAACCCGGCTGGGACGGACATCTGTAGACCTTAATAACTCATCAGTGGTGTTGTCGTCTGTCCATGACCTAGCTGAAAGGTGAGGTTTTTTTTTTATTTTTTTTTTTTACTTTATTTTAAAATTCTGATTGTATAATTCATTGGCCCTTTGGATATTATTAGCCTAAATAATCTGAAATACACAATTAACTGTGAACTGTGACACGATAGTGTGTAAGCAGGCTAATTACTTTCACAACTAAATAACATCAAGGTTCACGATTTTTTTTTTTTTCTCATTTATTCTTTATGCTGTAATACAGTCAGTAACATGAAATTATCATATAATGAATATTTATGTGGAAAAAATCATTTAAACGTTAAAAATAAAAATAAATTAAATGTTTGTAATGCTCCCTGTTGTTAGTCTTTTTTAGGTTACTGTGTTATGAGTGACATATGTTTTTTGAAAGAGAATTGTTGCCAGTAATTGATGGAAGTTTATTTTGAGACATTATTAAGTGTTAATTATATTTAATAATAATACTTATGTACATTATATTAATTATATATAATGTAATATTAAGTGTTTTGTTGGTCTGAGTGAGTTTTGGAAGATTAACTATTTGGCCATGATTGATCTTGGTAATGGAGACTATATGAAGAGTTTTGAAAATGTGGCTTAAGAATTGACCAATGCTTGTTAGCAATTGAGAAAAATTTTAATGGTTAAAACCAGGTGAAAGTAAAACGCAGATTGATGGTAATAATAATATTTAAAAATGTATTCAGACCCTTTTACTATTGAAAGAATGGACAACAGAATACATCGTGCTAACTTCAGTCCACTCATCTTTTTCAGATAAAAATGTTTTGTCCTTTCTGTGGCATTCAATGGCCGACTTTGCCCAGATTTTGTAGTTCCTGTGGGCGAGATGTAAGCTTTCTAGAGAATGCCCCAAGAACTGCAGTTGATGACCATGTGTCACGTATGACTGTGCCCAGAGGTAATATTCTCTTACAGAGGTTTCAATCTATTGTTCCGTCCATCAAATTATAGGAACTAGATTTATTCAATCTTTTTCTCTCTCTCTTTCTATTGTGCGTGTGTTTGTGTTTCAGTGACTGGTGCATGTGCCATACCATCAAAGCCAACTGTTCTCCAGTTTATGAAATTCAGAGAAGTAAAAGAAACTGAAAGGAAGACATTCTCTAAAAGTAAAAATAAATCAAATAAAACAGTAAAGGTAAGCAAATTTTATTTTTAAGTTAATGACTTTGTTTACGTTGATAATTATCATTATTCCATCTTTTCTCACTGATCATCTAGATTTCTGTTGGGATCATGAGCAAGACCAGGAATGGCTTTAAGACCATGAGAGGGAAAAACCTACCTCTACATGTTGACCCCCAGTGGTCATCTGAACAACTTTTGGCAGCTGCAGTGAAAAAACAAAAAGATTTCAATCAAGACATGGAAGATGGAGAATATGTCTTGCTTTATCCAGATGGCTCTCAGATTAAAAATATCCCTGGGACTGACACACCTTTTACCATTGGACAATACAAAGAGGCCATTGGAAAGGCGTATCAAAGGATCACACTTTACATCTGTACCCATGAGGATTTGTTGTCAGAGAGTAAGTATTGAAATAGTATGTTTTTATATATTTTATGCACATTTAAACAAAAAACAAAATACTTTATGTGATAAGTTCTTTAAAGGGATAGTTCAGCCAAAAATATACATTCTGTCATCATTTACTCAGCCTCACCCTACTATGGTAGTCAATGGGGGGTGAGATCTGCTTGGTTACAAACATTATTCCAAATATCTTCCTTTGTGTACAGCAGAACAAAGAAATGTATACAGGTTTGGAACAACTTGAGGCTGAGTAAATGATGACAGAGTGGGATTCCAACTACAGTTACAGCCTACACATTTAACAATACTGGACATGTAATATGAAATAAAGATTGATCACAAAATCTTCTGTGAGGTCATGAAGATGATGCCGTTTCAGAAGATGAGGATGATGATGTTGTTAGGGTGCAACCCAATATGTCACCTCTTTCTGACACAGTGGTAGGTACATCTCAGGGTTTAGGTATTAAAGATGTCTTTGCAGTACAGCTATAATGCAATAAAATATCCTGGAATGGTCCACCATTAGAAATAGAAGCATATACAGACCGTGTTAAGGCTATGAATGACTTTAGGGTTTTATGTTTACACTTGGCAGCTTTGGTCTGGTCCTGAAAGCAGTACACCAGAGCATAGACCTTGGTAAGTTAAATTTCTGCTGACACATTTTTTGGTCCCTGTGCCAGCTATATGAATGTCAGTATGTTTTAGTGCATTCATTTAAAAAAAAATGCTATAAAGAAAGCATTTTATTTTCTCTATAACACAGTGAAAATGTCTACTAAATTGTTTGTATGTTTTAGGTCAGCCACAACATCTGAGAGATTCCAGTCATCTAATGGGCAAGTATGTCATATTCTGTAATCTAATATACCGGAATTTGTTAATAATCAGTGTAGTTCTGTAAGTACTTATTGTGCTGTGATGTTGGTGCTGCAGGCCAACAGTGCAACAAAACCCAAACAGACGACCTCCTCAGTGGATGAACTTAAGTCAAGTGACTTCTACAGGTCGGTCATAAGACATAACTTTACATCACATCTTTAGTATTAGGACATAGTCTTTAATTTTTTTGGCTCTGTACTTCAGAACACTAGATTTTAAATGAAACTATTAGACTAAAATACTGGACTACAGCCAATACAACAACACATGTCTGTGTCAGAATACTTTCTGGATTAACTCTGTTATTGTTGTTCTTGTACCTCTCTTCCACAGTACATATACCAACATATATGCACCGATCACCATTGACAGCAGTTCCTCAGACCTTGAGGAAGTAGAGAAACTGCCAGAGAAAGACAGGTACTATAACATAAGAAGCACTTCGGCACATTGTTCTTTACCAGCCTTTCTTATTTTGCAAATACGGTATTTATTGTCTCAAACCAACCAACATTTTTAATTGCTTTCAGTAGTCATAAACAAAGTAAAATTTTTATTTATGCATTTGGCTGACGCGTTCATCCAAAGTGACTTGCAGTGCATTCAATATTATGAATATATTCAATTCATATTCTACCAGTTCAAAATCTGTCAGGCTGTTTCTCTTCAGTTATCCCTCTGCAGAAGACTGTGCTTTTGTGAACAGAATCTCAAAATCTATTATTAAAGTTGTGTTGTCCAAATTATGCTTATAATTTTTGACCAGTGATGTATAGCTTACTCATTATAAAGGGCCCATAAAAGACTAAAAACATAAAAAGTCATGGTTTAAGTAATCCACAAAACTAAGAAGAGGCAGTGTTAATATTTCTTGCTTTTCACAGACTGTTTGCTTATTTTACAGTGATGGACATGATGGGCTAACAGCTGCAGACATAGTGTCAAATCTGTCAATTAATCTTAAAAAAACATCCTGTAGCAGATTTAACATTAACCGGGCAAATGTCTGGGATGGTGCCTTAAGAGGTTTCAGGCGATCTTCATTTGACCCCACCTGCAGCTTGATGGTGAAATTCACAGATGATGCGGGGTTGACTGAAGAGGCTTTGGACAGTGGGGGTCCTACTCGTGAATTTCTGACTCTGCTGATGGACACCATCAAAACCAGGAGGGTATTTGAAGGCAAAGAAAATGGCAAATACCTCTCATTTGATTGTAAAGGTAATACTTTTTTGTGAAGTTGCAATGTTGCAAATCAATGTGTCCTAACATTGAGATATTGGCATTTTTAGCTGCAGAAGACAATGAGTATTTCCAGATTGGAAAAATGATTGCGGTCTCGATTGTCCATGGAGGTCCAGGGCCTCGTTGTCTTTCCCCAAATTTCTTCCTTTACCTGATTGGTAAAGTAAAGACAATTGAGGCCCCAGTTGAACACATACCTGATGATGAGGTCAAGAAGACCCTCCTTGAGGTAATTTGTTAGGCTGTGATTATAAACAATTTCGAGACATTACTTTCATCAACTGACACAAAACTATCCTTCGTATTGATACCTTAACAGCTGTACAAACAGTATGATTGACAATACTGTAATAGAGGGTACGCTTTTATATGGGCAGTGAGTGTAAATTCAAAGCAGTAGTTCTAAATCTCTAGCATTTGAATTAAATGTCTCAAATAAATGTTATTGTAATTCTTTTAACCCAATATCATTATCAATATGAGTTAATTAGATTTTTAATTTAATCTCTCAAAATGTCAATTTATTCAACATCAGAATCAGATGTTTTGGTTGCCATTACGAACCAAGGTCAAAGAAATGTTTACATTTGTGCTTGAAATCTGATATTCTTAACAGAATGATGTGCCACACCCAAAAAAGCCTTTATTCAGCCTGCATAGGTGCTGGAAGAAAGACCATAAATGATCAATATGCAATATATGCCTAAATATGTACAGTATAGAAAGAAATGTGTCACAGTATTTCATTCTTTCGAATCTGACATTACTGTTCAATGCTGCTCTGTTTGCATCTATGCTATCTGTTTTAGATGATCCCATCTTGCTTAATATTTATGTCATTACAAACCACTTTTTAAAAAGAAAAATTATGAATAGTCTAATCCTTACTAATTTGTATAAATGTAATGTGGCTTGTTATTTGGTCCAATAAAAATAAATGCATTTCATTGCATTTTATTTTCCTCTAGATAAAGAATGCTACATCACTGAGTGAACTCCAGGGACTCACAGAAAAACACTCCAGCATGCTTCAGACAGCAGGCTGCTACCGATTCATAAGGACTCTGGGGGATAAGAACAAAGTAGTAGATGATTATATTCAGTGGTATTTCATCTACCGAAACCATGTTTCCATCCAGAGGTATAATATTCTACTTACTCTGTGGGCATGTAACAAAACTTTAGTAAAATAAAAATAAAGTTAAATATACATTTTTAGTAATAACATGACTACTTTAATACTTAAAAACACTTTATAGTAATAAGGGCTAAATATGGTGGTTGAAGTAGTGTCACCCCATATATTGATCTTAAAATGTAACATTTGTATATCTGTTGGTAGTTGTTCACATAACCCCCTTGTAGTGCACATTTTGACTTGGAACTTTTTGTAGGTTCAAAGAGGGACTAGCAACTCTTGATTTTGTCAATGCCTTGGAACAGCATCCTTCACTCTTCTTCTCATTCATGTGCTACACTGAGACCAAGCTGACAGCTGATGCTGTGGAGAACATCTTCCAAGTGCAGTTCAGTCAACCTGGAAGCACCAACCGTCAGGAGGAGGCCAGAGTACTGAGCTATTGGAGAGATTATCTGCTCTTCCTGGAAGGTATTAGGTTATATAACTAAAATGGCATGCTTTTTCTTAGTGTCTGTTTCCATGGTGAATCATCGAATCGTCACTCTGTTGAGAATGTCTTGTGTGATATCCTGGAACATACTCTGGGTTGGATGAACTCCTTGGATGCGTTTTTGGAACCAACATACCTTGAGTAAGCAAGGTTTGGGTTAATCAACCGAGAGTTCAAGGTATATCTGACGGTAAGTTAACCTTAATTTCTGGAATACATCCCTGGACTTTAGGTTACACCTCTGCAAACCACCTCCATGCAACAAATCAGCACTGTGCTCAAACCCTTTTACAGCTGCAAGGTGATGACTACACTGATTTGAAAGTAGCAACAAGTAAAAATAAATGGAAACAAACTTTTTCTTTTGCTCTCCCTAGAAAAAGAGACTAGTCCTTCTTTGGAAGATGTCCTTATGTTTGGAACTGGGCTGAAAGAAGTTCCTCCTGCAGCAATACAGCCGCAGCCACAACTAGTATTTCAGAAAAGCTCACGCTTTCCCATGGCAAATGTATGTTCAAATACAATAAAAATTCCAATCTTACCCAGTTATGAAGAGTTTCAAGAAGCCATGGATTATGGCTTGCAAAACTCCCCTGGTTTTGGGCTTCCTTGAAACTAAACATCTTTGGCTGATAGACCAGAGTTTAGGTTAGAGTTAACGGTTTTATTGAAATGTGACATCTTTTTCTTTACTATTTTGAAATGCAGGTGTGTTTGTATAACTTGTACATTTTAACCTGCACTTATGTTTTAGTTAAACATTTCAAGCCACTCAATTAAAGGAAGGAAAACTCAGGTTAATAGTTTTGAGGAATATATAACAGTTTTATTTTTTTACCCAAGTGACTTTTTTTTCATCAAGGACCAAAACTTTTTTTTAGTACATAAATGGCATGCATGGCATATTCTTGGCACAAAACCTAAAGGAACACTCTTTTATTTATGGAAATAGGCTCATTTTCCAACAGTTGAGTTTCACCGTAGTGAACAAATAAAGTTGTTTAAAATGTATAAAGCTGTTGGATGTACTTCATTTAGTAATAACAAAGTTACAAAATAAAATCATACAAACATCTTCTTACTTCTGCACAAGTATCTACCCAGTCAGCAGTTAATAAGTTACATTATACTGTAAAATGGGGATTATATAACAATTTCAAATACTGTGCTTTAAAGTATGTTAAGGCTGTTCACAGGATCTCCAGAATCAATACCCTCCTGGAAGCATGAATGTTCTTTGCAGATAAAGCTACCCAGTAGATTATTAGAAGACTTAACTGTAATGGCATCAGTAACATGTGCATGTGTTTAACACAAATAATCAAATCACAGAATCAGAAACTTATGATTTTAAAGTCCAGACATATTTTTGAGTGTTATGTAATTCTCAACAGCATTTATCCAGTTGACTGCTGGAGACAGCCCACTCTGTCTCTCTAAGTCTGCAAAATGAACTTGAAGATTACCGTCACCACAAAGACTGCGCTGTGGTGGTAGAATGTCCTCAAACTCTTGAATGACTTCCTGTGACACTGGGAATCCACAATCCCTTGCATCAAACCTAAGGCCAGTCAGAAATCAAAACACTTCGAGTCAACTCCTTACAAATTTTTATATTAAAAACTACAAAGGCTAAGGTGGAAAAAAAAGCTCATTATGCAAGTCAGTTCCCCAGCTGTAATAAATTATAACCCAACATCTAAATTATTTATTTTGAACTTGATTACAAATCAGCCAAAAGTTGACTTAAAGGTCCTCCTCTGTTATCAAAAATGGTCATTAGGTGACAAGCACCGAAGGTGCGAGGCACCTATTGTATCTGTTGGCGTTCTTATCATTAGGGGCCAAGCACCGAAGGTGCGGAGGCACCTATTGTATTTCTTCTTCTTCTTCTGCTGCTGCTGACTGGGCGTCTATGGCAACCCATAGAACCGTTTGCGGGAAAGTTGTTTTGGTTTGACATTCTGATAGAGGACAGTCCCAACATCAAATACACCAATTTTGGTGTGTATAACTCAGTCCCTCTAGCGCCACCACCTGTCCAAAATTTCAAAAGTATTATGCTAATAACTTTTGAACCGTAAGGCCTATCAACAAAATCCTTTTTCCTCTGATTCCTGAACTCATGACGATTCGATTGCACCCTATGACGTCATTTTCCGTCATTAAAATATGTCCGCCATTTTGAATTTTCCAAAAAACCTACTTTTGCGAACTCGTCCTAGACGGTTTGTCCGATTTTCTCCAAAATTGCACCAGATCATCTTCTGGCAGTGCTGACAAAAAGTTATAGAATTCAAGTTGATTCGTCAAACCGTTTTCGATAAACGCACAAACAAATTTTACGTAGCGCTTACGAAAACGGACGTAAGGCTGTATCTCTGCAACGCTTTTTCGTATTCAGACCAAACTTGGTACATGTCATCACAGGCAGGACCTGAGGCTACATGCTGCGTCACTTACTGGTCCGGACATACAAAAAAAGGCTATTTTTGCTTATAACTTCTGAACGGTTTGTCCAAAATTCATAAAAGTGCTCTCGATAGATTCAGGAATCCTTGCCGAGTCCACAGATTCCAAACAAAACCAGGTTTCGACTTACGGTTTGTGTAGAGTTGTGATTTATCGCTTAAAAAACATTGGGCGATAACTTCGAAACCGTTAGTCCGATCGAGACGAAACCACCATCAGAAGACCGATACCATAGGTCGCTGGCCCCTTAACAATGCCCAAATCTCAAAATATTGATAGTAGGGGGTAGAAAAATTCAATCAGTCACGTGTCAGTCATTTTTTGTGTTTTTTATATTTTCACCAAAATTGACACACATATGTATGGGCTCACTCTGAGGACACATACAAATTTTTTTTTGATTTTGCCGCTTGGTGGTGCTATAATAGAAAAAAACATGAAATTCCCATTGACTTTAATACAGTTTTGTGATGTAAAATGCTATACTTAATGAATGCATTGCTGTAACATTATGAAACTCAGAATGTGCCATCAGCACCATGCCCTGAAGGTACTCAAAAGATTTCCAGACAGCGCCACCTTTTGGTCAAAAGTTAAAATCAAATTTCCAAAAATGCTAATAACTTTTGAATAAATGTGCCTATTGTAATGACACTGGCTTTAATGGATTCCTTGGGTCACTACGAGAACATAGATACCAAGTTTGCCGTATTTGGCTCAACTTCCTGTCCGTCATCTTGATTTTCATTCAATACATACTTTTTCAAACTCCTAGACCGTTTGTCCGATTTTCACCAAAATCTAAACGTATCATCTCCAGACCGTGCTGACAAACAGTTATGGATTTCATATCGATAGACAAAACCGTTTACGTATACTGCATCAGCAAAGTTGAGGCATGATGCCAAAATGACTATTCAGGCTTTATATCTGCAATGCCTCGACATATTGACACCAAACTTTGTATGTGTCATTGTCAACTTACTGTGACCACACCACATCAATTTCAAAACTGCGCCAGCTACTGGTCGAAAGTGATAATCCATTAAATCATACTTTTAGTTAATGTATATGATTTTTCAGCCATTTTGGCAAAATTTTCTTCAAATGTCTTCAATTGCTCCTTGCTGCAGTTGATCTGTTGCTCCCACCCATGATGGCATCTGTTGCCGCTTCTTGCACTTGGCCCGGTCATGGCTGCTTGCAGCTATATTTATATTTGCTTCTACTACAAAGGCACTTTGCGTTACTGAATCTGAAAAATCCACCTTTTTTGCTTTGTACATTTGGGTTTTGTTGTGGAATGGTGTTTTTTTTTGTCTGAGTATTGGAATAATTTTTTAAATATCTATCTTGTTTTGTGATTTAAACTACTGTGATTTTACTAATCATATAGTATGATTTAATAATTAATGATTACATTTCTGTGATAATTAATGATTAAATTTAATCACGTGAAAATGTAATCTGATTTTTATTGAAAATGGTCACACATTGCATGGATTAAATACTAACCTGTGAGGCAGGTGATACATTGCTTCTGGTTTACCAGAATGACATCGAGACTGACGAACAGGTCGGATGGTGTGGTTATTCCAAAGTTCTCTGTACTCATCAAAGTCCTTCTGCAAGATGCTCAAGAAGACATACCGTAGAAGGCACTTATGCTCATGGCTGCCATTGAAAAGGTGCCTCTCTCTCAGGTCACTGAAGAGCTCAATCCAGAACTGGGTCCTAACGATGAAATGACAGAATACACAATGTTTTACTTCAGTGCTGAATAAATGTTATATGGAAATGATTTCTAAAACAAATGGTATTATTTAAACTGTATTCCTATTTAAAAAAAGAATTTTAAACATCCATGTACATAAAACCTTATAGCATCAGGAAAATGTTTTGCATTACATTTTGGTCTAGTGTTATAAAATATTTTGTGGCACAGGTCATGTGACAACAACAAAAAAACAAATAACTGACTAATTAGTAGCATTACATTTTTGTTTTTACAATTAATCTTAAAAGGCCTGTACCTTTGCTTCCTGAAAAAGGACCACCAACTTTCAATTCGTTGATTTGCAGTTGAGGTGCCATACATGTGACTGAGGGCTCCTGCAAAATCATCTGTATGCTGTGCTCTTAATGCACAGTGAATGGCTACCATAGTGCCATTTTCTGTCCCACAGTCTGTGCGAAGGCGTGCTGGAAGTCCAAAGTCTGATACACACTGCATGTAATAGTAAGCAATTATACCTGGGTCGTTATTAGAGCTGCCACTGCTGAGCCACATCACTTTCCTAGAAAACCCATCAATACAGCCACTGATGGCAACACCAAATGGTTTGAGCTTATCATACCCATCAACATGCCACACTTGGTTTGGTCCTGCTGTAATGTATCCTCTTCGGACAAATCTGTACCTATGGCGAAGTTGAACTCCAGATGGATCCAGTCTGCGAATTGTATGCATTACATCATCTCTTTTAACTGTCAGGAAATACTTCTGTTGCAATGTCTGCCACAGAGCTCTGTAACCCAAAAGCTGACCTGAGCCTGTCAGTTCATGTGTAATAGCAGCATTCACAGTGTCAATGGGAGTATACTCTGTCCTCCTTGTTAGGCCTCCATTCCTTAGCCTTCTCTTTAAGGTGCTCAGACTCAGGAAAATATTATGTTTTGTTCCAAGAAAATCAAGGATCACTTCATATGTGTGGCCCTCTGAGAAATATTTATGGATAAGGTCTGCCTCTGTGAGTTCAGCTGACACTGTTTCTGGGCCTGAAGGGAAAAGAGAACAGCGTCATTAGGAATCCAAAAATATAATCTTAAACATACAAATGTTTCTGTTGGAGACATTATATTGAGTTTTTGTTTTTATACAGTTACAGGTAGCACAATGGAAGGTCAAACAAACCTTTTGACCATGCCATGTTGAGCATGCTGTGCAGCATATCATGCAAGACTGTGCTTGTGCCCGTAGCAGTTTATCTTGAATCAAATCATTTGTTTGTTAGCAGAAAGTAGAAGTTAAGTTTGGCATATCTGACTTTAACCAGAAGGTATGGACAATGTGTTTATTTTACTCAAGGCAGAAGCACATGTCAAAACCAGACTTGTAAAAAACATCTGGCTCCCTACAGTTTCAGCATTAACAAAGAAATAAACAGGTAAACTGTTTGATGCAGTTTGAAAAGTGTACGCATGTAATCTGCTCATCTGTGCACAAATCCAGTTACTAAAAGGCACAAAGAGAACAAAAGTACAACTTGGGCTGGCATTTAAGCTTACCACTTTTAACAGTTAGGCCATTAACAGGAGGTCTATGTTGATGCAATGAATTTGTGCTAAGTTCTGTGTATCATACAATCACTTGGTTCAACTTGATAATTAAACAAACAAGTGATTGAGTGTATTAGCAGAGCTTACCATTCTGTAGAAAAGGTGCCAGAAATCTAATGTTGCTACCACAGGAACCACAAAAGCATCCGATATATCCAGCCAATTCAAGTCCACAATATGGACAATACATAACCTGGAAGAGGAACAATGTGACTGCTTTGATATTAACGATATTAACATGTAACTAAGCAAATTAATTTTTACTTGAAAGGTAAAACACAGATATAAGAGAAACCCAACATACACAAAAGTATTCACACTTATTCTCACTGAAATGAAAATGGGCTATTTTCTCTAAATTGTATGCTGAAAGTTCTTTGTCAGCTTCATGACGTTATATAACTGGTATTAGTATCCTCCCATCAGAGTTTAGTTACTTTAAGCACTTCCAGTTAAGGTTATTAATTGTTAACTGATAAGAAAAATAATACAATTTCATTTCATTTCAAAACCTATATACCTTACAGAGTAACTCCAGTAACATAAACGTAACGTTTCACAGTTAATTGTGTATTTCAGATAATTTAGGCTAATAATATCCAAAGGGGGAAAAAACCCTCACCTTTCAGCTAGGTCATGGACAGACGACAACACCACTGATGAGTTATTAAGGTCTACAGATGTCCGTCCCAGCCGGGTTCGTCACTTGTTGGAGTCCCCAAGAAACATTTCCGTTGTGTTGTGAACTTTTGCAGCGCGTTTCTGTAATTGCAGCGCATTTCCGTTTTTGGTTGTGAGTATTTGGAGCACACGTGTTTTGTAAAACTAGATGAAGATGTTTTCTTAATTCGCATGTGTTTTTTTCTATTTGCATGTGTTTTTTTTTTTTCTATTTGCATGTGTTTTTTTTTTTTTTTTTTTTTTGCATGTGTTTTTTTATTTGCATGCGTTTTTTTTATTTGCATGTGTTTTTTTTTTATTTGCATGTGTTTTTTTTTATTTGCATTCGTTTTTTTTTTATTTGCATTCGGTTTTTTTTATTTGCATGTGTTTTCTTCAGTTGCAGCGCGTTGAGCTCTCTCGGCCACCGTACTTTTTTCACTCCGGAACAAATGAAAAACACTTTGTTACCATTTTTGGTTAAGTTTCTCAAACAATTTTCTTCATACTGTTTTTAGTCTCTGCAATCAAGTGCTCCAAAAGATCACATCCTAATACAGGTCCTGGTGAAAATGCTAATTTTAGATTCTGTAATTTGGTTTTCACTAGTGTCTATGTTTATTTCAGATATCTGTATTATTATTGTAACTAGTAGCCATTTAAGATGTAGTTGTATTTAATTTAAGCCATTTAACGTGGAACACATATGTAACTTCACCCCATTCAATGCATATATGGGTCAAAAAAGACCCAATTGAAATCTAGATGCTTAGTTTTTATAAAACAACTTTTTTCAAGGAAAATTAACTCACATGATAATTTAATTCATAATTTAAATTAAATAGTTGATAGACTTTTATTCAGTTTTGAAGAGTTTCAGACACATTGAAAATGGAATAGGTGTTCCCTTTACAAAAAGCTACACTATGATGCTGCGCTGCTAAGCGCTTTGGGAACAATCTTGCATTGTGACCAGCTGTGAATATGTGTGTAACACGTCAATGTAACATTGACCGGAAATTTATAGCCTCGGTTGGTGAGATCATTGGACGCACCTGTGACCAGGCTATAAATAGAGGCGTCACCAGCGTGTTCGTCAGATCTCTTTTCTTCAGATCATACTGTGCTGTGTCAAGGAGAGTGGAAAATATGTCAGAGAAACAAGGCAAACGCTGCGTGTTTCCTTGCCAGCGGTCCATGACCGACAAGGACACGCATGAGTTCTGCTTTGTTTGTTTGGGGGAAGAGCACGCTGCTCTCGCGTTGGGGCAAGGCGGGTGCGCGCATTGTGACCTACTTTCGGTCGGAATACTTCGCGCTCGCCTCGCTTACTTTCGCGAGCCAGCACCCACACTTCACTCGTGGGGCTCTCGCATGGATCTGGCTGAGGAGCGAGAGATGGGTTCGTCCCTTTCGCTCGCTCTCTCCCCAGACCCAGCTGGTCCTTCACGCGATCTCGAAGCGCGCTCCGGCGCTTCTTCGGTTCACGGGGAGGACCTTATATCTCTTGGTTCGGAGTGTGAGTTATCCGCATCAGAGCACTCCAAACGCGATTCTAATCTTCTGAGGAGTTGCTCGACGTGATCACTCGTGCAGTGGCCAGGCTTCAATTAGACTGGCCACGCGACCAAGAAACCCCCAAACGCTCCAAATTAGAGAACAGATTTCTGTCTGATGGCCAAGGGAAGGGAACGCCTCATCAGTCCCTTCTTTTCTTAGATGATCTCCACGATGAGCTCGCTCGTTCGTGGAGAAAACCTTATACCTCGCGCATTCATGTGCCCTCGATGTCGTTATACTCGACTATCGTGGGCGCTGACGCAAAAGGCTATTCAATGTTGCCGCTGGTTGAAGAGACGCTTGCGGACTATCTCTCGCCGGGTTCGGCGTCATCACTAAAAAGCCCCGCCCTCCCCTCTAAGCCATGCAGAACTACCTCCATGCTAGTGGGAAGGGCTTATCAAGCAGCAGGTCAGGGTGGTGCAGCGCTGCACACCATGGCTGTGTTACAGGCTTACCAGGTTGATCTGCTAAAAGACCTGAGTGCGGGTGAAACACTCGATGAGGAAGCATTTTTAGAGCTTCGTCGAGCCACAGATCTGTCTCTCCGTGCGACCAAGCAGTCAGCCCGTGCCATTGGCCGGTCTATGTCTGCTTTAGTCAGCAAGGAGAGACATTTCTGGCTTAACCTTTCGGGCATCAGAGACAAGGACTGGGTGTTCCTGCTCGATGCCCCGGTCTCGACCTTCTGGTCTCTTTGGAGACGCCATGAACACTGTTATCTCCAGATTTCAGGAGGCAAAAAGCCACGAGGAAGCCTTTGGGCAGTTTTTTCCTCGCCGCACTCAGGGGGCGGGGCCGTCAGCCACCTGGTCTCGCCCCAAGGCTGTTAGGAGGGAAGCTCAAAAACAGAGCATGGCGAGTCATGCTCCCCCTTGCAGAGACAGGGGACAGGCTCGTCGTCCTCAGCAGCCCCCTAAGCAAGACCTCAGGGCTATAATTTCCAAAAGGAAAAAACCCTGACGGTCTTGTACCCAACCTTTTGGGGGTAGTTCCCTTCGGGAAGGGGCGCGTGTTTTATTCACTTCAGCCATCCCGATACCCTCAAGAAAACCCTTCACTCCCGCCACCCTTGGTGTTTCGGGTGACAGAGTTTTCCGACAAAAAGTTGGGTGTACCGTTGCTTCCTGCCTTAGTCCAGGACATGGAACACTCAACACCCCCTCAACAGGAAGTGCTGAAATTAGTTCCCATTTCAGAGAACCTGGCAGCGTGGAAACTTCTGCCCAGTGTTTCTATGTGGGTCCTAAAAACAGTAGAAAAGGGTTACAAAATTCAATTTTCCCGCCGCCCTCCGCGTTTCAACGGCGTGGTTCCCACTACCGTGAAACCGAGGCAGGCATGTCCACTGTGGAGAGAATTACAAAATCTCTTGGTCAAAGGGGCCATAGAATGTGTTCCCCTTCCAGAGAAAAATTACAGCAGATACTTCCTGGTTCCCAAGAAGGGTGGGGGGTTGCGTCCCATTCTAGATCTTCGAGGCTTGAACTGCTCGATCAGGGCGTTCAAGTTCAAGATGCTAACGGTCAGGGCGATCGTGTCTCAGATCCAACATGGCGATTGGCTGATCACGATTGACCTTATGGACGCATACTTCCATATTGGAATTCTGCCACAGCACAGGAAGTTCCTAAGGTTCGTTTTCAGGGACGAAGCCTTCCAATATCGGGTTCTTCCATTCGGCTTAGCCTTATCACCCCGCACATTCACGAAATGCATGGATGCAGCACTGGCTCCTTTGCGACTCCAGGGCATCCGCATTCTGAATTATCTAGACGACTGGCTGATACTAGCTCAGTCCCAGGAACTAGCAGTTCAGCACAGGGATATCGTCTTGGCTCATCTGGTTTCTCTGGGTCTGAGACTCAACGCCGAAAAGAGCGTTCTCTCTCCAACCCAAGAGATTACCTATCTAGGGATTATATGGAACTCGATCACGATGCGGGCACCACTGTCTCCCGCTCGTATCATGTCCATATGAAACTCCCTGAGCATTCTCAGGCTAGGTCAAGGTTGCACTGTTTACCAGTACCAACAAATACTAGGTCTCATGGCGTCTGCATCCACGGTGATTCCTTTGGGCCTGCTCCATATGAGACCGTTTCAGCTGTGGCTTCAAGCCAAGGGGTTTCATCCACGGGCCAATCCCCTAAGGCTAATAAGGGTTACGCGCCGAGCGCTTCGTTCCCTTTCTATGTGGTTCAGACCCCGGTTTCTTACCTTGGGTCCCACTCTTGGTGCGTCATGCTGTCGCAAAATGCTAACGACAGACGCCTCTCTGACGGGGTCTTAAGTGGTCGTCCAGCCCAAGGAGAATGGGAGGGTCACCAACTCGATTGGCACATCAATTGCCTCGAGTTGATGGCGGTATTTCTGGCCCTGAAAAACTTCCTCCAGCATCTGGAAGGCTGCCATGTCCTTGTGTGGGTGGACAACACATCAGCTGTCTCCTACATAAATCGTCAAGGAGGTCTACACTCTCGCCACCTGAATTTGCTGGCACGTCGGATTCTCCCTTGGGCCCAGGGCAAGCTCCTGTCACTCAGGGCTATCTATATCCCTGGACGCCTAAACGTGGGAGCAGATTTTCTGTCCAGACACAACCTACCGACGGGCGAGTGGAAATTCCACCCCGAGGTAGTGAAACAAATTTGGGAGAAATTTTACAGTGCAGAAGTGGACCTCTTTGCCTCTCAAAAGACTGCGCAATGTCCCCTCTTCTTCTCTCTGAGTCACCCAGCCCCCCTGAGTCTGGACGCAATGGCACATACATGGCCCAGAATGCGCCTGTATGCGTTTCCCCCGGTTTCTCTGCTCCCGGGGGTCTTAGCCAGTGTTCGCCAACAAGGGTCTTGCCTCTTGCTGATAGCGCCTTATTGGCCGAACAGGACTTGGTTCTCAGAACTGATGCTTCTCCTCGATGGCTCGCCTTGGGCGATTCCGATCAGGAAGGACCTTCTGTCTCAGGCACAGGGGATGATACTTCATCCCCGTCCCGAACTGTGGAATCTTCATGTTTGGCCCCTGAAGGGTACCAACTGAGGAACACAGGGCTGTCGCCTGAGGTTATCGAGACCATTCTTAGTGCTAGGGCCCCTTCCACTAGAAGAATTTACGCCAATAAGTGGGGTGTCTTTGAAAAGTGGTGCAGTTCACATGATGCAGATCCAGTTAACTGCCAAATTGTTTCAGTTTTGGATTTTCTGCAAGAAAAACTGTCAGCAGGCATATGCCCCGCCACTCTCAGGGTCTATGTGGGTGCCACTTCGGCTTGCCACGCCTTGATCGATGGGGCGCCTGTAGGGAGACATCCTCTGCTCGCTCGCTTCATTCATGGAGCCATGCGGTTGAGGCCCCCTGTCAGGACTAGAACTCCTTCCTGGGACTTGGCAATAGTCCTGGAAGGTCTAGTTGAGACCCCCTTTGAACCTCTAGAGTCAGCGTCTGACAGACTTCTGACTCTAAAGATGGTCTTTCTTATGGCGATTACCTCTCTCAAGAGGATTGGGGGTTTTGCCGGCCTGTTTAGAGTTTGCCCCAGGTACGGCTAAAGCTATTCTATATCCGCATCCAGACTATCTCCCCAAGGTGCCTTTTTCGACAGTACATCCTGTCACTCCCCGCCGTTTTTAACGCCGGAGCAAGAAAGACTTCACCGACTCTGTCCTGTCCGTGCCCTTCAGACTTATGTCCACCGCACTAGCCAGTGGCGTAAGTCAGGGCAGTTGTTTGTCTGTTTTGGGGGCCGCAACAAAGGGGCAGCCGCTACCAAACCAACTATGTCACATTGGGTGAGGGATGCTATTGCCCTGTCCTACGAGGCGCGCAGTCAAGCTTCGCCAGTAGGTGTCAGGGCTCACTCCACCAGAGGTGTCACTTCCTCTAAGGCCTTGGCTAGAGGTGTCCCTCTGCAGCAAGTTTGTGATGCGGCAGGCTGGTCCTCTCCGCACATATTCATCAAATTCTATAGTTTAGATGTTCACGCTACTCCAGGCTCTTACGTCCTCGAGTCGACATCTCAACCCCATGCCTCTACAAGTTTGTGATGCAGCAGGCTGGCCCTCTCCACACACATTCCTGTGTTCTCATGGTCTAGATGTTCAAGCTACCCCGGGCCCTTAGATCCTCCCTTAGGTAGGAGTTTTAATTGGGTTTGTGATGCGGCAGGCTGGTCCTTTCCGCACACATTCTTCAGGCCCTATGTCTGGGCTCCCATGCCCCTGAGTTCATTTGTGATCTCAAGTTTAAGATGGTCTGTGTACGGCAGGCTGGTCCTTTCCGTTCACATTCCTAAAATCTTACGATTCATGCCTGAACAAGTTTGTGATGCGGCAGGTTGGTCCTTCCTGCACACATTCTTCAGGCCCCATATCTGGATTCCCTTGTGTTCATTTATGATCTCAAATCTAAGAAGGTTTGTGTACGGCAGGCGGGTCCTTTTCGTACACATTCCTAAATCTTACGATTTAGATCCTCATGCCTGAACAAGTTTGTGATGCGGCAGGTTACTCCTTTCCGCACGCATTCTTCAGGATCTATGGTTTGGATGTTTATGGTACTCCGGGCCTACGCCCTTGAGTCGACATCTGAAGCCAAGTCTCAAGTAAGTCTGTGATGCGGCAGGCTAGTCCTTTCCGCTCACATTCTACGATTCTTATGAGTAGGATTTTTGCTACTCCGGGTATTTCGCCTTGAGTCCACATCTTGAGCTCATGTCTGAGATCTCTCGCGTCCTTGTGAACACACCTCACAACCGCGGGGGTCCGGACAGCCCCAGTGCGATGCGTGGGTATTTCGTTCCCAAAGCACTTAGCAGCGCAGCATCATAGTGTAGCTTTTTGTAAAGGGAACGTCTCGGGTTACGTATGTAACCCTTGTTCCCTGAAAAAAGCGGAACGAGATGCTGCGCTTGTTTTCCGCACTGGGTCGTCCCAGGACTGCTCTTCAGAAAAGACAAGTAGTATCTGACGAACACGCTGGTGACGCCTCTATTTATAGCCTGGTCACAGGTGCGTCCAATGATCTCACCAACCGAGGCTATAAATTTCCGGTCAATGTTACATTGACGTGTTACACACATATTCACAGCTGGTCACAATTCAAGATTGTTCCCAAAGTGCTTAGCAGCGCAGCATCTCGTTCCGCTTTTTTCAGGGAACAAGGGTTACATACGTAAACAGAGACGTTTTTGGTGAGAGTGTAAAAAAGCCTGTATATTAGAAATATGGGCAATTTCCATGTTTGGTGGAAAAAAAATAATGTCTCAGCAACTTTATCCACACAAACTCATACATATATGTACCATAGACTAGGATAAAAAAGTTCTGATAAACTTAAATGACAACCTTATGCTAAATATTGCAGGTTGAAATACACCAATAAGTGGTCCAGAACCTATGATCGTGCATCTAACCTCAGTTTGCTCCATGAGGACTGTATTATATCAAGCACTTTGGATATACTGTAAGCATCAACTGAATTATAACTTTCTATACTTGCATACTACACATAAATAGAAACGGGAACATGGTATTTAACATATGTTTAATGTCATAACAAATGGAAACTGAAAACAATCAATGTACTACAAAAAGTATACCAATGTTAAATGCATTGAATTCAAGAGGAAACACAAGTGGATTAAATATGAACTGCAAGATTGCATGCATTTTAGGGGTAGTGATGCAAATTCTCTTGTAATTAAAAATATATATTCACATTATAAACGACACCTGAATAGAGGTATACCTGCAGTGGCAGATCAAAAAAATAAATTTTTTAACTGGACACAGCAGTTCAGCAGAAATTTTTCTGTAAAAGAAATTACAGTATCATCCATTTTACCATAAAATTTAGTTACAGCAATATACTGTTACAGTGTAAAATATACAGTATTTTACTGGTTTCTTGCACCAGTATTGTACTGTAATACAATGAATAGACACTGTTACAATGTAAATTTGACCGTAATTAGCTGGTCACTTTCTCCAGTTTATTTACTGGAATACAATATATACACATTATAGAATAGCATTACATTAAAAATGCCAGTGAATAAAGAAAAATTACAACAAAATGTAACTTCAATATATTTGATTGTGCAATGGATCTTCAAAATTAAGTAAAATCTATGTTTCGTAATTAAATATATTCCCACTCAGATTCAGTCAGAGATTTAAATTACTGTAACACTTTTGCATGTCTATTCTAAGGAACCTCATTCACAGGTTTGTATGCATTTTCAAAATTTCAAGACTGTGCAAAATTGTTGCATTTTTAACACTCCTAAATAAATGCAGTCAGTCACTTTAAAACTTTCTTACATAAACTCTCCAGAGCGCAACAAACTCTCCTTTGGTAGATTACTACTCAGAATGACAAACTCCTTGATGGTTGGAGGAGGCGACACAAGGATTCTTCGAGAGTTTCTTTGTTTGCACCATCTTGCCACTTCTGGAGCACTTGCTGTTGTTTGGATTGATCCTCACAATGAACTTTATATAAAACAATTATAAATACAGTAAATATTTTATGATACATGACTATTTGCTTTTCAATATTTCTCCCTAATGTCAATCCAAACCCTTATGACTATTGCTTTATATCAAGATCTTGTCAGAATTTTGTACCATCACAAATTATGTAATTCACTGAAAGGCATTTTAAAGGAATAGTTTACCCAAAAATGAAAAGTTGAACTGAAGAAACATATCAGTCCAATTTAGTATGTAGTATCGTGTGTTGGAATGTAGTTTGAGTTACAGTAAATGGATTACATATACTTTAATGGTGCTTTTGCATTTAAGCTTACAAACTGCATTTACTGCAATTGACCATTTGTTAAGCTCCGCCCCCCTTGGTTATGTTTGCTCGCTCTGGCAAGCTCTGCAGAACTTCCCATAGGAATGCATGTGTTACAAGACTGGGAAGGATGAGACGAGAGAGTGTGGATCCAACTGCAAAACTATTTATTAAGGAACTCAAAGGATAAAGAAAAAGAAAACAAAGATGTTACTAAAACACTGGAGCAAAAGGGAAATCAAACATAACAGCAGTTTTCTGTCTAACTAGTTAAGTAACATCATACACTAACGTGTTAACAAATAAACAAGAACCAATGAAGACTAAGGGAAACATGAGGGCTACATATACACACATGGGTAATGACAAAACATCGAACACCTGGATGGGAAGCAGATGAGTGTGATCAAAAAGGTGCATCATGGGAAGTGTAGTCTAAATAAAGTCCAAACATAAAGGGTAAGTGGTGGGATAAACACAAGGCAATTTGTGACAGAATGGGAGATTGCCATCAGGAGCACAGTTTTTTGCTAAATATTCTCATAAACAGAACCGAATATAAAAGGAAATGTTAAATTATACGGTAATTTAAATGAAAATTGTGAATCAGAATCGTGGCAAGCGATTATAACAGTCACTTGAAAAGAGAAAATTGGCACTTAACAGCGATTACACACCTGATAAAATTAGTATAAGTGAATAGAACTGCTCATAACACACTCATTCTAATGCTGTGATCTCTTTATTTATTATAGCTTTTACTATGACCTTTAGAGATATCAATATTTCATTAATTTGGAAATGAGAAATGACAGTTTAATCCATATGCTCTTCTTGACATTTAAAGATAAAAAAAACTACCTTGTGTCACTATAAAGGCCTGAGAGGCTCAATATATGTGACGCAAATTTCATCATTAGCATAGTTTGCGTGGCCTGACCGTGTGCTGCTCAGATTTTCTCGACCCGCGGACCTAGAAGCTGCATGAAGTCATGTCGACTGCAAGAGATATTCATTAAGAAATCTCCTTTTGTCTTCAGCATAAGAAATTCACATGGGGTTTGAACGACATGAGGATGAATAAATTATGACAGAATTTGTATCTCACCTCTATCAATATAAAAAACTTTATAACAGATTGAAATATTATGGCATATTACAAGATGTGCTTTCCTTTGACTTAGCTTTTAAATGCCAGCATCCATTTATTTGCTGGGCAGAACTGAATCCACTGAAAAATAAGGAAATGTATTGTTTTAATCTTGCTAAATCATTAAAAAGTGTTGTCCTTAGATATGTGTAAATGTGGGAGCTTCTCTCATAATGGTTAGTTCACCCGAAAATTATAATTCTGCCATCAATTACTCACCTAACATCATTCCATCACCTTTCTCTCTGCCAACCCCTTTCTTTCATTTCCATACAGTGACCAGGATCTATGAAGTTCAAGAAAGCACAAAACAAAAATCACTGTTAAAATGTTCTCCATATGGATGAATCCATATGATCCCAAATTTGTAATTTTTTGTGAAAAATCAGATGCACATTTTTTTTCACATTAAGGGCCATTTGAGTATTTATGAAATTATTTGCAGGCTATGCAATTGTTTGCAATTTCTGATTGTGGGTTAAAATTAGTGTACGCATTCTGTTATGTGATCACGCACCAAGAAAAAACACTGAAAGGTCTGTCTATTATACAAAGTTTTGTGTTGTTATCATTTAAAATTATTTATTTACATGATTTGTATTTACAGTTTAATTTTACAATTTAATCGAGGCAATTTTTTGCTTTTCAAATTATTTCTCAAACGGCCCTGAGGCCTGATGTTACCTATCCCTGTTTTAAAGGATCTTACCAAGGGTGATCTGCCTTGGAGTAATTGGGAGTGCAATTCTCTGTATCCGCTGTGTTGATGTGACGTAAAACACACACACACACACACACACACACACAGGTTTGTTTCACTATATAAGTGAGGAAATCTCATAGACTTCCATTGAGTTCATAGCAGGCTAATGATAATTTATATCCCCTAACCCTTACCCTCATAGAAACCTGTGCACATCAGATTTAAAGCTAAACATGATTTGGCCAATTTATGAGCCTTTTTTTTTTACTAGTGAGGACCACCACTCCTCACTAGTGAGTTTTCAACAAGTTTCACTATATTAGTGAGGACATTTCAAAAAGAATAACCAAAACCTGTACACACACACACACACACACACACACACACTTCAGGTTTTCCTATACTGTCTGAATGCAGATGCACATTCAGAAATCAGTTCTGTCACATATGTACCAAAACACAGAAATTAAAATTAGGCCACGTTCACAATAATACATTTGCATTTTGAAAACGCTCTCATTACCACATACTTTGGACAAACGATATAGTGGCTGCATTAGAAAGTTTGGGGCAGCAGTTAATGGTTTAACCAACAGCATGTTTTAAATGAAGGGAAATCTTGAAGTACATTTTCTGAAAAGTTTGAAAAGTACATGTAAAGTGGTTCAATGGAAAGGAGGAGGCGAGAACCGGCTTGACAATATTAATAATAGTTTAATGAAAAACTTAAACCAAAAGACACAAACACACACATTGGATGGACAGCTGCCCGTAAACGTTCTCTCTCTGTCACATCACAGTCCGCAGTCGGCCTTTATCCCTCTCGGAGGCTTGATTAGCCTGATAAGTGTGTGTAAAATTACGACCTGGACCCGTCTTCCGCCTTGTCACAGTACGTTATTTTAATCCTACCTCCACATACAGCATCAGAAGGCAGCATTTTGTGGCTTTTAGATGCTGCTGTTGTGAGTGTACGTAATTTATTGACATCCATTTCCAGGTTGTGAGATTGGAATGTGAAATTGGAATTTCAACTAGAAAGAAATCAATTATAGATATCTGTAAATGTGTCTAGAATTGTATTGATTAACAGATAATTTTGAAGTTCAACTAGTGAAAATGCTGATACAGATGTTAAGAATTATGTTTTTTACTAATTGAAATTAACAAAAGTGTACTAATGAGAATAATGATGTCATTTTCTATATACATGAAGAATAATGTTTTTTTCTAGAGCAAATGTAAAAACGTAAAAAAAATGTAGATAATTTTGAGACATTTTTAAGCTCGCTTCTGAATCTTGGCAAATATGAGCACAGGTTGAGATCTCTTCTGAAACAATAGAGATGACACCTAAGACTTTTGATTGCAATTTGAAAAAAATATTCAGAACTTCTTAAACTACTTCAAAGAGTTCACATCTAAAAATCCTTCATGAGCAGCAATGACAGCTTTGCAGATCCTTGCCATTCTATCTGTCAGTTTGTCCAGATACTTAAGTGACATTTCACCCCACGCTTCATTTAGCACTTGCCATAGATGTGACTGTCTTGTCGTGAACTTCTCACGCACCTTGCAGTCTAGCTTATCCCACAAAAGCTCAATGGGGTTAAGATCCAAAACACTCTTTTCCAATTATCTGTTGTCCAATGTCTGTGTTTCTTTGCCCACTCTAACATTTTCTTTTGGATTTTCTTTTTCCATAAGGCATGCACCCCTGAGTCTTCTCTTTACTGTTGTACATAAAACTGGTGTTGCGGGTAGAATTCAATGAAGCTGTCAGCTGAGGAATTGTGAGGCATCTATTTCTCAAACTAGAGAATCTGATGTACTTATCCTCTTGTTTAGTTGTACATCTGGGCTTACACATCTCTTTCTGTCCTTGTTAGAGCCAGTTGTCCTTTGTCTTTAAAGGCTTCCGAAACAGCAAAATCTGTGCATTATTCCAAACTTTTGGCCGCCTTTGTGTAAAAAAAAAAAAATGCATAGTATCAAAATTATTGGGTATTAGAGTCCATTTGAATTTTTTTCTTTATAGCCTACTTTCTGGCAGGGGCATCATGCACTTTTTCCTTGAGGGGGCACCGGTCGACCCTCATGGACTGACTGAATTTAGACACGTGAATAAAGATTACTGCCACAGTGCTTTATACAATTAGTCTTTTTGCCTACTATAATTCTTCAACCCTATATTCGAGGGATCAAATAATTAATTGGAAAATCAAATAATCCATTTAAAATCCACTTTGTAAAAATATATTTGAAACGTTTCACAAGTTTGAAAGGGCATCATGCCTATGGTTTTTTGTATTGAATTAATACTAGGTATACAGTATACTGTTATCACAATGCATTACAGAATTGCATTATCCTCCTAGGATCTTGCTTCAAACATTGGCCATAATCAGGGACCTTAATACGTACCTTTTGGAACAGATTTGCATCCAGAGTAAAGCCTTAAAATGCTGCCTACGTTGCACACTTTCACACCATCGGGCCGAATGGTTCTGAGCACGGTGAGTAACATTTTCAGAAGCAGTATAATCCTTATTCACGCTATAGTGCCATCTTTGATTTTTACTGAGAATGACAAAGAAGCTGAACTGGGTAATTTTTTTGGACGTCTATGACAGTTGCAGGAAATTTACATGATTAATATGTAATATTTGTTTTATTTACAAATAGGGCCTATCAATATGATTAATACATATGAATACATATTATTTATTAACAAACACGATTTATTTATTCATGTTTTTTTTTCTTCTTTTTTTTACATTTTCCTGTTTTTCTTTAACAGTTTTTCTTTTATTTTAAGTAGCCTAATCAAGTTATTTATTTATGCATACATGTATTTTTGCATGTATCTATGTATTTATTTGGAAATGCAATTTGTGGGAAATTATACTTCAGAAAATAATTTCATGGTAGCCTATATTAGGCCTATCCACCTTATTCCTATCTTAAAAAGAACCAACAGCAGCAAAAAAGTCAAGGACAGACAAAGACAGCTCTCTATCAAGGCAAAGAGTATAGTACAATATAAGTTCTTTCATCAAGGTATTTGGATTTCAACCAAAGAGTCAAAAACCAGTCAACATCATTCTGATTGGCCGAGGCAGCACGAGCACATCATCATAACCCAACCAATAAACGCCTCTGATTGGCCCGAGGCAACACGACAGGCATTTGGCGCGAGTCAGAGCCGTGTTTAAACATTGCTACATGACGACGTTACATCGCTGGTGAACCCATCGTTTCTTCGTCTAAATTGAAGGTAAGTTCAGTCAGCCTAATGAATTCAATGTCCGTGTGTACGTATAGTTTAGTGTATAGTGTATGTATATAGTGTATTTGGCGATATTGTGTTAAACTTCACAATACAGCCGCGAATGGTCAAGGGCGTTAGCATTCACGGCACACATTTTTTGGATGTACAGGAAAAATATTTTTGCTTACAAATGCAGGGACTTTGGTGAATGATTGCAGATTGCCTTTGAATATATCTAAATAATTTCTGTGTCTGCTTGTGTAGAAGGGATCATGAAATACGATTCCGCCGCCACTGAGGAGTACATCAAGATGAACGTTTCTGAGCACCTCAAGCACGCGCCGCAAAGACTTGGAGGTGGAGGATTCACTACGCCCTGATGAGCCAAGACTACAGGACTTGAATTAAAAGTTCAATTAAATTAAATTACTATCTAATTATTTGTTCATAATTGTGCTTGATATGGCTGGTGCCCTTCTGATGCCATTCAGGGCAATGTATTTTTGAATAAAGATGAAAATGGTGATATTGAATTGTGATTTATTTGTATGTATATAACTGTAGTGTTGTATGTATGTAGTCCCATGTTTCCGGAGAAACATGGGACTACAGTTATAGAAGTTATAAAAACAACGTCTAAAATAAGTCTAAATTTGCGTTAAAAAGACGTCCACAAAAGACCACATTTGGACTATAAATAGCCCTTATACGGAGGTCCCACAGACGTCAAAATTAAACGTGTGGTAGACGTCGAAAAAAGACATCACCTGGTGTTACAAAACAACCCCTTCAGTGGACCGAAATTGGACGTCCAAAAATGACATGAAAAAGACGTCACGCCAACGTCACGTTGCGCAGTGGGAATGTTTGTATGATGCTACGTTTTCTGTGTTCAAGAAAAAAAAGAAACTGAGTTTTTGATTACGAAAAAACGTGATTTATTGTTTATTGAATAGGTAAAAGAGTCTTATGCAAGCTGTTGAGGAGAATGTTACATGACCGATGAGCTGTATTTTATGTCTGTTTGGTGTCATTTCACATATTCTCAGATGTTCCCAGTAAACGTGATGATTGAGCTCAGCATACGTCTTCGTGTGGTCCTTTCTGGAAGGGTTGGAAGAAAGAACTAAAAGGGGTTACACAAGAACATTCAGTATACTAAGAACTCCAGACAACATGAGTTGTGGGAACTCAGATGTGATCTTTGAGCTTTATACAGCTTCATACCATCTGTGTCATTGAAGAGATTGTAAGTCTATCTCTCACAGCCTCATTGTCATTCCCATTAAAAATCAAAGATGGTGCTAGAGAGGTCTATAGCCACATTTTCACCATAAGGCTAAATGGTTCTCATCACAGAACTGTTATGTTCTGAGCCCGTTGGCCAGGTTTACAGTTTCTTTTCTTCCACTGTGGTGCTGTGAAATCAGGATTAGAATGGACTGACTGGGTAAGTGACCAAGTGAATCTAGAGTCGGCACATCACTACAGGTGTTCCATCAGCTCATATTTCTGTCCTGAGCGCGGTTAACTAACAGTGTCGAGAGATCTGTTCTGGGAATGGTTTATAATCATACCATCCCGAACCATGCTCAAGTGGAAATGTTACTCAGTGTGCACAGAACATTTCAGCCTGATGTTCGACCACAGATTTGCACAACCGTGCTGGTGGAACGCCTTTATTTACATGGTGACTCACAACTGGACACTTGCCCAGTCAGTCCATTCTAATCCTGATTTTTGAGCACTTCAGTAGAAGAAGAAAATTCAATAAAATAGAACACTTCAGCCAAATGGCAGAAAAGAGTCTTAGGTTTTAAAACAGAGCCGGTGTATCATGTCTAGTTTTGAAGCGCGCTGGACAATGGTGTGATCTTGTGCTGAGTCAGGGAGTGATGGCAATACAAGTCAAGTCAAGTGGTTTTATTGTTGTTTCAACCATATACAGTTAGTACAGTACACAGTGAAACAAGACAACGTTCCTCCAGGACCATGGTGCTACATAAAACAACATAGGACAAACACAGAACCACATGAGACCACACAGACTAAATAAAATACCTATATTAAATACCTATATAAAGTGCACGTGCAAAAACGTGTGCAAAAGTACGGGACAGTACAATACATTTCTAACAATGAACAGGACAATAGGCACAGTGATAGACAGTGCAGCGCCGACCAGTACACAGTAGTGCAAAAAGATGACAGTTGCTAAATGCCAAATGTAAACATAACATACTATGATATAGTGTTCTATGCACACAGTTATTGAGGTAGCAGACAGTTTTAGAGTGGCAGTTATTAAAGTGCAACTCAGGACACGTGTGTGTGTGTGTCAAACCAGTCTCTGAGTATTGAGGAGTCTGATGGCTTGGAGGAAGAAGCTGTTACACAGTCTGGTCGTGAGGGCCCAAATGCTTCGGTACCTCTTGCCAGATGGCAGGAGGGTAAAGCGTTTGTGTGAGGGGTGTGCGGGGTCCTCCACAATGCTGGTTGCTTTGCGGATACAGTGTTTTATGTAAATGTCTTTGATGGAGGGAAGAGAGACCCCAATGATCTTCTCAGCTGTTCTCACTATCCTCTGCAGGGCTTTGCGGTCTGAACCGGTGCAAGTCCCAAACCAGGCAGTGATGCAGCTGCTCAGGATGCTCTCAATAGTCCCTCTATAGAACGTTGTGAGGATGGGGGGGGGGTGGGAGATGTGCTTTCCTCAGCCTTCAAAGAAAATAGAGACGCTGCTGAGCTTTCTTGTTAATAGAGCTGGTGTTGAGGGACCAGGTGAGGTTCTCCGCCAGGTGAACACCAAGGAATTTGGTGCTCTTGACGATCTCCACAGAGGAGCCGTCGATGCTCAGCGGGGAGTGTTCACCTTGTGCTCTCCTAAAGTCAACAACCATCTCTTTTGTTTTGTCAACATTCAGAGACAGGTTGTTGGCTCTACACCAGTCTGTTAGCCGCTGCACCTCCTCTCTGTATGCTGACTCGTCATTCTTGCTGATGAGACCCACCACGGTCGTGTCATCGGCGAACTTGATGATGTGATTCGAGCTGTGCATTGCTGCACAGTCGTGAGTCAGCAGAGTGAACAGCAGTGGACTGAGCACACAGCCCTGGGGGGCCCCCAGTGCTCAGTGTGGTGGTGGTGGAGATGCTGTTCCCGATCCAGACTGACTGTGGTCTCCCAGTCAGGAAATCCAGGATCCAGTTGCAGAGGGAGGTGTCCAGGCCCAGCAGGTTCAGCTTTCCAATCAGGTGCTGAGGAATTATTGTGTTGAATGCTGAGCTGAAGTCTATGAACAGCATTTGAACATATGAGTCCTTTTTGTCTAGGTGGGTGGGGGCCAGATGGAGGGTTGTGGCGATGGCATCGTCCGTTGAATTGTTTGGACAATATGCAAACTACAGTGGGTCCAGTGAGGGGGGCAGCTGGGTCTTAATGTGCCTCATGACGAGCCTCTCGAAGCACTTCATGATGATTGGTGTGAGTGCAACGGGACAGTAGTCATTGAGGCAGGACACTGAAGACTTCTTTGGCATGGGGACAATGGTGGTGGCCTTGAAGCACGTTGGAACGACGGCACTGCTCAGAGAGATGTTGAAGATGTCGGTAAGAACATCTGTCAGCTGGTCTGCACATCCTCTGAGCACACTGCCAGGAATGTTGTCTGGTCCAGTGGCCTTCCGTGGGTTGACTCTATGTAGAGTTTTCCTCACATCCGCCGTGGTGAGACAGAGCACCTGGTCGTTGGGAGGAGGGGTGGTCTTCCTCGCCACCACGTCGTTCTGCACTTCAAACCGAGCGTAGAAGTCGTTCAGCGCATCTGGAAGGGAGGCATCTTTGTCACAGGCAACGGATGTTGTCCTGTAGTTGGTGATGGCCTGGATGCCCTGCCACATGCGCCACGTGTCACCGCTGTCCTGGAAGTGACTGTGGATTCTCTGGGCGTGTGCGCGCTTTGCCTCTCTGATGGCCCGGGACAGTTTGGCCCTAGCTGTTCTTAGGGCTGCCTTATCGCCTGCTCTGAAGGCGGAGTCTCGGGTCTTCAGCAGCGTGCGCACCTTCGCAGTCATCCACGGCTTCTGGTTGGAGCGTGTTGTGATGGTCTGGCAGAAAGTGACATCATCAATGCACTTGCTGATGTAGCTGGTCACTGATGCTGTGTATTCCTCCAAGTTGGTAAAGTCGCCATATGTTGCAGCCTCCCTAAACATGTGCCAGTCAGTACACTCAAAACAGTCCTGAAGAGCAGGGATGGCTCCTGCTGGCCAGGTTTTCACCTGCTTCTGAAGCGGTTTTGTGCGTCTGACGAGCGGTCTGTATGCTGGAATTAGCATAACAGAGATGTGGTCTGAGTAGCCGAGGTGGGGGCGGGGCTCCGCCCGTTACGTGCCTGGGATGTTCGTGTAAACAAGATCAAGCGCGTTCGCCCCTCTCGTTGCAAAGTCCACATACTTATGGAATTTAGGGAGCACTGTCTTGAGATTCGCATGGTTGAAATCTCCGGCGACAATAAACAGTCCGTCGGGGTGAGCGTTCTGCAGTTCGCTCATAGCCCCATACAGTTCAAAGAGCGCTTCCTTAACGTTAGCGCTGGGGGGAATGTAAACTCCGGTTATGCAAACAGTGGTAAATTCCCGTGGTAAATTAAAAGGTCTGCATCTAACAGTCACAAGCTCCAACAGCGATGAACATTAGCTAGAGACTAGCACAGAGTTCTTGCACCATTGTTGATGTAAATACACAAGCCACCACCGCGAGTCTTACCGCAGAGAGCTGTAGTCTGTCGGCACGAAACAAGGCGAGCCCGTCTAGCTGAATGGCGGCGTCCGGAACTCTGTCGCTGAGCCACGTCTCCGTGAAAACAAAGACGCAGCAGTCTCTAAACTCACGCTGCGTAGCCTGCTGGAGTCGGATATAGTCCAGATTATTGTCCAGGGAGCAAACATTTGAGAGCAGGATAGACAGGAGAGCTGGCCGGCTAGAGTTTGTTTTTAGCCTAGAATGGACCCCCGCCCTCTTTCCGTGCTTCCGCTTCCTAGCACACTGCTTACGACGTCCTCTCTCCCGGCCACCGGCATCAGGCGACGGTGCAGGGTAGCTAAAAAATAAACTAAATGCTTTGTGCAATATAAAGATGACTCAGCTAAAGTATACAGTATTTCCCATCAATCTATTCTCTGCACAGCTGGCAAACATAACCAGAAGGTGGCTTTGTTCCAAAAACTACAGAGCTGACTATGTAGACAGCATTTAAAGGCATCAAGCTACCACCATGAAGTCTGTTCCAGAAGATATGCAGCTATACAGTAAAATTATGCTGCCTGCTTAGATAACTCCTTTCGGTCCAATTCTAAGGTAGCATCACGTTTCATCACTTAAATATGGAACGTCCCACCTGTGTATGTGTGTGCTTGTGTGACTAAATTTCCAACAAAATGTGGAGGAGGGCATAATTAGTGGTTCCCCAGAATTCAGTATCCAATGGCTTTTCAAAACAGTTTGTATGATGTCATCTTTTTTCTGAACAAAGTTCCCAAAGTCTGCTAAGTCATTAAGAGGGAAACGCCTGCTCTTCCAACACAACATTAAAAAAACAAACATTCTTTCATGTAGACAGAATACATATGGTCTACTTTTAAACACTGAGACACTGTATGGAGAGCCAGAAGCAGCCAGTTACTGCTTTGTCTCATTTCTACAACACAAAACATGTTACTTTTAAAATGTGTCACAGGGGCATTTGAACATTGCATCACTTGAATAGTTTTAAATGCCTTCTTAAAATCATTTGAATGGCTTTAGAACCATCCAGTAAACAAATGCATACCCCATTCCGTTACACACATCAGTGCAATGAAACACTTCTCTCTCCTGCTTTAGTCCATTAAGCTCATGTGAAATTGCTCTTTTGAGTTCACTGCACCATCATGTGGTCAGAGTTCAAGCAAAACTAAATTCTTTACTGCTTTGGCCCTATATATATATATATATATATATATATAATTGTTTATGAAATTAATTGTTTCACAATGACAGAATGTTGGCACAGGTGGGCAACGTAACTTTTATCTTGAGTTAACATTTAGGCAATATTTTGTGAAATTTTGTGAAAAATTATTTAAATTTTTTTTTAAACAGGTGCTGAAACACAGGAGGGCTGCACTGTCGGAGAGCCCTCACCGCTGTTGGAGGGTCACGACTCTGAGGAGATATGATGCGGTGGTGGGAGCTTCCTGCCATCCATTTTTTGGGGATGTTGTGGTAACAGTTTATATAATGTTCTTTTATAAAACATAGGCACAATGTTTCAACATAACAATAAAATACACAATAGACAGAATGCTGTATGTTCATATATGCTATATACAGATATACAGTTATGTGCAAATGGAAGTTAAATGAATGTGCAGAGATAGGTAAGTGAATAAATATTTATATTGATATATATATATATATATATATATATATGTATGTATAATGCTGGGGTGTTGTTCATGAAGCCCAATATCATATCTACTGTTTTGGGCATGTTCAGCTCCAGGTTGTTTTGAATGCACCAAAAAAAACAGCTGTTCAACCTCTCTTCTGTAGGCAGACTTGTTGTCATCTTGGATGAGGCCGATGGCAGTGGTGTCATCGGCAAACTTCAGGAGTTTGTAAGAGGGGACCTTGGCAGTGAAGTCATTTATGAACAGGGAAAAGAGTAGTGTGGAGAGCACACATCCTTGGGGAACGCCAGTGCTGATGGTGCAGGTGTTGGACGTGAATTTCCCCAGCCTTAATGACTGCTGTCTGTCATAAAGTTGGTAATCCACTGACAGATATGGATGGGAGAGCTGTGTCAGTTTAGTCCACAGGAGTGCAGGGATGATGATGTTGAAAGCCGAGCTGAAATCTACAAATAAGATCCTTGCATAAGTCCCTTATTTGTCCAGATGTTGCAGGATGTAATGCAGTCCCATGTTAACTGCATCATCCACAGACCTGTTCGCCCAAACCTCAGGATATCCAGCAAAGCTCCAGTGATATCCTTCAGATAAGACAGAAAACACCAGACTTTCAAAAGACTTTATGACCACAGATGTCAAGGCAACAGGTCTTAATTAATCTTTAATCTTTAAGACAAATAGTTAGCTGTGATCAAATAGATTAGCCAACCTCAGTGAAAAAAAACAAACAAACATGAAATGACACTACAAAAGAGGTAGCAAAGCGCAAGAAAATCAGTGAAACTTCAGAGAAAACGGCAAGTCCTCCAAATGTTTTTTTTTTTTTTAAAGAAAGAAATAGACAAACTTTGGCAGAGAGCACATCACCTTCTCATGGGTGTCGGTTGCACCAGCTGTGTGTAACAACTTAGACTAGTTATAACGTAAATGCTATATTCAGATGTTAACATTTACAAGAGAAAATATTGTTTCAAAAAATACTTCTAGTGATTCTTCAGCAGAAAACCCATCTAAACGATACACTTTCCTGTGTGCGCCGTTGGAGTTACTGGCTCGCCAAGCTTCAACACATACAAAATATATCTAATTTTCAAATTAATAAATGCCAAATGTCTGTTGTGTTATATTTTTTTATTCTCATATTAATTTTGCATACTGTTCATGATATACTATGTATTCTATTTACTGTTTTATTGTTTTAACATATTTTAATAAAAATTTAATTTATTACCACTGACAGTTACGTTTTGACAAAATTAAGAAAAATGACTTCGTAACAAAGATGCACAGCAAATTTCTAAGTAATAAAAAACCTAGTGTTGGGCAGCTAGTGATAAAATCTGGTGTTAATTTACAAATAATATATGCTTTATCACTTGTTTAGTGATAATGCACAGTGTTTCCTTTAGGTGTTCACGCATAATCAACATCTGCGCATGTGCAGTGTATTTTCAATCGCCCCGCCCATCATGCTCTTCGGTCTCCATGACTCCATCGTCTTTAAGGATTTGCCAGCAAACAGCGGTTCCAAGCAAGGTAACGTTATAGTATTATTAACTTATCAACTTGTGGTTTATTTATGAACTTGGATCATCAGTAAAGCAAACTGAATTAATTTTATATTATACTGTTTGTGTGAAAAATAACCCATTTTACCCTAACATTGACACTGTCAAAGTAACGTTAGGCCTATGATTAAGGCCTATTTCTAATTTATCACAAGATTAATACACAAAGTCAGCACTGCGTAATCTTCTTTAATTAAGTATTAAAATAAGTATTGAAATATCATAATATTGATAATTATTAACGTATGTGGTTGACTTAACTCTGTCAGCATTTTTTGCCTCAGTTTAATTTCGCGCACTTTTTGATCCGCCCTTCATCTTGAGTTTAACGTTACCATTTCACGGGTAACGTTAGGCCTAAACTAAGATGTAAAAAATTGTAGCTCTATTTTAAAGTATGTTTTAACGTATAGTAAATGATAAGATGCTGTCATTTTACCCCTCCCCTCAGAACCATGCTGAAAGTGAAGCGGTGAGACTACTCAATTCGTTAATGGAGGACGATGGAGATAGACGTAAGTGACTTCATTTTATTTGTGCAAATTTTAATCGTTTTGTTAAATAATGGTGCAATTTTAGCATTTTCTGTCTGATACCGACATTATGCGTTATTTTGGAACTGACAGGATTTGGATAGTTAAACTTGTTTATTTTTTGTCATTTGGCGAAGTATCTTTAATTGGGTTCCCAACCCTTTATAAGACCGTTTATATCTTTAATTCAGTCATGCAAACGAGAAAGCAGACGTTAATCGAATTGATTGCTCTTGAAATAATATTTTCTTGTGTGGCGCGCCGGGGCTCGAGCACTAAGTTAACGGATTTGGCCAAGCACCGACCTAAATGGCGGCTCTGCGCATATAGGCCTAACGTTACCGTGAGGCCTATGACATCTCGATAGCGGAACGCTCTGTGTGTTCTAGCATCGTTCTCGTGGTACTTTGATAACAGAGCTACGCGTATGTACAGTGCTAAAACGTCTCTTTGGAAGACACGCAAAAACGTGCTCGAGCAATAAGTACGAGAGTGAAGCGCTGCATCAGCCGACAGATAGCAACTCAAGAGGGTAAAAAGGGTTGTGTTTCTCCCGCCGAGGCATTTTTTTGTCTTATTTTGTATTAGTATTAACTTAATTGAGCAGGAGTGCATTAGGGAAGTGAGAGATTATTCTGTACAACTTAGTTCTAGCTTTATAGTTGTAAATCTGTAACAGTATTTAGTGCTTATGTGTGAATAAAGTTTTAATTGTTTTGACAATTGGCTTAGGCAAGTGGTAGTTCTTGCTGTAATATGTGTGTGGGCACTGTGAGTATTAAACAGAATCTGTAGCAAAACACAAAGTGACCTGATTATATTGAGTCTGTTAGTTTGCTTTTTCCTATGAGGATAAGCACCCACTGGCAAACAAAATTGGTTTGAATTTGTATCTTATGTATTTTTATTTTGTATGTGTCATATTTGTTTGTATAAAATGTCATTCAAGTTTGCTTACCTTTTACAGGTTGGACAGTAAAGGCAAGAACACAATACATGGACACTAGAAAATATGTGAAACTCAAAGAGCCATGTTTTTTGGAGTTTGTCACGGAAGGTAAGTCTGTGCATTTACTGTATAATATAGCTTAATTTACGAAGTACTTTAATGTCTTAAAGATTAATAAATATTTTTGCGTAGTAATGAAGTTATTGTTTTACAGCAAAAAAAGCATTTGCCATTCGAGAACAAGACACCTGTTAAGGTTACGGATGACACCTCTACAGAAGTGGACGTGGATGTATTTCCTGAACTTGTTGCTGAAAGGGGCATGTGACAAAGTATATCAACATGTACAGATGTCCTATGGTGCTGAGTCATTTTTCCATTTTTTTTACAAAAAAATGAATTTGTTTGAAATTTAGTAGAAATTTATATTTAAGAAATATTTGTCATAATGTGTATTTTCATACCAGTGTTAAGATGCTATTGCATTGGAGATGAGCTGTTTTATTCAATTGTATGTTTGATATATAATTTTTTTAATAAATGTTCTAATAAATTCATAGTCACTTGGTTTTTGGAAAAATACCTACAGGTTTTTTTAAATTTCATCTGCATTACAATTTTAAAATAAGTATTTACATTATTTACATTAAATCAACATAAAAAAATACACTGGGGTTGTGTGATTAATCACCATAAAGTGTTACATCTATATACTTACGAGTAATAATTTCTCAACACCTTGAGTGATTAAAATCAAACACTAACACAGTGTTTGAATAATAAACACTTTCATCAGTGTTGTTTTAACACTAGCAAAGATGGACCTGTATGTTCACCCGGAAAGTGATAATTTTAACACTCATGGTGTCAAATCTCTCAACATATTTTTGCTGTGTGAGATGATGAAACTGCCTTTTTTTGTGTAAATGTACAAATAGCAAAAAAGGCAGTTTCATCATCTCATCTTTGTTACAAAGTCGTTTTTCTTAATTTTGTCAATATATATATAAAAGATATAAAGCATACTATTACAGGGATAGCATTTGTGTAATATTTTAAAGGCAGATGCTATTTGCATCCTGGTGCAAATAATGGTATTTACACCCCAATAGTGTGTGGTAGAGCGGAACTTCACATTGCCCCTTTAAGGATCCACCACCACCAACTAAAATGGCTGCTCGTCAGATTAACAGGTGTCAACAATATAAAAGGCAACTATAAAGGTAACCAGGAAGATGGTCTTGTTTATAAATTCAAGGGTATGTAGGCAAGGGAAAAATATTATATATATATGTGGATACCAGCACATTTGGGCATACAGGGAAATGAGAAAGTTGATAGATTGGCAAAAAAGGCAACAAAAAAAGAACATGTTGATATTGAAATTAAATTGTCAAAATCGGAAGGTAAGAATCCAGTGTGGAAAAAGGTTATGGAAATATGACAATACCAATGGGATCATGAAAATAAAGGAAGACATTTATACATGATTCAAAATAAAGTAGGTATTATAAGAGAGATGTCAAATAGAAGGAAAGAGCAAGTTTTAATAACAAGACTTCGGATTGGACATAGTAAGTTAAATGGAACTCTTTGTATTTTAGGAAAAACATCCCACAGGTCAATGTGATGAATGTCAAGAGGAGGAAACAGTTAATCACATTTTTATGTCATGCAGGAAATTTACACAAGAAAGGAAAGAGTTGAAAATTCATTTAAAAGAAATTGGTATAGGACAATATAATGTTAAAAATATATTAGAATATGGGAAAAGTGAACAAGGAAAGAAATATTTATTTTACTTTCTAAAGAGGACAGGACTGGAAATACGAATGTAAGTATGAAGTGAAAAGATAATAAACAGAAGATGGCAGTAATGCAACATTTTGGATGCCAACTGCCGTAAAACACCAAAGAAGAAGAAGAAGAAGAAGAACCAGGAAGCTGGTGGTTCATGACAAAAAGGAAAAAGAGAAACGAGAGATTTGAGACTGGTGTGAGGTGAAGTCGTGGTGTGCCAAGCTGTGTAAGGAGAAATAAAGTTTGCTGCTTTGCACTGTGATGTGGATAAGGAACGTGATTCGAGGAGAGAGGATGAAACAACAAGGGGATTAATTTGACAAGTGCACATCACCAGAGAGTGAGGCTTGGATAACATAGCAGATCATTGCACTTGAGTAAAAGTGAGGTGGCATGAGTTCGTAGGATCTGCAACTGCCGAAGAGCTCCATGGTCAAGGTGTGACGGAAAATTAACCCTTGTGCTTCAATTAAAAAAAGTTACACATAGGTACATAAAGGACAAAAATGTCCATGTCAAAAAAGTGTCATAAAAATATTATAGATTAATATTTTTTTCCACTTTCACTGACTTAGATTTTTTACTAGCATCAGTTCTAATCATAATGACCAAACAGTCATTAATTTTCAGAATTTTAACCCTTTAAACACCGGTTTCTTTACATAATGCCACTGTTGATGTTTTAAAAATTATAATAATAATAATAATTTTCTATATACTAAATTCTAAGCAGATTTTTTTTTCTTTAAATATTACAGCCTTGGATATGTCAATGATTAACAACAATATTAATTTTGATGCAATCATATTTTTTTATGCAGTATCAGATAAAAAAAAAAAAAACTACCACTCAGGTCCTTAAAGGACAAAAATGTCCATGTCAAAAAAGTATTATAGATTAATATTTTTTTCCACTTTCACTGACTTAGATTTTTTTACCAGCATCAGTTCTAATCATAATTACCAAACATTCATTTATTTTCAGAATTTTAACCCTTTAAATGCCGGTTTCTTTACATAATGCCACTGTTGATGTTTATACAAATAATAATAATAATAATAATAATAATAATAATAATAATCTATATACTAAATTCTAAGCAGATTTTTTTTTCTTTAAATATTACAGCCTTGGATATGTCAATGATTAACAACAATATTAATTTTGATGCAATCATATTTTTTATGCAGTATCAGATAAAAAAAAACTACCACTCAGGTCCTTAAAGGGCAAAAATGTCCATGTCAAAGTGTCATAAAAATATTATAGATTAATATTTTTTTCCACTTTCACTGACTTAGATTTTTTACTAGAATCCGTTCTAATCATAATTACCAAACAGTCATTAATTTTCAGAATTTTAACCCTTTAAACACCGGTTTCTTTACATAATGCCACTGTTGATGTTTATACAAATTATAATAATAATAATAATAATAATAATAATAATTTTCTATATACTAAATTCTAAGCAGAATTTTTTTTCTTTAAATATTACAGCCTTGGATATGTCAATGATTAACAATTATAGCTTCATAATTTATCTAATTGGCTCTATAATATGCATAAGCCGAAAACAGTATATGCCAAACCTGAAAAAATGGCACCATCTGATAAAAAATAGTAAAAATGTAAATTTTGAAGCCTTGCCAACATAATGAAAGCCTGTTAAGAAAGATTGCATCATTTTATAGTTGAATGGCATGGGATTAAAAATCGCAGTTTTAATGGGTTTCAATGGGGACATTTTTGTCCAAAAGGCGCTGAGTGGGTGTAGTTTTTGTACCTAGTAATGAAGGTGAAATATTAAAATTCCAATAAAAATAAACACCTGTGGCAAATTTTATGCAGTTAGCATTAACACAGGCAAAGTTATCAAAAATACAAAACTGAAAAGGACAAAAATGTCCATAAAGATGCACAAGGGTTAAAGGTGTAAAGTGGAAGTGCCTGGTGATTCCTTGATTCTTCTGACCTACCTTTTCCCTGTTGTTGGACTCTCACTCTGTCCTGCAGTAGGCCTATTGCCCACAGTCGTCATTCAGGTACATTGCAAACTCCCCGTGAACCAGCGTGCACCATTCACAAACTGTCACTGAACTCTATCATTTACACACACACTTTAATAATTATTGTTGGGTATTTTGTTCTGTTGGGATTTAGGTTTTTGATTTATTTCTGGTATTTGTTTTGTGAGTCTTGGACTCCTTGCCTTTTTGTTTACTGTTTTCTTTATGCTATTTGAAAAATATACTTTTGCTTTGGAAAGTAAAACACTCTTTTGTGAATGTATTTAAAATACATATTTTGCATGTAATTGGTGGTTTTTAAAACTATCTGGGACAAGGTATTCAATTTGATGGGCCTAAACCTGTCTGGCACCCGAATTTTGAAATGTAAAATTAATTTAAATTTAGTACAGGGGCCGCCACCATTACATGTGTAATACTATTTGCATCCATATTTAAATAACAAAGTATATGGGAATCACTGCACTGTGTATAATTTATTTAGAGTCCCACAGGCACACTACATTAACCCCATACCCCTGAAAGGTTTTACTACAGTAAGCGTGGCTTCACAGTGGTATTTTGTTTTTTTGTATATTTACAGTAATCACAAAATTAACCATGGTTACTATATTACCAACATATTACTGTACTAACACCATGGTTAATTGCATTAAAACTATGGTTTATGCCAAAAATACATGGCTACTACAATATTAGAAATGCAGTAATGCGATCTACACAAAAGCGATGCTGAGCAGCGGGAAGGAGTGCGATCGACAGACGCCGCCTCTGGATCAAACCCTTCTCTACACTCCTCTAAATTCACTGACCAAATTGCTGCGATGAAATCACCATTTATATTAATTTGATCTTTTATTTTAAGTAGATGTTAAGAGTGGAAACAAGAAATCTGATGAGGTGGAAAAAAAGAGTGGGGCAAAACGTGGATTCGAACCATAGTTGCTAGGACAGCAGTACACATTCACACACAATCTTTACATCCCACGGCAGCGACACCTACTGTTTAGTTGGACATATATTTTTGTGGTTTCACCAGACTATTGGGGTGCAAATAGTTTTACTGTGTGGCAGATGCCATTTACACCAGGCCAAACCAAATTCCAATTGACCTCATAGCACCTGTCAATTGAAGAGTATATGCTGTAATAGTTTTTGTAATGCAACAATTATAAACAAAGTGGTTACTGAATTTGTCAGTGTTGTGGGACAAGGGTGGAGGGGAGAACTATTACTTTAAGAATGTGAGACTGTGGTTTTTGTTGTCCTAACGGAGTGATTGATGGGTAGTGAAGTCTGAAAGCATGCCCAGCTAACACACGACATACCAGTTACGTAATTTTTCCATACTTTTTGGTAATTTCATGACTTACTAACTGGTAACGTTACTACAACTTCGCAGGACCGTAATTTCATTACGCTTAAACGACCAATTCGCAACGTTGTCATTTCTGGCTCCTAATGTTGCAAGATAACCAAGAACGTTCCAGATAAGTAATATATTTGTTATATTTTGGTCATTTATTTAATTATTGGCAACGTAACTACAACGTCGCTGGCCCGTAATTTCATTACCCTTAAACGACCAATTCACAATGTTGTCATTACTGGCTCCTAATATTGCAAGATAACCAAGAACGTTCCAGATAAGTAAAATATTCATAATTTTGTGTGCAATTGTATGACTTGCTGGCAATGAGACTGCAGTGTCCCAGGCCCGTAATTTGACCACCTTTCACATAGTAACTCGACAAATTGCATATGTTTGCTTTTGTTGCTGTAGCAGTTGCATAACTCCAAGTGTTGTACATCTGGAATACAGTTACATTTTACAAAAAGGAGTAATATGAAATAAAATGTTAATAGTAATGTATTTCATGCGTCCTTTGTATCCGTTTGCTTTAGTCTCAGATGATTAATTATTTGGACATTACATTTTTAATCCTCTGCAACAGAATACAAACCACAATTTTGGAGCCTGACATGTCAAATTCCTATGCTATGTGGAGGTCCTCTGGATAAAGGCAACACACATGTTAAACTTTATGAAGGCATTTTATTTAGAACTGGATACACAATTTCTGTATCAAACAGGCTTCTTAAAGGTTGCAATATATTTAACACTTGATATGATCGACATATTAATTTGCTACAGTGGTGTGATGCTTTGTACTAACTTGTAAAAAGCTTGCATCACAAAAATGGCCAACTTAACCCCTATTATCTGACCTAAATTTAGGCAGTGTATATGATCTTCATACGTGCCCACTGACATTTTTGTGCATTTCCCCCACACATTAATGGTTAAAGAAAGTAAAGGTTTGGAAGACACAGGGACCATCACACCAGCAAATAGTAAATAAATTACTAAGACAAAACGAGTGTACAACTGTCAAAGTCCTGAGAGGTATTATATCCGTAGGTGATTCACAAATATAAATAATTACATTTTTGGTTTCATACACTTTTAAACAGCTTTACATTGGATTGGGCCAATAACCAAATTCAATTACTGACCCATCAACAAATGGGTCTTTGCACATCACTCCTGAGTGAAGTTCATGTTATGTATTACAATTTGAATAAATAGTGCACCCTAAACCGAAATTTGCAGTTTTCTTAACCTCATTTCATACAGAATACATTAGTTTTTTTTTTTCTGCCATAAAACACAAAATGAGAAGCTACAGCTTGCAAGATTATATTTACCTTACTATGAGAGTGGGTAGTGCTTTATGACCAAGCTAAAAAAAAAAAAAAAAGAAAGTGGAGAATGAGGCATTGGTCTCAAAATGTAAAATGTAATTGTAAAACTCTTAATTCATAAGACTAACAATTTAGGTCATAAACTGATCTATGTTATTTATTTTTTCTTATTTTAATACCATATGCAAAATCACATGCAAGGTATTTGCTTTCAATCACTATTCATTAATCCATTCTATGAAAATTAGATTGAAAGTACTGTAAATGTAATTAATGTAATGCTCTAATTCTTTTGTTCAATAATAATTTTCTATAGCATGCCTCAAATCTTGTCAATAACTTTGTATTTAATAAACAAAATGTTGTGCTCTGGTTTTCTTAGGCAGCCCCTGCAGCCAGAATCTTTGGCAGCCTTTATCCAAGAGTCTGATTAAGGTAAGTAACAGCTTAACAGTAGGAGCATTTTAGAAATTTATTGTGAGGAATACTTTAATTTTGGGAACACTATAATATTTACAGAAATCATACACAATGAATAAGGAAAAGGGAAAACGTTCAAGGCAATATCTAAGATCATGGAGAGCAGCCAAATGTGTTCTTGAAACTATAGCAAAAAGTAACACCGAATTAGATCACACAGTGAGTGATCAAACAGAACTAGTCACAGGGTGTCAGACTCAAGTGATGCCTCAAGTTCTATGGAGGACCACTTGTCCACTGAATCATCACGCACATGGGAAGATGGTGACTGGGAGTGTGACTTTGTAGAAGCAATGGACCTTGCTGAAAATTACATCACTGACCAGGAAAACAAAATATCACTGGCAACAGATCTAGCAACCTGGGTATCACCATTCCAAGTGAAAAGCAATGCTGTTGACCAGCTGCTGAAGATTCTTCAACAACATGGCCACACAGATCTTCCATCCTCTGCTCGTACTCTACTGAAAACACCTAGGCATGTAGCGACAATGCAGAAATCTGGAATGGAATATTTACACTACCCACTGTATCAAAAGTTACTGGACTGCCTGGAGAAGTACCCTGTTGAAGAGCTACAGGACCATGACACAATTTATCTGTCATTCAACATTGATGGCCTACCATTGTTTAAGAGCTCAAGGAAAGTTGTGTGGCCTGTCCTCCTGTGCCATCAACCTGAATCCCATTTTTGTTTTCCCTACATTAACTTGTGGAAACAAGCGGCCACAAGCATCAAAACAATAGTACACCGTTGGTCCAGCTTTCCATTGATATGATCAAAAGCTTCCCAATTGATTATATGCATCAGGCATGCCTGGGGGTGATGAAAAGACTTCTTAGTTGGACCAGTGGAGCAAGATGAGTCTGGCTCTCCACCACCCAAAAACAAGAGGTAAGCAATAGGCTTCAACTACGAAGTGAAATCCCATCCATCTTCACTTGCATGCCTCGAAGTCTGGGTGAGCTGGGAGGGGGAAGGCAACAGAATTCCGCCAATTCATGCTCTATACGGGTAAGCTGGTGCTGAAAGGAATCCTAGGGGATGGCCTATATCATCATTTCCTGACCTTCAGCGTGGCCATGTGCTTGTTTGAATGCCTCTTGATTAGTTTTGGGGATACTGGGTATGCAAGAAACCTACTCAACTACATTGTCAGTAGAGGACGAGAGCTCAATGGGAGCGCTTTTATTGTGTACAACATCCACTCTATGCTCCACATCACTGACGATGCTGTTCAATTCAATGGCCTAGACAACTGCAGTGCATTCAAATATGAAGCATACCTGTACACCATGAAGAGGATGGTACGAAGTGGAACACACCCTCTTAGACAGATTGCCAAGAGAATAGATGAAAGACTGTCATCTCCTCTTAAAAAAAAAAATACAAGGAGAGAGAAACGATGAGTGCCAAGGACAAAGCATTCTTGCTGCATGATGAGAACGGCTGTGAGATTACAGCCAAAATGGAGAAAGACGGAAAGGTCCTTTGCAGGGTTTATCATAACCCTGCACCACTGTTCATGGAGCCATGCCACTCATTTCTTGTAGAATTTCCTACAATTATAGGAAAAAAAACAAACATCAATGAGATGGATCCCTAGAGAACAAATTGAAAAGAGCCATCAAGATAAATCATGGAGACACTGTAACATTCATGGCAATCTTGCATCAACAGTGAATTTTTCATGACATTGTTTCATGTAAGAACAAGAATGTTTAATTCAGTGAACATGCATATATTCTGGGAGGAACAATAGGTGATATCTTAATAACATTTTTCTTTTCCTTGGCATGTACTATATTGTGGAATTTACAGGTGTGTGTGTGTGTGCTTATGTTGTAGAGCGACGGTAAAAGCTTAAAGAGGCCAGCAGATTTGAAGACAGCAGTGATGGTATGTGCCCTTTTCTGAAAATGAAACCGATTAGACATTCATTTTCAGGTAACGAGGTATTCTCAGTTGGAAACTGATCTTTTTTTTTTTCTTCTTTTTTTTTGGATAAATGCATTGTGGGTTCCACCTGCAACAAGGAGAAAGCATCAAGGTATACCAGTAAATTCCTTAACTACTAAATTTAGTTTAAGTATTATTCATTTAATATTGTGCATGCCATTTAGATGGACCCTTTCCTCGCCTCAAGGCAACAGTTGACACTGAAAGAGAAAAGTCAGACAAATGATGGTATTTTTCAATAATCGCCTCCTAATTATGGAAAATATCAAAGATTTGCTGATGTTCAGTTTCATCCACTGAAACCAATTCACAAAGAAAAGCAATTTACTCCTAATATGACGCTATATTTAAATCCTTGATTTAGGATTTTTTATTTTTTTTGCAAGTTAATAAATGAATAGTCATCCACACAATGTAAGAGGTCATTTACCTCCATGCCATGTATACAAATAAATATTACAAATTTATAATTTACATTTTTTTTTTGGCACCACACCCTCTTTATTTGTGCAGTTGTGTCATGATTGTGTTTGTTCAAATTGCAATAAATGGAATATTGAAGGTGGTGTAGTATACACTACCAGTCATTACTATAGGATGAAATTAGACTCCAGTGTTTAAAAAATGCATGCATATCTGTCAATATGATAAGTGTTTCAAATGTCTCTTACAATCCACAGACAAATGCCTTTTAACTTGTGTCTATGAAATTCAAAATGAATGTGCTGGGATTTGTACAAATAGAGACCTATTTGTGAACACTAGTGTTCAGTTTTGTATAAATGTATCACAATTTGTGTATGCAACCAAAGGAAGATGTTCCAAATCAAACACAATGATCTTGTGAAGTATTGAATGTAGAGACAGAATTGTGAATACGTGTTTCTTTTCATTCAAACACCGCAAAATCTGTTAATGTTAAAGAGCACTAAACTTTAAACCTTGATTAAAAATAATCAACTCAATTAAAATAAAATTTGGATCAACAAACCCTGGAATAGCTCTAAATTCTGCTTAATGTAATCCTTATTGGTTCAACCCACCCTGAAACTTTTGTCTACATAATTGTAAAAGCACGAGTACAGTTCTTAATGTTGTAGTATCCAAACACCTGGCACTGTTGCATCCTATCTTAGGTTTCACTTTGAGAAGCTGTTACTACTTAACTGTATTGTTTTTAAATTGTTATTGGGGGGGGGGGGGGGGGTGGGAAACGGGGAACAACCCCCCCCCCCCCAAGGTATAAATGCAGCACAGCAAAAAGTGCATATATAAAACATGAATCATGCTTGCAGATGATAAACTGAAGAGCAAATACCATAAATACTTCACATTAAGGTTTATACAAGATCTGCTTCTGTAAGAATTGGTTTCCACATTATGTAAATGTGTATACATTTTTTATTTTTTTTCCCCAATAAGGAAATAGATATTAATTCCATGATATTCTATTTCAGATTTAGGCAATGATCATTAACTCATTACTACTTTTCAGATTTGTCCTGTGCATTGCATCAACAACACATAACTCCCCTGCTCCCAAACTCACCTGTTCCAGCTACTGTACAGGATACATTTAAAAATTAATTTGATCATTAATTGTTCTTTGATGTTAAGTCAGACTTTTTCAATTATATTTCCATGTCTTCAAATAAAAGTGCAATAAACATTTACATAAATAATTTACATTCTTCTTTTGCCAGGACTTTGTTTTGTGAAGATGAAAATAGAATGAAAGTTGTCATTTACTCTTCCTGATGTTGTTCCAAACCCATGTCTCCTCTAGTCTCTTGACTTGCCTCCTAACCTCTTTCATGGGATGCAAGTAAATGATGACAGCATTAATATTTGGGTTAACTACCCATTTAAAGATGTAAATATTGTTTTACCACACAGTTTAAAATCAGGTTTTAAGAGTGTCTGTTTAAAAATAAAAGACTCAAATGCAAGTCAGTTTGCTGAAGAGGCATTTAATTTTATACGCACACATACTCAAGTGTCTTTTACCTAATTTCAATGTACAACTGAACTGTATAAGACACAGCTAGTTTCTCATAGTCAGAGCAGTAGGAGCTGGTAGCAAGCCTTAAGCAGGCCACAAGGTGGTCATCGGTCATTGTAGATCACGTTGACTTAATGATCTTCATGTGAGAGAAAGCACACTCACACAAATAGGTTGATCCTAAAACTGCTGTCAAGTTGAAAGCACATCATCTGATGTTGTGATACTTTTGTACAAGCAAGAAGTTCCAGAACTCTCCATTCATTTCAGGTGTTGACCTGGATTTTATCTCAATGTCATTTTGCAGTATGAGAATCTCATTCTCAACAGCAGAGCTATTGTGGAATAATGAAGGCCACTTTTAAACTCCTTTTGTTGGTGCTGCTGCAGCTGTTCCCTGTTCAAAGGATGTTCTATAGGAATGTGTCTCTTATCTCTCTCAAATGTATGTTAACCCCAAATAAGGTAATGAGCCATTTCATTGGTGGGGGTCCAGTGGAATGTGGTTTTCTGGACCATATAACAAAGTGCTGAACAATAAACGTTGAAGAAGGATCTGATAGCATTGGGTGTCTGTGTCATGTCTTTCTTCCCTCAGCTGAGCCGTATCGAGACGGGGATTGCAGATCAAGAAAATAAATTAAATACATTGGATGACAAAATTATCTAACAGCTATCCAAGTGGAACATTGATATAATTTTGGAGGCAATACAATCCACATCAATACTTGGGCCAAATGGAAAACTTGGATAGCTGGCAGCAGGCTCAATGGATGAAAAGTCTGTAAAGCGCCTCTCAAATTCATACAAGATGCTCTGAGCTTGCGCCACATAATGTGCACTGTCAATCTGCACAAAGTCTTTGCCCTGATTCTGAAGTTCTGCCTGCATGTGAGGGGAGTTCCACAGGTCATTGTGTTGCAGCCTATTTTACAGCAGTTGTAGCTTGCTTTTAAAAGTGTTTACTGAACTGATCATGTTGATTACATATTTATCTTTACCCTGCAGCTCTAAATTAAAATCATTCAGCAAGTCAGCGAGATTGGTCAGGAATGCTAAATCCAATAGCCACTGGTAATCCTCTAGCTGGGCATATTCTGCATGTTTTGAAAGCTTCAGAAAATCTTTGATTTCAGGCAACAACTCTTGAGATTCTCTGGAGAGAATAATATTCACTCCATTCAATATCCTTCCTCGACATCCTCTGCCATTCCCTTGCATCGCGGTGTAACAGTGCCACGTGATAATTGAACGTCCTTAATGGCAGCTATGATATTTTTATTTGTCATTTGATATACTTTTATTCTTAAAGTCACCAAATAGTGCATCTGTAGCCTCATTGAATGCTTCTTTCACTTCACCGTCCTTGAAAGACTTCTTGTGCAAGAAGGTGACTGATGCAATAGTTGCAGCCTTACCCTTGGTGGTTGGCCTGGTAAAAATGGACTACTGTGGTGCTGACTGCCCCTTCAATTCCCAGACTTTTCGGGTGCGTAGAGCTGATTTAGGTGGGAAATCTGCATCGTAGCTTGAAATGCCGCTCCAAATTACCATTTTTCGGTAAGTCCACGCTTGCGTTGCAAATAAGACAGATGGACTTCAAATTTGAATAAACAAAAAAATAATCCTCATCCCAGTCTGAATGAAAATGATATGTTTTTGTTTTTTTGGCTTCTCCCATTGCTTACTTTGCTGAAGTCGCAGCTCTCGCACTGTAACAGCAAGTCCCTACCATCCCTACTAATAATGTAACATGCCTAGCTAAAACTATAGCAACAAACCATACCCAGCATGCACAGCTAAAACCCTGGCGGAATTTGGATTAGTGTACTCGCATACTACTCTTGCTATTTCTGCCATATATATGAAATAGTATGAGTAGTATGCGATTTTGAATTTGGCTCCTGATTTCGTCACTGTCATTTTTAATAGTTAATATTTTAAATATTCGAGGTCTGAGGCATGTGGGAACGGTGAAGAGAGAGAGGGTAAACCAGAGTGCAGTTTACTCTCATGATCGACTGGGAAGCAGTCTGCAATCGACTGGTTGTGCACACTTGCTTTAAACCCTCCAAAAACTGGGTTCATTCACTTCCATTGTAAGTGTTGTCGATTGAGCTTAATTTGTTGAACCCGGAATATTCCTTTAAATAATCATGTTTTTTTTAAGCAATACAGTTATACTTAATGCTAAATGACAGAATGTTGATACATTTTGCAATAAGACAGTAATATTTTAAAGCTACTGTACTTGATGTGGAAAAGCCTTTAATTATAAGAAAGGAAAGATTTGGTTGATTTAGTGCATATTTTTAAAGACAAGTAGTTTTAAGATGTATTTTACTGAAAGTAGAAATGTAGGCTACTGATATAAAAGTGGCATGTGTAGAAGACCGTAATGATTGATTGAAACTGACAGCATGTAATACATTTTGCTTGTTCATGGTGTAACGGTTAGAGGTCTGCATGGCCTTAAAATGGCCCGAGCGATACCGTCAGATTTAAAGCCCGAACCCGAAATTGCTTAATATCTAATTCCTTCTCCTTGCACGTACTGTTGCAATAGGCTGTATTTTATGTAAGCATATAGGCAACATTCGTAACATTACTGAAACATACAGTTTTAACAAGGCACAGCAGTACAATAGAGCAGAAGGGTTCGGTGTGAACGGCCCCTAACTCGTCCGTTCGCGCGTGTCTGTGAGTGAGAACGCGTGCGTGAAACAAGTTCGGTAAGCCTGTTCATACAAACCCGATCCCAACCGAACACGAAGTCCTACTTGAAAAACATAACCGAGCCCCTTGGGGTTGTCGGGGCCAGTTGGGTCTGGGTCGGGTTGCAGACCTCTAGTAACGGTAGCTGGTTCATGCTGAGTAGCGGAGGTTGCACCGCAGGACCGCATTTCAGGACCCTAGTTTTCGGACTGACAGCGTCACCTAGCGAATTGTATTATGTTATATCATATTAAATTATTTGTATATTATATCATAATTATTTTTATATTATAATTTTTGACCTTATATTATGATTATAATCTATTTCATTATATTGTATTGTAGTATTTGATTTCAAATTATATTATTTTATATCATATTTCATATTGTATTTTATATCATACGTTCAATTATTTTTATATTATATAAAATTATTTAATTTTTATATTATTTTCATTATGTTGTATTGTTTGATTTCATATTAGCCTATATTAATATTATTTTATATAATATATCATATTGTATTATTTTATATCACATATTTATTATTTTTATATAATATAATTTTACACAATTGTTTTAACGTTAAACAGATAAAACTTAATTCATATTCAGTACTCACACTTTGATTGATGTCCATCTTGTATTGCTAGAAATGCGATCCTTGGTCCTCCTCAGTGTATCCACAGAACTTGATGGGAAAAAGAGAAAAGTGGTCTCTATGACAAGTGGAGGGGTTGGAAAAATAAAAAGGGCTTGTAGAGGTGGAGCAAGTTTTTCTACATTTTGATAAAAGATTACGAATAGTAATACCCCAAATAGTTTTTAACTACGAATTATTCATTAAAAACCCACCAATATGTATGAACTTAAAGGGATAGTTCCCCCAAAAATGAAAATTATCTAATTTACTGCAATCCCAGATTTGTGTATGACTTTTCTTCAGCAGAACACAAAGATTTTTAGAAGAATATTTCAGCTCTGTAGGTCCATACAATGCAAGTGAATGGTGACCAGAACATTGAAGAGACATCCACAAGACTCAATATATTCTGAAGTGATATGATAGGTGTGGGTGAGAAACAGATCAATATTTAAGTTTTTTTTAACTATAAATCTCCACTTTCATATTTTTCTTTTGTTTTTGGCAATTTGCATTCATCGTACATATCGCCACATACTGGCCGAGGCTCCTCAAACGTGAAAAAAAAAAAAGAAAAGACAAATAATGTTGTGATTTAATCTTTTCTCTACAATAAATGTCCCCATTACTGTGGTTAAAGTTCAGTTAAAACCGAAATCGGTGCCACATAATAGCATACCGGTCTCTATAACAGACCAGTGCTGCAAAACACCTGGAGAAAAAAATGGCCACAGGTCAGATTCTTTGTTTAGCCAATCAGAAGGCCCTAAAGCACTTCCTACCTGTCAATTATTCTGCACATTCACAGGGTTTAAAAGGAAGAAATATGATGCTTATGTCTTGTGGCTATACTTCTGAAACAATATTTTAACATTTATGTATTGACCACATTCACTTCCACACTGGAACCCAGCTTTATTTTTAAAAAATAAGGAACGAGTCAAAATTATTCACAAATGCTGTCGATTGATTTTAACTTGTATTGAACAACAAATATTCCTTAAACCCAAACATTTGAACATCTTAATTTTTATTTGAACCTGCTTATGTTGGAAATTGCTTAAGGGTTCATTGTGTTTTGTAAATTCTCTGATATCACAGTTCTTTGAGGTTCACAAAAAATTTGCACAATTATCTGAATTGAAAATGTTTTAATGGGTACAAAGGAAATGCAATTCAGTGCTACTTTAACACAATCTCATAAATAAACCAATTGACTAGAGGGGAGTGACATTCCCTAGATCATAAAAATGGACATTATTAGTTGGAAAAGAATAATGAGCAGACAGGTGATGACAACAGCATGGTCACGTAGTCCGGGTCCTGGTGGGCAGGATGTTACTGATCGAGAGATCCAAGCATGTGTTGATTGCTCTCAGCCCTCGTCATCCTGTTGGGTGTCTGGATGCTGGACTACATTTACCCTTTGAGTGAAGACATGCCAGCCCTCATGATCTCGTCAACCAGAAGAATGTTACTGGCTATTACAGTGCTGTAGAGTTGGAAAAGGAAAAAAAATAGATTACTTGAGGTTGAAACCTGAGCCAATACTGAGTTTGTGTCAGGAATGGAATACTGGGTGGCTACTTAAATATAATGGGTTTTTCCTTCAACTAATTTGATCCAGTCCAAAGTTGATAAAAACATAAATACCAGCTCATATTACTTCCGGTTAATTCATCACACTGGAAATGTTTGGGTGCACTGCATTGAGAGATACAGTATTGTCAGTGTGCTCAGTGGTTATATACTGGCAAATTTAAGTCAATCATCTGTGTATCCCATGCATAAAGTGCACAGTATACATGACACTAGAACACCACATGTCCTGTTGAACATATTAAGACTGAATGTACTCTCTCCTGCATATGTGATGAGACTTGCATATAGTGAGTTTCATCACTATTCCGAAGCAGAGAGAGTGCTGATTTTGCATGGTGTCTGACTGCATTTACTATTGACAGAGTAACACAGAATTCAGCCATGCTGTTCTTTCTCGAGTGCTTGAGTATCTCACCTTGAGTGAAGGAGCTGCTTCTTCACACTGTAGTTATCCCACACACCGACCTCACCTGCTACCATTGGTTCACCTGCAAAAAAAATAAAAAACATTAATCTCACAAATTTCAAATCACACAAAAGCGAGAGTTGGGAAGCTTTATTCACATCCAAATGTTTCACTGAATAAATTTTTTTTTTTTTTTTTGCATGATCACTCAAAAATAGGGGTGGGAAATACAATAAATGCAAGCATTTCAAGCCCTCTGAACCCTTTTGTTTGATAAAACAAAACTAATACAATAAAACGTATCCAGCTTACCCAGTAATTACTCTTGGTTCATTTAAGTAAATTAGTTATTTAAAAAAAAAAAAAAAAGCACATAATTGGAGCGGATACAAAGTCTAATTTTACACCAGGCTGGCTCCCCCATTCATTCACGGCGCATGCCCAATAACGACCCGTCTTAAGTTGGGCAAAGTATGGGAATGCATTGGTCACATGTTTGGCCAAGCTTTACAGGCTTGCAAGTTGTAATGCCTAATTGTTAGTGTTTTTGAGGCAAGAATAAAAAAATTCAGCCATTTCTGCATCCCTGCAACTTCTGTTCCAGCAGACCAGGCTTTTTCAAGAGAAAAATGTGGTCCCACATTTCACCATGTTTACATATACATTTCGCTCATCCAAAATGTAGTCCAAGTTAGTAGTAAATGGCTATTGTATGCTAGGTATACCTTCTTTTACCCACATTATTTTTTTACCTGCCAGTTCATCAAGTTGGCTAGTATTCAACAAAGTCCCAATTGCTAAATTGGTAAACTCTTATTCTGTGAGTGGATGTCATGTTTTAGGACAATATTTAAGGTTTACATTTCTCGAGGGGGCCTGGGTAGCACAGCGAGTATTGACGCTGACTACCAACCATGGAGGTGCGAGTTCAAATCCAGGGTGTGCTATATGACTCCAGCCAGGTCTCCTAAGCAACCAAATTGGCCCGGTTGCTAGGGAGGGTAGAGTCACATAGGATAACCTCGTCGTGTTCGCAATTAGTGGTTCTCGCTCTCAATGGTGTGTGTGGTAAGTTGTGCGTGGATCACGGAGAGTAACATGAGCCTCCACGTGCTGCGATTCTCTATGGTGTCATGCACAATGAGCCACGTGATACAATGCAGAGGCAACTGAGACTTGTCCTTCACCACACGGATTGAGGCGAGTAACCGCACCACCACAAGGACCTACTAAGTAGTGGGAATTGGGTATTCCAAATTGGGAGAAAAGGGGATAAATAACAACAAAACAAAAAGGTTTACAGGACTTTTTTTCTGTAAACCATTATTAGCTAACTTTAACCAAACAGCTATATCATAAAGCATGTCACAAAATATGGTAAGCTTTCAGCACTTTTTTTCTCCCCTGCACACTTTCGCCTACAAATTATTTTGAACTATGTGCCTACTGTTATAATATGTTGGGTATGTCTGTTTTGGTGGATTCTGTTTAGTACAGGCTATTAGTTCTGCTCTTACTGCACCTGCACTGCCTATTACTTCAATTATTTTCAATAAATATGCCTATATTTGCAAACATTGATGGAATGCATGTCATGTTTTACAGATAGCCTTTACAATGATGACAATGCAAGGAAAGCACACTGCAAATATATGCATTCTTTTCACCAGCATTAAGCATTGGATTTGGCCATTGGAATAATAGATTAAGTATTTCAAATTGAATATACATGTTTTGACTGTTTTCTAACAGTTTCTAACATTTAAACTGGTCAAATAGTCAAAAACATTTTTTAACATTAGTGAAATTAGCTGTTGACTGTTTATGGTGAACAAGCAACAGTGCATTAATATATATAATGTGTTGTCATAAGAGTGCATTTTACATTCAATCGTCAAAAAGCCCAAAAAATATCAGCTATAAAATCCAGCCTAACCAGGCAGGTGACCATTCACTGAGCTGTATGCATGCAAGATGGGCACATGCCTGTGCTCAGATCCACTCCCACCAGCTGTCCAGACTCTTTGTATTCACTCTGCAGCTTCACAAGTGTCTCTTGCATGTCATAGCCTGAATTCTGAGCCAGAACCTTTACAAAAGAGAGAAATGGTTTAAAACCACCAATCTGGAATTCCACATCAGAAGCTTGAATTATATTACACAAGTAAAATATAATAAGATCTAGGGATTTTGATTCTTTGGTTTTGTCTGTACCTTCGGGATGATGAGGAGGGCATCAGCAAATGCCTGTACACCCAGCTGGGATCGGCCCTTCACTTTGGGCTTGTGTTTGACCAGAGCATCAGCCACAGCCACCTCAAACGCACCTGCCCCGGGCACAACAGAACCTACACAGAGAAGAGACAATCAAGCACCGCAGAAAAGGCACTCAAGCACCAGTCTATATTGCCCCCTTGTGAACTGTAGCACTACCAATAGGAGTATTAAGGGGCGATCATACTAGACTTTGTATTTACTTCCATGCATGGCTAATTCTTCAATTATGGGCACTTTTGACTATATGAGATCTTGTACATGTTGATGGGTGAGGCTTTTTTCCACCTACCATCTTCAATTGCATTTTTGACAGCTCTGAGTCCGTCTCTCACCGCATCTTTGATCTGCATGAGGGTGTGTTTGTTGGGCCCTTTCACCAACAGCGTCACTGAACGAGGGTTTCCACATTTCTCAATGAACGTGTACTTCTCCTCTCCCTAACACACACAAGTAAATATGCATAAGCATGCAAACACCACTGAATACATTTGAACATGGCAAGTCAAACCACAGTGCTCACCAGTGTGTGCTCATACACCAGCCCAGCATATCCAAGACACTCAGGTGTGAGGTCATCCACAGAGTTCATGGCTACACCACCGCAGGCCAGAGTCAGTCTAATGTGAATATTAAGTATTAAGAGTTCAGACAGATTTGAGAGGCTATTTTAATATAATAAAATATTTCAGTTAAAAAGGGGCATTCTATTTTTAAATGTTTTTTCCCAGAGATATATGTCAATCAAAGTTTTCTGCAATGAAATGCACACTATGTGTGCTGTAATGTGCCACTTAATACTAATGGTTCACCCAAAAATTAAAATTACTTCATAATTTACTTAACCCTTATGCCATCCTGGATGTGTATGACTTTCTTCTGCAGAACACAAATTAAGTATTTTAGAAGAATATTTCAGCTCTACATGCCAAACTTTTGACACTCCAAAAGTCACTACGGCAGCATAAAAGTAATCTATATGAATCCTGTGTTTAAATTCATATATTTAGAAGCTATATGATAGGTGTAGGTGAGAAACAGTATTTAACAATATTTATGTCCTTTTTTTACTAAAAATCTCCGCTTTCACATTCTTTTGGTTTTTTGGTGATTTGCATTCTTAGTGCATACCGTCACCTACTGGTCAAGGAGAATTTAGAGTAAAAAAAAAAACTTAAATATTGATCTTTTTCTTGCTCACAACCTATAATATCGCTTCAGAAGTTATTGATTGAACCTGGAGTTTTATGGATTACTTTTATGCTTAATGTGATTTATGGAGCTTCAAAGTTCTGGCACCCATTCACTTGCATTGTATGGACCTACAGAGCTGAAAAATTGTTCTAAAAATCTTAATTTGTGTTCTGCAGAAGAAAGTCATACACATCTGGGATGGCATGAGGGTGAGTAAATCATGAGAATTATCCTTTTTGGGTAAACTATCCCTTTCAGTCTGAAAGTAGTAAAAGTTTTTTTGCAGATTAGTTTCTTAGTGTTTTCTGATCAGGGAGGAAGCTTTGAGTTTTGTTATGTTAGCATGTAAGATACAGTATGTTTTCATATTACCAAAAAAACATTTAAAAAAAAAAAAAAAAAAAATATATATATTTTTGCTGATATGACCCCATTAAGCAGCCACAGTAGCCTTTTCTCTTGTTTTTTTTATTTTTTATAAATGTGCCAACTCTCATTATAAGCAATGGGAATGGACAGATCCCATCATTAATTGAACAGAAAGGAGGTGCTGATCTTGCATGGTGTCTGACTGTATTTACTAGAAACAGTAATACAGAATTCAGCCATGCTAGTAAAGGAATGTTTTCATGTCTGATACTGATGATATCCCTCACCTCTCCATGTTCCTCCTCTTTGCTCGGCGCAGTGCCACAATGCCCTCTTTGGCCAGAGCATCCAGAGAGAACGGATCAATGCCCTGTCAAATATCAATCAGATTAAATCATTGCTGCAGCAGATAGATGATGTAAGTTTAGGGTTCGAGCATAAAGAATGTGCTAGTCCGATGAATACATGTAGAAGGAAGATAATTCTCCTAATGCAGAGGTAACAGACCACACATTACTATAGCACAGTTAAATAGGCCAAGGAGAGCTACACAAGCACCCATGGGTGTTCACTGTGCGTGTAGGGCAGTTTGACTATGATTTTCATTGGTTACTAACATTTTAAAAACCAGCGAGAAAACCCATGAGTCAGAGCTATGGCACAGTGGTTAGTGCTCATGGTATTTAAGATGTCCCATCCCTTCAATTTCAAGTCTCCCTTAACTGCCCTATAAAAATAAAGGATAAAAATCCCAAATATAAAATGATAATACATTTTTAAAAGCCTGTGATATAGATTCATGGTAATTCTGCTTGTCTTGGCAAACACTTTTAATAAATGAGGTCTAGTCAAAACAAATTCCATAGTAGAAAAAAACAATGAAAAAAATACTAAATGTCCAGTACCTTCTGATTGATGACCACAAAGCTCTTCTTGTTATCTTCACACACTTTGTTCTTCAGCTCAATGATCTTCAACACCCGATCTTCAATGAACTTCCTCTCAGCCTTCACCAGCTTGTCTCTCTCATTCGCGCTCTTGTAGAAGAACCCAGAATTCACCTCTCTATGAGAGCAGATGTTCAGCATGATTACACATTTTCTTTATTCATAGTAGGCTTGGGCGGTAATACGGTAATATGGTATACCGCGGGATCTAAAAATAGCAACAGTATCAGTTTCAATACCGTCATAAAAAAATGCAATGCACTTATATAGGAGACAAGGATTAAATATTAAATATAATTTATTTAATGCCTAAAAATGCGTATGCGTAGTTGTCATCACGTGACAGCGTGGAGGAGAAAGAGAGAGAGGGGGAAAGATGGAGAGTCGCGCACCGAGTGACCTGGTCTCGAAAAAGAACACAACTTCTGCAGTTTGGCAGTATTTCGGGTTTCGACCGAACGAGAAGGGAGAGGCGGTGGTAAATACGGACGAGGCAATTTGCAAATTGTGCAACAAAACGGTGACCGCGAGAGATGGAAATACCACGAACCTAAGGTCGCATATACGAGAGGCGCAACCCGAACCCCCACGAAAAAAGATGACTCTGGGAAGTATGCTGCAAAAAAAAAACTGATGCAATGGCAGGTCCCATCGGCATCGGCACCGTAGAGGACCGAGTCGGAGCTGAAATAACAGCCTACTGTTTGGAGCCAGTTACTCAAGGAGACGAGGACCCACTTCTCTGGTGGAAAAATGCTGCCGGGCGTTTTCCCCAGATGTCGCGAGTGGCACGAAAGTACCTGTGCGTCTGTGCCACAAGCACACAATCGGAGCGAGTTTTCAGCACCGCAGGTAAAGTTGTCGGTCCACAACGTGCCCTGTTAAAGCTGACTAAGTAAACATGCTGGTTTTTCTAGCGAAAAATCTTGACTAGATTTGATGCCACTTGCCATTCGTTCCTATTCGTACTGTGTTTATTTTTATTTATTTAATTGAATCAGGTATTTTTATTTGGTTTTCGTTAAAAACAATATTGGAAAGAAGACTAGAAAGAAGTTTTTATTTAGGCCTATTGCTTTGCAATAATTTTTATAATATGGATGGTTATGTTAATTCAACTCTGGTTGACTGTTGTGGGTCTATTTGCACTTTTTTATAAGCTGCTCTTTGTTATTAAAAGTTCGGGCGGTGTGATTTAATTTAATTGATTTGTGTACGCGTCTCTCCGCGAAAACTGTTCTGGATGTTTATGTTAATTTAATTCTGTTTGATTGTTGTATTTGCACTTTTTTATAAGCTGCTATTTGTTGCTAATAAAAGTAGTTAATATTGTTGTGCATGTTATTTTGTTATTGTTTCAGTATTAGTGTTTGTTATTCAGTTTCAGAACGGTTTAGGCACAAGCCAACAGTTTGGTGACGCTGTCTGAGCCTTACGTCATAATTTTTAATTATTCACGGTAAAACCGTATACCGAGGTAAAATAGGGAGGAGGTTTGACGGTATCAAAATTTGGATACCGCCCAAGCCTAATTCATAGATGTTTTAAATATTCAGTAATAAGCTGTAAATCTAAAAGAATATCTTTAATGTGTACGTTTTCTCATATTCCAGGGAGACATTGCAGGTGAGAATGAACGCATCCTCCACCCTCTTCTTCATGTCGGGATGTCTGGCACCATGATCCAACACCAGACCACTGATTAGTCTAAACATCAAACACAAACAAGGCTAGAACATCCATTGCTGTTATTAAAACACTTTCTTTCCTGCTTTTATTACTGGACTATCATATTATTGATTTTTTTCTTTGTTGACAGGGAAGCATGTGATAGTTCACCCAAGTGAAAATGGTCATTTACTCATGTGCTTGTTGCTCCAACCCCCTATGACTTTATTTAATTTGATTTTAGGCAGAATATTACGTGTCAGTCATTATTCAATTTCATTGCATGGGGAAAAAAAAGACAATTAAATGACATGGCAACCAAGGCTATCAGTCACTAACTTGGAGCCAAACATCTCTTGTGTTATACAGAAGAAATAAAGTCATACAGGTTTGAAACATCATGGCATTTTTTATTTTTGGGTTAACAAACCCTTTAGGAACAGCATGGTGTACCTAAGAAAAAGGAGAGAGTAGAAGTCTTACTGAGTATCACTGTCAGTTTTGTGTTTCATCTCCATGATCTCCACCATGTACAGGTCAATGAGCTCATTGGGTTTTTTGATGGTCAGTACTGCATCCACCACAGCCTGAAGAAAACAATCATAATGTGTTACAATTAAAAAATCTGAATAGGCTTGGGATAGATGCCCAGTAAATGTACTATTAATCATATTCTACACATTTCTAAAAGAAATCAGATATTTATTACTTTAAAAACACTAGTTATTTTATTTAATTAAAAATCAGTAATAGGGTGTTTCTTCAAATTTGGGCCCTTTTAGCACTTTGGATTTCAAGAAGTCTAATAAAAAAAAAAATTCTCACTCTGTAATATTTCAAATTTGTCTACAAACAATTCAACAGTGTACGTACATGCATAACAGGAGATTTTTGTCATGAAAATTCCCATCACATCTCAAATTCTGTTTTGTGATTAATTGAATTCTGTGCTGGAAAAGATGCTGATAGAAATTACCTTTTTAATATTTTTGTAATAAAATATGAACATAGCAGATATTTTATTTGTCCTAAATGCACACAATTAAATAATATTTTCACGCCTTGTGTAGTTTGGCTTGAATTAGAAGTGATGAAAATATTCTGTTTAAAAGTGATATTCACCTCGATTTTTCACTTCTCAAGTATGCTCAAGTGACACTTGTCGACTCGAGTAACAAGTACACAACTTTAGAAAATATGTTTGGTGTGGTGGAAATTACGTAATTACAGATGCAATGTTCGGAAAAAAAATTATAGATATAGTCATAAAATACTGAAATGGTTTATTGTTTCACTATTTGTTTAGATTATCAAAGTTTTCAACATGTAATAATTTGTGCTTTTATAATGGATTTTAAGAGTTTAATAATGAAAGTCTGGGTCAATGCTAAAACAATAAAATCTCTATACATAGACAGTTGTGCCAGTAAGTACCAAAAATAAAGGATGAATGCCTGATAAAAAGGTTCCAATGCAGCTTTGAGACATTCTCACAGCAAAAAGAAAAAAAGTCTGTTCACATGAATAAAAATCTACATCTGGGACATTAAATTACCTTAAGTTGAAGATGCACATTGTATTGTTGAATCGGAATCTTATCTCTGACACCATTCCCTTAGATTAATGAATAGGTGAATTGATAAAAAAAAATGCTTTATATGAAATATATACAGCATAGCTTATATGATCTACAGAAGACACATGTCATTTTTCTGTTCATGTGTATTAATCTGTATTATTGTGATATGTTTGTTTCTTTATCATATAAAACAATACAATTATTAATAAGAAACTTAGTAATACTATGCCAACTATATAACAAAAAACAAAAGCATAACATTTTTAACATTTGACAGTTCAAAAGCAGCAGTGACTGGAGGAAATGGGTAAAAATATTTTTTAAGTGAGCCATAATTCTACTGAAAACGTAGTCACAGCATCTCTCACCTCTGTGAGTAAATCAGCCAATTCGGTGTGGACCTTGGTTCTGAGTGAGGTTCTGGCTACATTGATGAGAGTCTCTCTGTCCATCTGCTTATTGACCTTTATCTCCTCCAGCACCTCAAGAGCCTTTTCCTTAGCAGCCTCGAAGCCGTCTGCGATTACTCTGGGGTGAAGACCCTTCAGAGGACAGACAACATGGACTTGACTACTGATACAAGAAGAGCACTAAGAAATGTTCAAATAAATGTGTAAAATATGCAAAACGCTTGCAAACCTCAGAGACATAGAGGTCTGCCTGCTTGAGAAGCTCTCCGATGAGGAGCACATTTGATGTTGTGCCATCTCCTGTGATGTCATCCTGGGCTGTGGCCACCTTGGCAATCAAAGAAGCGGTGGGATGCTGGATTTGCTGAAACGGGTCAATAAAATTAAGAAAAGATGGTAACACTTTACAATAAGTTTCCATTTGTTAACATTAGTTAACTACATTTATTCATTTGGCAGACATTTTTATCCAAAGCGACTTACAAAAAGAGGAAGAATACAAAATAAGCAATTCATTTTAAGGAGACAGTAGTTTCTTAAAGTGCTGCATTACAAACTTTCAATTGTTTCAGAAAAATACCATCCGTGCAACAAGATTAATATTTGTTTACATTAACAATGAACAATACTTTTACAGCATTTATTAATCTTGGTTAATGTTACTCAACAGATACTAATACATTTTTAGATACTAATACATTTTTAGTTTGTTAACATTAGGTAATGCATTATGATCAAACAATGGTATATTTATTAACTAGTATTGCAATTAATGTGTAAACGTGTTACTCATTGTTTGATCATGATGCCTAATGAATTAACTAATGGAACCTTATTGTAAATGTTACCAAAACAATTATTCATGAAGATTTAGAGCAGCTCAACTAATGAGCATTCTAATTGAACAAGCCCATAAGCCCATTTGAGGACATAACTGGAACCTGTGACACTGCCAAATTCACCGACCAAAGAAATAAAAAAAATCCCCACATTTGGCGCACGCTGTGTGTTAATTTCAGACCTTGTTTGGGTGTTTTTCCCGCAGTAAATATTGATACGCGATTAATAATTAATTAATTGTATTAATAAATCAGCACATCGTGTGATTAAGTCGATTAAATTTTTTTTATTGATTGAGAGCCCTTGTTCTATTGCACAGACAACATTTTTATAACACTGATCTAAAAAAAAAAAAAAACACAAGAGCGACAAGCACCATTAAGTGCTTACAGGAATAGTTAATCCAAAAATGAACATATTTTTTCTTTTTCTCACCAGTTCCACTTTTACCCATATTATTTTCTTATGTGAAACACAAAGAGATGTTTGGTAGAATGTACGAGCTGCTCTTTTCCGTATAAAAAAACATAGACAATGATGTATACTGGACAAAATGGACAATAAGCACCATAGAAGCAGTCCTTATGACTCTAAATATTCCAAGTCTTCTTTAGTCATTCAACAGGTTAAGTGAGGAGCTGTGTTTGGCAACAAGGTAAATCCTCACACAAAGCAAGTGTACGGCTTCATAAGTCTTGGAATACTGTGCATTGATAGATAAATAAAAACACATTTAAGTTGTTTTTGGACCTTTACAGTAAAAATACACACTCCTTCAGGTTTGAAAAAGCTTGGACATTGTGCGAAACATATTTTGTGTTTTATGAATAAAAAAGGGTTGGAATGCTGTGAGAATTAGTGATGACGACTTTTTACTTTTAGCTGAATTTGTTTAATATTTAAATTAATATCTACAGTATATGGTACCAAACAAATTAATTGTGTGTTGAAAAGTACACAACTTAAACATATCCAAGCTTGAGCAGGTTCACATGTGCACACCGAAAGGAACTTAACGCTCATACCATCTCATGCAGCAGAACATTTCCATCTTTGGTGAGTTTGATGTCTCCTGCACCAGACACAAGCCTGTGGAAGGAACGAACAATTTGATCAAACCATCTCATCCATTAAAACCCAAACAAGTATGAGACAATGCAATCTATGCAGACTCTGTTGTCTACGCAGCACTGGATTTCTGCATCTAGTCAATAAAAAAAACATTATATAATGAAGTTGATTTAGTAAAATGAGGTTACTGCAAACACACCAAAACTATTAATCTGATTAACACTAACAGGCAAAAAGAATTACATGTCGCACACCAAAAGTCAACACAAAGACTTGACTAGTTAAAATGGGTGGGTCTCATTGGACACTTCAAAGGGTGACTGCGACTATTAAATACAGCATTGCCATCACAGCATGAAAAACGGCTCAATTCATGCTGTTCAAAGGGTATATTTATGAACGTGGATGTTTTATTAAGTTAATTGTCATGTTGAGCTAACAGCTACCTTACATGGCAAACATGTGGACATTAGTTTTAATACCCGTCAGAAACCTACACCGTTCTTATTAAAGACTTGTTTTCTTTAAACCACTGCTAAACATTGTTTTATTACTTCGCGATAACATGGAAATTGTGCGTAGACGCCGGAACACGTGTTTATTTGGGCTCTTATCCGGTTAGCTTGAGCTGAATCACTGAGTCACACGCCTCTCGCCGCATCACGACAAACTCACATTTTCATGGTTCCTTTTGGTCCCAGGTTACTTTTGAGCACATCCTGAAGTCCACGGGCGGCACTGATGTTCACCGCCAAGGCCGCGTGAGCTCGGGCGACCTCTGCTTTCGGGTTGAGCGCTTTTACCGCGGACATTCTGCTAAAATGAAGAGCAGGGATTCACGCGGATAACGGAAGAGAAACTCGCATACGCACCGCTTCCAGAAACCTCCAGCATGCAGTCTTAGCCCCGCCCTCAGCACGCTATGATTGATCAAAAGACACATGACGAATTTAGATATAGTCTATTTATTGGTTCGTTAGAGTGCCTGTCTTTGGCCAGCCTCGACTTGATATGCGTATGAAAAAATACAGTTCTTGAGTGCTTTTTTGCATATTTTGAATTATTTACAATGTATACTTTTAATAAAATGCTATTATTATTGCAATTATTATTAATATTATGATACTAATATATTATATTCATATAATATATTGCGAAATATGTATTATATACATATATATACATGCATTATTTTGTATTAGCCATATTTTATTAAATCAAAATCAGCTTTATTGCCAAGTATGCTTACACATACAATGATTTTGTCTTGGTGACAGGAGCTTCCAGTGCACAACAATACAAAAAACAATACAAAAACAGCAGCAAGACGTAGATAAGACGTAGATGTGTGTGTGTATATATATATATACACACACACATATATATATACACACACATATATATATACACACACATATATATACATATATACACACACACACACACACACACACACACACACACACACACACACATATATATATATACACACACACATATATATATATATATATATATATATATATATATATACACACACACATATATATATACACATATATATATATATATATATATATATATATATATATGTGTATATATATATGTGTGTGTATATATATATATATATATATATGTGTGTGTATATATATATATATATATATATATATATATATATATATATATATATGTATATATGTGTATATATATATATATATATATATGTATATATGTGTATATATGTGTTTATATATATATATATATATATATATATACACACACATTTACATAAACACGCCCCTTTCAGCCATTTTATATCGTATTCATTTTTGCTAAGTAACATTTTCAAAGACATCAATTCTACACATGCGTACCAAATTTCAAGTATATTGGAGCTACGGTTCAGGAGAAGAAGAGTTTTGTAGGTTTTGGCAAATTTTCACTGTACAGGAAAATCCATTAGGGCAGAAGTTATGGGTCCTTGAGGCTTTTTTGTTCCCCATGAGAAATGAGGCATGTACACCAGGTTTGAGAATAATTGGACAAATGGCTTGGAAATGCCATGACTTTGAAAATATTTTTTTGGGGCGTGGCCTGTAGCGCCACCTATGGGCGAATGTGGGCCATTCTTGGTTTGGGGGTACCCGTTGGCATGGAGTATCAATGTGCCAATTTAGAAAATTTTTGACCAGTGACTTTGAGATATTGGGGCTCAAGGAGAAGAATAATAATAAATATAGCTGCAAGCAGCAATGCGATTCCTCCTCAAAATGGCAAATCATTTAAAATTGTTCAGTAGAGGGTTGGGGTTAAACTCTCCCAATGAAGAAATTCAAAAAACGTGTCTTTCTGTCTGGATCCTAAACTAAACATTTTCAGTGTACAGGAAAATCCATGATGCCGGGATCTTATGGATCCTGGAGGCTTTTTTGTTTACAATGAGAAATGAGTTATGTACATTAAGTTTCAGAAGAACTGAAAAAATGGGGTGGAAATGCCATCACTTTCAATGTGGGACATTGGGGCATAGCCTGTAGCGACCCCTAATGGTGAATACGGGCAATTCTTGGTTTGTGAGTTCCTGTTGGCCTGTAGTATCAATGTACCAAATTTGAAAATGTTTGACCAAAAAATAGGACTTTAAGGCATAGCCTGTAGCGCCCCCTAATGACGAATAAGGCCAATTCTTGGTTTGTGGGTTCCTGTTGGCGTGCAGTATCAATGTACCACATTAGAACATTTTTGACCAGAAAATGGGAATTTTTGACATGGCCTATAGTGCCCCCTAAGGGTGAATGTGGGCCAATCTTGGTTTGTGAGTTCCTGTTGGCCTGTAGTATCAATGTACAAAATTTGAAAGTTTTTGACAAAAAAAAATTGCAATTTGGGAATGGCCTTTAGCGCCCCCTAAGGGCGAATGTGAGACATTCTTGGTTTGTGGATTTCTGTTGGCCTGTAGTGTCAATATACCAAATTAGAACATTTTTGAACATAAAACGGGAATTTTGGGCATAGCCTGTAGCGCCCCCTAATGGCGAATATGGGCAATTCTTTGTTTGTGGGTTCCTGTTGGCCTGTAGTATCAATGTACCAAATTAGAACATTTTTGACCAGCAAATGGGAATTTAGGGCGTGGCCTGTAGCGCCCCCTAAGGGCGAATGTGGGCCATTCTTGGTTTGTGGATTCCTGTTGGTCTGTATTATCAATATACAAAATTAGAACATTTTTGACCAGAAAATGGGAATTTTGGGCTTGGCCTGTAGCGCCCCCTAAGGGAGAATGTGGGATATTCTTTACGCAGTACTTCAGAGTGATGTCATCTTGAAGTATATATATATATATATATAGGTCTGTTTCTAACCCACACCTATAATATCACTTCTGAAGGCATGGATTAAACCACTGGAGTGGTATGGATTACTTTTATGCTGCATTTATGTGATTTTTGTAGCTTCTGAGTTCTGATCACCATTCAAGTCATTGAAAGGTCCAACAGGGTTGAGATAATCTTCTAAAAAGCTTAATTTGTGTTCACCAGAAGAAAGGAAATAATACACATCTGGGATGGAATGAGGGTGAGTATACGATGAGAGAAATTTATTTTTGGGGTAAAAACCATTTGTAGGCCTACTTTTTATTTACTTGGAAAATTGTTACTGTCTCTTTAAGAGGATTTTAAAAGCATTTCATTCAAGGCACAGTCTGTGCGGCTTGTTTCATTGAGTTTAATCTTTTGAGAACTGTGAAGTCTCATTATTTTCGTGCTGTTACATCTGTATTCATTTCAGAGATTAATTGATTGAGATTGTGAAACTACATACAACCGACAAACCTCCGTGAAGATGCGAGTAAAAATGAGATCGCCTCGCGCTGTCAGACACAACGCTGATAGTCATTCTCGGAAGTGTTGATACTAGATTTAGATTCGCGATTTCTTCATCAACTGTTTATGTTCACTTGAGACAAAACAGACAATATATCATGTATGGTTGTATGAAAGTGTCCGTTCAAACGCAAGAAGAAGCGAATGCGATCTCTCATCGGGGCTCGTGAGTTAGATGTGACGCTGTTCCCTGTTTCACACAAATATTTATTTGAGTTGTTTTGCCATTTGTTGAGTTGAATGGTGTAAAATCGCTTGAAAGTTCAAACAGGAACGTGTTAAAAACACATACAACAGACAAACATATGCTCGCATTGAAGACGCGAGTAAAAATGAGATCGCGTCACTATCGCGTGCTGTCAGAGAACACGCAGATGAAACATCATTCTCGGAAGTATTGATACTTTAGGATCGATCCGTCCATCCCTTCTTTCTTTAGACATATGTTTCATGTTTGTGTGATAAGTGTTCACGGAGTTTCACTTGATTTTTCTGACGTGTATCAGACAGATTATCGCAAAGACAGATTCGATTTACCCTGTTTATTTTCGTTATTTTACAAAAGCTCAAGGTTTTGTTGTATTGTAAGTGTACACAAATAAAAGTAGACCTTTTATAGTTTGTAATGATCTCTTCCATGTATCTGAATGGGCAAAAATGACGCAGTATTTTGTTTAAGTTTTTTCCGCTGTTTAGAACAATGCATCTGAAAGGACATTACAGCGCCATTGTTGACCCCCGTAATAATGCCAGAATTCAATAATGATTCCCGATTTATTTGAGTTGTATGCCATTTGTTGAGTTGAATAGTGTAAAATCGCTTGAATATTCAAACTGGGAAGTAGTAAAACACATCTCACTGACCTTATTTGTGCAGTAACTCTCATCGGGGCTCGTGCGTTAGACGCGACGCATCTCGCGGTTTCACACAAAACTGCTCACAAACATTTATTTGAGTTGTTTTGCCATTTGTTGAGTTGAATAGTGTAAAATCGCTTGAATATTCAAACTGGGAAGCAGTAAAATACATCTCACTGACCTTGTGCAGTAACTCTCATCGGGGCTCGTGCGTTAGACGCGACGATTATCGCTGTTTCACACAAACTGCTCGAAAACATTTATATGAGTTGTTTTACCATTTGTTGAGATGAATAGTATAAAATCGCGTGAATGTTCCAAATGTCAAGCATTAAACACACACAATTGACATACCTTTGTGCAAACGCAGGCAATATTCTTCTGGCTGAGAAAGTCGGGAGCTCCACCCACTAGACAGAATTGCTCCATTAGAGAGATTTCTCCAGTAAAAGTGCATTTGGTAGACAGAGTTACACCAGCAGAGGGAGCCTCTTTGCTCAGCCAATGTAAGTGAATGGGATTTTACTTGTAGACCGTATTGATCCAGTAGAGGGGGCATTTTTGCTCAGCCATTGTAAATCAATGGGATTTTTTACATTTTTGATCGTCATTTATATAAAAAGCTTAAGTCGCATCAGGTAAAAAAAGACATAGCAGCAAACTTCAGAACAGTCCCCAGGTCTGTGGCAAGTTGGGTACTTATTGCATTAAAGCTCTTAGAGGTGAGGTTGTTGAAATTTTAGTAAGTAAAATAGTATTATTAATAATAATAATAATAAATGTATGTAGCATAACAATATGTTGGCTTTCTCAAGCCAACATAGTTATGTCATCTTGAAGCATGTTAGGTTTGAAAAACCATCAATCAAATTTACATTTGGTTTATTGACACTAATATATTGAGGCAATGTGGTCATTTACATAAACACGCACCTTTCAGCCATTTTGTATTGTATTCATTTTTGCTAAGTAACAAATTGAAAGACATCAATTCTACACATGGGTACCAAATGTCAAGTCAATTGGATCTACGGTTCAAGAGAAGAAGACTTTTGTAGGTTTTGGCAAATTTTCACTGTACAGGACAATCCATTAGGGCAGAAGTTATGGGTCCTTGAGGCTTTTTTGTTCCCAATGAGAAATGAGGCAAGTATACCAAGTTTTAGAATATTTCGAAAATTGTGGTGAAAATGCCATCATTTTGAAAATGTGACATTTGGGCGTGGCCTGTAGCGAACCGCTAAGGGCGAATGTCGGCAATTCTTTGCACAGTACTTCAAAGGGATGTTATCTTGAAGAATGTCAGGTTTGAAAAACCCTGGGTCAAAATTACATTTGATTTATTGACATATATATTGATTAAATGTGGACATTTACATAAACACGCCCCTTTCAGCCATTTTATATCGTATTCATTTTTGCTAAGTAACATTTTCAAAGGCATCAATTCTACACATGTGTACCAAATTTCAAGTATATTGGAGCTACGGTTCAGGAGAAGAAGAGTTTTGTAGGTTTTGGCAAATTTTCACTGTACAGGAAAATCCATTAGGGCAGAAGTTATGGGTCCTTGAGGCTTTTTTGTTCCCCATGAGAAATGAGGCATGTACACCAGGTTTGAGAATAATTGGACAAATGGCTTGGAAATGCCATGACTTTGAAAATATTTTTTTGGGGCGTGGCCTGTAGCGCCACCTATGGGCGAATGTGGGCCATTCTTGGTTTGGGGGTACCCGTCGGCATGGAGTATCAATGTGCCAATTTAGAAAATTTTTGACCAGTGACTTTTTGAGATATTGGGGCTCAAGGAGAATAATAATAATAATAATAATAATAAATATAGCTGCAAGCAGCAATGCGATTCCTCCTCAAAATGGCAAATCATTTAAAATTGTTCAGTAGAGGGTTGGGGTTAAACTCTCCCAATGAAGAAATTCAAAAAACGTGTCTTTCTGTCTGAATCCTAAACTAAATATTTTCAGTGTACAGGAAAATCCATGATCCTGGGATCTTATGGATCCTGGAGGCTTTTTTGTTTACAATGAGAAATGAGTTATGTACATTAAGTTTCAGAAGAACTGAAAAAATGGGGTGGAAATGCCATCACTTTGAATGTGGGACATTGGGGCATAGCCTGTAGCGCCCCCTAATGGTGAATACGGGCAATTATTGGTTTGTGAGTTCCCGTTGGCCTGTAGTATCAATGTACCAAATTTGAAAATGTTTGACCAAAAAATAGGACTTTTAAGGCATAGCCTGTAGCGCCCCCTAATGACGAATATGGGCAATTCTTGGTTTGTGGGTTCCTGTTGGCATGCAGTATCAATGTACCACATTAGAACATTTTTGACCAGAAAATGGGAATTTTTGACATGGCCTATAGCGCCCCCTAAGGGTGAATGTGGGCCAATCTTGGTTTGTGAGTTCCTGTTGGCCTGTAGTATCAATGTACCAAATTTGAAAGTTTTTGACCAAAAAAAATTGCAATTTGGGAATGGCCTTTAGCACCCCCTAAGGGCGAATGTGAGACATTCTTGGTTTGTGGATTTCTGTTGGCCTGTAGTGTCAATATACCAAATTAGAACATTTTTGACCAGAAAATGGGAATTTTGGGCATAGCCTGTAGCGCCCCCTAATGGCGAATGTGGGCCATTCTTGGTTTGTGGATTCCTGTTGGTCTGTAGTATCAATATACAAAATTAGAACATTTTTGACCAGAAAATGGGAATTTTGGGCTTGGCCTGTAGCGCCCCCTAAGGGAGAATGTGGGATATTCTTTACGCAGTACTTCAGAGTGATGTCATCTTGAAGTGTATATATATATATATATATATATAGGTCTGTTTCTAACCCACACCTATAATATCACTTCTGAAGGCATGGATTAAACCACTGGAGTGGTATGGATTACTTTTATGCTGCATTTATGTGATTTTTGTAGCTTCTGAGTTCTGATCACCATTCAAGTCATTGAAAGGTCCAACAGGGTTGAGATAATCTTCTAAAAAGCTTAATTTGTGTTCACCAGAAGAAAGGAAATAATACACATCTGGGATGGAATGAGGGTGAGTATACGATGAGAGAAATTTATTTTTGGGGTAAAAACCATTTGTAGGCCTACTTTTTATTTACTTGGAAAATTGTTACGGTCTCTTTAAGAGGATTTTAAACGCATTTCATTCAAGGCACAGTCTGTGCGGCTTGTTTCATTGAGTTTAATCTTTTGAGAACTGTGAAGTCTCATTATTTTCGTGCTGTTACATCTGTATTCATTTCAGAGATTAATTGATTGAGATTGTGAAACTACATACAACCGACAAACCTCCATGAAGATGCGAGTAAAAATGAGATCTTCTCGCGCTGTCAGACACGCTGATAATCATTCTCGGAAGTGTTGATACTAGATTTAGATTCGCGATTTCATCATCAACTGTTTATGTTCACTTGAGACAAAACAGACAATATATCATGTATGGTTGTATGAAAGTGTCCGTTCAAACGCAAGAAGAAGCGAATGCGTTCTCTCATCGGGGCTCGTGAGTTAGACGTGACGCTGCTCCCTGTTTCACACAAATATTTGAGTTGTTTTGCCATTTGTTGAGTTGAATGGTGTAAAATCGCTTTAAAGTTCAAAGAGGAAAGTGTTAAACACATACAACAGACAAACATTGCTCGCATTGAAGACGCGAGTAAAAATGAGATCGCGTCACTATCGCGTGCTGTCAGAGAACACGCAGATGAAACATCATTCTCGGAAGTATTGATACTTTAGGATCGATCCGTCCATCCCTTCTTTCTTTAGACATATGTTTCATGTTTGTGTGATAAGTGTTCGCGGAGTTTCACTTGATTTTTCTGACGTGTATCAGACAGATTATCGCAAAGACAGATTCGGTTTACCCTGTTTATTTTCGTTATTTTACAAAAGCTCAAGGTTTTGTTGTTATTGTAAGTGTACACAAATAAAAGTAGACCTTTTACAGTTTGTAATGATCTCTTCCATGTATCTGAATGGGCAAAAATGACGCAGTATTTTGTTTAAGTTTTTCCGCTGTTTAGAACAATGCATCTGAAAGGACATTACAGCGCCATTGTTGACCCCCGTAATAATGCCAGAATTCAATAATGGTTCCCGATTTCAAACTCCTCGCAAAGATTTATTTGAGTTGTATGCCATTTGTTGAGTTGAATAGTGTAAAATCGCTTGAATATTCAAACTGGGAAGTAGTAAAACACATCTCACTGACCTTATTTGTGCAGTAACTCTCATCGGGGCTCGTGCGTTAGACGCGACGCATCTCGCGGTTTCACACAAAACTGCTCACAAACATTTATTTGAGTTGTTTTGCCATTTGTTGAGTTGAATAGTGTAAAATCGCTTGAATATTCAAACTGGGAAGCAGTAAAATACATCTCACTGACCTTGTGCAGTAACTCTCATCGGGGCTCGTGCGTTAGAGGCGACGATTATCGCTGTTTCACACAAACTGCTCGAAAACATTTATATGAGTTGTTTTACCATTTGTTGAGATGAATAGTATAAAATCGCGTGAATGTTCCAAATGTCAAGCATTAAACACACACAATTGACATACCTTTGTGCAAACGCAGGCAAAATTCTTCTGGCTGAGAAATTCGGGAGCTCCACCCACTAGTAGACGGAATTGCTCCATTAGAGAGATTTCTCCAGTAAAAGTGCATTTGGTAGACCGAGTTACACCAGCAGAGGGAGCCTCTTTGCTCAGCCAATGTAAGTGAATGGGATTTTACTTGTAGACCGTATTGATCCAGTAGAGGGGGCATTTTTGCTCAGCCATTGTAAATCAATGGGATTTTTTACATTTTTGATCGTCGTTTATATAAAAAGCTTAAGTCGCATCAGGTAAAAAAAGACATAGCAGCAAACTTCAGAACAGTCCCCAGGTCTGTGGCAAGTTGGGGTACTTATAGCATTAAAGCACTTAGAGGTGAGGTTGTTGAAATTTTAGTAAGTATATTAGTATTAATAATAATAATAATAATAAATGTATGTAACATAACAATATGTTGGCTTTCTCAAGCCAACATAGTTATGTCATCTTGAAGCATGTTAGGTTTGAAAAACCATCAATCAAATTTACATTTGGTTTATTGACACTAATATATTGAAGCAATGTGGTCATTTACATAAACACGCACCATTCAGCCATTTTGTATTGTATTCATTTTTGCTAAGTAACAAATTGAAAGACATCAATTCTACACATGGGTACCAAATGTCAAGTCAATTGGATCTACGGTTCAAGAGAAGAAGACTTTTGTAGGTTTTGGCAAATTTTCACTGTACAGGACAATCCATTAGGGCAGAAGTTATGGGTCCTTGAGGCTTTTTTGTTCCCAATGAGAAATGAGGCAAGTATACCAAGTTTTAGAATATTTGGAAAATTGGGGTGAAAGTGCCATCATTTTGAAAATGTGACATTTGGGCGTGGCCTGTAGCGAACCGCTAAGGGCGAATGTCGGCAATTCTTTGCACAGTACTTCAAAGGGATGTTATCTTGAAGCATGTCAGGTTTTAAAATCCCTCAGTCAAAATTACATTTGATTTATTGACATATATATTGATTAAATGTGGACATTTACATAAACACGCCCCTTTCAGCCATTTTTAATCGTACCTTATGGGTCCTTGAGGCTTTTTTGTTCCCAATGAGAAATGAGGCAAGTATACCAAGTTTTAGAATATTTTGAAAATTGTGGTGAAAATGCCATCTTTTTGAAAATGTGACAGTTTGGCGTGGCCTGTAGCGAACCGCTAAGGGCGAATGTGGGCAATTCTTTGCACAGTAATTCAAAGGGATGTTATCTTGATGAATGTTAGGTTTGAAAAACCCTGGGTCAAAATTACATTTGATATATTGACATATATATTGATAAAATTTGGACATTTACATAAACACGCCCCTTTCAGCCATTTTATATCGTATTCATTTTTGCTAAGTAACGTTTTCAAAGACATCAATTCTACACATGCGTACCAAATTTCAAGTCAATTGGAGCTACGGTTCAGGAGAAGAAGAGTTTTGTAGGTTTTGGCAAATTTTCACTGTACAGGAAAATCCATTAGGGCAGAAGTTATGGGTCCTTGAGGCTTTTTTGTTCCCCATGAGAAATGAGGCATGTACACCAGGTTTGAGAATAATTGGACAAATGGCTTGGAAATGCCATGACTTTGAAAATATTTTTTTGGGGCGTGGCCTGTAGCGCCACCTATGGGCGAATGTGGGCCATTCTTGGTTTGGGGGTACCCGTTGGCATGGAGTATCAATGTGCCAATTTAGAAAATTTTTGACCAGTGACTTTTTGAGATATTGGGGCTCAAGGAGAATAATAATAATAATAATAATAATAATAAAACTGTCAATAACAATAGATTCCCTCCTATCGGAGGAATCTAATAATAATAATAATAAATATAGCTGCAAGCAGCAATGCGATTCCTCCTCAAAATGGCAAATCATTTAAAATTGTTCAGTAGAGGGTTGGGGTTAAACTCTCCCAATGAAGAAATTCAAAAAACGTGTCTTTCTGTCTGAATCCTAAACTAAACATTTTCAGTGTACAGGAAAATCCATGATGCCGGGATCTTATGGATCCTGGAGGCTTTTTTGTTTACAATGAGAAATGAGTTATGTACATTAAGTTTCAGAAGAACTGAAAAAATGGGGTGGAAATGCCATCACTTTCAATGTGGGACATTGGGGCATAGCCTGTAGCGCCCCCTAATGGTGAATACGGGCAATTCTTGGTTTGTGAGTTCCTGTTGGCCTGTAGTATCAATGTACCAAATTAGAACATTATTGACCAGAAAATGGGAATTTTGGACATGGCCTATATCGCCCCCTAAGGGTGAATGTCGGCCATTCTTGGTTTGTGGGTTCCCGTTGGCCTGTAGTATCAATGTACCAAATTTGAAAGTTTTTGACAAAAAAAAATTGCAATTTGGGAATGGCCTTTAGCGCCCCCTAAGGGCGAATGTGAAACATTCTTGGTTTGTGGATTTCTGTTGGCCTGTAGTGTCAATATACCAAATTAGAACATTTTTAACCATAAAATGGGAATTTTGGGCATAGCATGTAGCGCCCCCTAATGGCGAATATGGGCAATTCTTTGTTTGTGGGTTCCTGTTGGCCTGTAGTATCAATGTACCAAATTAGAACATTTTTGACCAGCAAATGGGAATTTAGGGCGTGGCCTGTAGCGCCCCCTAAGGGCGAATGTGGGCCATTCTTGGTTTGTGGATTCCTGTTGGTCTGTAGTATCAATATACAAAATTAGAACATTTTTGACCAGAAAATGGGAATTTTGGGCTTGGCCTGTAGCGCCCCCTAAGGGAGAATGTGGGATATTCTTTACGCAGTACTTCAGAGTGATGTCATCTTGAAGTATATATATATATATATATATATATATATATATATATATATATATATATATAGGTCTGTTTCTAACCCACACCTATAATATCACTTCTGAAGGCATGGATTAAACCACTGGAGTGGTATGGATTACTTTTATGCTGCATTTATGTGATTTTTGTAGCTTCTGAGTTCTGATCACCATTCAAGTCATTGAAAGGTCCAACAGGGTTGAGATAATCTTCTAAAAAGCTTAATTTGTGTTCACCAGAAGAAAGGAAATAATACACATCTGGGATGGAATGAGGGTGAGTATACGATGAGAGAAATTTATTTTTGGGGTAAAAACCATTTGTAGGCCTACTTTTTATTTACTTGGAAAATTGTTACTGTCTCTTTAAGAGGATTTTAAACGCATTTCATTCAAGGCACAGTCTGTGCGGCTTGTTTCATTGAGTTTAATCTTTTGAGAACTGTGAAGTCTCATTATTTTCGTGCTGTTACATCTGTATTCATTTCAGAGATTAATTGATTGAGATTGTGAAACTACATACAACCGACAAACCTCCATGAAGATGCGAGTAAAAATGAGATCGCATCGCGCTGTCAGACACAACGCTGATAATCATTCTCGGAAGTGTTGATACTAGATTTAGATTCGCGATTTCTTCATCAACTGTTTATGTTCACTTGAGACAAAACAGACTCCACAATATAGCATGTAATTTGACATTTTGTTGTAAGAAATTGTCCGTTCAAACGCAAGAAGAAGCGAATGCGATCTCTCAGCGGGGCTCGTGAGTTAGACGTGACGCTGCTCGCTGTTTCACACATATATTTATTTGAGTTGTTTTGCCATTTGTTGAGTTGAATGGTGTAAAATCGCTTGAAAGTTCAAACAGGAAAGTGTTAAAAACACATACAACAGACAAACATTGCTCGCATTGAAGACGCGAGTAAAAATGAGATCGCGTCACTATCGCGTGCTGTCAGAGAACACGCAGATGAAACATCATTCTCGGAAGTATTGATACTTTAGGATCGATCCGTCCATCCCTTCTTTCTTTAGACATATGTTTCATGTTTGTGTGATAAGTGTTCGCGGAGTTTCACTTGATTTTTCTGACGTGTATCAGACAGATTATCGCAAAGACAGATTCGGTTTACCCTGTTTATTTTCGTTATTTTACAAAAGCTCAAGGTTTTGTTGTTATTGTAAGTGTACACAAATAAAAGTAGACCTTTTACAGTTTGTAATGATCTCTTCCATGTATCTGAATGGGCAAAAATGACGCAGTATTTTGTTTAAGTTTTTTCCGCTGTTTAGAACAATGCATCTGAAAGGACATTACAGCGCCATTGTTGACCCCTGTAATAATGCCAGAATTCAATAATGATTCCCGATTTCAAACTCCTCGCAAAGATTTATTTGAGTTGTATGCCATTTGTTGAGTTGAATAGTGTAAAATCGCTTGAATATTCAAACTGGGAAGTAGTAAAACACATCTCACTGACCTTATTTGTGCAGTAACTCTCATCGGGGCTCGTGCGTTAGACGCGACGCATCTCGCGGTTTCACACAAAACTGCTCACAAACATTTATTTGAGTTGTTTTGCCATTTGTTGAGTTGAATAGTGTAAAATCGCTTGAATATTCAAACTGGGAAGCAGTAAAATACATCTCACTGACCTTGTGCAGTAACTCTCATCGGGGCTTGTGCGTTAGACGCGACGATTATCGCTGTTTCACACAAACTGCTCGAAAACATTTATATGAGTTGTTTTACCATTTGTTGAGATGAATAGTATAAAATCGCGTGAATGTTCCAAATGTCAAGCATTAAACACACACAATTGACATACCTTTGTGCAAACGCAGGCAAAATTCTTCTGGCTGAGAAAGTCGGGAGCTCCACCCACTAGTAGACAGAATTGCTCCATTAGAGAGATTTCTCCAGTAAAAGTGCATTTGGTAGACAGAGTTACACCAGCAGAGGGAGCCTCTTTGCTCAGCCAATGTAAGTGAATGGGATTTTACTTGTAGACCGTATTGATCCAGTAGAGGGGGCATTTTTGCTCAGCCATTGTAAATCAATGGGATTTTTTTACATTTTTGATCGTCATTTATATAAAAAGCTTAAGTCGCATCAGGTAAAAAAAGACATTCCAACAAACTTCAGAACAGTCCCCAGGTCTGTGGCAAGTTGGGTACTTATAGCATTAAAGCTCTTGGAGGTAAGGTTGTTGAAATTTTAGTAAGTAAAATAGTATTAATAATAATAATATTAATAAATGTATGTAACATAACAATATGTTGGCTTTCTCAAGCACACATAGTTATGTCATCTTGAAGCATGTTAGGTTTGAAAAACCATCAATCAAAATTACATTTGGTTTATTGACACTAATATATTGAGGCAGTGTGGTCATTTACATAAACACGCACCTTTCAGCCATTTTGTATTGTATTCATTTTTGCTAAGTAACAAATTGAAAGACATCAATTCTACACATGGGTACCAAATGTCAAGTCAATTGGATCTACGGTTCAAGAGAAGAAGACTTTTGTAGGTTTTAGCAAATTTTCACTGTAGAGGACAATCCATTAGGGCAGAAGTTATGGGTCCTTGAGGCTTTTTTGTTCCCAATGAGAAATGAGGCAAGTATACCAAGTTTTAGAATATTTGGAAAATTGGGGTGAAAGTGCCATCATTTTGAAAATGTGACATTTGGGCGTGGCCTGTAGCGAACCGCTAAGGGCGAATGTCGGCAATTCTTTGCACAGTACTTCAAAGGGATGTTATCTTGAAGCATGTCAGGTTTAAAATCCCTCAGTCAAAATTACATTTGATTTATTGACTTATATATTGATTAAATGTGGACATTTACATAAACACGCCCCTTTCAGCCATTTTTAATCGTACCTTATGGGTCCTTGAGGCTTTTTTGTTCCCAATGAGAAATGAGGCAAGTATACCAAGTTTTAGAATATTTCGAAAATTGTGGTGAAAATGCCATCATTTTGAAAATGTGACATTTGGGCGTGGCCTGTAGCGAACCGCTAAGGGCGAATGTGGGCAATTCTTTGCACAGTACTTCAAAGGGATGTTATCTTTAAGTACGTTAGGTTTGAAAAACCCTGGGTCAAAATTACATTTGATATATTGACATATATATTGATTAAATGTGGACATTTACATAAACACGCCCCTTTCAGCCATTTTATATCGTATTCATTTTTGCTAAGTAAAGTTTTCAAAGACATCAATTCTACACATGTGTACCAAATTTCAGGTATATTGGAGCTACGGTTCAGGAGAAGAAGAGTTTTGTAGGTTTTGGCAAATTTTCACTGTACAGGAAAATCCATTAGGGCAGAAGTTATGGGTCCTTGAGGCTTTTTTGTTCCCCATGAGAAATGAGGCATGTACACCAGGTTTGAGAATAATTGGACAAATGGCTTGGAAATGCCATGACTTTGAAAATATTTTTTTGGGGCGTGGCCTGTAGCGCCACCTATGGGCGAATGTGGGCCATTCTTGGTTTGGGGGTACCCGTTGGCATGGAGTATCAATGTGCCAATTTAGAAAATTTTTGACCAGTGACTTTTTGAGATATTGGGGCTCAAGGAGAATAATAATAATAATAATAATAATAATAAAACTGTCAATAACAATAGATTCCCTCCTATCGGAGGAATCTAATAATAATAATAATAAATATAGCTGCAAGCAGCAATGCGATTCCTCCTCAAAATGGCAAATCATTTAAAATTGTTCAGTAGAGGGTTGGGGTTAAACTCTCCCAATGAAGAAATTCAAAAAACGTGTCTTTCTGTCTGAATCCTAAACTAAACATTTTCAGTGTACAGGAAAATCCATGATGCCGGGATCTTATGGATCCTGGAGGCTTTTTTGTTTACAATGAGAAATGAGTTATGTACATTAAGTTTCAGAAGAACTGATAAAATGGGGTGGAAATGCCATCACTTTGAATGTGGGACATTGGGGCATAGCCTGTAGCGCCCCCTAATGGTGAATACGGGCAATTCTTGGTTTGTGAGTTCCTGTTGGCCTGTAGTCTTCATCAGCCAAACAAGGACAATTGCATCTAAGTGAACTTCTGGAATTTAATCAAGGATGGACTTCAAAGACACTGGTCACTAATCTTGCAGTTCAAACACATTCACTGTCCAAATACTGACCCTTAGCACTTAATAAGTTTAATAATTTTTTAAATCATGTTTTTTGACTATAAATAATTCTTATTTACATTATTCATGATGTTAGCCAGAGGGGAACTGGCCCCCACAGTGAGTCTGGTTTCTCCCAAGGTTATTTTTCTCCATTAATCATCATCTTTTGGAGTTTTGTGTTCCTTGCCACAGTCGCCTTCGGCTTGCTCACTGGGGTTATTAATACAATTATTATTTAATTATTTTTAAACACGATAAAGAATCATATCTTATCTAATTCCACAACAGGGCTCCAAACAAAAAAAAAAAAAAAAAAAAATCAATTAAGGAGCCAATGGCTCCTACAGGGGGAAAAACAGGCGCCAAATATTTTAAATTTTTTTTTTTTTTAACTCCATCCATTCCTTTTCGTCCCGCAGCTCGCTAACAGTGTAGTCTGTGGAGCATTCTTCGCAATTATGTGATCACGTGCATTTTTATGCTTGTTACTGTCACCGTGTTTTCTAACAGTCTCTTTTTTGAAATTGTTAGTTCCTGCAATGAACTCCGTTTTCCCCGCTATTTCTTTGATATAAACTTTTGTTATGTATCTCGGGAAATGTAATGCAAATTTTAAAATCAAAAGGGAGTAAACTTTTACTGTCGCCAATGGCGACCTTGACAAAAATTACACTCACAAATAAATTTATTTGGTCACAAATGCGACCATTTTTAGTCGCAGTTTGGAGCCCTGCACAAGGATGATGATTTATCGACTTTATAGACATTACATTTTTATCGTCTGTTAATGCTGAACTTCTGTAAAGCTGCTTTGAAACGATGTGTGTTGTGAAAGGCGCTATACAAATAAAATTGACTTGACTTGACTTGACTTGTAGTATCAATGTACCAAATTAGAACATTATTGACCAGAAAATGGGAATTTTGGACATGGCCTATATCGCCCCCTAAGGGTGAATGTCGGCCATTCTTGGTTTGTGGGTTCCCGTTGGCCTGTAGTATCAATGTACCAAATTTGAAAGTTTTTGACAAAAAAAAATTGCAATTTGGGAATGGCCTTTAGGGCGAATGTGAGACATTCTTGGTTTGTGGATTTCTGTTGGCCTGTAGTGTCAATATACCAAATTAGAACATTTTTGACCATAAAATGGGAATTTTGGGCATAGCCTGTAGCGCCCCCTAATGGCGAATATGGGCAATTCTTTGTTTGTGGGTTCCTGTTGGCCTGTAGTATCAATGTACCAAATTAGAACATTTTTGACCAGCAAATGGGAATTTAGGGCGTGGCCTGTAGCGCCCCCTAAGGGCGAATGTGGGCCATTCTTGGTTTGTGGATTCCTGTTGGTCTGTAGTATCAATATACAAAATTAGAACATTTTTGACCAGAAAATGGGAATTTTGGGCTTGGCCTGTAGCGCCCCCTAAGGGAGAATGTGGGATATTCTTTACGCAGTACTTCAGAGTGATGTCATCTTGAAGTATATATATATATAGGTCTGTTTCTAACCCACACCTATAATATCACTTCTGAAGGCATGGATTAAACCACTGGAGTGGTATGGATTACTTTTATGCTGCATTTATGTGATTTTTGTAGCTTCTGAGTTCTGATCACCATTCAAGTCATTGAAAGGTCCAACAGGGTTGAGATAATCTTCTAAAAAGCTTAATTTGTGTTCACCAGAAGAAAGGAAATAATACACATCTGGGATGGAATGAGGGTGAGTATATGATGAGAGAAATTTATTTTTGGGGTAAAAACCATTTGTAGGCCTACTTTTTATTTACTTGGAAAATTGTTACTGTCTCTTTAAGAGGATTTTAAACGCATTTCATTCAAGGCACAGTCTGTGCGGCTTGTTTCATTGAGTTTAATCTTTTGAGAACTGTGAAGTCTCATTATTTTCGTGCTGTTACATCTGTATTCATTTCAGAGATTAATTGATTGAGATTGTGAAACTACATACAACCGACAAACCTCCATGAAGATGCGAGTAAAAATGAGATCGCCTCGCGATGTCAGACACAACGCTGATAATCATTCTCGGAAGTGTTGATACTAGATTTAGATTCGCGATTTCTTCATCAACTGTTTATGTTCACTTGAGACAAAACAGACTCCACAATATAGCATGTAATTTGACATTTTGTTGTAAGAAATTGTCCGTTCAAACGCAAGAAGAAGCGAATGCGATCTCTCATCGGGGCTCGTGAGTTAGACGTGACGCTGCTCGCTGTTTCACACATATATTTATTTGAGTTGTTTTGCCATTTGTTGAGTTGAATGGTGTAAAATCGCTTGAAAGTTCAAACAGGAAAGTGTTAAAAACACATACAACAGACAAACATTGCTCGCATTGAAGACGCGAGTAAAAATTAGATCGCGTCACTATCGCGTGCTGTCAGAGAACACGCAGATGAAACATCATTCTCGGAAGTATTGATACTTTAGGATCGATCCATCCATCCCTTCTTTCTTTAGACATATGTTTCATGTTTGTGTGATAAGTGTTCGCGGAGTTTCACTTGATTTTTCTGACGTGTATCAGACAGATTATCGCAAAGACAGATTCGGTTTACCCTGTTTATTTTCGTTATTTTACAAAAGCTCAAGGTTTTGTTGTTATTGTAAGTGTACACAAATAAAAGTAGACCTTTTACAGTTTGTAATGATCTCTTCCATGTATCTGAATGGGCAAAAATGACGCAGTATTTTGTTTAAGTTTTTTCCGCTGTTTAGAACAATGCATCTGAAAGGACATTACAGCGCCATTGTTGACCCCTGTAATAATGCCAGAATTCAATAATGATTCCCGATTTCAAACTCCTCGCAAAGATTTATTTGAGTTGTATGCCATTTGTTGAGTTGAATAGTGTAAAATCGCTTGAATATTCAAACTGGGAAGTAGTAAAACACATCTCACTGACCTTATTTGTGCAGTAACTCTCATCGGGGCTCGTGCGTTAGACGCGACGCATCTCGCGGTTTCACACAAAACTGCTCACAAACATTTATTTGAGTTGTTTTGCCATTTGTTGAGTTGAATAGTGTAAAATCGCTTGAATATTCAAACTGGGAAGCAGTAAAATACATCTCACTGACCTTGTGCAGTAACTCTCATCGGGGCTCGTGCGTTAGACGCGACGATTATCGCTGTTTCACACAAACTGCTCGAAAACATTTATATGAGTTGTTTTACCATTTGTTGAGATGAATAGTATAAAATCGCGTGAATGTTCCAAATGTCAAGCATTAAACACACACAATTGACATACCTTTGTGCAAACGCAGGCAAAATTCTTCTGGCTGAGAAAGTCGGGAGCTCCACCCACTAGTAGACAGAATTGCTCCATTAGAGAGATTTCTCCAGTAAAAGTGCATTTGGTAGACAGAGTTACACCAGCAGAGGGAGCCTCTTTGCTCAGCCAATGTAAGTGAATGGGATTTTACTTGTAGACCGTATTGATCCAGTAGAGGGGGCATTTTTGCTCAGCCATTGTAAATCAATGGGATTTTTTTACATTTTTGATCGTCATTTATATAAAAAGCTTAAGTCGCATCAGGTAAAAAAAGACATTCCAACAAACTTCAGAACAGTCCCCAGGTCTGTGGCAAGTTGGGTACTTATAGCATTAAAGCTCTTGGAGGTAAGGTTGTTGAAATTTTAGTAAGTAAAATAGTATTAATAATAATAATATTAATAAATGTATGTAACATAACAATATGTTGGCTTTCTCAAGCACACATAGTTATGTCATCTTGAAGCATGTTAGGTTTGAAAAACCATCAATCAAAATTACATTTGGTTTATTGACACTAATATATTGAGGCAGTGTGGTCATTTACATAAACACGCACCTTTCAGCCATTTTGTATTGTATTCATTTTTGCTAAGTAACAAATTGAAAGACATCAATTCTACACATGGGTACCAAATGTCAAGTCAATTGGATCTACGGTTCAAGAGAAGAAGACTTTTGTAGGTTTTAGCAAATTTTCACTGTAGAGGACAATCCATTAGGGCAGAAGTTATGGGTCCTTGAGGCTTTTTTGTTCCCAATGAGAAATGAGGCAAGTATACCAAGTTTTAGAATATTTGGAAAATTGGGGTGAAAGTGCCATCATTTTGAAATGTGACATTTGGGCGTGGCCTGTAGCGAACCGCTAAGGGCGAATGTCGGCAATTCTTTGCACAGTACTTCAAAGGGATGTTATCTTGAAGCATGTCAGGTTTAAAATCCCTCAGTCAAAATTACATTTGATTTATTGACTTATATATTGATTAAATGTGGACATTTACATAAACACGCCCCTTTCAGCCATTTTTAATCGTACCTTATGGGTCCTTGAGGCTTTTTTGTTCCCAATGAGAAATGAGGCAAGTATACCAAGTTTTAGAATATTTCGAAAATTGTGGTGAAAATGCCATCATTTTGAAAATGTGACATTTGGGCGTGGCCTGTAGCGAACCGCTAAGGGCGAATGTGGGCAATTCTTTGCACAGTACTTCAAAGGGATGTTATCTTTAAGTACGTTAGGTTTGAAAAACCCTGGGTCAAAATTACATTTGATATATTGACATATATATTGATTAAATGTGGACATTTACATAAACACGCCCCTTTCAGCCATTTTATATCGTATTCATTTTTGCTAAGTAAAGTTTTCAAAGACATCAATTCTACACATGTGTACCAAATTTCAGGTATATTGGAGCTACGGTTCAGGAGAAGAAGAGTTTTGTAGGTTTTGGCAAATTTTCACTGTACAGGAAAATCCATTAGGGCAGAAGTTATGGGTCCTTGAGGCTTTTTTGTTCCCCATGAGAAATGAGGCATGTACACCAGGTTTGAGAATAATTGGACAAATGGCTTGGAAATGCCATGACTTTGAAAATATTTTTTTGGGGCGTGGCCTGTAGCGCCACCTATGGGCGAATGTGGGCCATTCTTGGTTTGGGGGTACCCGTTGGCATGGAGTATCAATGTGCCAATTTAGAAAATTTTTGACCAGTGACTTTTTGAGATATTGGGGCTCAAGGAGAATAATAATAATAATAATAATAATAATAAAACTGTCAATAACAATAGATTCCCTCCTATCGGAGGAATCTAATAATAATAATAATAAATATAGCTGCAAGCAGCAATGCGATTCCTCCTCAAAATGGCAAATCATTTAAAATTGTTCAGTAGAGGGTTGGGGTTAAACTCTCCCAATGAAGAAATTCAAAAAACGTGTCTTTCTGTCTGAATCCTAAACTAAACATTTTCAGTGTACAGGAAAATCCATGATGCCGGGATCTTATGGATCCTGGAGGCTTTTTTGTTTACAATGAGAAATGAGTTATGTACATTAAGTTTCAGAAGAACTGATAAAATGGGGTGGAAATGCCATCACTTTGAATGTGGGACATTGGGGCATAGCCTGTAGCGCCCCCTAATGGTGAATACGGGCAATTCTTGGTTTGTGAGTTCCTGTTGGCCTGTAGTATCAATGTACCAAATTAGAACATTATTGACCAGAAAATGGGAATTTTGGACATGGCCTATATCGCCCCCTAAGGGTGAATGTCGGCCATTCTTGGTTTGTGGGTTCCCGTTGGCCTGTAGTATCAATGTACCAAATTTGAAAGTTTTTGACAAAAAAAAATTGCAATTTGGGAATGGCCTTTAGCGCCCCCTAAGGGCGAATGTGAGACATTCTTGGTTTGTGGATTTCTGTTGGCCTGTAGTGTCAATATACCAAATTAGAACATTTTTGACCATAAAATGGGAATTTTGGGCATAGCCTGTAGCGCCCCCTAATGGCGAATATGGGCAATTCTTTGTTTGTGGGTTCCTGTTGGCCTGTAGTATCAATGTACCAAATTAGAACATTTTTGACCAGCAAATGGGAATTTAGGGCGTGGCCTGTAGCGCCCCCTAAGGGCGAATGTGGGCCATTCTTGGTTTGTGGATTCCTGTTGGTCTGTAGTATCAATATACAAAATTAGAACATTTTTGACCAGAAAATGGGAATTTTGGGCTTGGCCTGTAGCGCCCCCTAAGGGAGAATGTGGGATATTCTTTACGCAGTACTTCAGAGTGATGTCATCTTGAAGTATATATATATAGGTCTGTTTCTAACCCACACCTATAATATCACTTCTGAAGGCATGGATTAAACCACTGGAGTGGTATGGATTACTTTTATGCTGCATTTATGTGATTTTTGTAGCTTCTGAGTTCTGATCACCATTCAAGTCATTGAAAGGTCCAACAGGGTTGAGATAATCTTCTAAAAAGCTTAATTTGTGTTCACCAGAAGAAAGGAAATAATACACATCTGGGATGGAATGAGGGTGAGTATATGATGAGAGAAATTTATTTTGGGGGTAAAAACCATTTGTAGGCCTACTTTTTATTTACTTGGAAAATTGTTACTGTCTCTTTAAGAGGATTTTAAACGCATTTCATTCAAGGCACAGTCTGTGCGGCTTGTTTCATTGAGTTTAATCTTTTGAGAACTGTGAAGTCTCATTATTTTCGTGCTGTTACATCTGTATTCATTTATCTGAGATTAATTGATTGAGATTGTGAAACTACATACAACCGACAAACCTCCATGAAGATGCGAGTAAAAATGAGATGCCTCGCGCTGTCAGACACAACGCTGATAATCAATCTCGGAAGTGTTGATACTAGATTTAGATTCGCGATTACTTCATCAACTGTTAATGTTCACTTGAGACAAAACAGACTCCACAATATAGCATGTAATTTGACATTTTGTTGTATGAAAATGTCCGTTCAAACGCAAGAAGAAGCGAATGCGATCTCTCATCGGGGCTCGTGAGTTAGACGTGACTGCTCGCTGTTTCACATAAACAGTTTTGCCATTTGTTGAGTTGAATGGTGTAAAACCGCTTGAAAGTTCAAACAGGAAAGTGTTAAAAACACATACAACAGACAAACATTGCTCGCACTGAAGATGTGTTCATTGAAGAAAAGTGTTCGCGGAGTTTCACTTGATTTTTCTGACGTGTATCAGACCGCTAAGACAGATTCGGCGCACACGGTTTATTTTCGTTATTTTACAAAAGCTCAAGGTTTTGTTGTTATTGTAAGTGTACACAAATAAAAGTAGACCTTTTATAGTTTGTAATGATCTCTTCCATGTATCTGAATTGGCAAAAATGACGCAGTATTTTGTTTAAGTTTTTTCCGCTGTATAGAGAAATACATCAAAAAGGACGTCACAGCGCCATTGTTGACCCCCGTAATAATGCCAGAATTCAATAATGATTCCCGATTTCAAACTGCTCGAAAATATTTATTTGAGTTGTTTTGCCATTTGTTGAGTTGAATAGTGTAAAATCGCTTGAATATTCAAACTGGGAAGCAGTAAAACACATCAAACTGACCTTTGTGCAGTAACTCTCATCGGGGCTCGTGCGTTAGACGCGACGCATCTCGCCGTTTCACGTAATCTGCTCGAAAACATTTCTTTGAGTTGTTTTGCCATTTGTTGAGATGAATAGTATAAAATCGCGTGAATGTTCCAAATGTCAAGCATTAAACACACAATTGACACCTTTGTGCATACACGAGCAATTCATCTGGCTTTCTAAGTCTGGAGCTCCACCCACTAGTAGACAGAATTGCTCCATTAGAGAGATTTCTCCAGTAAAAGTGCATTTGGTAGACAGAGTTACTCCAGCAGAGGGAGCCTCTTTGCTCAGCCAATGTAAGTGAATGGGATTTTACTTGTAGACCGTATTAATCCTGTAGAGGGGGCAATATTGCTCAGCCATTGTAAATCAATGGGATTTTTTTACATTTTTGATCGTCATTTATATAAAAAGCTTAAGTCGCATCAGGTAAAAAAAGACATAGCAGCAAACTTCAGAACAGTCCCCAGGTCTGTGGCAAGTTGGGTACTTATAGCATTAAAGCTCTTGGAGGTGAGGTTGTTGAAATTTTAGTAAGTAAAATAGTATTAATATTAATAATAATAATAAATGTATGTAACATAACAATATGTTGGCTTTCTCAAGCACACATAGTTATGTCATCTTGAAGCATGTTAGGTTTGAAAAACCATCAATCAAAATTACATTTGGTTTATTGACACTAATATATTGAGGCAATGTGGTCATTTACATAAACACGCACCTTTCAGCCATTTTGTATTGTATTCATTTTTACTAAGTAACAAATTGAAAGACATCAATTGTACACATGGGTACCAAATGTCAAGTCAATTGGATCTACGGTTCAAGAGAAGAAGACTTTTGTAGGTTTTGGCAAATTTTCACTGTACAGGACAATCCATTAGGGCAGAAGTTATGGGTCCTTGAGGCTTTTTTGTTCCCAATGAGAAATGAGGCAAGTATACCAAGTTTTAGAATATTTGGAAAATTGGGGTGAAAGTGCCATCATTTTGAAAATGTGACATTTGGGCGTGGCCTGTAGCGAACCGCTAAGGGCGAATGTCGGCAATTCTTTGCACAGTACTTCAAAGGGATGTTATCTTGAAGCATGTCAGGTTTAAAATCCCTCAGTCAAAATTACATTTGATTTATTGACTTACATATTGATTAAATGTGGACATTTACATAAACACGCCCCTTTCAGCCATTTTTAATCGTACCTTATGGGTCCTTGAGGCTTTTTTGTTCCCAATGAGAAATGAGGCAAGTATACCAAGTTTTAGAATATTTCGAAAATTGTGGTGAAAATGCCATCATTTTGAAAATGTGACATTTGGGCGTGGCCTGTAGCGAACCGCTAAGGGCGAATGTGGGCAATTCTTTGCACAGTACTTCAAAGGGATGTTATCTTGAAGAATGTTAGGTTTGAAAAACCCTGGGTCAAAATTACATTTGATATATTGACATATATATTGATTAAATGTGGACATTTACATAAACACGCCCCTTTCAGCCATTTTATATCGTATTCATTTTTGCTAAGTAACATTTTCAAAGACATCAATTCTACACATGCGTACCAAATTTCAAGTATATTGGAGCTACGGTTCAGGAGAAGAAGAGTTTTGTAGGTTTTGGCAAATTTTCACTGTACAGGAAAATCCATTAGGGCAGAAGTTATGGGTCCTTGAGGCTTTTTTGTTCCCCATGAGAAATGAGGCATGTACACCAGGTTTGAGAATAATTGGACAAATGGCTTGGAAATGCCATGACTTTGAAAATATTTTTTTGGGGCGTGGCCTGTAGCGTCACCTATGGGCGAATGTGGGCCATTCTTGGTTTGGGGGTACCCGTTGGCATGGAGTATCAATGTGCCAATTTAGAAAATTTTTGACCAGTGACTTTTTGAGATATTGGGGCTCAAGGAGAATAATAATAATAAATATAGCTGCAAGCAGCAATGCGATTCCTCCTCAAAATGGCAAATCATTTAAAATTGTTCAGTAGAGGGTTGGGGTTAAACTCTCCCAATGAAGAAATTCAAAAAACGTGTCTTTCTGTCTGAATCCTAAACTAAACATTTTCAGTGTACAGGAAAATCCATGATGCCGGGATCTTATGGATCCTGGAGGCTTTTTTGTTTACAATGAGAAATGAGTTATGTACATTAAGTTTCAGAAGAACTGAAAAAATGGGGTGGAAATTCCATCACTTTCAATGTGGGACATTGGGGCATAGCCTGTAGCGCCCCCTAATGGTGAATACGGGCAATTCTTGGTTTGTGAGTTCCTGTTGGCCTGTAGTATCAATGTACCAAATTAGAACATTATTGACCAGAAAATGGGAATTTTGGACATGGCCTATATCGCCCCCTAAGGGTGAATGTCGGCCATTCTTGGTTTGTGGGTTCCCGTTGGCCTGTAGTATCAATGTACCAAATTTGAAAATGTTTGACCAAAAAATAGGACTTTAAGGCATAGCCTGTAGCGCCCCCTAATGGTGAATACGGGCAATTCTTGGTTTGTGGGTTCCTGTTGGCCTGTAGTATCAATGTACCAAATTAGAACATTATTGACCAGAAAATGGGAATTTTGGACATGGCCTATATCGCCCCCTAAGGGTGAATGTCGGCCATTCTTGGTTTGTGGGTTCCCGTTGGCCTGTAGTATCAATGTACCAAATTTGAAAGTTTTTGACAAAAAAAAATTGCAATTTGGGAATGGCCTTTAGCGCCCCCTAAGGGCGAATGTGAGACATTCTTGGTTTGTGGATTTCTGTTGGCCTGTAGTGTCAATATACCAAATTAGAACATTTTTGACCATAAAATGGGAATTTTGGGCATAGCCTGTAGCGCCCCCTAATGGCGAATATGGGCAATTCTTTGTTTGTGGGTTCCTGTTGGCCTGTAGTATCAATGTACCAAATTAGAACATTTTTGACCAGCAAATGGGAATTTAGGGCGTGGCCTGTAGCGCCCCCTAAGGGCGAATGTGGGCCATTCTTGGTTTGTGGATTCCTGTTGGTCTGTAGTATCAATATACAAAATTAGAACATTTTTGACCAGAAAATGGGAATTTTGGGCTTGGCCTGTAGCGCCCCCTAAGGGAGAATGTGGGATATTCTTTACGCAGTACTTCAGAGTGATGTCATCTTGAAGTATATATATATATATATAGGTCTGTTTCTAACCCACACCTATAATATCACTTCTGAAGGCATGGATTAAACCACTGGAGTGGTATGGATTACTTTTATGCTGCATTTATGTGATTTTTGTAGCTTCTGAGTTCTGATCACCATTCAAGTCATTGAAAGGTCCAACAGGGTTGAGATAATCTTCTAAAAAGCTTAATTTGTGTTCACCAGAAGAAAGGAAATAATACACATCTGGGATGGAATGAGGGTGAGTATACGATGAGAGAAATTTATTTTTGGGGTAAAAACCATTTGTAGGCTACTTTTTATTTACTTGGAAAATTGTTACTGTCTCTTTAAGAGGATTTTAAACGCATTTCATTCAAGGCACAGTCTGTGCGGCTTGTTTCATTGAGTTTAATCTTTTGAGAACTGTGAAGTCTCATTATTTTCGTGCTGTTACATCTGTATTCATTTCAGAGATTAATTGATTGAGATTGTGAAACTACATACAACCGACAAACCTCCATGAAGATGCGAGTAAAAATGAGATCGCCTCGCGCTGTCAGACACAACGCTGATAATCATTCTCGGAAGTGTTGATACTAGATTTAGATTCGCGATTTCTTCATCAACTGTTTATGTTCACTTGGGACAAAACAGACAATATATCATGTATGGTTGTATGAAAGTGTCCGTTCAAACGCAAGAAGAAGCGAATGCGATCTCTCATCGGGGCTCGTGAGTTAGACGTGACGCTGCTCCCTGTTTCACACAAATATTTATTTGAGTTGTTTTGCCATTTGTTGAGTTGAATGGTGTAAAATCGCTTGAAAGTTCAAACAGGAAAGTGTTAAAAACACATACAACAGACAAACATTGCTCGCATTGAAGACGCGAGTAAAAATGAGATCGCCTCACTATCGCGTGCTGTCAGAGAACACGCAGATGAAACATCATTCTCGGAAGTATTGATACTTTAGGATCGATCCGTCCATCCCTTCTTTCTTTAGACATATGTTTCATGTTTGTGTGATAAGTGTTCGCGGAGTTTCACTTGATTTTTCTGACGTGTATCAGACAGATTATCGCAAAGACAGATTCGATTTACCCTGTTTATTTTCGTTATTTTACAAAAGCTCAAGGTTTTGTTGTATTGTAAGTGTACACAAATAAAAGTAGACCTTTTATAGTTTGTAATGATCTCTTCCATGTATCTGAATGGGCAAAAATGACGCAGTATTTTGTTTAAGTTTTTTCCGCTGTTTAGAACAATGCATCTGAAAGGACATTACAGCGCCATTGTTGACCCCCGTAATAATGCCAGAATTCAATAATGATTCCCGATTTATTTGAGTTGTATGCCATTTGTTGAGTTGAATAGTGTAAAATCGCTTGAATATTCAAACTGGGAAGTAGTAAAACACATCTCACTGACCTTATTTGTGCAGTAACTCTCATCGGGGCTCGTGCGTTAGACGCGACGCATCTCGCGGTTTCACACAAAACTGCTCACAAACATTTATTTGAGTTGTTTTGCCATTTGTTGAGTTGAATAGTGTAAAATCGCTTGAATATTCAAACTGGGAAGCAGTAAAATACATCTCACTGACCTTGTGCAGTAACTCTCATCGGGGCTCGTGCGTTAGACGCGACGATTATCGCTGTTTCACACAAACTGCTCGAAAACATTTATATGAGTTGTTTTACCATTTGTTGAGATGAATAGTATAAAATCGCGTGAATGTTCCAAATGTCAAGCATTAAACACACACAATTGACATACCTTTGTGCAAACGCAGGCAAAATTCTTCTGGCTGAGAAAGTCGGGAGCTCCACCCACTAGTAGACAGAATTGCTCCATTAGAGAGATTTCTCCAGTAAAAGTGCATTTGGTAGACAGAGTTACACCAGCAGAGGGAGCTTCTTTGCTCAGCCAATGTAAGTGAATGGGATTTTACTTGTAGACCGTATTGATCCAGTAGAGGGGGCATTTTTGCTCAGCCATTGTAAATCAATGGGATTTTTTACCTTTTTGATCGTCATTTATATAAAAAGCTTAAGTCGCATCAGGTAAAAAAAGACATAGCAGCAAACTTCAGAACAGTCCCCAGGTCTGTGGCAAGTTGGGTACTTATAGCATTAAAGCTCTTAGAGGTGAGGTTGTTGAAATTTTAGTAAGTAAAATAGTATTATTAATAATAATAATAATAAATGTATGTAACATAACAATATGTTGGCTTTCTCAAGCCAACATAGTTATGTCATCTTGAAGCATGTTAGGTTTGAAAAACCATCAATCAAATTTACATTTGGTTTATTGACACTAATATATTGAGGCAATGTGGTCATTTACATAAACACGCACCTTTCAGCCATTTTGTATTGTATTCATTTTTGCTAAGTAACAAATTGAAAGACATCAATTCTACACATGGGTACCAAATGTCAAGTCAACTGGATCTACGGTTCAAGAGAAGAAGACTTTTGTAGGTTTTGGCAAATTTTCACTGTACAGGACAATCCATTAGGGCAGAAGTTATGGGTCCTTGAGGCTTTTTTGTTCCCAATGAGAAATGAGGCAAGTATACCAAGTTTTAGAATATTTGGAAAATTGGGGTGAAAGTGCCATCATTTTGAAAATGTGACATTTGGGCGTGGCCTGTAGCGAACCGCTAAGGGCGAATGTCGGCAATTCTTTGCACAGTACTTCAAAGGGATGTTATCTTGAAGCATGTCAGGTTTAAAATCCCTCAGTCAAAATTACATTTGATTTATTGACTTATATATTGATTAAATGTGGACATTTACATAAACACGCCCCTTTCAGCCATTTTTAATCGTACCTTATGGGTCCTTGAGGCTTTTTTGTTCCCAATGAAAAATGAGGCAAGTATACCAAGTTTTAGAATATTTCGAAAATTGTGGTGAAAATGCCATCATTTTGAAAATGTGACATTTGGGCGTGGCCTGTAGCGAACCGCTAAGGGCGAATGTGGGCAATTCTTTGCACAGTACTTCAAAGGGATGTTATCTTGAAGAATGTTAGGTTTGAAAAACCCTGGGTCAAAATTACATTTGATATATTGACATATATATATTGATTAAATGTGGACATTTACATAAACACGCCCCTTTCAGCCATTTTATATCGTATTCATTTTTGCTAAGTAACGTTTTCAAAGGCATCAATTCTACACATGCGTACCAAATTTCAAGTATATTGGAGCTACGGTTCAGGAGAAGAAGAGTTTTGTAGGTTTTGGCAAATTTTCACTGTACAGGAAAATCCATTAGGGCAGAAGTTATGGGTCCTTGAGGCTTTTTTGTTCCCCATGAGAAATGAGGCATGTACACCAGGTTTGAGAATAATTGGACAAATGGCTTGGAAATGCCATGACTTTGAAAATATTTTTTTGGGGCGTGGCCTGTAGCGCCACCTATGGGCGAATGTGGGCCATTCTTGGTTTGGGGGTACCCGTTGGCATGGAGTATCAATGTGCCAATTTAGAAAATTTTTGACCAGTGACTTTTTGAGATATTGGGGCTCAAGGAGAATAATAATAATAATAATAATAATAATAATAATAATAATAATAATAATAAATATAGCTGCAAGCAGCAATGCGATTCCTCCTCAAAATGGCAAATCATTTAAAATTGTTCAGTAGAGGGTTGGGGTTAAACTCTCCCAATGAAGAAATTCAAAAAACGTGTCTTTCTGTCTGAATCCTAAACTAAATATTTTCAGTGTACAGGAAAATCCATGATCCTGGGATCTTATGGATCCTGGAGGCTTTTTTGTTTACAATGAGAAATGAGTTATGTACATTAAGTTTCAGAAGAACTGAAAAAATGGGGTGGAAATGCCATCACTTTGAATGTGGGACATTGGGGCATAGCCTGTAGCGCCCCCTAATGGTGAATACGGGCAATTATTGGTTTGTGAGTTCCCGTTGGCCTGTAGTATCAATGTACCAAATTTGAAAATGTTTGACCAAAAAATAGGACTTTAAGGCATAGCCTGTAGCGCCCCCTAATGACGAATATGGGCAATTCTTGGTTTGTGGGTTCCTGTTGGCGTGCAGTATCAATGTACCACATTAGAACATTTTTGACCAGAAACTGGGAATTTTTGACATGGCCTATAGCGCCCCCTAAGGGTGAATGTGGGCCAATCTTGGTTTGTGAGTTCCTGTTGGCCTGTAGTATCAATGTACCAAATTTGAAAGTTTTTGACAAAAAAAAATTGCAATTTGGGAATGGCCTTTAGCACCCCCTAAGGGCGAATGTGAGACATTCTTGGTTTGTGGATTTCTGTTGGCCTGTAGTGTCAATATACCAAATTAGAACATTTTTGACCAGAAAATGGGAATTTTGGGCATAGCCTGTAGCGCCCCCTAATGGCGAATGTGGGCCATTCTTGGTTTGTGGATTCCTGTTGGTCTGTAGTATCAATATACAAAATTAGAACATTTTTGACCAGAAAATGGGAATTTTGGGCTTGGCCTGTAGCGCCCCCTAAGGGAGAATGTGGGATATTCTTTACGCAGTACTTCAGAGTGATGTCATCTTGAAGTATATATATATATATATATATATATATATATAGGTCTGTTTCTAACCCACACCTATAATATCACTTCTGAAGGCATGGATTAAACCACTGGAGTGGTATGGATTACTTTTATGCTGCATTTATGTGATTTTTGTAGCTTCTGAGTTCTGATCACCATTCAAGTCATTGAAAGGTCCAACAGGGTTGAGATAATCTTCTAAAAAGCTTCATTTGTGTTCACCAGAAGAAAGAAAATAATACACATCTGGGATGGAATGAGGGTGAGTATACGATGAGAGAAATTTATTTTTGGGGTAAAAACCATTTGTAGGCCTACTTTTTATTTACTTGGAAAATTGTTACTGTCTCTTTAAGAGGATTTTAAACGCATTTCATTCAAGGCACAGTCTGTGCGGCTTGTTTCATTGAGTTTAATCTTTTGAGAACTGTGAAGTCTCATTATTTTCGTGCTGTTACATCTGTATTCATTTCAGAGATTAATTGATTGAGATTGTGAAACTACATACAACCGACAAACCTCCATGAAGATGCGAGTAAAAATGAGATCTTCTCGCGCTGTCAGACACGCTGATAATCATTCTCGGAAGTGTTGATACTAGATTTAGATTCGCGATTTCATCATCAACTGTTTATGTTCACTTGAGACAAAACAGACAATATATCATGTATGGTTGTATGAAAGTGTCCGTTCAAACGCAAGAAGAAGCGAATGCGTTCTCTCATCGGGGCTCGTGAGTTAGACGTGACGCTGCTCCCTGTTTCACACAAATATTTATTTGAGTTGTTTTGCCATTTGTTGAGTTGAATGGTGTAAAATCGCTTGAAAGTTCAAAGAGGAAAGTGTTAAACACATACAACAGACAAACATTGCTCGCATTGAAGACGCGAGTAAAAATGAGATCGCGTCACTATCGCGTGCTGTCAGAGAACACGCAGATGAAACATCATTCTCGGAAGTATTGATACTTTAGGATCGATCCGTCCATCCCTTCTTTCTTTAGACATATGTTTCATGTTTGTGTGATAAGTGTTCGCGGAGTTTCACTTGATTTTTCTGACGTGTATCAGACAGATTATCGCAAAGACAGATTCGGTTTACCCTGTTTATTCTCGTTATTTTACAAAAGCTCAAGGTTTTGTTGTTATTGTAAGTGTACACAAATAAAAGTAGACCTTTTACAGTTTGTAATGATCTCTTCCATGTATCTGAATGGGCAAAAATGACGCAGTATTTTGTTTAAGTTTTTCCGCTGTTTAGAACAATGCATCTGAAAGGACATTACAGCGCCATTGTTGACCCCCGTAATAATGCCAGAATTCAATAATGGTTCCCGATTTCAAACTCCTCGCAAAGATTTATTTGAGTTGTATGCCATTTGTTGAGTTGAATAGTGTAAAATCGCTTGAATATTCAAACTGGGAAGTAGTAAAACACATCTCACTGACCTTATTTGTGCAGTAACTCTCATCGGGGCTCGTGCGTTAGACGCGACGCATCTCGCGGTTTCACACAAAACTGCTCACAAACATTTATTTGAGTTGTTTTGCCATTTGTTGAGTTGAATAGTGTAAAATCGCTTGAATATTCAAACTGGGAAGCAGTAAAATACATCTCACTGACCTTGTGCAGTAACTCTCATCGGGGCTCGTGCGTTAGAGGCGACGATTATCGCTGTTTCACACAAACTGCTCGAAAACATTTATATGAGTTGTTTTACCATTTGTTGAGATGAATAGTATAAAATCGCGTGAATGTTCCAAATGTCAAGCATTAAACACACACAATTGACATACCTTCGTGCAAACGCAGGCAAAATTCTTCTGGCTGAGAAAGTCGGGAGCTCCACCCACTAGTAGACAGAATTGCTCCATTAGAGAGATTTCTCCAGTAAAAGTGCATTTGGTAGACAGAGTTACACCAGCAGAGGGAGCCTCTTTGCTCAGCCAATGTAAGTGAATGGGATTTTACTTGTAGACCGTATTGATCCAGTAGAGGGGGCATTTTTGCTCAGCCATTGTAAATCAATGGGATTTTTTACATTTTTGATCGTCGTTTATATAAAAAGCTTAAGTCGCATCAGGTAAAAAAAGACATAGCAGCAAACTTCAGAACAGTCCCCAGGTCTGTGGCAAGTTGGGGTACTTATAGCATTAAAGCACTTAGAGGTGAGGTTGTTGAAATTTTAGTAAGTATATTAGTATTAATAATAATAATAATAATAAATGTATGTAACATAACAATATGTTGGCTTTCTCAAGCCAACATAGTTATGTCATCTTGAAGCATGTTAGGTTTGAAAAACCATCAATCAAATTTACATTTGGTTTATTGACACTAATATATTGAAGCAATGTGGTCATTTACATAAACACGCACCTTTCAGCCATTTTGTATTGTATTCATTTTTGCTAAGTAACAAATTGAAAGACATCAATTCTACACATGGGTACCAAATGTCAAGTCAATTGGATCTACGGTTCAAGAGAAGAAGACTTTTGTAGGTTTTGGCAAATTTTCACTGTGCAGGACAATCCATTAGGGCAGAAGTTATGGGTCCTTGAGGCTTTTTTGTTCCCAATGAGAAATGAGGCAAGTATACCAAGTTTTAGAATATTTGGAAAATTGGGGTGAAAGTGCAATCATTTTGAAAATGTGACATTTGGGCGTGGCCTGTAGCGAACCGCTAAGGGCGAATGTCGGCAATTCTTTGCACAGTACTTCAAAGGGATGTTATCTTGAAGCATGTCAGGTTTTAAAATCCCTCAGTCAAAATTACATTTGATTTATTGACATATATATTGATTAAATGTGGACATTTACATAAACACGCCCCTTTCAGCCATTTTTAATCGTACCTTATGGGTCCTTGAGGCTTTTTTGTTCCCAATGAGAAATGAGGCAAGTATACCAAGTTTTAGAATATTTTGAAAATTGTGGTGAAAATGCCATCTTTTTGAAAATGTGACAGTTTGGCGTGGCCTGTAGCGAACCGCTAAGGGCGAATGTGGGCAATTCTTTGCACAGTACTTCAAAGGGATGTTATCTTGATGAATGTTAGGTTTGAAAAACCCTCGGTCAAAATTACATTTGATATATTGACATATATATTGATAAAAATTGGACATTTACATAAACACGCCCCTTTCAGCCATTTTATATCGTATTCATTTTTGCTAAGTAACGTTTTCAAAGACATCAATTCTACACATGCGTACCAAATTTGAAGTCAATTGGAGCTACGGTTCAGGAGAAGAAGAGTTTTGTAGGTTTTCGCAAATTTTCACTGTACAGGAAAATCCATCATGGCGGAAGTTATGGGTCCTTGAGGCTTTTTTGTTCCCCATGAGAAATGAGGCATGTACACCAGGTTTGAGAATAATTGGACAAATGGCTTGGAAATGCCATGACTTTGAAAATGTTTTTTTGGGGCGTGGCCTGTAGCGCCACCTATGGGCGAATGTGGGCCATTCTTGGTTTGGGGGTACCCGTTGGCATGGAGTATCAATGTGCCAATTTAGAAAATTTTTGACCAGTGACTTTTTGAGATATTGGGGCTCAAGGAGAAGAATAATAATAATAAATATAGCTGCAAGCAGCAATGCGATTCCTCCTCAAAATGGCAAATCATTTAAAATTGTTCAGTAGAGGGTTGGGGTTAAACTCTCCCAATGAAGAAATTCAAAAAACGTGTCTTTCTGTCTGAATCCTAAACTAAACATTTTCAGTGTACAGGAAAATCCATGATGCCGGGATCTTGTGGATCCTGGAGGCTTTTTTGTTTACAATGAGAAATGAGTTATGTACATTAAGTTTCAGAAGAACTGAAAAAATGGGGTGGAAATGCCATCACTTTCAATGTGGGACATTGGGGCATAGCCTGTAGCGCCCCCTAATGGTGAATACGGGCAATTCTTGGTTTGTGAGTTCCTGTTGGCCTGTAGTATCAATTTACCAAATTAGAACATTATTGACCAGAAAATGGGAATTTTGGACATGGCCTATATCGCCCCCTAAGGGTGAATGTCGGCCATTCTTGGTTTGTGGGTTCCCGTTGGCCTGTAGTATCAATGTACCAAATTTGAAAATGTTTGACCAAAAAATAGGACTTTAAGGCATAGCCTGTAGCGCCCCCTAATGATGAATATGGGCAATTCTTGGTTTGTGGGTTCCTGTTGGCGTGCAGTATCAATGTACCACATTAGAACATTTTTGACCAGAAAATGGGAATTTTTGACATGGCCTATAGCGCCCCCTAAGGGTGAATGTGGGCCAATCTTGGTTTGTGAGTTCCTGTTGGCCTGTAGTATCAATGTACCAAATTTGAAAGTTTTTGACAAAAAAAAATTGTAATTTGGGAATGGCCTTTAGCGCCCCCTAAGGGCGAATGTGTGACATTCTTGGTTTGTGGATTTCTGTTGGCCTGTAGTGTCAATATACCAAATTAGAACATTTTTGACCATAAAATGGGAATTTTGGGCATAGCCTGTAGCGCCCCCTAATGGCGAATATGGGCAATTCTTTGTTTGTGGGTTCCTGTTGGCCTGTAGTATCAATGTACCAAATTAGAACATTTTTGACCAGCAAATGGGAATTTAGGGTGTGGCTTGTAGCGCCCCCTAAGGGCGAATGTGGGCCATTCTTGGTTTGTGGATTCCTGTTGGTCTGTAGTATCAATATACAAAATTAGAACATTTTTGACCAGAAAATGGGAATTTTGGGCTTGGCCTGTAGCGCCCCCCTAAGGGAGAATGTGGGATATTCTTTACGCAGTACTTCAGAGTGATGTCATCTTGAAGTATATATATATATATAGGTCTGTTTCTAACCCACACCTATAATATCACTTCTGAAGGCATGGATTAAACCACTGGAGTGGTATGGATTACTTTTATGCTGCATTTGTGATTTTTGTAGCTTCTGAGTTCTGATCACCATTCAAGTCATTGAAAGGTCCAACAGGGTTGAGATAATCTTCTAAAAAGCTTCATTTGTGTTCACCAGAAGAAAGGAAATAATACGCATCTGGGATGGAATGAGGGTGAGTATACGATGAGAGAAATTTATTTTTGGGGTAAAAACCATTTGTAGGCTACTTTTTATTTACTTGGAAAATTGTTACTGTCTCTTTAAGAGGATTTTAAACGCATTTCATTCAAGGCACAGTCTGTGCGGCTTGTTTCATTGAGTTTAATCTTTTGAGAACTGTGAAGTCTCATTATTTTCGTGCTGTTACATCTGTATTCATTTCAGAGATTAATTGATTGAGATTGTGAAACTACATACAACCGACAAACCTCCATGAAGATGCGAGTAAAAATGAGATCGCCTCGCGCTGTCAGACACAACGCTGATAATCATTCTCGGAAGTGTTGATACTAGATTTAGATTCGCGATTTCTTCATCAACTGTTTATGTTCACTTGAGACAAAACAGACAATATATCATGTATGGTTGTATGAAAGTGTCCGTTCAAACGCAAGAAGAAGCGAATGCGATCTCTCATCGGGGCTCGTGAGTTAGACGTGACGCTGCTCCCTGTTTCACACACATATTTATTTGAGTTGTTTTGCCATTTGTTGAGTTGAATGGTGTAAAATCGCTTGAAAGTTCAAACAGGAAAGTGTTAAAAACACATACAACAGACAAACATTGCTCGCATTGAAGACGCGAGTAAAAATTAGATCGCGTCACTATCGCGTGCTGTCAGAGAACACGCAGATGAAACATCATTCTCGGAAGTATTGATACTTTAGGATCGATCCATCCATCCCTTCTTTCTTTAGACATATGTTTCATGTTTGTGTGATAAGTGTTCGCGGAGTTTCACTTGATTTTTCTGACGTGTATCAGACAGATTATCGCAAAGACAGATTCGATTTACCCTGTTTATTTTCGTTATTTTACAAAAGCTCAAGGTTTTGTTGTATTGTAAGTGTACACAAATAAAAGTAGACCTTTTATAGTTTGTAATGATCTCTTCCATGTATCTGAATGGGCAAAAATGACGCAGTATTTTGTTTAAGTTTTTTCCGCTGTTTAGAACAATGCATCTGAAAGGACATTACAGCGCCATTGTTGACCCCCGTAATAATGCCAGAATTCAATAATGATTCCCGATTTATTTGAGTTGTATGCTATTTGTTGAGTTGAATAGTGTAAAATCGCTTGAATATTCAAACTGGGAAGTAGTAAAACACATCTCACTGACCTTATTTGTGCAGTAACTCTCATCGGGGCTCGTGCGTTAGACGCGACGCATCTCGCGGTTTCACACAAAACTGCTCACAAACATTTATTTGAGTTGTTTTGCCATTTGTTGAGTTGAATAGTGTAAAATCGCTTGAATATTCAAACTGGGAAGCAGTAAAATACATCTCACTGACCTTGTGCAGTAACTCTCATCGGGGCTCGTGCGTTAGACGCGACGATTATCGCTGTTTCACACAAACTGCTCGAAAACATTTATATGAGTTGTTTTACCATTTGTTGAGATGAATAGTATAAAATCGCGTGAATGTTCCAAATGTCAAGCATTAAACACACACAATTGACATACCTTTGTGCAAACGCAGGCAAAATTCTTCTGGCTGAGAAAGTCGGGAGCTCCACCCACTAGTAGACAGAATTGCTCCATTAGAGAGATTTCTCCAGTAAAAGTGCATTTGGTAGACAGAGTTACACCAGCAGAGGGAGCCTCTTTGCTCAGCCAATGTAAGTGAATGGGATTTTACTTGTAGACCGTATTGATCCAGTAGAGGGGGCATTTTTGCTCAGCCATTGTAAATCAATGGGATTTTTTACATTTTTGATCGTCATTTATATAAAAAGCTTAAGTCGCATCAGGTAAAAAAAGACATAGCAGCAAACTTCAGAACAGTCCCCAGGTCTGTGGCAAGTTGGGTACTTATAGCATTAAAGCTCTTAGAGGTGAGGTTGTTGAAATTTTAGTAAGTAAAATAGTATTAATAATAATAATAATAATAAATGTATGTAACATAACAATATGTTGGCTTTCTCAAGCACACATAGTTATGTCATCTTGAAGCATGTTAGGTTTGAAAAACCATCAATCAAATTTACATTTGGTTTATTGACACTAATATATTGAGGCAATGTGGTCATTTACATAAACACGCACCTTTCAGCCATTTTGTATTGTATTCATTTTTGCTAAGTAACAAATTGAAAGACATCAATTCTACACATGGGTACCAAATGTCAAGTCAATTGGATCTACGGTTCAAGAGAAGAAGACTTTTGTAGGTTTTGGCAAATTTTCACTGTACAGGACAATCCATTAGGGCAGAAGTTATGGGTCCTTGAGGCTTTTTTGTTCCCAATGAGAAATGAGGCAAGTATACCAAGTTTTAGAATATTTGGAAAATTGGGGTGAAAGTGCCATCATTTTGAAAATGTGACATTGGGCGTGGCCTGTAGCGAACCGCTAAGGGCGAATGTCAGCAATTCTTTGCACAGTACTTCAAAGGGATGTTATCTTGAAGCATGTCAGGTTTAAAATCCCTCAGTCAAAATTACATTTGATTTATTGACTTATATATTGATTAAATGTGGACATTTACATAAACACGCCCCTTTCAGCCATTTTTAATCGTACCTTATGGGTCCTTGAGGCTTTTTTGTTCCCAATGAGAAATGAGGCAAGTATACCAAGTTTTAGAATATTTCGAAAATTGTGGTGAAAATGCCATCATTTTGAAAATGTGACATTTGGGCGTGGCCTGTAGCGAACCGCTAAGGGCGAATGTGGGCAATTCTTTGCACAGTACTTCAAAGGGATGTTATCTTGAAGAATGTTAGGTTTGAAAAACCCTGGGTCAAAATTACATTTGATATATTGACATATATATTGATTAAATGTGGACATTTACATAAACACGCCCCTTTCAGCCATTTTATATCGTATTCATTTTTGCTAAGTAACGTTTTCAAAGGCATCAATTCTACACATGCGTACCAAATTTCAAGTATATTGGAGCTACGGTTCAGGAGAAGAAGAGTTTTGTAGGTTTTGGCAAATTTTCACTGTACAGGAAAATCCATTAGGGCAGAAGTTATGGGTCCTTGAGGCTTTTTTGTTCCCCATGAGAAATGAGGCATGTACACCAGGTTTGAGAATAATTGGACAAATGGCTTGGAAATGCCATGACTTTGAAAATATTTTTTTGGGGCGTGGCCTGTAGCGCCACCTATGGGCGAATGTGGGCCATTCTTGGTTTGGGGGTAGCCGTTGGCATGGAGTATCAATGTGCCAATTTAGAAAATTTTTGACCAGTGATTTTTTGAGATATTGGGGCTCAAGGAGAATAATAATAATAATAATAATAATAATAATAATAATAATAATAAAACTGTCAATAACAATAGATTCCCTCCTATCGGAGGAATCTAATAATAATAATAATAATAATAATAATAATAATAATAATAAAACTGTCAATAACAATAGATTCCCTCCTATCGGAGGAATCTAATAATAATAATAATAATAATAAAACTGTCAATAACAATAGATTCCCTCCTATCGGAGGAATCTAATAATAATAATAATAATAATAATAATAATAAAACTGTCAATAACAATAGATTCCCTCCTATCGGAGGAATCTAATAATAATAATAATAATAATAATAATAATAAAACTGTCAATAACAATAGATTCCCTCCTATCGGAGGAATCTAATAATACAACTGTCAATAACAATAGATTCCCTCCTATCGGAGGAATCTAATAAAACTGTCAATAACAATAGATTCCCTCCTATCGGAGGAATCTAATAATAAAACTGTCAATAACAATAGATTCCCTCCTATCGGAGGAATCTAATAATAATAATAATAATAATAATAATACTGTCAATTACAATAGATTCCCTCCTATCGGAGGAATCTAATAATAATAATAATAATACTGTCAATTACAATAGATTCCCTCCTATCGGAGGAATCTAATAAAACTGTCAATAACAATAGATTCCCTCCTATCGGAGGAATCTAATAATAATAATAATACTGTCAATTACAATAGATTCCCTCCTATCGGAGGAATCTAATAATGATAATAATAATAATAATAATAAAACTGTCAATAACAATAGATTCCCTCCTATCGGAGGAATCTAATAATAATAATAATACTGTCAATTACAATAGATTCCCTCCTATCGGAGGAATCTAATAATAATAATAATAATAATAAAACTGTCAATAACAATAGATTCCCTCCTACCGGAGGAATCTAATAATAATAATAATAATAATAATAATACTGTCAATTACAATAGATTCCCTCCTATCGGAGGAATCTAATAATAATAATAATAATAATACTGTCAATTACAATAGATTCCCTCCTATCGGAGGAATCTAATAATAATAATAAATATAGCTGCAAGCAGCAATGCGATTCCTCCTCAAAATGGCAAATCACTTAAAATTGATCAGTAGAGGGATGGGGTTAAACCCTCTCAATGAAGAAATTCAAAAAACATGTCTTTCTGTCTGAATCCTAAACTAAACATTTTTAGTGTATAGGAAAATCCATGATGCCGGACCTTATGGATCCTGGAGTCTTTTTTTGTTTACAATGAGAAAAGAGGTATGTACTTTAAGTTTCAGAAGAACTGAATAAATGGGTGGAAAGGCCATCACTTTGAAAATAGGACATTTGGGCATGGCATGTAGTGCCCCCTAGGGCAAATGTGAGCCATTCTTGGTTTGTGGGTTCATGTTGGCCAGTAGTATCAATGTACCAAATTAGAAAGTTTTTGACAAGAAAATGGGAAATTTGGGCGTGGCCTGTAGCGCCCCCTAAGGGCGAATGTGGGCCATTCTTGGCTTGTGGGTTCCTGTTGGCCTGTAGTATCAATGCACCAAATTTGAAAATGTTTGACCAAAAAATAGGACTTTAATGCATAGCCTGTAGCGCCCCCTAATGGCGAATATAGACAATTCTTGTTTTGTGGGTTCCTGTTGGCCTGTAGTATCAATGTACCAAATTAGTATATTTTTGAACAGAAAATGAGAATTTTGGACATGGCCTGTAGCGCCCCCTAAGGGTGAATGTCAGCCATTCTTGGTTTGTGGGTTCCTGTTGGCCTGTAGTATCAATGTACCAAAATTGAAAATGTTTGACCAGAAAATAGGACATTAAGGCATAGCCTGTAGTGCCCCCTAATGGCGAATATGGGCAATTCTTGGTTTGTGGGTTCCTGTTGGCCTGTAGTATCAATGTACAAAATTAGAACATTTTTGACCAGAAAATGGGAATTTTGGGCGGACCTGTAGTGCCCCCTAAGGGCGAATGTGGGCCATTCTTGGTTTGTGGATTCCTGTTGGCCTGTAGTGTCAATATACCAAATTAGAACATTTTTGACCATAAAATGGGAATTTTAGGCATAGCCTGTAGCGCCCCCTAATGGCGAATATGGGCAATTCTTGGTTTGTGGATTCCTGTTGTCCTGTAGTATCAATGTACCAAATTAGAACATTTATGACCAGAAAGTGGGAATTTTGGGCATGGCCTGTAGCGCCACCTAAGGTAGAATGTGGGAAATTCTTTACGCAGTACTTCAGAGTGATGTCGTCTTGAAGCGTGTTAGGTTTGAAAAACCATTAGTCAAAATTACATTTGATTTATTGACACATATATATTGTAAAATGTGGACATTTACATAAACACACCCCTTTCAGCCATTTTGTATCGTATTCATTTTTCCTAAGTAACGTTTTCAAAGACAGCAATTATACACATGTGTACCAAATTTCAAGTCAATTGGAACTACGGCTCAGGAGAAGAATAGTTTTGTAAGTTTTCGCAAATTTTCACGTTACGGGAAAATCTATCATGGCGGAAGTTATGGGTCCTTGAGGCTTTTTTGCTCCCCATGAGAAATGAGGCATGTACACAAAGTTTCAGTATAATTGGACAAATGGCGTAGAAATTCCATCACTTTGAAAATATTTTTTTTGGGCGTGGCCTGTAGCGCCACCTATAGGCGAATGTGGTCCATTCTTGGTTTGGGTGTACCCGTTGGCATGGAGTATCAATGTGCCAATTTAGAAAATTTTTGACCAGTGACTTTTTGAGATATTGGGGCTCAAGGAGAATAATAATAATAATAAATATAGCTGCAAGCAGCAATGCGATTCCTCCTCAAAATGGCAAATCATTTAAAATTGATCAGTAGAGGGTTGGGGTTAAACCCTCCCAATGAAGGAATCCAAAAAACATGTCTTTCTGTCTGAATCTTAAACTAAACATTTTCAGTGTACAGGAAAATCCATCATGCCAGACCTAATGGATCCTGGAGGGTTTTTTGTTTACAATGAGAAATGAGGTATGGTCACCAGGTTTCAGAAGAACTAAATAAATGGGGTGGAAATACAATCACTTTGAAAAAATGACATTTGGGCATAGCCTGTAGCGCCCCCTAATGGCGAATATGGGCAATTCTTGGTTTGTAGGTTCCTGTTGGCCTGTAGTATCAATATACCAAATTAGAACATTTTTGACCAGAAAATGGGAATTTTGGGCATGGCCTGTAGCGCCCCCTAAGGGACAATGTGGAATATTCTTTACGCAGTACTTCAGAGTGATGTCATCTTGAAGCATGTTAGGTTTGAAAAACCATTAGTCAAAATTACATTTGATTTATTGACACATATATATATTGATAAAATGTGGAGATTTACATAAACACGCCCCTTTCAGCCATTTTCGTATTCATTTTTCCTAAGTAATGTTTTCAAAGACATCATTTCTACACATGTGTACCAAATTTCAAGTCAATTGGAGCTACGGTTCAGGAGAAGAAGAGTTTTGTAGGTTTTCATAAATTTTCACAATACATGAAAATCCTTGAGATACATGAAATACATGAAAATCCTATGGGTCCTTGAGGCTTTTTTGCTCCCCATGAGAAATGAGGCATGTACACCAAGTTTCAGTATAATTGAACAAATGGCGTAGAAATGCCATTACTTTGAATATTTTTATTTGGGCGTGGCCTGTAGCGCCACCTATGGGCGAATGTGGTCCATTCTTGGTTTGGGGGAAACTGTTGGCATGGAGTATCAATGTGCCAATTTAGAAAATTTTTGACCAGTGACTTTTTGAGATATTGGGGCTCAAGAATAATAATAATAATAATAATAATAATAATACTGTCAATTACAATAGATTCCCTCCTATCGGAGGAATCTAATAATAATAATAATAATAAAACTGGCAATAACAATAGATTCCCTCCTACCGGAGGAATCTAATAATAATAATAATAATAATACTGTCAATTAGAATAGATTCCCTCCTATTGGAGGAATCTAATAATAAAACTGTCAATAACAATAGATTCCCTCCTACCGGAGAAATCTAATAATAATATTAAAACTGTCAATAACAATAGATTCCCTCCTACCGGAGGAATCTAATAATATAACTGTCAATAACAATAGATTCCCTCCTACCGGAGGAATCTAATAATAATAATAATAATACTGTCAATTACAATAGATTCCCTCCTATAGGAGGAATCTAATAATAATAATAATGTGACGAAGCTTGGACGAGATGGATTCAATTGCAGAAAAACAGGTTTAATCACAGAAGTTTGTACAAGAGGGCAAATCCAAAGAAGCGTCGTTAAAACGTGAGCAGAGTCGAAATCCAGGTAAATACACAAACGAAGTACAAGAGAAGTCTAAGTAGAATACTGAGTTAAAGCACAGGAGTTAGTTTAGCTGTGTTTGATAAGCAATAACCAACAAAACTAAGGTGCGTGGCTAGGGTATAAATAGAAACAATACAGGTGAAACTAATATTCAGGTGATTGGGAACGAGTGTGGGAGCTGGAAGAAGTGGGTGGATAGTGGAATCGGAGTTCATGACAGTACTCCCCCCTCTACTGCGGACGGCTCCAGATGACCGCGCTCTGTGGCGAGGAGTGCGCCCCCTGGGAAGTGGTGCCGGGCGATCGGGATGCTGGAGATGGAAGTCCTCCTTGAGTGCTTGGTCTAGGACATCCCTTGAAGGTACCCAAGACTGCTCTTCAGGTCCGTAGCCCTCCCAGTCTACCAAGTACTGCAATTGGCCGCCATGTCGTCTGGAGTCCAACAAGGCCCGGACAGTATAGGCAGGTTGACCTCCAATGTTGAGTGGTGGAGGGGGTGTCGGAGAGGCCACAGGAGGAAACATGGGGCTGTAGAATACTGGCTTAAGCAAGGAGACATGAAAAACAGGACAAATTTTGTAGCGGGGTGGCAGTAGCAGTTTATAAGTTACAGGGTTAATTCTTTTTAAAATCTTAAATGGACCGATATACCTTGGGCTCAGCTTTCTGGATGGGAGACGGAGACGGATGTCCCGGGTTGATAGCCACACTCGTTGGCCAGGATGGAATAAGAGTGTGGGTCGGCATCGGCGATCTGCCTTAGCCTTCTGGGTTTGAGTTGAGCGTAGTAAATGTTCACGAGTAGTTCTCCAGACTTGAGCGCACTTCTGGGCCCAGGTATCTACGGCAGGAACATCACACGAAGTAGCCTCCCATGGAAACAGGGGTGGCTGATAACCCAAGACACATTGAAATGGGGTGAGCTGGGTTGATGAACTGACCAGATAGTTCTGGGCATACTCTGCCCAGGGGAGGTAAGTGTACCAGTTAGCTTGATTTTGGGAACAATAGGCTCTGAGATATCTTCCAATTTCTTGATTAAGACGTTCGGTTTGGCCGTTAGTTTGTGGGTGGTACCCAGAGGAGAACTTAAGTTGGATGCCCAGTCTGTCACTAAAACCTCGCCAAAATCTGGATGTGAATTGGGCGCCCCTGTCGGAATGATCTCTTCGGGAATGCCAAAATTCCGGAAGACATGATTGATCATGAGATCAGCAAGTTGGGTAGCATTGGGCAGTCCGGGTAACAGGATTAGACGGCACATCTTAGAGAATCTGTCTATTACAACCAGGATTTCTGTGCATTCGTCAGAAGGTGGTAAGTCAGTAATGAAATCTATGGCTATGTGTGACCAAGGTCTATTGGGTATGGGTAACGGTTGGAGAAGTCCAGCGGGTAAAGTACGAGGGGTCTTGGACTGGGCACAGATAGGACAGGAAAGTATAAAATCACGGACATCATCTGCTAAAGAGGGCCACCAAAACTTCTTTGAAAGTAATGAAATGGAACGGGTTATACCAGGATGGCCGGAACAAAGGGACATGTGTACCCATTGCATTAATTGGGGGCGAATTACGGCTGGTACGTACGTCTTGTCGGGAGGAGTTTGTTGAGGTGTTGGTTCATTACCCTGAGCTTGAAGTATGGCCTCCATCAATTCCCACCTCACTGGGGCAGCCAAGCACGAAGCAGGAAGGATGGTATCAGGTTCCGTTGGTTGAGACTCATTGTTCTAAAGTCTGGATAGGGCGTCGGCCTTTGTGTTCTTAGACCCTGGGTGGAAGGTTACTGTAAAGTTGAAGCGAGTGAAGAACATAGCCCATCTGGCCTGTCTAGGGTTTAACCGTTTGGCTGATCGAATGTACTCCAGGTTTTTGTGATCTGTTAATACAACAAAAGGGTACCTCGAGCCCTCCAACCAGTGACGCCACTCCTCAAGGGCTAATTTAATAGCCAGTAGCTCTCTATTTCCGACATCGTAGTTTTGCTCAGGGGGTGATAATTTATGGGAGTAGAAGGCACAAGGGAACAGTTTAGCTGGCACTCTGTGTCGTTGTGAGAGGATTGCTCCAACACCTGTCTCTGAGGCGTCTACCTCCACGACGAAGGGTAGAGAAGGATCAGGTTGCTTCAGGACTGGGGAACGGGTAAATGAATCTTTCAGAGCCTGAAAGGCTTGTCGAGCAGGGGGGTTCCACATTAAAGACTTGGGTTTACCTCGTGTCAGAGCAGTGAGTGGTGCCGCTATTTTGCCGAAGTTCCGGATAAAGCGTCTATAATAGTTTGCGAAGCCTAGAAAACGTTGAAGTTCCTTTAGTGTCTTAGGTTCAGGCCAGGATCGGATAACTGCTACTTTATCGGTCTCCATCTTCATCGTTCCGTTGGACAAGACATATCCCAAGAAGGAGATGGAAGAACGGTGAAATTCACACTTTTCAGCTTTCACGAATAAGTTGTGTTCTCTGAGTCTTTGTAATACCCTGGAGACGTGGTCCGTATGTTCAGAAAGGTTTGATGAGTAAATTAACAGATCGTCTATGTATATGATCAGGAACCGGTCTATCATGTCCCGAAAGATTTCATTCATGAAAGACTGAAACACAGAAGGCGAGTTGGCAAGACCGTATGGCATAACCAGATATTCGTAGTGGCCTCTAGTTGTTATGAAAGCAGTTTTCCATTCGTCCCCCTCTCGGATGCGGATGAGATTGTATGCGCTCCTGAGGTCGAGTTTGGTAAATACCTGAGCTTTGCTGACACATTCTAGGGTTGGCTGGATGAGAGGTAAGGGATAGGTGAATTTAACGGTGACATTATTCAAAGCACGGTAGTCGATACAAGGACGGAGTCCGCCACCCTTTTTCTCCACAAAGAAGAAGCCAGATGCAACCGGAGAGGTAGACGGACGAATAATGCCTAGGGTCAGGGCCTCATCGATGTAATCCTCCATAGCCTTAGTTTCGGGGAGTGTTAAGGGGTACACTCTGCTCTTGGGGAGAGGAGACCCTGGAAGAAGGTCGATGGCGCAATCCCAGCTGCGATGTGGAGGCAAAGATGTTTGAGTTTTTTCAAACACATCAGAATATCTCAAATACTCAGAGGGAATGGAAGCAGGAGACTGAATTTCAGGGCTCACTATAGAGGTCGAGAAAACGGGCAGGTTGATACAATGAGAAAAACAGTAAGTATTCCAGCTCAACAATTCTCAACAATTTCAGAAAATGCGATGAAAAGTAATAAAGTCGACATCTGCACTTGAAAAGGTTGTTTCTGATGTTACAAGAAATCATGTTTTTCAACATAGGGTCCGAAGTATCAGGGCCATAAGTTTAAAGTTCAAGTTTATTTGTCATGTGCACAAAATTATTATTTACAAATACAAAAAATATACAAAATATGCAGACGTTATTAGTATGTATGCCTAGTTGGTATGTAAGCAAATTAATAATAATGTAATAACCACCACAGAGGGACATTGATACCAACATAGACTCTGAGAGACTACCATTGGGGGAAAATACATTTTCAGTAATCAATTTTAAGATAGTGGTCAGCTATTATAGGGTTTTCAGTGGCCAACACTATTACACCCAACCCTACATACAGGTGAAACTCGAAAAATTAGAATATCGTGCAAAAGTTCATTAATTTCAGTAATTCAACTTAAAAGGTGAAACTAATATATTATATAGACTCATTACAAGCAAAGTAAGATATTTCAAGCCTTTATTTGATATCATTTTTATGATTATGGCTTACAGCTTATGAAAACCCCAAATTCAGAATCTCAGAAAATTAGAATATTACATGAAATCAATAAAAAAAAAGGATTTTAAATACAGAAATGTCGGCCCTCTGAAAAGTATAATCATGCATATGTACTCAGTACTTGGTTTGGGCCCCTTTTGCATTAATTACTGCCTCAATGCGGCGTGGCATGGATGCTATCAGCCTGTGGCACTGCTGAGGTGTTATGGAAGACCAAGATGCTTCAATAGCGGCCTTCAGCGCTTCTGCATTGTTTGGTCTCATGTCTCTCATCTTTCTCTTGGCAATGCCCCATAGATTCTCTATGGGGTTCAGGTCAGGCGAGTTTGCTGGCCAATCAAGCATAGTAATACCATGGTCATTGAACCAGGTTTTGGTACTTTTGGCAGTGTGGGCAGGTGCCAAGTCCTGCTGGAAAATGAAGTCAGCATCTCCATAAAGCTTGTCTGCTGAAGGAAGCATGAAGTGCTCTAAAATGTCCCGGTAGACGGCTGCGTTGACTCTGGACTTAATAAAGCACAGTGGACCAACACCAGCCGATGACATGGCTCCCCAAACCAACACAGACTGTGGAAACTTCACACTGGACTTCAAGCATCTTGGATTGTGTGCCTCTCCATTCTTCCTCCAGATTCTGGGACCTTGGTTTTTGGACCACTGAGCAACAGACCAGTTCTTTTTTACTTTAGCCCAGGTAAGATGCTTCTGACGTTGTTTGTTGTTCAGGAGCGGCTTGACAAGAGGAATACGACATTTGAAGCCCATGTCCAGGACCTGTCTGTGTGTGGTGGCTCTTGATGCAGTAACTCCAGCCTCAGTCCACTCCTTGTGAAACTCCCCCACACATTTGAATGGCCTTTTCCTGACAATCCTCTCCAGGCTACGGTCATCCCTGCTGCTTGTGCACCTTTTTCTTCTACACTTTTCCCTTCCACTTAACTTTCTATTAATGTGCTTTGATACAGCACTTTGAGAACATCCAACTTCTTTTGCAATTACCTTTTGAGGCTTTCCATCCTTGTGGAGGGTGTCAATGATGGTTTTCTGCACAACTGTCAGGTCAGTTGTGCACAACTGTCTTCCCCATGATTGTGAATTCAACTGAACCAGACTGAGAGACCATTTAAAGGCTCAGGAACCCTTTGCTGGTGTTTTGGATTAATTAGCTGATTAGAGTGTGACACTTTGAGCCTACAATACTGAACCTTTTCACAATTTTCTGAGATTCTGAATTTGGGGTTTTCATAAGCTGTAAGCCATAATCATAAAAATTATATCAAATAAAGGCTTGAAATATCTTACTTTGCTTGTAATGAGTCTATATAATATATTAGTTTCACCTTTTAAGTTGAATTACTGAAATTAATGAACTTTTGCACAATATTCTAATTTTTCGAGTTTCACCTGTATATGGTTACGGCCCTGCAAAAACCAATATCATTACAATCCCTAAAGCACTCTGTTATTTCAAACCTGTCACAGTATGTTTGGAATAAATATACTTACAAAAATAAAACAACAACAAAAACAACATTTATGTAATTTAAATAAATTGAGAAACTTCTTGTGACATCACTCCTTTTCAGTGTGCCTTTTTAATAAATTACAAAACTGAAAAATAAATATTAATACTATATTTCTCTTTTGTGCAACAACCTTTCAACAATGTTATATTCAAAATGTTTAGGGATTGTCAAAGGGTTTCAAGACCCTAGTTCCTTAGCTTGCAATTGTCAAATGTAGACTCATTTGAACTGATGCAAAAATATCTGATGGGAGATGGCCCATCAGTAACTTGGCAAAATGGGGTCGATGTCAGGGTAGGCTAATGGAACATTCGGTAGCAACATGTCAACTTTCATTGTAATCATGTTGGATATGCACCTGCACACAACCAAAAGGATATTTGTTTGTTGACTAATTTAAATAAAAGAAAATGAATGTCAAATTACTGTGTTTTTATTTTTCATCCTTTTTAACCATTACAATGTCATTGATGAATGGGGACAGACATTTAAAATGAATGCATATTTTCATTTTAAAATTACACACTAAACAGAGATGTACTGTATCTCTCAAATATTAAGATAATTTGACAGATATTTACTATAAATAATACAACTACATTTCAATGTCCTGTTAATTTTATTAGTAAGTCATAAAAGGCAGTTTCCTGAGAAAATTTGTTTTTCAGCTGTTTTTCGCATATTATTTTAATTTCACCCATACAGTACGTCCCCCTATCATTTTTGGTTATCAGATGTTAATAATTAGTTCAGATGTGTGGCAATGTTGAAATCAGCTGACCAACGCTTTTGAGACTAAACAAACTCTCCTTTGTGGTTTAAAAGTGGTGCACTTACTGAACAGCTGAATGTCAGGTTTGATATTATCTCATCACAAACAGCACAACTTCCCAATACACATTTAGTGAGCACACTTCTTGTCTTTATATGGTGGCCGTGAAGTGCAAAACAAAACAACAAATCTAAAAACACAACAGAAAATCCAACACCAAATCAGTCTATACAAAAATTGTAGGTTCAATAGCTTCTCACCTGATTGGCTGTGTGAATGAAACCTAGTCCATTCTTCAGGATTGATGCACTGATTATATAAAAATCCATGCCAAAAGGTCACTGACTGAAAACATTTGGAGTCTTTTCTCTCTTGGGAGAACAGTAACAGGAAACTTAATAACAGAGTAAAAACAGCAAGCAGGAAAAGTTAATTTTAAGTAATAAGTGCTATGGTCTCATGGTTCATCTAGTGCATAAGGGACCGTCTTAAAGTCCACAAACTGCTCTAAAACCTTGGTGGCGTCCAAGCAGTCTTACAATTTGCATGTTCTAACTCTAACACTGTTGTTTAAAAAATTTAATCTAAATTATAAAGGTTCCGGTTACTGCCAATGGATAGATTTTCCATGTATATCTAATTATATGGTTACTTTGTTCAATGATTTTAGAAAAAAACACCACCAAAATTAATCAAAATGTCATTTTAACATAGAAGGGCATAGAAGGCATAGAACTTAATTTTTTTATTATTATTTTTGTTTTGTTTTGTTATTAACATTTTTATTGATTTTTGTGACAGATTAAATAAACATGACAGGGAATATGGAATTAAATTATACGAACTTAAACCCTTCCCTCTGAAGTTGGTAGTTGGTAATTGAATTTTGGAAAACAATTAATATTTATAACATTAACCTTCCCAATCATAGATAAATGTAATAAAGCCCACCTGTCCACATCGCTCGAAAACCTTTTTAACGGGTCAAAATGAACACTAACTAAAGCAGACAAATTTGCTTGGAATAAAATACCCAAATATTTAATACCCTCTTTGGGCCACTGCAATGCGGCGGACAGTATGCTGTCAGAACCAAGGCTTCTTATTTAGACCAATTAACTTTGTATCCTGAGTGCTTGGGAAAAGAAACTAATAATTCTGTGGAGGCAAGGCATAGATCTAGTGGGGTCAGAGACAAATAATAAAATTTAATCTGCATAAAGCAGAAGCTTATTCGCCACACCTCCTGCAATCGCCCATGGAAAATCATCCTCCTTTCTTATCTTGGCTGCTTATGGTTCCAGGGCAAGACAGAACAATAATGGGGAAAGAGGGCAACCCTGCTGAGTGCCCCTATTCAGAGTAAAATAATCTGAAATTAATCCATTTGTTTGTAATGCTGCTACAGAATATAACTTAATCCAACCAATAAACAATCCAACTGCCAAGCCAATACATTTCCAAAATCTTAAAAAGATAATCCCATTCTACCATATCAAATGCCTTTTTGGCATCAAGTGAGATGGCAGCGACCGGAGATTTATTATTTGCTATAGACCACATGATATTAATGAAACGCTTAATGTTATCAGAAGAAATACAGCCCAGAATAAACCCCACCTGATCTATATATATAAGAGGTGTCTTAACTTTACTTAACCGGTTAGCCAAAATTTTTGACAAAATGTTAACATCTAGCTAATCAGGAAAACTGGATGTAACTTTAAAAATCAGACTGATCCGGGCATGCGTCATGGTTTGCGGAAGCGTTCCATTCTTAATGATTCCGTATGAACTTCTAACAATAGTGGAGCCAATTCTGTAGCATAATATCTAAAAAAAATTCAGTGGTAAAACCATCTGGCCAAGGAGCCTTAATTTCCTCGTCAAGCTCCTGCAAGGTTGTCTCAGAATCAAGAGATTTTTTTTGCTCAGTCGTGAATTTAGGGAGTTCTAATGGTTCCACAAAGTTTCTAATATCTTCATCAGTAGACGAAGAAGTGGAACTATAAAGATCAAGATGGAACACCTTAAAGGCATTATTAATATCAATGGCCGAGATAAAAACTTTCACCATCAGCAGATTTCACTGAGGGACTGGTAGAAAAAGACTCTCTCTGCTTTATATATCTAGCCAAAAGCTTCCCTGCTTTGTCCCCTGACTCAAAGTACGTCTATCTTGCCCTGAATAACCAAAACTCCACTTTCCGCATCAAAATAGTATTATATCTGTATTTCAATTGGGTCAAATCATTTGGCACTTCAGCTCTTCCTCTGCACTTGCAATTACCCCTTCCAACTCCACGAGTTCTTGTGCTTTGGATTTTTTGGTGAATGAGGCATACTGTATGATCCGACCCCTAAGAACCACCATAAGTGCCTCCCAAGCCATGCCCACAGAAGATATTGAGGACCAGTTGGTCTCCATATAAACATTGATTTAAGTCTTTATCATTTGTTGGAAATCAGGATTTTGCAAAAGGGATACATTAAAGCACCAACTATATGATTTATTTTTCTCTGTATGTGGCAACATCTCTAATCTCACCAGGGTGTGATCTGAGACTGAGATGTTTCCAATTGAGCAATCCACAACAGAAGAAATGAGGGACTTAGATATTTAAAAAATCCCTTAAAGATCAATAAACAAGCATTCATTAATGTTAGGTACATAAATATTAGCCAAAACCAACCTTTGCCCCAGAATTTCTGCTAAATCAATAATGATTCTCCCTAATTTATCTCTAATCTGTTTGAGATTTGAATTGTAGATGCTTACTTATCAATGTAATGACTCCCCTGCTCTTAATTGAGCCAGCACTAAAGAAAATATAATCACCCAAATAGCTTAATCACCCATTGTTTCTATGAAGGACAGTACTTGCTTGGGACACGTAAATACTTGCGGCCATCTATTACTACTATTGCGGGTATCTATTCTCAGTTTGGCCGGAAACATCAGTGCAAAAGCGATCTTCCATTGATGTAAGAGTTTTTTACACTCCTTGAATCGATCGTATTTCTCTCTTGTCGAATTCGCAAAGGCCGGGAACAAGAAAATATTGTGATTCTTCCAAGAAATCTTTCCATTGCTCCTTGCCTCGTGCAACACAAGATCTTTATCGGATGATCTCAGAAATTTGGCCAGAATTGCTCAGGGCCTGTTTCCCTCAGCAGATCTGTGAGCTGGGACTCTGTGAGCTCACTCGATTTCCAGCTTATGGTCTGTTATGTCGAGCAGACTCGGGAAGAGCTCATCTAGGAACTTTACCATATCTCTGCCTTCTTCGTGGTCAGGAATTCCAACAATCTGTACGTTATTACTTCGGCTCCTATACAGATCTTCCAGTTTTTCCAAAATGCTTTCCAAATCTATCTTGGTCGCTAGCGGATTAGCGAATAATTCCCTTTCCTACGATTCCAGATAATCAATCCATTTCTCAACATCTGCCACTCTTGTAACCAACTCCAGAGAAATGTTGTTTCCATCGTTTAATCGATCAACATATTACAGTGAAATCCTCCAAGTCTGCAACAACCTTCGTCAGCATAACAGACATGTTAGACAGTTGACGCTAGATTTCTCCCACCGCACAGTCCAAACCAAGTCCTTGGTCCGCAGACCTGTCATAGGTTTCAGCTTGAGCACTTAAGTGTTTTGAAATGTCTCCAGAGCCTGAGGATATTGACTTCTTTGCCATGTTTACCTCAAAGAACAAATATGTTGCTGGGTGTATCGAATCTCACCAGTTTATAACATGAACATTGCATTATAATTATAATATGAAAATAATATCTTGTTAAAATTTCAGCAATTCTTTTTCTAAAATAATTGAACACTGTACTCATAATTGGAAATGCTGGCTTCAAATGTAGAAAGTGAGTCATCACGCCAGCAGTCTACTGTAACCTTTAGAATGAGAAAATAATTTTTTGTTATGTTAAAATATGCAAGTCAATTGAATGAACGGTTAGACACCAGCGTTTTAGCACAGTTTGTGTAATTTTTAGATGGTCCCTTACAAAACGTAGATGAACATTGTACCTAAAACTTTTCCCGCTCGCTGTTTTTGTTTTAAAATATACCATTACTGTTTTACTGAGTAACAAACCACTCACAATTTTCAGAAATTGACCATTTGGAATGAATTTTGAAATAATCACGCAAGTGGGTGAGGAACCGACAAGGTATTTTCCACACATCCAATCATGTAAGAAGCTAACTTGTTGTTTTGTTTTTGGATTTGGTGTTGTGTTTTCTGATTTGCCGTTGTGTTTTATGATATGTTCATGTGTTTCTGAATTGTTATTTTGTCGTTGGATTGCCGTTATGTTTTTAGATTTGTTTTGATTTGCACATCACAGCCACTTTACCTTTACATGCAGGTGTCTTTTATGTTGAAATTCTTGCTTATTTCCTTTTAGTTTTGTAGTCCCTTTGTAGTTTTATTTCCCCTGATTGTTTCCACAGTTGTTCCTCGTTCCCTTGTTGCTCCCTGTGTATTTAAGCCTTTGTTTTCCTTGTTTCCTTTGTCAGTCTTTGCATGTAATTTTTATACTCTGTACTTGGTTTCCTGTGTTTTGGTTTTCTTTTTATTCTGAGTTAGCTTGTTTATTTTGTTGTTAATAAAGCTGCGTTTATATCCTCCTTCCTCGCCTACTTCGTCACAGAAAGACTGACCACCGAAATGGATCTAGCAGCGCTCTTCATCCAGTTGAGCCGAGCAAACCTCCCTATTAGAGAATACTCTCGTCTGTTCAGCACTGTTGCCAGATGCACAGGATTTGCTGATTCCCACTTGAAGTCCTTGTAGCAGATCGGCCTCTTTGCTCACGAGTGGAAGGAATCGCCGGAGACTGGTGACTACATGTGGGAAGAACATGTGGAGTTAATTTTGGACATGTTCGCTTTAGAGGAACCTCATAAAGATCCAGCGCCCATGCCTGCCATGACCAACGAGCCAACGCCCATGCCTGCCATGGCCAATGAGCCCACGCCTGCCATGGCCTACGAGCCCACACCTGCCACGGCCAATGACCTGGAAGCCTCATCTGTCCCAGAGCCAGCCTCATCCGTCCAAGAGCCAGCATTGCCAACTTTGGCCATCCGGAGGAGGAAAAGAAGAAATGCTTTTGTTCTCCAGTTTCTGTCTGTACTCTCCTCCACGGCTCTGCCCTCAGAGTCTTCCACGGCTCCGCCCTTAGACCCTGCCTCGGCCCTGCAGCCGTGTCACAGGCCGCCTGACCCTGCCTCGGCCCTGCATCTGTCTCACAGGCTGCCTGACCCTGCCTCGGCACTGTGGCCGCCTCCCAAGCCGCCTGACCCAGTCCCTGTCCTACGGCAGTCTCCCAGGCCTCCTAAACCTGTCTCGGCCCTGCGGCCACCTCCCAGACTTCCTGACCCGGTCCCCACCTTGAGATGGTCCCCTTGGTCTCCTGGTCATCCGCCTGATCTGCTCTGGTCCCCTTGGTCTCCTGGCCGTCCACCGGATCTGCTCTGGTCCCCTTGGTCTCCTGGCCATCCACCGGATCTGCTCTTGTCCCCTTGGTCTCCTGGCCGTCCACCGGATCTGCTCTGGTCCCCTAGGTCTCCTGGCCCTCCACCTGATCTGCTCTGGTCTCCTTGGTCCTCACTCCCTCGCCTCCACCTCAGTCTCAAACCTCCCTGTTTTGCTATGTTCCTCTGCTCTCCTTGCACCTTATGCCCCCTTGAACTTCCTGTTTGCCCCATGTGCCCCCCTGAAACACCTGTTTTCCCCTACACTCCATGGACAATTAGCTTTTTCTTTTCTTTTGTGGAGCATCTGGAATCTGCTCAATAAAGGGGGGGGGGGGGGGGGGGGGCTCTGTCACATATTCACTATTTTTCGTCTTGTCTTTTATGTTAAAATTCTTGCTTAGTTCCTGTTTTCTGTTAGTTTTGTTTGTAGTTCCATTTTATGATTGGTTTTCCCCTGATTGTTTCCACAGGTGTTCCTCATTTCCTTGTTGCTATGTATTTTATCTTATGTATTTAAGCCCTTGTTTGCCCTGTTTCCTTTGTTGGTCTTTGCATGTATTGTTTATGCTCTGTGCTTGGTTCCCTGTGTTTTGGTTTTCTTTTTATTCTGAGTTAGCATGTTTATTTTGTTGTTAATAAAACTGTGTTTAGATCCTCCTGCCTCGTCACAGTAGGTGCCAAAGCATTGTTATTTAATGAAGATTATCAAGCAACGACAGTGTGCAGGACATTTTTTTCATTCATTGTCACATAACCTAAAAATTGTACTTCATGTGTACTAAATTAAAAGGTTTTGTTCATGTCAAATGTACTATTAGGTAGTATTACAACAACCTGACTTTATTGAGTTTAAAGGTCAGGTTATGCTCCTTGAGATAACAATTGCACAGATCTCATTTATACAGTGCAGTGCCAAATGTGTACGATTAGCTAATCAGAGATGACTGATTGCATTTGATGGGAATATGTAAAAAAAAGGCTTCTGCCAACAACATAAAGTAAATATCAAAGACAGTGTAAACAAATTATGTGGTTTACTGCTTCATGTAGAGTTCCCAATGCTGTGCAGGTACGGTCACAGGTGTGAGAGGGCAGAGATACAGTACGGCCTCATTGTTCCTGTTTGTCTCTGCTGCTGGGGTCTGAGCATTCACTTTCACATTGTCTTCTTTTCTTTTGACTGTACACATGCTCACTTAAACACAATGATAACCGCTGCTGTGATGGGAGTATAAAGTCCCTTTGGAAGGGAATGTAAGAGGTACATTTTAGGAGAGTTATAATGATGTAGAGAGAAAAGAAATAGATTTTACAGGTGTACATTTAGTCTGTAATACTTTATTTTAATAATTTATTACTATAATTATACATATTATATACTCTGCACCCGTCAACTGAGGTACTTCAACTTGGCAATTAACATTACTTGCATTTGAACGTCATATTTCGAGCAAATGATGTTAATTTCCTTTGAAACAAAGAATTGTGGGTTGTGAGTGCCCACGAAGGATACACCTCGTGCATCCCCATGAAAGAAGGTCACATTTGAAGGCTGCATTAAGAGTGTCCTACTCGATTTTCTGAAACGAGACTCGGACGAGCGAACTCTGAGGACGCAGCCTTCAAAACGAGACAGCCAATGAAGGCCTCAGTGACCATCACAGGTGATCACAGTGAATGATGCTATGAAGGATTTGATGACTTTAACAACAAAAATAATCAAGCACATGCATGACAAATTATCCAATTTAGCTAGAAAATAGCTTTTAACCTACAGATGTCACAGTCTGTCTGCACCCTTTTCTAGAACTCTTATTTTGAAATTCTCTCCGTCACTACATTTCCCAGAAGTCACTGCCCAAATCACTCCATTGTTATCCAGACCTTCTAGTTCTGTTCATTGTTTGTCAGTCCTTGATTTAACGGTAATGTTGGGATTGTTTTGTTTGCTCCAGTGTTTGCTCCAGTGTTATTATTAAAGAACTTGAAGTTACTTCTCCTATGTCTCCTCTTGACACTCCAGCACACCAACCGTTACAACAGAAATGTGAGAAAGTTATGTGTTCTTCTTATAAAACTAAAGTTATCAATGTCATGAATAGTGGTCGACCAATATGAGATTTTTGTTATTGTGGCGGGATCGCCCCATTAAGAGTTTACTACAATGCCAATTATGGCACTAAACCAACTACGCCACCCCGGAAATTGGCCGGGGACCCACAAATACCTCAATTCCAAAACACACAGATTCGCAGTGGCTGAGTCAGATATCAGACAAGGATAAGCGCTTCACAGATTTTATTACTCAATACATACAATAAAATGCCAAAATGGTATCTTTTAATATACAAACATAAAAAGAACACATCAATCATGGAAATGTTACAATGACACACACACACACACACACACACACACACACACATACACACACACATACACACACACACACACACACACACACACACACACACACACACACACATATTACCACTTCAGAATTGGGGGGATTCATCTTGCCTATCCAATAAACACAGCAACTACTCGTGCTCTCACCACACAACACCAAATCACCCGCTGTGAACACTGCAGACCAATAGCCGAACCACCACCACACACAGAGGACTCTGGCTAATACTGGAACCTCAATTCTGAATGGAAGAGAAAAAAAACAGTATGAGATACAAACAACCACACAAATACACATTCCACGTAATGGTCTGTCAATTAAACACTTATCACATGCTGCCAGAAAGAATCAGTTTGTCACAATGATACAATCGTTCACTGGCTAATACTGGTTAACTCTATCAGCCCAGCGCTGTCCTATAAAAATGTAATCTCAGACTACAATACAACAAAATACTCAAAACACATTTACAAACAAAATCCAAAAAAAAGACATAATATTAGCAATGAAACACAATAGTAGTGACAAAACCAGTAGCTTCTCGCCAGTGTACTAAAATCTTAACGTCAATTCTGGAAAAGACAAAATTTAGACATGTCACCACAAGCTGTGAACTCGCGATCTTTCTAGTCGTCAAGGAGACCCTCGTTCGCTGACATGAGATCGTCAAACAATTCGAATAAATGATCAAATCGGCAATGGATACATCGTTCCAAGAAAAGGCGGAGGGATGTTGTAGACGACTTGCAGAGGAGAATACAACTCCGTTCAAAAGCGCTCCAGTTCGAACAATGACTACCGGATGCAGGTAATCCTAATTCACAGGACCAACAATGGGTCGCATAAAGTTTAACGGCGCCCATAAAGCCTGCTGCAACACCTCCTGGCCCCCTTGTCACTATTAAAATAGAATACAATTTCAATTTAAGAAATTACTGTCTCATGAACCTAACATTAAAATAAGCATAACATACCTGCGTATGGTAACTCGCGCCGCCCAGTGCACTTGATAGCATGCTAATTATAGCCTCACATTGACAAACATTTGTTTGACGTGTCCAAAAGTACTCCCCAGCCACACACTGTAGATCAAATAAGTCTCAAATTACCCTCCCTCACAAAACATTCATAATGAGACTGCCACCCTTACCTCCTGGACATAAATACGGCGCATCAGAAATGATGTCACTCCCAGGACCCAGAAAGACGCGCTTATTGAGATGTCAGCCTCATCTCCTTTTATATCCATTGAACGTGCCATATCCGCCCCTAATCACTATAATGATTGATCGCATCACCACATTATGACAAATTAAATGAACACAAATTTTGCATTATATTCACTTAAAATTGACTTAAAATATTTGAACTAAACTGTGCACTTATCATTGACAAGGCATTCAGTAGATTTTGGAACTGATACTAAGGTGATACTAGTGTGTTAATCAACCAATTGGGCACAGTCATCAGCCCATGCAAATAATCTCAAAGTGGCCACTTAATCACTCTGTCTGAAAATATATGTCATGAGACAGAGTGTGCACAGCATTTTTACATAGTCCTAATAATAGCCAGTGCTGTAATTCTGGAATTTAACACATTTACCACTGTTGGTCATCCCCGCTTGTTTCCTCAAACAAACCTGCCTTTACAAGAAAATGTTGTTGTTGTTGTTTTAAACTTTAATTACATAACTGAATTTAAACATAACATAAAACATACAAACACACAGCTCATGCTTCTCTCTCGCTAACTGACAACCCTGGCTCCCCTTTATCTCTCTCTGCATCTGATTAGGTGACTCAGTGGCAGCCGTGAACCCTCACGGACTGGTCAAGCCCTCCTCCTCATCAGACTCCTCCACCGCCTGATTCAGGCTGTGGCGCCATCTGGACTGGCTTACTCTACCCCATCTCTGGAGGGAAGACGCTGCCCTTCCGGCCATTCCACCACCTGGTGGTCCTCCCTGCTTGAGAGGGAAAGACAGAGAGAGAGAGAGAGAGAAAAAGTGGCTCACCAGTCCCCTGGCGGATGACAGTGGCTCCTCAACATCATGATGTATGGCATCAGGCTCCTCCCCTTCCAGGCGGATGGCAGCAAGCTCCTCCACTTGAAAGTGGAAGGTAGCAGGCTCCTCCCCTTCCAGGTGGATGGCAGCAAGCTCCTCCGCTTTCAGACGGAGCCTGGAAGCTGACGGCAGCGGCAAGGAATCCACGACAGTGCATCCTCCCTCTTTTCTGGGTTTTGGCATAAATGTAATATATAAAGGATGGTCAAGGAGGATGCGGGAACAAGCTGAGTAGTCAATGTAAATATTTATTACATAACTGAACTGAAACATAACATAAAACACACAGACACTCAGCTTGTGCATCTCTCTCTCTCTCTCTAACTGACGTCTCCAGCTCCCCTTTATCTCTCTCTCCCGCTGATTAGGTGACTCAGTGCTGGCCATGCACCCTCAAGGACTGGCCACACCCTCCTCCTTGTCACAGTATCCTTTACATTTATTGTTGTATTTGTGTGTTTTTCAACAGCAAAACAAACTAAAAGAATAACACTGTGTTATATATATATATTATATATACACTGTATGTTATATATATAAGATCTTTTAAGGACAGAATATCACAAGTTTTTTTCCTACGGTAAACACACTCCACAGGACGGTTTTGACGGGATGCTTGGGCAACACCCATGCTGAAGCAGAGTTCGTGGATGAGCAATGCATTCACTGTGAACACATGAGCATAAAGATGCTATGTTCATGGTTGCCGTTCTACTTGAAGGATTCTGCCTCATCTAAAGCTTCCTGCAGCAGCCCCGCTGTGCTTCCTTATGGACCACAGATGTGTGGTGCATGAGAATCAGACATTGAGTGTGGAGAATAATGAAGGTCTCCCATCAATATGCCTTCCAGGCTTCCTGCTCTCCATCTACAGGACACCCAAGGAATATTCCTACGGAAATCACCATCCCTCTATAAAGATGTTTGGCATATCTCCAGATGAGGATGTGGTGTATATCATTGTGTGGTAGGTGGAGCATAGTACAGTTCAGCAGAACTGTTAGATGTTTTCTCCAAAGAATGTGGCATGCACCCTACCTTAAGTCTCTACCGTACCCCCGGAATATGGTGCCATTTTCACAGAGAATGTCTGCTCAGCTCTCCATAAAGTGCTGTGCACCCTACTCTGCTCGCATGCACGTTTCAGGAGTGACGCCTCTACCGCGCCTCGCCATATGGTGCCAATGTCTGCCGAACTTTCAATAATGTGCCTTGCACAACACTTTTCAGGGGTGAATGCATCTACCACTTCCCGGCGTATGGTGCCATTCTCATCGAGAATGTATGCCGAACTCTCAAAATGTGTTGTGCGCCACAAAATGGTGTCAGCATGCTGCTGTCAGCCGCGCTGTCTACTTGAAGAGAAACACTCGTTCGAATGTCCATATATGGTCACCGCAAACAACTCCAACAAGATTAATATGGCATATTAAATGCCTACAATAACTGTCAGTATTTCTGGCTATGAAATCATTCCAACCAGAATGCCAGTATAAAGAAGTGTGATTCAAACAAAAAACACTTCAGTGGTGACATATATAAAATACATCAGAAAGGAGGTTGGTGGTGTCCAATTTAGAATTTACACACCTTCTTCCCATGCTGTGTCAAATCAACTTAAATTAGTCTGGGTAGATTAAACTTTCCCTGCTGAATTAGTTACGGGGCCGATCTGCTCTCATGTCAGAACATTCGGCCCTGAGAATGGAAACTACATCCTCAGGTGGTCCTGAGAATTTGGGAGATATCTGGGATAGTGGAAGTTCATCCATTTTACCTCCCAGGAGACCACACACTGCCAGTAGTGGTACTCATTCAGCCAGTGCTCTGTTGGGAATGGATGCCTTAGCCCACAAATTGCCAGCGGAAAAACGCAAATATGCGTCTCTGCCGATGCCCCTAATATACCAAATGCTGTGAAAAATCAGGCTGGATCAGGAAACAGTGCTGTTGGTTGCACCAAAATGGCCCAACCAGCCCTGGTTTCCAGAGCTACAGGAAACTACATATGTGGCTGTTGAACGGATGTGGACGGATTGTCACAAACAGTACTTGACACCATCGCACAAGCCAAGGACCCTTCTACCATGTGCCTTTACACACTAAAGTGGCGAGTCTTTTCAGACGGATGTTTATCATGAAAACTCAGAAGACTGCACTGTAAAAGTGATGCTTCACTTCCAAGAGGGCTTGAATGCCGGTTTATCCGCATCAATGCTTAAAGTGAATGTTGCGGCCCCAGTCATGTGGCTTTTTACAAACGTCTACCACATTTTTTGGTAGCAAGAGCAGCCAAATCAGTATTGTTGCGCTGTGCAATAGAGACACCTAGTGTCAATCCTCATCATAACGTTGAGAGACCAACCTGAAAGGGAATGTCTAAGTTACAATTGTTACCCCGGTTCCCTGATGGTTTACCTTGGTGAGCATGAAAGGCAGGACTTCGAAAGACATCTGCCAATTAAATTGGCATGATGAAAAAACACTCAGCGAGCTCAGGGCTCTCTGGAGCGACCCCTAGTGTTCATATTTGATGTAATGTCTTGTTCCCTTCTTCAGGGAACTGGGGTTAAAATAGTAACCGAAACTTTTTCTTGCGAGGTCAGGTTTTTAGAATGAGCTGATTTTTTATTTTGTTATCAGTGTATTGTTGTGTATATAAAACTGCCCTAATTGAATTATAATTTTGTGTATTTTGGAATAATTAAACAGTAGTTAAAGTTGAAGTATATCACTTTTTCAGTGTTAAAATATTTTTATCCCAGCTTAAGTAAGCAATTCATAGGTTCATTATTTATGTATTTATTTTCAAAAAATGGAACCACTGTCTCTTTTTGGCACTAAGAAAAATTATGTGTTTATTTGGAGTGACCCGATTAGACCTGTCCCAACAATGTTACTCAAACAATTGTGTGAGTTGGGGTGGGATTATCTGACTGTTTAAACAATAACAAATGGGGGGTGAATTCAGAAAGCTGCTATGAATATGTTGTGTATTTTTGTGATTCAGTTTGGGGTGTTGGTGATGCAGAAATTACATACTTCATGTCCTGAACAATGCACAAACATGCACCCTTGATATAACTGTAATTTTTTATTTCAGTTAGGTGTAACATTTTGAATACTCACACACACATACACACACGCACACACACACACACACACACACACACAAACACAAATCAATCACAGATAGGTGTGCCTTAGTCATGTACATAAACCTGAAGAAGGCTAAAAATAAAAATGAGGTGATGAGGACAGTATCCTCCCATAGCGCTATATAAAACACATACTAAATATTATTTCACAAGACTTTTGAGTGGTGGATTTAGTAGACTGGAGTATTTAAACATGTTGCCAAAAATTGATTAAACTTTTGTATGACACCTTTTGTTTTAGAAAGGCTGTATGCAAGTGAGTATCTATGGTCACTACACACTAAGGATGATAATGGTCCACCCCCTAACGGGGCTATTAATGTGGAATGCTACTGAGAAGTTTCTACATGAAAGACTTTGAGGAGGCTAAAGAAGGAATGTTTTTGTTGTTTTTTATTTACACCATAGTGCACAATATAATTTATATAACTATTACTTTTACTCAAGATGCATTTTGAGTAACAAATTAAGATAATGCTTGTTCAAAATAAAAACTTCAGAAAAGGGTGCACCATTTCTTGTTCATTTTGACCACATTTGACATTTCATTACCCCAAGTATTCTATAAACAAATAAATCTCCATTGTGATTGGAATGATATAAAATATGGAATAAAAATAACGATATTTTATTTTTATATTTTATATCAAAACGATATTTTGGGGAAAATAAAATAAATGGATAATTTTACACACCGAGCCTTTTGCCCCATGTACCCTATTATCACACAGTACATAAATAATGAATAAATTACTTGCTGGATCAGTTCACTATTTAAATTGCAACCGTTCATCATCAGTCATGCTTTTCTTTTGAGGAAAATGTAAATTCTTCCTTACTATCCAGGATCATCTAGGAGAGATGCATCGCATGTGTACCATGCCATCTTCCAAAAGTGATGGAAAATCATTGAATCTGATAAAGTTTGATGCAGTTTTTTTCACCAATGATGGGGTGTTTACCATAATTGTATGGCTCATCCCAGGTAATAATTGTATGAATAGCACACTCTGCTAATATGTGTGTCAAGAACAGAGCTAATAAGATGAGATGGAAAAACTGTACCTCTCGTGAGTTTCAAACGCATGACATAATCGGAGAATATTTGTTTTGGACTTTAAGGTCTCTCTCTCTCTCTCTCTCTCTCTCTCTCTCTCTCTCTCTCTCTCTCTCTCTCTCTCTCTCTCTCTCTCTCTCTCTCTCTCTCTCTCTCTCTCTCTCTCTCTCTCTCTCTCTCTCTCTCTCTCTCTCTCGCCTGGTTAGCTCAGCGAGTAAAGACGCTGACTACCACCACTGAAGTCGCGAATTCTAATCTAGGTCATGCTGAGTGACTCCAGCCAAGTCTCCTAAGAAACCAAATTAGCCCAGTTGCTAGGGAGGGTACAGTCACATGAGGTAACCTCCTTGTGGTTGCTATAATGTGGTTTGCTCTCAGTGGGGCGCATGGCGATTTGTACATGTATGCCACGGTAATGCGCTCAACAAGCCACGTGATAATCTGCATAGATTGACGGTCTCAGAAGTGGAAGCAACTGAGATTTGTCCTCTGCCACCTGGATTGAGGTGAGTCACTGCACCACCACGAGGACTTACTGCACATTGGGAATTGGGCATTCCAAATGGGGAGAAAAAAGGGAGAAAATAATAATAAAAAAAACAGAAAAAAAAAATGTGCGCATTAACCCTATGCACGACAGCACCAAATGGCGTCCATCCCTCCAAACTCAAACAGACTATGTACACCTACGAGAGCCCCCGCAACAACCTTGCCGTCCGATTGCTCAAATCCAGCATTGCTATACAGATTTTGTGAAACAGAATTACACTGCAAAATATAATCTATAAAACAAACTCTAGCCAATAGGCAGAATAAACACAAAGAGCCGATTGTCGATTCATCCATAAAACTATCCTGTTGTGTGTTATTGTACAAAATAAATTCCACCCACTAGGCGGAACCAGCCCAAAAAGAGCGCAGATTCTTCAGACAGTCAAACAAATTTTCAGTGAGCAGGTCCAATCAGCTGCAACATGAGTTCAAGCAAAAGACTTAATCACTCCACTGACTTTGACAGAAATACTTCACAATATAAACTTCAGCCGGTAGGTGGCGCCAGCACAAAAAAAACTTGCAGGTTCCTCAAACTGTCAAGCAGATGTTCAGTGAGCCAGTTCATTCTGCTGCAACATGAGTACAAGCAAATTACTTACTCCAATGACTTTGGAAGAAACGCTCCACAAAATAAACTCCAGCCTATAGGTAGCGCCAACACCAAAAAATGCGCAGGTTCCTCAAACCTGTCAGGCGGATGTTCGGTGAGTTGGCCCACTCGACTGCAACATGAGAGTAAGCAAATAACTTACACACTCCAAAGACTTTGCCAGAAATACTCCAACCGATAGGCAGAATAAGCACAAAGATTATGTGGATTCATCTACAAAACCGTCTTGAAGGTGTGTTGCCCTACAAAATAAACTCCACCCACTAGTCCTCCGTCCTTGCGCTGCATTAAGGGAATTTATATGTTCTTAATGATGGTGGACTTCAATCGGTGTCCGTTTCACTGGTTTGAGGACAAAGCATGAAAACGATTCACAATTTAAAGTAATAGTTCACCCAAAAATGATCAATCTCTTATCATTTACTTATCCTTACGCCTGTTTCACATTGCAAGCGTGAGCAAGATGTATGTGAACACCACAACTACATTGTAACTATAGCTGTAACTCACTTGGGAGTTTAAACTAAGTGTTTTTTACAGCATTACAGACACAGCACTTTACTAGAAATAAAGTGATTTCTATGTAGATACTTTGAGTATATCCTTTATTAATGACCATAACTTTTAAAATGGTTATTATAAGTGGGCAATTGATAAGTATTACAAACTTTATTGACACAAAATCTTATTTACATGATGCTGGTGTAACCTAATTGTCATGAGTATTTTGTTAATTCATGTTTTTCATGTCTTTTATTTTGAAAAGTTTAGTTTCTGTTTCATGTCATGTGATTTCATGTTTCCCTACAGGCTTATCTGTCATGTTTTCATTGGTTTATTGTTTGATTATCTTGTTATCAGTTCTGTCTGTTCATTGGTTCCTTTGTCATGCGTTCTCCCATGTCTTGTATTTAACCCTCATGTTTTCCATGGTCCATGGTCTGGTATTGTTGAATGTAACTTTGGTTGTGTTTGGTAACATTGTCAAGTCAAATTCATGTTTATAGTTAGGTTTTTTTTTTTTTCGGTTAAATAAATTTGCACTTGGGTTCTTTACTTCATCATCATTGTCATTGTCAGTGCCAAAAACATGGTTACACTAATGCAGAATGTGACATGGCCTGGAACTGACTCTGGCGTGGCTGTGACATGGCCTGGAGCTGACTCTGGCGTGGCTGTGACATGGCCTGGAGCTGACTCTGGCGTGGGCGTGGTCGTAAACATGGGCAGATACTCGTAGACGACCATTGTGGTCATGAACATAGACAGAGACTCGGAGACCACCTCCGTGGTTGTGTACATGGGCAGAGATTGGAAACGACTTCCGTGGTCTAGGAGACAATGACGTGAAGAATCCAAGTGCAGTTTATTTACAGTAGTGCAAACCAAAAACCGTAAATCCAACGTGAAAACATAAACTAGACATGACAAGGGAACCACATGACATGAAACAGGAACTAGAATTTCAAAATAAAAGACATGAAAACAAACATGAACAAAAACACATCTAGACATGACAGTAATACATAAGACTCCAGTGGCTTAAGCCAATGCCTGGAGATTGCAATCAGAACCCCTCTACCAAGGGGGAGCCAAAAATGTAAGCCAAACAATGCGTACACTGGTGAGGAGACCAGAGGCCATTCTTTTTGAATGGATATCTATGGAGGAGATGCTGAATAAACCCACTCTTGTTTTGAAACAACCCATCACTTAATGAATTGACCATTGTCTGCTAATCTTCAAAACTTTTTACACTAAACAATCCTTTTAGAGTGATCTAGGAGTAGGGCTGGGTATCGTTCAACATTTTTTGATACCGATATCTTGACTTTGAAACCGGTTCCTAAACAATACCAATTTCATGAAATCCGCTTTAACAAGATTACAAACATTACCTCAAAAAAAACTTTGGGTTTTATTTTTTCAGTTTGTTGACGTTTTTTTACAGACTCAAAGACTCATCTCCTGAGCCTTCTGGTCTCCTCATGCCAGGGTCAGCAGGGGCAGAGGCTATAACACAGGGCCGGACTGGGATTCATATTCAGCCCAGGATGTCATGTCCAAGTCAGCCCACACCCAAAAGGGGGGTTGGAGGTGAAGATGGTAATAAAACAAGATCACAGCATAAAATATGAAATATATGCAATTACTTTTAAATTATTTAAGCTCCCCATGTCATTATACCACATACGGCATTCATTAAGATTTTCACTTTGTCATAAGGCTTCATTGTATGTGTTGTAAAAATAAGTGAACGTTAAAGGGATATTTGATAATTTCCTCACCCTCATGCCATCGCAGATGTGTATGACTTTCTTCTGCAGAACATGAATGAAGATGTTTAGAAGAATATCTCAGCTCTGTTGGTCCATTCAATGCAAGTAAATGAGAAGCAGTGAGAAAAAGATCAATAATTAAGTCATTTTTTACCTTCATAAGTACTCTTCTCTGTTTAGAGATCTTCTGTTTTTGGTGATTTACATATGCATATCGCCCCCTACATGGGCAGTGAGGAGAATTTATAGTAAAAAGGACTTAAATAAAATCATATCTCTTCTGAAGACATGGAATAAACTACTGGAGTTGTATGGATTACTTTTATGCAGCATTTATGTGATTTTTGTACCTTCTGAGTTCTGATCACCATTCACTTGCATTGAAAGAACCAACAGAACTGAGCAAATCTTCTAAAAAGCTTAATTTGTGTTCTGCAGAAGAAAGAAAGTCAAACACATCTGGGATAGAATGAGGGTGAGTAAATGATTAGAGACATTTCATTTTTGGGTAAACTAAGTTTATTTTAAAGGTGATCTAGAAACATAACACTGTAGAACTGTAACTGTTTATAACTATTTCATGATGTACAGGCTCACACTTTAAATGGTCAGTGCTTTGTATTTTAGATACTTAAAATAGCAACAGATCAAGTGAGATAATGAAGGATGAGTGATTGTTTTTACATTTTTATATGCCATTCAAAAACATGCATTTTACAACATAAGAGTGAAATAAATGACTAAAAATAACACATTTGTACTTTTCCTTTACTTGGACTGTAAATTATCAGGACAAAGGCAAAATGGTTACTGTCTCTTTAAGAGGGTTTTATCGCATGATACAACATTGAAGGCACTCTGTGCAGTTTGTTTTGATGAGTTTAATATTTTGAGACTATAAAGTCTCATTATTTTCATACCGTTTTGTGCTGTTGCATCTGTATTCGTTTAAGAATTCTGTTATTTTGTGACAAAAAAATATTTTGCTATTATCATTGTGCACAGAAAGGAGGATTTCAGAGATTAATAGATTGAGATTGTGAGACTGCAGTCAGTATTAAACTTGTGATGATCTTGTACCTACAGCACGTTCATCCATTCAGCTATTAGTAATTTATCTGTTCTCGATGTATCTTCCATGATCGTCAAGTGAAGTGGCGCAACATCAGCAACAACAGATTGTCTCTCACATGCTACTCTGTAATTTGTTTGGGTGTGAGATGATAAAATACAGACTGCGTCCGCTATAATACAGAATACGATTCTGATCCTTTAAATACCAGATGTTACGGACTGTGAAAATGGTTATGCAACATATGATGACATATGATTGAAGTTTGTCAATCAACATGCGGACCTAACCGGCCCAATTTTCACCGGTCTATAGAGAATTCTCACGATCTTCCCGATTCCCACTCCGGGCCTGCTATAACATTAATGTGAAGAGGAGAAAAAAAACAAGAAAGCTAAACTGTAAATTCAGCCAAACCTAAGGATAAGTATGGTTTAAAAAGATAACTAGTTTAATGTGAGTTAAACTTGATAAGTTACTGTCAATCTTAAAGCATTTTTAGCATGGATTTAGCTAGCTATCTATAGCCATACATCCAAAAAATATCTAACGTTACGTAGGTCCCAGTTTATAGGACTATGTCACAGCACACAGAATAGGTAATTTAACAAGGACACAAGCATGTACCACTACAAGTTAGCTGATTTTGTTTGTTGGTTTGTTTGCTAAATGTTAACATACCTGTCGGTGTCCCAGTCATAGCACCGCTGCATTCATCAGTAGTTTTGGAGAAGGACTCGTGGTGGGCATGTTGAAGGAAGCTCTGTGGCAGAAGGACATTGAGAGGATGACTGTACCGGCTCGGTCTTCTTGCAGTCGAAGATGGAGCAACTTTCTGCTCTTAAGTTTATTCCATGCACTGTCAAGTACTTCATCAGATTTGTCGTGTTACTGGTCTTGGCAACAATTATCTTATTGCAAATATTGTATCGCCCGCTGTTGGCATCGAGCCTGGTGAAATGTAGCCACACTTTTGATCTTTTCCACATCTTTTATATCTATGGGGGTTGGGACGCATACACAGTACAGCCTCACGTCTGAGCTGCGTCTCTGGGCATAACCAGCGTAATCTAGTGTTTTTCCTTGATGCCTAAACACAGTTTCTAAACACTTTTAGATTAGGGCACATTTTGCATGCTACATGCTTATCACTGACGTTGACGAGATTAACCCCTTAGGTATCGAAATTTGGTACCGAACAACAAGACATTTTTTGATAATAAACTTTGATAGTTTAGAGGGAATTCAGTCGGTGCCTAAAATATATCAAACTCGATACCCAGCCCTTTCTATGAGTGGAGTTTACAATGATAAAATTGCTGTTTAATAAGAAAAGTCACAAGCATTTTTACAAAGGGTAGGTTTCAGTTTCTGGCTCAACACATTTGTATGGTATCCGCAAGCTGTGATCTACTGTCGTAACATGCTGAATGCGGTTCGTTGATGTTAGCGCCATTATATGATTGGCCTAGATGACTAATGTAATCTCAGTATAAAAGAATATTTGACTGCAATGGCAAGATTGCACCTAAAAGATAGGACCAGCACTGTGCACTCTAAATATCAAATTAAAACAAATTCAATGTAAATATTGCACTCTTTTACCTTTGATGAAGTATTGTACATTTGTACAGTATCAGCAGTGAGTGAATGGGTATCTAAGGTTGCATAGAAACAGAGGTTAAATCATCTTGTAACCCCACTGCAGTGTTGCTCATTTGTAGGGTCATAACCTGCTCAAGGTCCAAAGTTACACCCCAATGACTCATCTGCAGGAACAACCCTGGATATCAGCTTCTGGGCCAAATCCTGTCTGATGTTGATCCAATCTTGCCTTATTAGTGCTCGGAGTTGATCTCAATTTGTGGGCTTCTGCTTGTCCACTCACCTTTTGAGGATTGACAACAGGTTCTCTATAAGATTAAGATCCGGGGAGATGCCTGGCAACGGATCCAAACTTTCAAAGTAATGATCTCCGAGTCACTTCATTATCACTCTTGCCTTGTGACATGGTGCTCCATCCTGCTGGAAAATGCACAGATCATTACCAAATTGCTCCTGGATCTTTGGGAGAAGTTGCACTTGCAGGACGTTTTGATTCCATTCTTTATTCATGTGGTTTTGGGCAGAATTGTGAGAGAGCCCACTTCCTTGGATGAAAAGCAACCCCACACACACATGGATGTCTTAGGATGCTTTACTGTTGGCACGACACACTCTCATGTTAGCATTCACCATTTCTTCTCCGGACTATCGATTTTCCAGATGTCACAAACAGTCGGAAGGGGCATCATCAGAGAAAATAACTTTGCACCAGTCTTCTGCTGTCCAAGCCTTGTACTTCCTGCAGAATTTCAGTCTGTCCTTGATATTTTTCTTGGAGAGAAATGGCTTCTTTGCTGCCCTTCTTGACACCAGGCCATTGTCAAAAAGTATTTGCCTCACTGTGCATGCAGATGCACCTGCTGCCAATACAGAGCAAGCTCTGCACTGGTGGTGACACGTTTCCATAGCTGACTCTTCAGGAGGAGACGGTCCTGGCACTTGCTGAACACTCTGGGACATCCTGAAGCCTTCTTCACTGAAGCTGAACCTCTCTCCTTGAAGTTCTTGATGGTGCGGTAAATGGTTCTTTCAGGAGCAATATTCTTTGCAACAATTTCTTGCATGTGAGGCCATTTTGATGCAAAGCGATGATGGCTGCATGTCTTTCTTTAGAGGTAACCATTGCGGACAAGAAAACAATGATTGGAAGCACTTCTTCCCTCCTTTTATAGCAATCAGTTTGCTCCTATAATCCAATCAGAATGATAGAGTGATTTCACCTGACTAGTACTCGTTCACACTTTCCCAGGTGCTGCTGATATGATTAGTGAAATGATGTTAGCTGGTCATTTTGTGCCAGGGCCAAAAATCTGTGACATTTGGGTTTTTGTGATAAAGTAAATTTTTTCGGCCAATGAAGCTTTTTGCAATTATTTAAAATGCAAAAATCTTGAAACAATGTGAATCAACAACACAACAACTGAAACAGAAAACTTTGCGAAACACAAAATTCATTTCACTGCCAATACTTTTGGCCACGGCTGTATTTATTCCAGTTTACTAGTAATAAGACACTAGTAGTTTCTATTCCAGTTGTTACTAGTAACATTTCTCATATCACACAACTGCTTTTTTATTTGTTAAATGTAATGACTAGTCGGAATAGCTACTGTATAGTTTACTTAAAAATCGTATTAGCAAAGCTAAAAAGTTTACTAGTAACAACTGCGGAGCTTCCCCATTCCCCATTCATCTCTATGACTGTGCTCAGCTAGTGCAGGGTTCCCAGAAAGTGAACTAAATGGAGGCTGACATCTTTGCTCAAGGGCACTCAGTTCCGGGATTGGGTGTCACGTGATTGCTCACTTGTCAATGGGAGTAGATAGGGAAAAAAGTAAAACGATTTCATGCTTTCAAGAGCATGAACAAAAACAATCCGTCACTGGATGATGATGTGTTATAATGCAATTAAATAATTTAAATTGAAATGGTTCATGTTATTTATTTTTTTATTTCGTCATAAAACATGGCTACGTTTGAATGGCGGCCTATGGAGAAACATGCTTTTTGCCATCGGGTGGTGCAGTTCCAGCATCTACCAGCAGGGGCCAACACGGACCCCATGGTAACAACTGGGTAGTTGTTAAGCTGGTAAATTGGGACATCAAGTTCACACTAAGGGCTTAGTAACTACTAGATAATTTGTAACTAAGTCAGTGCTTAATTTGGTTGCACCACCTGTTTTTAAGGCAAGACCTAACTAGTAAGTCGTAAGCTCTGTAATGTGATGCGTAGTTGCATAATATGATGTTTACCTGTATTGATCCAATAAGTAGCCTTCAAATTTGTACACAGAACTGTTAAAAAGCTGTGAATTTTAGCTTGATCTTGTTACTGTTGATGTTCAAAACTTGTTTTCTCATGTATCTCAGCTGTAATAAATTATATCCCCATTAAATACGATACATAATAAAAGTAGATTTAATAAATAGTATATTTGCCCTGTGTAAATAACAATATATAGGAACTGTATCTAAAATAAATAAGGGGTGATAAATAAATACTAATACAACAGGCTGGGAAATATATTTATTAATTTTAATATCCTATTTATATCTTGAATGTGTTGAAACTTGACACTGAGCGATGCACCCTGAAAACTGCACCACTAGAACGGTTTCATGCTGAAGAGATGCTTAAAAGCACGTTTTTATTTTCACTCTTGTATATGTAAACAAGTGTAAATGTCAACATCATCATATATGTCGAAAGGTCACACAAAACATGAGCTCATTGATGTCAAAATATTTGTCTGTTTTTTTAATCCATTCGTTACTACTGGTCGGAGTCTTCCATAAATATTTAGTTCATACGTAGGGTTACATCCTACCTTATTTTAACGGTGCAATGCTCAAATCTTTAGTAGTGCGTAAATTGTGACTTAGTGCACATTTACGCCACAACTAGGCTAAGTTTTAACTTACGTACAGCTGGTGTAACCGGCCCCTGAAAACTGCACCGTCAGTTTTATGCTGAAGAGCTACATAAAAGTACATTTGTTTCTCTCTCTCTCTCTCGTAAATGTAAACAAGTGTAAATGTCAACCTCATCATATATGTTGAAAGGATTGATGCCTGTCACACAAAACATGAGATCATTAATATAAAATATCAGTCTGTTTGTTACAACCATTACTCCTGGTCAAAGGCTTCCGTAAATATTTATTTTATACGTAGGGTTACATCTTACCTAAATTTAATGGTGCAACGCTCAAATATTTAGTAGTGCATAAATTGTGACTTAGCCTAGTTGTGGCATATATGGGCACTAAGTTATAACTTACGTATAGCTGGTGCATCTTGACGTAACCCTACATATAAATGAAATATTTACGGAAGCCTCCAACCAGGAGTATTTGGTTTGATGTATTTGGCATCTATACTTGTTATACTTATTAAATTTACGGGAAAATACATTATGTAAAAAACTTACCTCTTCAGCATGAACCCGATCAAACAGTGCACTTTTCTGTGTAAGCTGTCAAGTTTCATAGAATAAATGTCTATTTTCCCAGCCTGTTTATACATCACCCCTAATTTATTTTAGATACAGTTCCTATATATTGTTATTTACACAGGGCAAATATACTATTTATCAAATCTTTTTTTATTATGTATCGTTTTTTAATGGAGATATAATTAATTACAGCTGACAGTTACGTGAGTAAACAAGGTTTGAACATTAACCGTAACAAGATCAAACAGAAATTCACAGCTTTTTAACACTTCTGTGTACAAATTTGAAGCCTGCTTATTGGATCAATACAGCTAAATGTCATTTTATGCGACTACACATCACTTTACGGAGAGCTTACTGCCTACTAGTTATGTCTTGCCTTAAGAACAGTTGGTGCAACCAAATTAAGCACCGACTTGGTTACAAACTAACTAGTAGTTACTAAGCCCTTAGTGTGAACTTGATGTCCTAACTTATGTGACAACTTAACCTCAACCCTACCCAGATGTTACCATGGGGTTCTTGTTAGCTCCTGCCACCATTCAAAAGTAGCCTTATTCTATGATAATAATAAAAAAATAAGAACCATTTCAATTTAAATTATTTCATTACATTGTAACACATAGTCATCCAGCGACGGATTGTTTTTGAGTGGATCTTAAAAGTGTGAAACTGATTTATATTTGTCCCTATCTATTCCCATTGATGAGTGATTAGTCATGAGAAACCCTAACTTAAGTGAGAACTTACACACAGATGGTGCAACCCTACCCTGGTCTTTAGAAGAGGGCATTACTGCTTTATGTATTTTTGTGTTTGCCCAAGGAATTCAAACTGTTAACCAAGCCTTGGCTTAGCATAATGAAAAGCTTATTATTATTATAAAATAAAAATAAGTAAATACATTAATCAGCAACATGTGTGCCACCATCATTTGGTAATTAAACCAAAATTTGAACACCTGCTGATCATCACTATTTATTTAATTATTGAGCCTCCATTAAACATTTCTCCATTGTATGGATGTGAAATAAATGAACAACTACCTAAGCTAGATTTGAGAACCGATCTGCTATTGTTAAAACTGTTGCCGCTTAGAGAGAATACATTAACTTTAAAATGGCATTTTAACTGTTTATCCTGCCAACAAAATTGCGGCGTTTTAAAGAAAAATATTGTTATTGTGACACGAATAGTCTGAAAAATGAAAAATTCTGGGTAACATCTACATTTAAGAAGCTCAATGTTTTTTTTGAGAATATTATCATGGCAATTAAAATATTAGGCTTAATAGTTCCACCGTGTATGAACTGATATGGCATATAATGAATACAAATGTAAAATCCATTTAGAATTTTTCACCATTTCATAAATTATCACCATCATATATACAGTAAAAAGCTAAACTGAATGGTCACCCTTTTGCTTTAATGACAACATGTGTTGGAGCTGGCATGAACAAACCTGATGATCATGTTATCTAGCATGATTTGAGAATGTTCAAAAGAGCATCTTGTGTGCATCAATGAAAGCAAGGAAATCTGACCATCTGCGCAAGAAAGTCATAAGGATAGTTCACACAATATGTAATTTCACTTACCATTTACTCAATCTCATGCCTTCCAAGATGTGTTTGACTTTCTTTCTGAACACAAATGAAGATTTTAAGAAGAATATCTCAGCTCTGTAGAAAGCAAGTGAATGGGAACACAAATTTTTAAGCTCCAAAAATCATAAAGGCAGCATAAAACTAATCCATACGAATTCAGTGGATTAATCCATGTCTTTAAAAGTGATATGATAGTTGTGGGTGAGAAACAGATCAATATTTAAGTCCTTTTTTACTGTAAGTCTCCACCTTTAATCAGCTCCGACCAGTAGGTGGCGATATGCATAAAGAATGTGAATCGCCTAAAACAATAGAAGGACTTAAATATTGATCTCTTTCTCAATCACACATATATTGCTTCAGAAGACCAGTATTTAACCACCAGAGTCAAATGGATTACTTTTAAGCTGGTTTTCTTTGCTTTTGGAGAATTTTGACACCCATTCACTTGCATTATATGAACCTACAGAGCTGAAATATTCTTCTTAACATCTTAGTTTGTGTTCAGCAGAAGAAAGTCATACATATCTTGGATGGAATGAAGGTAAGTAAATGATGAGAAATGTATTATTCTTGGGTAAAATATTCCTCTAAACACGTCATAAATTGGCCAACATTCAATTATTGTCCTAGAAATAATTAAATACAAATTCATTTAATTCCATAATGATTCCATGTTATTGAAATCATTCAAAATCCTAGTGTAAATTAGACTTAGAATCCCAAATTTGGAATGTACTGATAGTGATGTTTGATAGTAGAAGGTGAGTGCAGACTGTATTTGAACATGTTTAAGTTATGATAAATTGATAGCCTTTGTTGACCGTCTCTGATAACAGAATAATTTTCCTTTGATATCAGTATCAAAATTACTTCAAAGCAGTCAAGCAAACAATGGTGATATGCGTCCCTACAGCAGTATAAACCACAGTTTAATGCAAATAAAAAAATTAAAAAAAATCAAATAACAGAGGAAAAATGCTCCTTTTATAAGCCAATACTTGCACCTTTACATTGAGAAAAGAACAATTAAACAAGGAGATTGTACAATGATTATTGAACCGAGCTGAACACGGTGTACAAACAGACAAAATCTGCACTCAATATGGCATAGAAATGGCTCAATTTATCCTGACAATCCTTCCTCTTAACTACATTGTGTAAATGCTAGAAACTTTAAACATAACCATCATTTCATAGGGAGAGATTTGGTCCTTTTTTGCTCTATATTTATACAGATACATTAAAACTAATGCTCAGAATGCTTTTAAATATCATTTGAAAATACCCTCATGAAATTCATGCATAAAGACCAACAAAAAAAAAAAATGTGTGAAGTCATAAAATTGCTAAACATCGTAATCAGTATTTTTGTCTTGTTTTTCATTTAAATCTTTAAAACAAGATGAATCTATTCATTTTCAGAGAATTTATCTTGATTATTTTTTAAGCCAAGATATTCAAGATAATTTCTCTTAAAACAAGTTTTTTACCATTTTGGTACTTAAGAAATATTTAAGGGAGTTGAAATATATTTTTTTTACTGGAAACATTTTTGAAAATACTTTGAGAATGGGTAGATTGGCATGTGTGATATCAGATAGTTTTGTAATAAAACTGCATAATGAAATAACACCATACATGCAAACAGTCTATCGATAGATAGATCTATCTATCTCCATCTCTCTTTCTCATATATATATATATAATAAAGTAAAATTCTGGACATTGATAGCAAATATCTAATCAAATATTCCAATGAGTATTGGAAGGCAATGAAATGAGCAGAAAGAGGGTGATACAGAAGCACTGCTAAAGCTGTCATACATCTTTAAAACAGTTTGAACAACAGAACATGTTGCATAAACAGACTTCTACAGTCCGCTGCATGAACACGTCACTGCGACAAACAAATGGAGAACATGAACGAAGATTATTTGCACTTTTATTTGTCTTTATCAGATTCTGTTATTTCATCTTTTGATGGCACTTCCTCCGGTGAGGACTCCTCGTACCTGCAGACACAGTACAAAGGAAGTGAATGAAACAAACATCTGACGGTCATCAGCATTTCTTAATAAAGAGAGGCAGCTTCTACACTGCTCTGTTCCTGTATTTCCTGTGATCTTGGTTATTATGATTATTAAATATTTGCTGTACTGGGTGATGGTATGATAGTGGAAGGTGAGAGAGTGATTAAAAGGGGGACTATGAGGAAGACAAGGACATATAGAAACATCAACATAATGTAATTTTATGTAATGAATAGTTGCAGATCTAAAAGGCCCATTCACACAAAGTCAAAGTTTTCACAGTGAGATTGCTCATTCTGAACAAGCTTTTTAACGGGAACAATGCATTTCTATGACACTTTCACATCAGGTCCGACAAATCGGACTGAGATAACAGCTTTTTTAAAATTACATTTAAATTTCCCCAGAGTCGCTGCAGCAGCTCAATCCGTTTGTAATATACTTGTATCAAAACACATATCCAACAGGAAAGAACATAAAACAAATAATAATTAAAATAATGAAAAGTTATGCCAAATTAGGTAAATAAATGCTTGAACAGCATTAAATATATTAATCTCTAGCAGCTGAATGGTGCGGGCAGGAGATTGGTTTAAATGTTTGTAGAATAGTAACAGTGGCATCTATATACAGGGTTGAAATAATTTCATTTATTTTGTATGGAATCGGTGTGAATAGACATTCAGTTGGAAGTTCATCTCACAAAATCATCACGGATTCGGTGTGAACAGGCCTTAAAGCTGACAGGTTGAGCCATATTTGAAGCTGTTGTAAAATAGCTGATGAACGCACACCACAATTCTACTTTAATACATATGCAGTTAGGCTAATAGTAGATAGCTACTATAAGTAATAGTATAGTATAGCATTATTATTTCCCCCAGTTATTTCAGAAAATCCTTTATAAGAGTTGTAAGCCATGATTTGAACCAACCAGCTCTGAGGTGAACCACAACATTACAAACTTAAATCAGTATGAGATTAGAAACAATATAAATACATTTTATTGCGAAATATTTCGATATTTACAAATATACATGGATAGTTTAAGATTGTAGGGAGAGTGACTCAACAGCGTAATTTAAAGTGCTTAATGGGAGTGGGTGGTCGCTGCAAAGCATTTTTGGAATGCCTTGTTTGCAGCAATTCTCTAGATCAGTTGAGAAAAGTCAAGATAACGCAGACCGATGGATAGCTTCCACAGAAGCATATACCATTTATTAACAACCTCAAAGCTCATAATAGGTCTGTCTTTAAAGGGTTACAAGCTGTTCAATATCAATTCCACTAGAGAAAAAAATAAATGGTATTTTTACTTCCAGACCAAGACTGTTGCACACTATACTTGAATTACTATCGTTTATTGCGATTATGAATCAATTGAACTGAACTTTGGTTCAATAATACCCAACTAATACCCTTCAGTATTAGTAAAACCATAAATCACAAAATGTACCACAGTTTTACTACAGTTACAATGTTTTACCCATGATATTAGTAGCACTGCAACCATTGTAATAAAAATCTAAAACAAACATGGTTACTTCAGTTTTAAAATAGTGACACCATGGTGTTTAATAATAATAATAATAATAATTAAATTATTTATAATTTAACAAACGTGCCCTTATAAAATTAACAATGGTGTTACTATAGTAAAACTAACCATGTTTTTCTGCCACACAATGACCATTGTCAAATTAGTCTACATAGGCTGACGAGATTCTAACTGCCAAAGAAGCAGTCGCTGGTCTACAAACACATCTTGCCGAGGCGAGGTGTGCTCTGAAGTGCAGCACACTCTTAATCGGAGCAGCGACCAGCAAATCAGAGCACCACTGCCACTCCAGCTGTCCACCAGAGAGCAGAGACTGAGCCAATGGTGAGGCTCCAGCGGCCATGGCCTAAACCCAAGCTTGTGAAGCAAATGTTCTGATGGACTGAGAAATGTGAAGAGGGAACTAGAGCCTACGGAATAGTCTAATCTACCCAGAACACTTTTCTGTGCTCCCATTGAGACTCTCTTATTCTTCCCACCGTTCCATGATGGGATCGCAAACATGTTTACAGAGTTGCTACTATTTGTGTTTCTGTTGGGAGCGGGCCAAATGTTTGCGGGATGCTGCCTACACTGGAATTGCCGCCCGTTGAATTGGACACTCAGAAAGTCTTTAAGATTGTTACTCAAGAGCTTGTCTCGTCCATCTTCTGGACTGGTTCGCGGCAATTGTATTGTGCAGTCACAAAGTTTCCATCTTGGGAATGAAACTTGACTTATCAGCACGTCTGAACGATGAAAAAATTCAGTCTATCCTCTGGTGCTTAACAAGCTTCAAGCAGGTAGCCTTTCTGCTGCTTTCCAGTGGGTATTGGGGTTCATGGCTGTTGCGGCAGAATACTGGGAAAGACTAGGTGGACATGTTTGTCTCCTTGTTTGCTTTCTGCATTCTGAATTGAATTGATATGCTCATTCCACCAGGAGCATGGTTTCCTCCTGGGAATAGACGAAGTGAGTGTCCTTAAAGAACATCTTTCTAGCTGCAGGTTGAGTTACCCCCAAACCCTTTGCCAGGTTCCATCCACAATATTTTCAGTGAGTCCACGGTATTACGCTAGATGTGCGGAATTTCCACGTAAATGGGATTGGTCAGCATTTTGATTGTAGCCGGTCATTTAGCTAGTGGGTCATGCGATTTAGATTCTAGTTTTTTTTTTTTTTTTAACGTTGCAATATGTCTTTGAAAATTTCCTGGATTATAAGTGCAATTAATGGCTGTCCCAATAGTCGAGAGGGATATGAATTTCAAAATAATTGATAGCATTATTGTGCTAGAAACTGAGTATATTAATTTCTATTCAGCGTCTGCTTTTGCAAAAGCTTCAAATGTTTTGAAACTACATTATCAAAAATGTGAGACTCATTTAATACATTTTTTTATTTTTAATAATTATTTATTAAATTACAGTAAATATTACCGTATAAGCTGGATGTTTCATAGTGCTATGCTCTGTTATCTACTACACATATGTGCATGATGATCATGATGTAGTGTTTTCGATGTATGAGCAGTTGGCTTCACACATTTTGAAGAGCGCTGCACTTATATAATTTTTCAATTGAATCGCAGCCTTTTGTGGTTTAATAAATCACTAGGACATGTCGCAATTTTTATTTGATTCGTCTGCATTCAAAAATTTATTTTCAGCCCAAAAATATATTACATTTCTTGACACTTTGTTGTTGTTGCTTTTTTTTTATAGCTAATGCCATTTTTAAGAAATGGATTAAATCAATGAATCCAGTTTTACCAATGTGGTATAAACGGACTCGGCTCATTTAAAAAAAAAAAAAAAAATATATATTTGGATCTCGAGGTGTAAAGCCTGTATCACCACGCTACCACAGCAGATTGTGAATTTATTTAGAAAAAAAAAAAAAAAAAAAAAAGTGGTCCAACATCATTTTCATCACTGCGGAGTTTACACAACATGATTTTAAGCCGATTTTCACTTGCCGACGGTTTTGTGGATCGCTGAGAAAAGCCTGAAAATATTAGCGCATATATGTGTGTGTGTCTCTCATTGGTCTCTTGTATATGCTGCCATGTGTTGCAAATGTGTTTTGTATAATAATAATAAAAACATTAAAAAAAAAAAAGTCTCATTGGACCAAAGAAATGGAGGAAAAATTAGTGGAACATTGGCAGGAGCACCAGTGCCTATTTGATGTTTCCTCTGAAATGTACCATAACCGGGTGGAGAACAAGGAAGAGTTGGGAGTGAAATTGTCAATTCTCTTGGACAGTCAGTCAATAGGTAGATTTTTCAGTAGGAGGTACTTTTTCATATTGTAACAAATAAAATATATGATTGAAAACACACATTCTGAAATGCATAACATAAGATTATGCATTTGTTTTTGTATCTCGTATCACTTCTCGCATGTACTCGAGTCCAGGCAGAGTAGTCAGGTATCCGTCAATAATTAAATGTTTTGTAATGTGTTCACCCGTGTCGCCGAATCCTTGTGTAATTTGAAAAAGCTATGACTTCCATGACAAGACAGACAGTTGTGTAATATGAACGGTACCACAATCCGAAGTCTTTGAAAGTTGTGTAGTGTGTAGGAGGCATTAAATGTTTTTGTAGTTAACACAACAGCAATTTTGGAATGAAAAAAATAATATTTAGCACTGTATCAGTACTTTAATGATTTAATCTGTGTAAAGCAGACATGACAGCAGATGAGTAGAGAACGTATATGAAAGGGCTTCTTTCATAACATTCAACCTTTGATGTCAACCACAATGCGCAGCCATCATCAAATACACAAAAACAATACAAAAATGTTGTATTACATTTTTCCCAAATGACACCTATCCCAAATCCTGATCATTACCATATTTTTGTACATTGAACATACACAAACCTTGTTGGTAACATTCAAGTTTACTATACTAAAATATTTCCCAGGACTATACTTTTCCATGAATATTTTTTAAGTGGCTTATTGATTTTATGAATAGCAGGAAGATTGTAATAAGTGAAACTGAATAAAGCTGATGGAATTCATAGAGGTAAACAAGGCACAATGACTGTGTATGGAGATGTTGATAGGACCTGATCAGGAAAGACGTGTTAAATTGTTAAGTGTCGAAAGTGGTACCTGCACAGGTGACAGAGGATATAACATTAAGCGTGCAGTTGTTACATGTCGGCGGGTGTGTGTCGGCGACGGTGAGGGGACAAGCAGTTGAAACTCTGCATGGAGTTTGCCAGACTTGCCGGAGAGCCCGACACGCTGGGGAAATGTGTCAGTCGTGGCGTTCGAGGCAAAACCTCGTCTGAAGACTCGTAGCTGCACCACACAGGACAAGACAGAGGAAAGAGAAGATAGAGCGAAGAAAGAAGAACGAGTGTTAAAATAATAAGACAGTAATGGAGAAGAAAGAGAGAAAGTGTGGCATAAGTATAGATGGTTTAAGGAAGTGACATCTTTTTGTTCTTTGAAAATGTCCTGCTAGTTGTTGAACTCAGAATGCGTTCCAAATTAGATAAATCATCCTTCGAAGGGCACTTTGAAGGGAGAACAATCATAAGTCAAGCTGTAAGATCGCTTCAAACAAAATCTCCAACAAAAATGACTTAAAAAGGGAGTTCCGAATTAACCTTATTTTTGAGACCCACATCTTTTAGATTTCAAAGCTCTCAGGTAAAGTCTTCGAAGGGAAAAGGGCATAGAGATGATCACTTCAGAATGGAATGCACCCTCATTCAAAATAACATCGTTAACAGGATTAACATTACTAACGCTAACACAATTGCCACAAAATGTCATTATTAAAATGTGGACTATGTTGTTTGGTGGCTGGATGCCTCCTGTATACCTGGAACTAATGAAAATAAAAGTTTATCGATTTCTGAAAAAGCAACAACAATTAGACGCATGAACCACTTCAGTGATGTGAGATGTGCCGTATTAAAATCTGTAGCACACTTCTTATGTCTGGTAGGTGAATGAAATTTATAAAAACTAATTGGAAGTCTGATAGGTAGATCTCCAAAAGTTAATTTAGATAACACAATTCATTTATTATAATAGGAGCGATCCAATATACCTGATCTCTCCGCTGAGAACATAATTGTGAGCATCTAAACTACGATACACTTTCATTGCATCTCTTGCGTAGACACTAGGTATCAACAACATGTCTGGATAACTTCAGGTGAACGTTTGACGTTATTTTAGGAAAATTTTAACTCAAGAGCCTTATTTTAAGTACCTGTTAATCGCGGAAGTGCTTCAGGAATAGATGCGTTCTAATTCATTTATTATTGTTTACATGCTTGAAATGGTCTATAGAGAGGCAAAGAAACAGCTATATACGTTGTCCTAAAGTTGAAATGTGAGGATTTCACCAAATGGAACTGTAAATGTCAATGTAGTATTTTTAAGTACCATTTACATTGATATGTAGAAAAAGTGCTATAAGAGTACAGTCTTTAAGAATAGTGGCAGTTTAATAAGCGTTTCTCAGAAGGTGAGCACATTAAGAGACTGGAGTTGAATGGCTTCTTTACAACATCCATGCTATGTGTGATAATTTATTGTTCATTTTATTTGTTTTTTTTTTTAATCAACAATTGACTGTAAAAAACAATGAAAAGAAAAATTACTCTGTGACAAGTGGATTGTGTGGATTTCGTCTTTGTAAATGCATTACTTGGAAAGATTCAAACCAAACTTTTAAGGCCCTGATATACTTTAAGCAAGTGTGACATCATTTAGAAAAAACTCTGAACAAAAAGGTGTTTTTGAGTTCATTTTGGTGGTTTGAAACAGCTCGTCAGCGTGAACTCGAAGGAAACTTTGCATTGGTTCACATCATTGGTGGGTGTGACCCCATCCACACCTACTTTGAGGCTGACAGCTAATTCAGTTTAAGTTCTTCAGTCAATTAAAATCAGTCAACATGAACACACCGGTTGCAGTCTTATTACTGAAATGGTGCAAACCTACACCTTTACGATCATTCGCATTGAGGCACTTTCCAATCATTAAAGTAATATGTGAAAGTCACAGGTTCACATTAAAGAGATGTTATTCTTTTGTCTATATTATGCTTATTAATGTCTGTCTGACACCCTGTTATAAACACATCTTTGCAGTAGTATCAAAGTCATCATAAAATACAATAACAGATGGGATGGCATGAGGGTGAGTAAATGAGAATTACAATTTTTGTATGAACTATCCCTTCAAGTTTATAAAAAACTGTGTGTAATATAAAGATATAATTACCAAAATAAAATAACCCTCTGGGGTCGACAGACATTGCGGTGCATCCTGCTAGATATTTTCATCATTACAGCGGAAACAACAAAGTACTATGTCATTTTGGGGCATACAGATAATTGTAAGACATCATTAGAAACTATAAAGGGTCTACTTTTATTTGTGCGCACTCACAATAACAAAACCTTGTGCTTTTGTAAAATAAAGAAAATAAAAAGGGTGAGCTTCCAGCTGTCTCTGTATGTGAGCATATTTCTGAAACGCGTCACAAAAATGAACAAACTCCGCGAATACTTATCACACAAACATGAAACATATGTTAAAAGAAAGCTAAAAATGTCTACTATAAGATAAAACAATTAAAATATTCTCCTGTAATATAATGTGTATGAAACAAAGCGATGTACAGTTTCTCCTGGCTCAGCTAATTATCCCTAATGTGATCACACCCACAGGCAGAGAGCGCTATTAATACGGTAATGTGCTGAGGCGACTACCGACTGTGCCTTAAAAACATCCAGTTCATTCACTTTTCTGTGCGTTTGTAAGGTAGCACGATACAAATGTGAGGAAACTCCTGGATAGTGACTAAGAGTTAACATATTCCTCAGAAGAAGAGCGGGACTCCGATGAACGTTTGCATTTTGAAGAGAGACTTGATCCAGCCGAGAAAACAATTTAGGAGGAGCAAGTCATTTTGTTTTACTTGCATATTAGTTGACATGCTATTTTATACAAACATGTACATATTTTACTAGTGGGACTGCTTCCAGACTTGCCAGCCAGAATTCAGAGTATTAAAGAAGAAAAAGAATCAGCTATTGAAGTAGTCTGACTCTATTACTGGACAACGTGAACCATTTCACACCAAATAAATAAACCTCATTTTAAATAAAGATGCTGACTCCTGATTTAACCACCAGCTAGCTCAAACTGATAATGCTGTGTTATGCTGCATTGATCATATATATATTTTTTTTTTTAACCAGATCGAATCTCCTGCCTCTAAGTAATTTTTTTGTCTTGCATCATTCTGCCGTTCAAGCCAAGCATACAGCTTATTTTCATCTGTACAAGGATGCCAACCTTATGTACTAAATTTATTCAGAATTCAACCCTAGTTAAACCGTAACACTGGAGAACACACCAGCAACTGTAGAACATTTGGAAATAAAGTGGAGCAAGGAGAACAAATCTTTCTCAGACATCATGTTTGTTATTTATACGCATCACAGGGCTCATTGTCTCGGTTCGCTCGGCTGCAGCATGTGCAATACAATGAGACAAATAGCAATAATGTTCCATACAATTGTAAGCTACACTCTCGCTATTGTAGGTTCCTGAATAAATGTAATTAAATTGAGCATTAAACTTTCATGTAATCATGAACACTGTCCCCCTATGCGACTGTTTCGCCTATGATTTGACCATTTAAACACTATCGTGGTGACAAATGTTAAATATGATGTATAAATTAAAAACCATATAATAAGGAACAAATGACCAACAATGATCTTACAGGACATGGTGTCAGTGCCAGCCACAGCACAAAATGGACAATTAGATTAGAAAAACTGGCTTAGAACCCACGATTAGCAGGTACAGACAGTATCCTGTAGTTGACAACCCCTGGATCACCAAACCACATGTGACACTAAAATAAATTAACTACTCCCTATCAACAGTCATTTTAAAATAATATATACCACGGGTCAGTTGAATGGTAACCTGTCTCTAATTTCAGTGAGTACGGGGAGAGCGGCATAAAAGAGCTTCAGTGCCTCAGTCAAGCAGAGTCGCCAGTCCAGTGTTGGCAACAAGAGAGAGACACACCTTATATTTGTTCAATGTGAAAGAGTTTGTTAAGCAAAGTCCACGTCTATGTTCTACCCCTGTGTGTTGATTAATCTGGAATTAAAGCCTTACCTGAGAGTCGAACCCTGTTCCAGGGTCATCCTTCCTGTCCTGTGAACACGAACGGTTTACATACACCAAACTACGTTCATCTCTAGGAGACAGAATGCATCTCCTCCTTGAGCGGTAAGAGGCTACATGGTGTTTATACTTACATACTGTTGTTTGTACAGATAAACATGGTACCTTCAGGCATTTAGAAATTGCTCCCAAGGACGAACCAGACCTGTGGAGGTCCACAATTTTCAAAAACTCAGGCACTGAGTTTGAAGGTAGGCCTTAAAATACATCCACAGGGACACCTCCAATTGATTGATTATCTTTTTAAGATTTTGGAAATATACAGGTTTCCAAAATTTTCCAGCTTTGCGGATGCAGTGTTTTTTGTAAATGTCTTTGATGGAGGGAAGAGAGACCCCGATGATCTTCTCAGCTGTCCTCACTATCCTCTGCATGGTTTTGCGGTCAGAAACCGTGCAAGTCCCAAACCAGGCAGTGATGCAGCTGCTCAAGATGCTCTCAATAGTCCCTCTATAGAATGTAGTGAGGATGGGGGGTGGGAGATGTGCTTTCCTGAGCCTTCAAAGAAAGTAGGTTTCTTGGTAATGGAGCTGGTGTTGAGGGACCAGGTGAGGTTCTCCGCCAGATGAACACTAAGGAATTTGGTGCTCTTGACGATCTCCACAGAGGAGCCGTCGATGTTCAGCAGAGAGTGGTCACTCTGTGCTCTCCTAAAGTCAACAACCATCTCTTTTGTTTTGTCCACATTCAGAGACAGTTTGTTGGCTCTACACCAGTCCGTTAGCCGCTGCACCTCATCTCTGTATGCTGACTCATCGTTCTTGCTGATGAGATCCACCACGGTCATGTCATTGGTGAACTTGATGTGATTCGAGCTGTGCTTTGCTGCACAGTCGTGAGACAGCAGAGTAAACAGCAGTGGACTGAGCACACAGCCCTGGGGGCCCCAGGGCTCAGTGTGGTGGTGATGGAGATGCTGTTCATGATCCGGACTGACTGAGGTCTCCCAAATTGAGGGTGGTTGTGATGTTGAATGGTTCGGACGATACGCAAACTGTTGTGGGTCTAGTGTGGGGGCAGCTGGGTCTTAATGTGCCTCATGATGAGCCTCTCGAAGCACTTCATGATGATGGGTGTGAGTGCGACGGGACGGTAGTTGAGGCTGAAGACTTCTTTGGCATGAGGACGATGGTGGTGACCTTGAAGCACGATGGAACGACAGCGGTGCTCAGAGAGATGGTGAAGATGTCGGTAAGAACATCTGCCAGCTGGTCTGCACATCCTCTGCCAGGAATGTTGTCTGGTCCAGCAGCCTTCCGTGGGTTGACTCTGTAGAGTTTCTCACATCAGCCGTGGTAAGACAGAACACCTGGTCGTTGGGAGGAGGGGTGGTCTTCCTCGCCACCATGTCGTTTTGCACTTCAAATCGAGCGTAGAAGTCGTTCAGCGCATCTGGAAGGGAGGCATCTTTGTCACAGGTAACTGAGGTTGTCCTGTAGTTGGTGATGGCCTGGATGCCCTGCCACATGCCTCGCATGTCACTGCTGTACTGGAAGTGACTGCGGTTTCTCTGGGCGTGTGCACGCTTTGCCTCTCTGTTGGCCCGGGACAGTTTGGCCCTCGCTGTTCTTAGGGCTGCCTTGTCGCCTGCCCTGAAGGCAGAGTCTCAAGTCCTCAGCAGCGCAAGCCCTCCGCAGTCATCCACAGCTTCTGGTTGGCGCATGTGGTGATGGTCTTGGAGAAAGTGACATCAATGCACTTGCTGATGTAGCTGGTCACTGATGCTGTGTATTCCTCCAAGTTGGTAGAGTCGTCATATGTTGCAGCCTCCCTGAACATGTGCTAGTCAGTACACTTAAAACAGTCCTGAAGAGCAGAGATGGCTCCTGCTGGCCAGGTTTTCACCCGCTTCTGAAGCGGTTTTGTGCGTCTGATGAGCGGTCTGTATGCTGGAATTAGCATAACAGAGATGTGGTCTGAGTAGCCGAGGTGGGGGTCCACCCGGTACACGCCTGGGATGTTTGTGTAAACAAGATCAAGCGCGTTCGCCCTTCTCGTAGCAAAGTCCACATACTGATGGAATTTAGGGAGCACCATCTTGAGATTTGCATGGTTGAAATCTCCAGTAACAAACAGTCCGTCAGGGTGAGCGTTCTGCAGTTCACTCATAGCCCCATACAGTTCACAGAGCGCTTCCTTAGCATTAGCGCCGGGGGGGAATGTAAACTCGTTATGATAACAGTGGTGAATTTCCGTGGTAAATAAAAAGGTCTGCATCTAACAGTCACAAGCTCCACCAGCGATGAGCAGTAGCTAGAGACTAGCATAGAGTTCTTGCACCATGCCGTGTTGATGTAAACACACAAGCCACCACCGCGAGTCTTACCGAACAGAGCTGCGCTGTCGGCACGAAATGAGGCGAGCCAGTCTAGCTGAATGGCGGCATCCGGAACTCTGTCGCTGAGCCACGTCTCCGTGAAAACAAAGACGCAGCAGTCTCTAAACTCACGTTACGTAGCCTGCTGGAGTCGTATGTAGTCCAGTTTATTGTCCAGGAAGCAAACATTTGAGAACAGGATAGATGGGAGAGCCGGCAGTCTAGGGTTTGTTTTTAGCCTAGCATGGGCCCCCACCCTCTAGCCATGCTTCCGCTTCCTCGCACACCGCTTGCGACATCCTCTCCCCCGGCTACTGGCATCAGGCAACGCCAAGGACTGGAGGCCTGGTCTCCGCAGCAAGCAGAGTTCATGTAGTGCCTCCTGCAGGTCATCATGCAGCTTGGTTGTTGCATTAATTCTATATTTGAGCAGTGTCTGGTGATGGTAGACACGAACACCGGTTGCTCTGATGTCCAATGTTTGATATCATATGGTGTATAAATATTTTGAGTATGCAATGAATTAGGATGACTGTTTTAAGGTTTTACTATTAGCCACGATTAAAAATATCACGGTTAATTTAACCGTAAAAATGTACAATCCATGGTTAAGAGTGCTTTAATTTACACATGGCAAACAAACACACACACACACACACACACATTATATATATATATATATATATATATATATATATATATATATATATATAAAAATGTACATACACATACATGCATACATACACTCACCTAAAGGATTATTAGGAACACCTGTTCAATTTCTCAATGCAATTATCTAATCAACCAATCACATGGCAGTTGCTTCAATGCATTTAGGGGTGTGGTCCTGGTCAAGACAATCTCCTGAACTCCAAACTGAATGTCAGAATGGGAAAGAAAGGTGATTTAAGCAATTTTGAGCGTGGCATGGTTGTTGGTGCCAGACGGGCCGGTCTGAGTATTTCACAATCTGCTCACTATTACTGGGATTTTCACGCACAACCATTTCTAGGGTTTACAAAGAATGGTGTGAAAAGGGAAAAACATCCAGTATGCGGCAGTCCTGTGGGCGAAAATGCCTTGTTGATGCTAGAGGTTAGAGGAGAATGGGCCGACTGATTCAAGCTGATAGAAGAGCAACTTTGACTGAAATAACCACTCGTTACAACCGAGGTACGCAGCAAAGCATTTGTGAAGCCACAACACCCACAACCTTGAGGCGGATGGGCTACAACAGCAGAAGACCCCACCGGGTACCACTCATCTCCACTACAAATAGGAAAAAGAGGCTACAATTTGCAAGAGCTCACCAAAATTGGACAGTTGAAGACTGGAAAAATGTTGCCTGGTCTGATGAGTCTCGATTTCTGTTGAGACATTCAGATGGTAGAGTCAGAATTTGGCATAAACAGAATGAGAACATGGATCCATCATGCCTTGTTACCACTGTGCAGGCTGGTGGTGGTGGTGTAATGGTGTGGGGGATGTTTTCTTGGCACACTTTAGGCCCCTTAGTGCCAATTGTGCATCGTTTAAATGCCACGGCCTACCTGAGCATTGTTTCTGACCATGTCCATCCCTTTATGGCCACCATGTACCCATCCTCTGATGGCTACTTCCAGCAGGATAATGCACCATGTCACAAAGCTCGAATCATTCCAAATTGGTTTCTTGAACATGACAATGAGTTCACTGTACTAAAATGGCCGCCACAGTCACCAGATCTCAACCCAATATAGCATCTTTGGGATGTGGTGGAACGGGAGCTTCGTGCCCTGGATGTGCATCCCACAAATCTCCATCAACTGCAAGATGCTATCCTATCAATATGGGCCAACATTTCTAAAGAATGCTTTCAGCACCTTGTTGAATCAATGCCACGTAGAATTAAGGCAGTTCTGAAGGCGAAAGGGGGTCAAACGCAGTATTAGTATGGTGTTCCTAATAATCCTTTAGGTGAGTATATATATATATATATATATATATATATATATATATATATATATATATATATATATATATCTCAATAGTTCAAAAGTCTGACTGCTTGTGGGATTGCTTGTGGAAAGAAGCTGTCAAAGTTGGCTGGTGGGGGTCCTGATGCTGCGATACCGCCTGCCTGATGGTAGCAGTGAGAGCAGCCCATGGCTTGGGTGGCTGGAGTCTCTGATGATACTCCAAGCCTTTTTTTTTTTTTTTCCTCCACACACTGCCGGTATATATGTCCTGGCGGAAGGGAAGCTTACCTCGGATGTGTCTGGCAGTTTGCACTACCCTTTGCAGGGCTTTGCGGCATAGGACGATGCTGTTGCCGTACCAGGAGGTGATGCAGCCAGTCAGGATGCTCTCTACAGTGCTAGTGTAGAACCATGTGAGGATGTGGTGGTTCATTCCAAACTTACTCAGCCATCTCAGGAAGAGGCGCTGGTGAGCCTTCACAACGGTGTGTGTGGATGGACCATGCAAGTTCCTCTGATGTGACTCTCTCTACTGGTGTTCCATTGATGTTAATGGGGCTGTGTTCGCTGTCTTTTCTCCTGAGGCCCACAAGAAACTCCTTTTCTTACTGACGATGAGGGAGGTTGTGCTCCTGACACCAGCATGTCAAGAGTGTGCACCTTCTCTCTGTAGGGTTTCATCATTGTTAGTGATCAGACTTAATACCTTCGTATCATCAGCAAACTTAATGATGGCATTGGAGCTGTGTTGCCACACAGTATTGAGGGTTGATGCTGCTTCCTATTCTAACCACCTGGCATCAGCTCGACAGCAAGTCCAGGATGTTTAAGCCCAGAGCATGGAGTTTCACATCAAGCTTGGAGGGCACTATGGGGTTGAATGCTGAGCTGTAGTCTACAAACTGCATTCTCACATGTGTTCCTTTTTTCCAGGTGGGAGAGAGCAGCATGTAGTGTAGATGCAATGGCATCATCAGTGGAGCGATTGTTGTGGTAAGCAAACTGCAGTCTAGTGAGGCAGGCAGCACAAAGTAGATGTAATCTCTGATTAGTCTCGAAGCATTTACTGATGATGGGGGTCAGAGCAAAAGGATGCAAGTCATTTAAACAAGTGATTTTGGATTGCTTTTGTACAGGCACAATAGTGGACGTTTTAAAGCATGTAGGGACCACAGACAAGGAGAGGGAAAGGTTGAAAATATCCATAAAAACACCAGCCAGTTGGTTCGCGTATGCTCTGATGGCGTGGCCCAGCGTCTGGACCAGCAGCTTTACAGATATTCACCAATCAAAAGAATCATGTTACATCCGCTGCAGAGATGGAGTGAACAAACGTCTGTAGCTTCGGCCAGAAGAGCTCTTTCTGCGAGGGCACTGTTATTTCCCTCGAAACAAGCATAAAAATGATTAAGCTCATCCGGATGAGAGGCAGCGGTGTTCACGGCTGAGTTTTTATTCCCATTGAAGTCTGATGATATGAATTCCCTGCCACATGCTTCTAGAGTCGGTGGTGTTGAACTGTCCTTCAAACTTGTCCCTGTACTGGCGATTGGCTGCTATGATAGTTTTACGGATGGCATAACTGGCTTGTTAATGGCTCCTCTGCTTTTCCAGAATTAAAAGAGGTGGTCCACAGATTAAGTGCTGCAATGAACATCGCTATTAATCCACTGTTTTTGGTTAGGGTAGATCCGTTATATTTTTGGTCAGTATTACATCTATGCATTTCCTGATGAAACAAGTTACGCTATCAGCGTAGACCTCAATGTCAACAGAGGAGGACTGCAACATCTCCCAGTCGGTCCGAGCGAAAGTGCATGGAGAACCCCACAGGCTCTATGGCGGAGTCTCTGTAAGGCAGATAATGCAGCAGTCACTCGTCTCGTTTGAAAGAGATCTGTACTCTCAGCGCTTGTTGTCCAGAGACTGAACATTTGCCAGTAGAATACTGGGTAGCGGGGGTCGATTTGGGCGATGTCTTCATCTGATAAGAACACCGGCTCTCCTTCCCCTTTGCCAGCTGCATTTCAGCGGCCGGGCTGCCCAGACAAAGAGCTCTGCTGGAATGTTTGAAAACAGTGGGTCGGCATTGAGGCTTTTAAAGTCCAGTTTTCAGTGTGCTATTGCAAAACAATGTCCAAAAATGTTTGTCTATCGTAGACAATAAGGCAGACAACATCCAACATAAAAAACAATCGTAGACAAAAATAAAAAAACACAATATTGGATCAGAGCTCGCAACGCAGCAGCCATTCTTTGCGCCATCTTGAAAATAATGAACGTAACAGGTTATCAACACAGAGACTGATATAAAAGACACAAATAAAATTCCATTACAATTGTACACTGTGTGATTGTAGCTCAAGCCTTAACCTAAGACCTTAACTGGCCTCTGTGTGTGCATGTTGATGACCGGTCTCCTATCTTTTCACCTATAAAAAAAAAAAAGCTTTAGTTAGGTGACTCTTCCAAATTATAGGAGCTTCTTATCCTATAAGCTATATATAGGAGAATAAAACATCCAACGCTCCTTTTATCATGATGATGCAGATAGATCCCTAATTATTGCTTTGATCTGTGACATGTTAAGTCAACTGCATCTACTGTAAGAGAACATCTGGGAGGCGATAATTTTGACAAACTTTACGAGTTGAATTGTAATGAAATCAGCGTGAACCACTAGAGGGCACATCTCTATCTGCTGGGGTTTATGATTATACACACAAATTGTTTGATATACAATGAGTACTTTCTAGAATCTAGATAACTTATTGATAACTGTATAGATAAACTTGAGGTAGATAAAACTAAAACCTACATTGGCTAAGAAATATTTTGCAGTTTTCTTATTTTATTTTTGAACAAATGATGTATCAGATTTTAATTTATTTTATTTTATATTTACACTACTGCCAATCTCCCCCTGTGGTGCATTTGTAAATTTTTCTTGCACACCTATAATGAAAATAACCTGGGTTTCTCTAACTGGGTTACCTTGCATTCTAATAAAGAACATGCAATTTGAATCATGCTGGAGTACATTTAAAAGTTTAAAAAATCTAATCATGAATCATCCATAAATTTGTTCAAATAGAGATCTTTTATAATTTTTTTCCCCCAGATCGCCCAGCCCTATTTAATTCTTAATTCAATCAATTGTGCAACCTTAATGGATACCATCTCAGAAGTCAAAGTCTGCGGAATTAGTGCGTTTTGGATGATCATCTCATCATAATCCGTATATGCCACTTTTATGGTCATCTCTCTCTGTATTTCATTGCTGGTTTCTTGCTCGAAGGGACAGAGTACACACCTGATGATTCAATGGCCAGATTTCAAGCAGATATTAGCTCCGTCATAGCATCTGCAATTAGTCTGGGCAAGTCTCAGATGTGCGCACACTAAAAGGTCATTGGTCGTGCGATCTGAGGCCTCTACGCATACCAGTCTCCAACTCAAACCAAGCAGACAAGCTTGAGTCATGTAGTGTGCACTAGGCTCAATTGCTCCGAGAAGAGGCTAGTGCAGTTTGGTTCTGCTGGAGCCTTTATAGTTTGAGGTGTCTCAAATGCAACAAAAAAATTAAGCACATAATCGAAGAGTTGGCCAACTTTGCCATGCAAGTTACAAAATGTGACAATTTAAATGCAAACTGGAGCCCTGTCATTGGTCATTTGTTAGGAAATTGGACTAAACTGGTTGCACTGTATATACAGGAACAGTGTTGCACTACTGCTGTATAGTCGTGTAGTGTCTTTATAACACCCCATGACAGCACCTGGGCTAAAGAAAGTGAGCACAAGAAAGATGTGTGAATGTGAATGAATGTGTAGAGAGAGATATTTATTTACATTATCAGGCTATTTCTTAAGCTTAAGGTACCCTAAACACACTGGGCCCTACTTAAGTGACTTGAACACTGAAATATGAGAGACAGAAAGCGCTTTACCTGAACAACTCGGTCAGTTCTCCTTTAAAAAGTGCCACCAGCAGTGGAAACCCAACACACGCAGGGACCAGATAGAGCAAAGCAGGCTGGGCAGCAAAACACAACTATTTAATACAAGCTTTCATTTCATGCATGTTCATTTCTTTGTAGAAATCAAGGCTTTGTAGCAAAGTACACATCATTTTCATGTTTTCTCACCTGAGCATGTTTGAAGGTGTGCATGACGAATATGGTAAGACCCAGACCGAAGATGTACGCTAGGAAACTGGTGTAGAAATATGTTCTTGTGTTCTTCTTTAAACTTGGACACACACACACACACAAATAATCAGAATATGCCACAAAACAATTAGAAGTCAGACCGAACAAACTAAAAATCTTTACCTGACATCAAAGCGCAGTAGCAGAGCAATGAAGATTCCTGGCAGAATAGAAAGAGTGGATTCATGATTGAGTATTTATTTTGAATGATGAAGACGCTGTTTACAGCAAAATGACTGTGCATAACAGACTATATCATTATAAGATTTCCATTTTTCTTCTGCTTGGCCTCAGGCTGCTGTCAAAACCAAACAGATCAAGGTGTCCAAGAAAGTTAAAATATCTTTGAAAAACTACCTGGAATGACAATGTCTCCCAGTCCCAGCATGGCAAAGTTACTGGCATCCAAACCTCTCTCCAATAAATCTTGTGGAAAAACCACTACAATGGAAATAAGAGTGAAAGATGACCTTTCTAACAAACAAATTACCAGTTGCTTAGGATTGCTGGATGGGGATTTGTAAACAATTGAATGGCGATTGAACTGACAAAAAGAGCAACTTCTAATGATAGTGTTTTAGGGCCTAGCATAACTAGAAAAATGTACTGTATATTTATTAAACTTTCCATTCATTTCTGAAAAAAAAAGCAATTTCCAGGTTTTCCCCAACCATGGGAACTCTGTTCAATGAAAAGTACCCTAGAAATAAATAATTATATAATTTTAATATGCATTTAAAATAGTGGTTTTGACTTCAAATTAAAAAGTAATTAATCATGTAATAAACCAAGAGAACATTAAAAATGCTTTTATTAGTTACTGTGTATACAAATACATAAGAGAATTGACAGTTCATGAAAACATTTTTTTTTCATTAAGGTAGACAAGCATATGGGACCAAATTTTGCATTATGTGACCGAGAAATAGGCCTCAGATGGAACAATATGACCTTTTATGCTGATGCTTGCTTATCTGCTTTGTATGTCTTGAGCACAAAATGTACTTGATAAACATGTACTTCTGTAAGTGAGAGGAAACAACCCCATATATGGAGGATTAAGAAAAATCGAGGTGGGGTGTGCAACCAGCCTTGTATGACAAGAACCAATAAACACCTTGCTTGCTTTTAATAAATCAAAGAACTGCTAGTGACATTCCGTGTCCGTGTATTTCTTCCCACCAGTGAATTCATCTCATCGAAGAATGACTGTGAGGAAGGCAGAATACAGCATCCAAATCATATTTTTCAAACAGTCCTGGTTTCAGAAAGTGGGGTATCTCCAGACAGGTAAGATGTTGATAATTTATCAGCTTGTCTGTGAGATATCTATTAAACATTGTTATAGAACGATTCCAGTTACATTTCTTGTATCTCTACGATAGTCAGGATCAGTCTATGACACAACTGCGGGTGTGTCACTAGTCCTAGAGTGATACATTCACCAAAAAACATGGTCACGTCGCATGAGGTGAGAATCTTTGATGCTCACTGCCACATTCACTCTTTGTGATAGGAATGAACTTAAAATCAGAGAATTGTTCATACCAAAAACAAGGAGACATTTTTGTTGTTTGAACAAAATAGGACAAAAGATAATTAGACCAATATCAGGCGAAACACCTGTACAATGGATGTTTAGAAATAAACGTTTCGGAACCGAACTGTCAATAACCTGTCCTACAATTTGATCCGTTTCCACGAGAAAACTGCAATTCAGTGGTGAACAAAGTCCATTGATGAAGTCCCGAAATGGCTAGCACGCATGATCAACCAGAAATAAAATGGAAGCCAGATCCACGAAATTAAGATCACAAGAAAAAGTGTAAGATGGTAAGATAATGTTTAAACGAACACTAAATTTTAAAAGGGCTCACACACAGATATTCAGACACATTACAGAATTTCAAATATAATTATCAGACCGTAAACAAGTTAAATAATTATTAATTGAATACCATCAACACATGGTCATTTTAATGCAATTGATTTATGTTCTGCCTTTTTTGGTGTACTCGTTTCACCTGTGAACCAGCCATTGTTTGCATTCACCTATGGGGGCCAACAATATACATGGACGAAATTGCCACAAGGGCACAGAGATTCACCAGCTGTCTTCTCAGCTGTTGGGCACTGTACATTACAGGATGTGAAATTGCCACCTGACACATGCCTCTTGCAGTATGCCGACGACATTCTGGTTACTGCTGAAACAGAGGATTGCAGAAAAGCATAAATAATTAAATGAAGCTACAGTGGGTCAAACAAAAGGTTGAATACCTTGGACATGTGCTAACAAAGGGGACTGTACGCATGTCTGCAGATCGAATCAAGACAATTTCGCAACCCTGAACAATGATGATGCAATCCAATGGACTATGGAAATGGACTTGGCATTTAAACATCTGAAGTAATGCCTTGGGAAAACACCAGTGCTGGGTCTAACAGACAACAGCAAGCCTTTCCATCTGTACATGCATGAGGCTGGGGGGGGACTGCTACTGCAATCGCTGCCCAGGAGCACAGGGGTTCTTACTGCCCAGTGGTGTATTTATCTAAAACTCTGGATTAGGTTGCAGAGGGCTTCCCTGGCTGTCTGCAAGCAATGGCTGCAATAGCATTGATAGTACAGGATGCAGAACGAGTTGAGCTTTCACGTCCTCTGACTGTGCACACAACTCTATTATGCACAATATTTCAAAACACCACATGACTGTGCAAAGGTTGTGAAGCTATTTACCATCTATTGTTAACTTGACTCTAAAACCAACCAGTGTGGTTATGTACCAACGATTAATTTGCATGATTTGTTGGTTCAGGGAACTTACGAGCATGACACAAATGAATATACGGAGAGAATACAGGTTTCCACTGCATGCAGACCGGATGTTCTGCATCCGCTCTGCAATAGGGGAAACACTGGTATGTAGATGACTCGTGCTATAAACCAAATGACAATGTGTACTGGTGTGGTTACGCAATTACAGAGCTACCCAATCAAATTATTGAAGCATACTCTTTACCAAATTTCATGTGCTGATTTGTAGTAGCATTAAGCCTGCCAATTGGCAAAAGGCCAATGCATAATATACAGTATCTCACAAAAGTGAGTACACCCCTAAGAGAAAACGTCCAAATTGGGCCCAAAGTGTCAATATTTTGTGTGGCCACCATTATTTTCCAGCACTGCTTTAACCCTCTTGGGCATGGAGTTCACCAGAGCTTCAGGGGTTGCCACTAGAGTCTTCTTCCACTCCTCCATGACGACATCACGGAGCTGGTGGATGTTAGAGACCTTGTGCTCCTCCACCTTCCATTTGAGGATGCCCCACAGATGCTCAATCGGGTTTAGTTCTGGAAACATTATTGGCCTATCCATCACCTTCACCCTCAGCTTCTATAGCAAGGTAGTGGTCATCTTGGAGGTGTGTTTGGGGTCGTTATCGTGCTGGAATACTGCCCTGCAGCCCAGTCTCCGAAGGGAGGGGATCATGCTCTGCTTCAGTATGTCACAGTACATGTAGCTCCCCATTGCTGTCAGCACTCATGCAGCCCCAGACCATGACACTCCCACCACCATGCTTGACTGTAGGGAAGACACACTTGTCTTTGTACTCCTCAACTGGTTTCCGCCACACACGCTTGACACCATCTGAACCAAATAAGTTTGGTCTCATCAGACCACAGGACATGGTTCCAGTAATCCATGACCTTAGTCTGCTTGTCTTCTGCAAACTGTTTGCAGGCTTTCTTGTGCATCATCTTTAGAAGAGACTTCCTTCTGGGATGACAGCCATGCAGACCAATTTGATGCAGTGTGTGGCGTATGGTCGTAGTACTGACAGACTGACCCCCCACCCCTTCAACCTCTGCAGCAATGCTGGCACTCTTACGTAAAGACAACCTCCGGATATGACACGGAGCACGTGCACTCAACTTCTTTGGTCAACCAGGCCTGTTCTGAGTGGAACCGGTCCTGTTAAACCGCTGTATGGTCTTGGCCACCGTGCTGCAGCTTAGTGTCAGGGTCTTGGCAATCTTCTTATAGCCTAGGCCATCTTTATATAGAGTAACAATTCTTTTTTTCCAGATCCTCAGAGAGTTCTTTGCCATGTTGAATTTCCAGTGACCAGTATGAGGGAGTGAGCGCACGATGACACCAAATTTAACACACCTGCTCCCCATTCACACCTGAGACCTTGTAACACTAACAAGTCACATAACACCGGGGAGGGAAAATGGCTAATTGGGCCCAATTTGGACATTTTCACTTAGGGGTGTACTCACATTTGTTGCCAGCGGTTTAGACATTAATGGCTGCGTGTTGCGTTATTTTGAGGGGACAGAAAATTACACTGTTATACAAGCTGTACACACACACACACACTACTATACATTGTAGCAAAGTGTCATTTATTCAGTGTTGTCACATGAAAAGATACAATCAAATATTTACAAAAATGTGAGGGGTGTACTCACTTTTGTGAGATATTGTATATACAGTGATTAAAAAATGTATTTTAGTAGCCACTGGTGAGTAAATATTCAGATTTTAAATCGCCAGAGCTCGAGCTGTGTAGTGACAAAGATGAACTTGAGCGCCGCAATCCTTTTACTGAATAAATATCTGGCGATTAAGAAGCTGGATTCTAGTCTTTTACAGTGTGTTGTGTCTTATTAGTGTGTGCACTGAAGAAAATTGACCTTATTTGGCTGTAGTGGGTCCTGATCTGTCGTGATCACACGGTCACCGTCACTTTGGTTCAGTTGTGAAATGGCACTGACATTGTATTTAACAATGTTGTTTTTTACCTTGATGGAACTTTCCCCCAGACCGTTTTCACAGCATTCTCCATTTTAAAGCATGACCAGAAACATGCCTGTTGGATGGTAAGTGTTGCAAAACTCGAGAACTTGTAGATTTGAATTGGAGATCATGTACAATAAATATTTGTACAAGCAAGTCATACCCATCGTACAAGTAAAAGTTTCCTTTTGCTTCGTTCCGTGTATTTTGTATCCAAAGACAAGACACAGGCACCCAATTTTCATTTCATGTCTCTTTTAAAATCCTTTGTGTTATTAAAGGGTTACTTCAGGATTTAGCATTAAGCTTTGTATCAGTAGAAAACCAGTAGTATTTTCGAATTACCGAGCTTCCCCCCCCCCCAATATCCCCCTGAGACGAGAGATTTATGTATTTTTAGTCTGGAAAAAATCCTCCGATGACGCAAAATGACGATTTTTGCGTCATCGGAGGATTTTTGGGCCAGAGGCTTAAAACTACAGCCAGTATTCCGCATGTTTTCACCACGCCCATATGTGGCGGGATCTCACTCACAGAATGTGAAGATAGTGTCAGCCATCTTTCTGTAGAAGCTAAGAAAACAGGCTCTTTCTCTGTGTAGAAAGTTTGAATACAAGTAGGCTAATCACGATGGCGGAAGGTAGTTTTGAAGTTGAAATGGCAGAAGGGGATTTCGAAGATCTGTTGCGAGAATCTGATGCTCGCGGCTACCTGTACGAGCCGCAATACGGCGATGAACAGAGGCTGGAGCAGCTGCTGTAGCAGGGGAGCAAAACCTGCTTGGCAGTCAGGAGGAAGAGCCCGGCCAGACTCGAGTTGGGGCGGACTGGTGGTGTCAGTGCTCTCGCTGTGCGCCTACGGAAACAGATAGAGAGTCCTATTGCTGTCGCGAATTTCAGCAATGCCGTTTTCTTCTGGACGAGATCGCTGAATCCGCTGATGAAACAGCACCGCTAACTTGAGCATGTATAACTGAGCACCCAAGTTTTGTACAACACATGGACAGGGGAGTCCTGGAAACTTATTTTAGGATCCCGAAGATAAATTGGAAACGCCAGCCAAAGCCTGCAGGGACAAACGGACGGCTTAGTGTAAAGTGAGTATTTTGTTTGTTTTTCTTTTTGTTACTAAGACGTCATGTACAGAGTTTGGACACCCGGAATTATAATGTTCTTCCCGCGTAGTCAGTCAATTTATCAACTAACTCATGATTTATAGAGTCACGATGTATCAAAGCAAGCCTAGTTGTATCATATTTTCAGATACTGCCGCCTGTAACTGGTAGGCGTGGTTTGGGAGTGGCCTCGTAAGGGCAGCAAAGCAAGTGCATTCTGGGAGTTGTTGTCTTTCAGCCACATGTGTAAAAAATACATTTTCTGCCTTTTCTCTGTCTAGAATGCTTCAAATTCAAAAATAATTTCACATTTATACTATATAAATGACCAATTTTAAATACACATTCATCTTCCCAGAGGTGAAGTATCCCTTTAACAGTCAGTTGGTGATCAGAAATATAAAAAGAAACATTATTTCTAATCATACATTGCAGGCCCAGCTCCTGACAGCAATGCTAGGGTAATCAGACTACTAATTTATGTCTTTAAATAGTGTAACACTGCGTAATATTTAAGATCATAAGGACCAATATCTCTATATTTTAAACTTATTAAATATACTGAAATAAATTAATGGATAAACATTGTATATAAATCATAAGATTGAAGTGGGCCCTGACAACCTTGTTCTTGGTACTTCCTCCATTACTAAAAAATAAAATAAAGCAATACACTTTCAGAATAATTACAATTACAGCATTAAAGCAAAGAAAAATCAAAGCCCCCACGAATCTAAGGATGGAGTGGAAATACAATCAATAACATCAGATTAAGAACCTAAAATTTGACAGATGGGAACTGCTTAAGGAAGTAATTATATAATATTAAATGAAAATTAATTCTGTTTGACAGAAATGCAATAAGCAATTATACTGCCCTACAAAAGTAAAACGCAAAATTGAGTTCTGACTGAAACAGGTCTCTTATGATCTGTCTAGTGACAGACGAGTTTGTCTCATATGCTGAAATTCAGAGAAACCATTGTGTGAAAACGCAGCTACAAAAATCCACATCAAAATAATTGAGCAATTTTTATCAGTTTTAGTGTTAGTTATGAAGTATGGCATCTGTGGGGTAATAAGGGTATTGCTATTTTTTTTTTCTCCCAGTGAACAATAGTCATGGAAGGATGGAAAGTAATTTCTTCTAAGCACCAAAGGTTATTTTCATTGGCAAAAGCAGAGTAAAGTGCAATGACAAACAATAAACAACAAACTATTACAGCACTGTAAAAAGATGTATATAAAACAGATGTAAGACACAAGGAGACAGACAGCATTTCTCAGCTTCAAACTAATAACAAAGGAAACATAAGCACGTCTCTCGTAAAACACTGTATCCAGCCATGTTCGCGAATGGTACTATGAGATTAAATTGGCTGGGATGGTGCTTTATAAAAGAGGACTGCACTCCTGCGGGATCTGCATGAAATGACTCGTTTGACAAAATATAAATATCTAAAAAATATAATAGTTCCTCAAATGTATTTTAAATATTTAAGGTACAGAAATGTTATTTGTCTATTGCGCAAGACCAACAGAGTAAAAAAAAAAAAAAAAAGATTCACAGACACAGTGTTGGAGACTAATTTATACAAATTCTTCAAATGCAAAAAGTACCTTAGTGCTATGGATGTTAAAAGGTAAAAACAAAACTTTGAAGCAAACCCAGGCCAAATATCTGATTGACCTTTGTCAATCAGATATTTGGCACAGTTTGTTAACAAAAACCATAATTTTTTCTCTCTCTCCGTCAAAACAAATGTCAAAAATGGCCAATTCTTATTTTCTTATTGCATGTTGGTGTTTTTATTCTAAACGATTTAACTTTTTTTTAATGGTTTGCCATCTTTAATCAAAACCAATAACTTTCAAAAAGAATTAAAAAAAATTTTTTTACAGCTGGAGCTTTCTCAGGATGTAATTTTCTTTATTCATTATGTTGAGTATTGTGAATAAAACATGGATATTGTTTTTTACTCACGTGTTCCTCATCGTAAGCCATGACTGTGATTTGTGTGCGTTTCTGGACTGGTTATGTAGTAATGTTGACAGTTAGACAATCATACGGTTCTCATAAATTTATAAAAGCTGATCGGAATTGAGATCGCTTCTCAAGTTTCACCGGTAAGCATGTTTCCCCTCTTGCATGTGCAACATGGTAGAAAGGGGTGTGTGTGTGTGTGTGGCTGTAAATTAAAGCCTATTGGCCTTTTTTTTTTTTAAATGGAACGAGTCGTTCGACATGTCCCGCCCCCACTTTCTGATTTCAGTAGGAAATGCGTTTAAAATGTAACAAATAGGCTTGTGCTGCATCTATGCAAGGTTTTGGTATGCATCAATGTTTTGTTTTTTTTGCATAGTTTTGATACAGTAGCACTTTAATTTATTTTTTATTTTTAATAATATAATTATTAATTATATTTTTATTAGTTTCCAACCTTGTGAATATTTTATATGAAATTTCTTTGCATCATTATTAAAAATGTAATTTCATGACATCGTATAAATTAATAGAATGTGAAATTTGTACACAAGCTAAAATACGATTAAAGGATCAAGTGAAAAAAAATTTACAATCTCGCATTCTATATTGCGTGAAATCATGTTTGAAAACTACTATACACTGCCACAACATTAAACATCAGCCACAACATTAAAACCACCTGCCTAATATTGTGCAGGTACCCCTCGTAAAAAACAGCACCAACCCGCATCTCAGAATAGCATTCCGAGATGATATTCTTACCACAATTGTACAGAGCGGTCATCTGAGTTAGCGTAGACTTTGTCAGTTCGAACTAGGGCTGGGCAATATGTCTTAAATTATGTCTAAATATTTTTCAGCCTATTGTTGATATTCGATATATCTCGATAATTATGCATTTGCTCTAAAATGGATCAAAATATGTTATTTTTAATTAGAGGAGCCATGATTTCATCCAAACAACCATTGTGTTTAAATACATTAAATACAAAACTACTTAAAAATAATTAGTTTTTCATTAAATAAACAAGGCAGAATGAAATTCAATCATTTTCATTTATATGCACTTTATATTTACATTTAATTTAAATGATACATAGCTTAATAAAAAGCATTATTTAAAATATTAATTATTTTAAATAGCCTTCAAATGTTTAATACATTTGTGAATTAACAAGGAGTGCAAAGCTACTTTACAGACTTATTTTTGAAAACCCCAGTTGAACGTTGCATAAATAATGCAAAAAAATAAATACTAAATTATTACTGTGGGACATGTCAGGTTTTATTATTATGATAAAATGCTGAATTATCATTGTTGTTCTGATTATTAGATTTGCGTCATACAAAAGTAATATATTTCTGTGCTGTTTACTTTACATCCACCTGGGGCTTTTTTTTTCTACACAGAAAGTGCAGTCATATTTACTTCAAATTCACAAGGAGCTTTAAGTTCAACACAGAAATGGCCATGTGTATTTTACAGTTTTACATTTCCAGAAATGCTGTAATCATCTCCTTTTCTTTTACACGATGCTTGACGTTTGCAGATTTGTAAAATATCTCGTAGCGGTTACTAATGTTTGGAATTGCGCAAATGCTTGAACCTGCATTACTTTTGAATGCACGTGAACCGATCAGAGCACTAACATGCACACAGTTCAGATTGTCACCAGTTTGTTCTGAAAAACACACAGGCCATGTTTATCGGTCTACACATCTTTTTGTGGAATAATAATCACATATGACCAACAACATTAATCGTGCAGCCCTGAAGGATTGTGAAATTAGTCTACTGATGCACTTTTAATGAAACTTAATGGCCAAAGCACATTAAAATCATCACACTTTTCACAATATTGTAAATTCTCTGCTGACCTCTCTCATCAACAAGGTGTTTCCCTCCGCAGAACAGCCGCTCACTGGATGTTTTTGTTTTTGGCACCATTGAGTAAATTCTATAGACTGTTGTGTGTGGAAAAACCCAGAAAATCAGCAGTTGCAGAAATATTCAAACCAGATGATCTGGCACCAACATTCATGCCATGGTCCAAATCACTGAGATCAAATTTTTTCCCCATTCTGATGATTGACGTGAACATTAACTGAAGCTCCTGACCCGTTTCTGCGTGATTTTATGCATTACACGGTTGCCACGTGATTGGCTATTTAGATAATCACATGGATGATTATTAGTGCCAGATGGCCTGGTTTGAGTATTTTTGTAAGTGCTAGGGGTGTGACTATACACGATACTGGGTTCAAGAGAATGAGAAGAGATGACACTATATACACTATATACGACTTGTCCTTTATTCGACTTAGGGATGGGCAATATCACTATTTTCTTTTCGATCCGATACAAAAGTACTTATAAGCCAGTATTTTTACGAATTCTTTAGATAAAATTAGTAATTTCAATTATTACTTACATTTTTTATATATTTATAGGCTTAAGCAGAAAATTATTAGGCTGCTTTGTTTTCCTTTTAAAAATCAGTTAGTAAGCCATGTAGAAAACCTCAATTAACCATAGATGATATTATTATTATAGCTATTATAGCTGTAGTAAATCCGTGGTTAATTGTATCAAAACCTTATTTATATTGGCAGTAACCAAATACAAATAAAAAAAATATGGTCACCACAGTCGTGGTTACTAGTCATGGTTAATACAATATTACTACATTAAATCCATGGGTAGTTTTCATGAGGGTATCATTTATTAACAAGGATTAAAGATTAATGTTTTAACACCTTTGAATTTAAATAAGCCTCTATATTTAGAAGTTTAACTTCTAACGTTATAACTAGAATGTGGAAATGGAAAATGGTTGTCCCTTTATTAAAGGTTGGAGATCCTTCTGATCCAAATAATTATCATCCCATCCCCAAACTGCCTGTCTTAGCTTAAGTATTTGAAAATTTTATAAATTATCAATTAAAACAATTCTTATCTTATTATGATATACATAATGACTATCAGTCAGGCTTTAGATCAGGTCATAGTACTATTACAGCAGCTATGTTAGTCACAAATTATATTATTAATTCCTTAGATAGTAAACTGTCTTGGGCAGCATTATTTATTAATCTTTCAAAAGCATTTAATTCTGTAGATCATAATTTATTATTACAGAGACTCCGGCATATAGGTCTTAAAATGGTTTGAAAACTTCCTTTCTGAATGAACCCAATGTGTCTCATTTGAAAATTATAGCTCATCTATTCTTAAAAGTTAACAATGGTGTTTCCACATGGATCTCTTTTAGCTCCTCTTTTATTCTCCATTTTAATTAATGATCTAGGTCTTGGAATAAATCAGGCTAAAACTCATTTGTATGCGGATACAATTATCTATACAGTGGCTCCCTCCTTAAATCAAGCCTTCCAGCGATTGCAGTGTGAGTTTCAAATAATGCAGCATTCATTATTACATTTGAAACTGGTTTTAAATACAAAAAAGACATGATTTTGTCACATTCGGTCTAAAATAGGGGATCTGCCGATATCGAATTTAGAAGGTACATCCATAGAAGGCGTTAGTTCTTATAAATATTTAGGTATATGGCTTGACAAAAGATTAGCTTTCGATGTACATATTGATAACTTGTTGAAAAAGCTAGGCCCAAAATTGGGATTCTTTTATCAATTAAAAATAAAAATGCTTCACTTATGGGGCTAGAAAGAAAATAGTAGAGTACTTTTCTATCTGTAATGGACTATGGTGATCTATTATACATGCATTCAGCTGAATCCTCAAGAAACTGGATTCCGTTTATCACACTGCACATTTGTGGTGGCGAGTCACGTACTCCTCATTGTATTTTGTATGAATCGTTAGCTTGGTCATCCTTATATCACAGGAGAAAATTGCATATATTTGTATTCATTGCCAAGACAATTTTAGGTAAATTACCCCCATAAGTTTCTAATCTTTTAACCTATTGTACAAATAGCTACTGCACAAGATCTTCAACTCAAATTAAGCTGACAGTCCCCATGGGTACATTCTGAATTTAGTAAAAAAAAAAGCTTTTTTATTTTATGCTCCTTGGACATGGAATGAATTGCAAAACGTGATCAATTTAAATATACTTGGCCCTTTGAGCACTTCTTAAAAGATCTTTTACAAACTGTTTTAAAAGGAAAAATTGTATTGTTTTTATTGATCTGATTGTATATGTATCTATATATTTTTTTTCTTTGTATATTTGGAGTATTTATCTTATAAACTTTTTGAAGAAAATATGTGCTGCCATCTTGACCAGGCCTCCCTGGATGAAGAGATTGTATTCTCAATGGGACCTTCCTGGTTAAAGGATATAACAACAACAACAACAACCCTGTAAAAATGGTCACACAAGCCCATTATAATAAATGTCATGTTTAGGGTTTCATTACTTGGTGTGAATAACTCCAGAAGCTGTTTTTCAGTCATTACCTCAGGAAAGCACTGCTCCCTCTCTGAACGAGCGCTGTGACTGAAAGGGCAGGCGCTGTCTTTCTGCTGGTGTATTTAAGCATTTCTGCATGTCAAGATGAGCGGAAGGAAAAATAGCGCGTGATAGGATTGCGAAGCGATCATCTGTGTTCCACAACTGCTTAAATGTGGAGGGGGCATCGTCTATCCCAATTTCACCCTCAAATTCAGTCATGCCGATATCGCGAGACAGCTTTTCACATCGACGAGAAATAACATCACATTGTAATATCACGAGATCTCGTGGAAGTGCTAATCTCCTGGAATTTTCATGCACAAGTCTCTAGAATTTACCCTGAATGGTGACAAAGCAAAAAACATCAAGTGAGCGGCAGTTCTGTGTATGGAAATGCCTTGCCAATGGGAGAGGTCAACATAGAATGGCCAGACAGTAACTCAGAGCACTGTCGAGTGAGAGACCGCAATGAACCAAAACCAAAGAGTAGGGCATTGTAGCAGAAAGCAGAAGACAAGAAATTAGAAAAAAATGACAACACAATTTTTGGCGATCGTGCGGATTTAAAGGGAAACAAGCATTCGATCGAAAAATTAAGAGCAAAATGCATGAACGCAAATATGAGCAGCATGCACACTAGAAGCTCAGTTACAAGTACTGCACTTTAAAAAAAAAAAATCTGAATTCTGCTCTAAACGTCATATTTGCGAATAATTAAGAGAAACTATGAGCCGGTTTTAAGCGCTTGCTTTCTTGGCTTTTAATTTTTTGCACTAAGTTTTTCATTCTTTAAATGACCAGTTATGGTGAGCCTATGCCCACTGCAGCCTCAGTGTCACTGTTCTTGGAAAATCAAATCAAGAAACACCTGCCACTAAAATCAAGGAAGATGACGGTGACGGAGCTCTCAGGGATGCAATTCCACAATTGAAAAACAGCGTCAACTGATCCCAGTAAAAACAACATATCTTGATCCATTAGAGCACAGTCTTCAGAACAGCTAATGCCTATTGCATACTATATGACTCAAGCTCATATCCTTAGATGTTTTCACACACGTAGTAATACTCGTAATACATAGACATAAAGACTGCTTAATGTCCTCATGAAATAAGAGATTATCTCCTGAAAAGAAATGATCACACAAAATGCATCTTAATATTAGTGTATACAAGGCCTCAGTCGGGGACGAATGGTTGTGTGGTTGATACTGTAATGTGCTCACAAACACAATGAAAAACAAGACAGAGGGCCGACTGTAAGACCTGTAGTGTACACTTGGCTTAATATGGTATTCAAAATGGATGATTATGATTGAATGGGATACTCACACTTAATTGGGGCTTCAAAGGACTTGGCAACAGTCACCATAACATTGGTGCCAAACACCTAGAAGCAAAGAGGGTTTGATGAGTTTTTGTGCTCCATAGACTAGAGTTGCAGAGAATGTCAAGCGTGTATAGTACAAAGCTCATATTATCAGTGCATGTGTATAATGACGTGCCTCGATAAACTCACCCAGAACACATCATAAACGAACAAACCACCCAGTAGAATGCAGCCAGTGCTCACATTATTCAGGTGGAGCAGCTCAACTCCATTCAAGGCAAAAGCCAGACCAAACAGGTTATTGGCTACCCAATGCTGCCAGGCAAATACACATTGTCAATATTTTATGCATACGTTTCATGCAAGCTGTAAAATGTCAAAGCGTTATAATTGTACTCTAATAAAATAAGGTGGTTTAATGTACAGTTGAGGTTTAACCATACAGGTTTAATGACTATTTTTCTCTATATGACCTAGATAGGAAATGGTTCAAGAGACAGAAAATTCACAATAAGATCAGGGCTTATTAACACTGTTCCATTAAGATGTAAATAAGGACAGACCTTCTTGAGGATGTACCAGACCCCCACCACACTGCTGATAGCCAAACAGATCAGATCTTTAGTGTCAAACTCATAGTTGACAATCTCTATGGGAGTGAACAGGTTTAGAGTTTTTAGTCTACACTTCACAACTAAATAAAGGAATGAGTTTGTAAATGGCCAAGCGGTTTCACTCACCCTCTTTGTTCTCTCCTGATCCCTGTGTGAACAGCAGCTGGTACTGTTTATTCGGCAGGTTGGCAGGGAAAACCCTGCACATGAAGGGACTAGAAGAGCAGTACCAGAACAGTGAGTGTAAATAACTTCATATTACAGTATTACACAAAACAATGCTATGTGTGCTCTAGTATCACAAAAACTCCATGTAAAGGAGTGTTTCTTACCTCATTGTGTGTGACAGTGCTAATATTCCCAGCACGAAGAAATACATGGATAACAGTAAGTTTATGTACTCCTGAGAGAAAATCTACAAGTGAAAAGGAAAACATAGTTTTGATGGAAAAATTAATTTAATACAAAGCCTACACAGCAAATACACATGAAAATCTTATGGTGTAAACAAAATCTGAGTTTTGTTGCTTTTCTTAAATCCATTACATTTGTGGTCATCCTGTTATTCTTCAATCCAATTGAAAATTCCTGAAAATGTTTTCCATTTAATCCATTTAAAAAAAGAGGGGAGATAACCCTTTCGATATTCCACCCATATGTATGGTCAAGTGAAATCAGAGGCTCTTTAAAAAGGAATAGTTCACCCAAAATAAAAAAAACAATTCTCTCATCATTTACCCTTCCTCTTGCCATACCAGATGTGTATGACTTCTGCAGATCATAAAGATTTTTATTTATTCATTTTCTTTACATTTCAGCTCTCTAGGTCCATAAAATGAAAGTCATCAGATTCCAAAACTTTGAAACCCCAAAAAGCACATAAAGGTAGCATTATAGTAATACATATGACCCCAGTGGTTTAATGTCTTCAGATGTGATATGATGGGAATGAGAGAAACAGATCAATATTTAAAATGAAAAATTATCTCCTAGACACATCCACGAGAGGGTCAGGTTCAGCCGACGTTTCGTGTCACGCAAGTGCGTTGGCATGACTGAATGGGTGTATTGATATCCTGGTGAATAGCAAGCAGCCATACCTTTAGATCATTTAGGGGAAATCTGTAAAAGATTACACTTTAATGTGATGCCCCATTGCCCACTGATGTAATCAAACATCTTTCTGTAGGTTGAGGCATCAATGGATCTTTAAAAAATAAAAATAAAAAAAATATCTGAGCAAGTATTGATGCTGACTACCAACCCTGGAGACACAGGTTCGAATCCAGGGCTCGCGGAGTGACTCCGGCCAGGTCGCCTATTTGCCCTGTTGCTAGGGAGGGTAGAGTCACATGGGGTATCCCCCCTCGTGGTCACTATAATGTGTGGTTCTCGCTCTCGGTGGGGAGCATGGCAAGTTGTGTGTGAATACCATGGAGAATAGCATGGGCTTCCACACATGCTACATCTCCGCAGTAACATGCTCAACAAGCTACGTGATAAGATGCGCGGATTGACGGTCTCAAGGTGCGGAGACAACTGAGATTCATCCTCCACCATGAGGATTATGGCGAGGCACTACGCCACCACGAGGACTTGAAGTGCAATGGGAATTCCAAATTGGGGAGAAAGGGGAAGAATTAGTTTTTTATAAAATATATATTTTTAAAATCATTCATTTTTTTCAATTTATAAAACAAAAATGAAACAAACAAATCTATAGCAAAACCAATTAAGTGAGAATAATCTTTGTATTCTGCAGAAGAACGAAAGTCATTCATATCTGCGATTGTACAAGGGAGAGTAAATTAGAGAATTTTTATTTTGGGGTTTAAATATTCCTTTATTATGCTTATAGAGGTGCTTCAGATAGGGTACAACAAGGCTAAAGGCTCCGTGGGGTAAAAGGCTCCTTTGATTTTATTTTCTCAAAACACTAAATGAGTATAAAAACAAAGATAAATTAGGAAGAGTTAATGTTTTAGCTGAAATTCAGGGACAGTCTTATTTTGGCAAATATTTATGTACCTAACGTTGCTGATCAAGATTTTTTTTTTACACATCATGAAGGGATGTTGCAAGCCGCTGGCACCCCTCATGATATAAAATTGGGAGGAGATTTCAATATTTTGATTGACTCAGTCCTTGATCATAGAGAAGCAAAATTGTGCAAGTCCCTAAAGAACCCATCTGGTAGGGACTATACAATTTTTTTTTTCTACACTTCATAAGATTTACTTTAGAAATACACACACACGCCTCATTTCATCTGTTGTTGATTGCTCAATTGGAAACATTTTGGCTCTTTGGGGCCGGATCATACAGAATGCTGCTTTCACCAAAATATCCAAAGCACAAAAACTTGCGGAATTGGAAGGGACTATTAGAAGTGTCGAATGTCATCTGATGGCCTCTGAGAATTGACCCGATTGAAATACAGATATAACACTATTTTATCGTGTAAGGGTTTTTGGAGTAGGTGGAGGCTATTCAGGGTAAGACAGTCATACTTTGAGCAGGGGGACAAAAAAGGTAAGCTTTCGGCTAGATATATAAAACAGAGACAGTCTTTTTCTACCATTCTCTCAGTGAAATCTGCTGATGGTGAAATATTTACCTCGGCCATTGATATTAATAATGCTTTTAAAGAATTCCATCTTGATCTCTATGGCTCCACATCTTTGTCTACTGATGAAGATATTAGAAACTTTGTGGAACCATTGACCACCAACTGATGATTGAGCAAAAATATTTCTCTCAATTCTGAGATAACCTTGGATTATTTGACGAGGTAATTAACCCGGCAGGGATACCCTCTTTCCCAATTATTGTTCTTCTTGTTTTATTTTTTTTATTAATATATATATTAATGTTGCCCTGGAACCATTAGTAGCCACGGTAAAAAAGGAGGATGATTTTCCAGGGGTGGTGGCAGGTAGTATGGTGCGTAAGCTTTTGCTTTACGCAAATTATATTTTATTATTTGCATCCGACTCTATTAGATCTATGCCTTGCCTCCAAATAATTATTAATTCCTTGTTCTCAGGACATAGTCAATTGGTCTAAATCCGAAGCTTTGGCTCTGACAGCGTAGTGCCCGGTAACGGCTTTTCAGCCAGGCGCCTTCCAGTGGCCCAAACAGGGCATTAAGAATTTGGGCATTATATTCCCAGAAAATTTGTGTGATTTAGTTGTAAGTTAATTTTGACCCTTTAATGAAAAGGTTTTTGAGTGATGTGGGCAGGTGGGCTTCATTACATTTTTCAATTATTGAGAAGGTTAATGTTATTAAAATGAATTGTATTCCAAAATTCAACTACCTGCTACAATCTCACCCTGTAGATGTCCCCCTCTCTTATTTCAAGCAATCTGATAGCATAGCGAAGCCCTTCATTTGGAATGGTAAATGTCCCAGATTACATTTCATTAAGTTGCATAGGCCGACTGACAAAGGGGGGGGGGCTAGGCCTACCCAAGACTTAGTTTTATTATTATGCATTCGGCCTCAGACATTTGGCTCATTGGTCGCCAACACCTGAGAAAGCCCCTCCCTGGTTTTGTATTGAACAGCAAGTTCCTGCCCCTATTTCGCCATTGCAAATCCTTTCTATCAAACTAACCAGAGAAGTTACACCCAGTTCTCACACATTTGCACGTGGTATGGACAAAAATGTCTAAAGTGTTTAATTCAGACATTTATTTAAATGTTGCTTTGAGCATATGGCTGAACCCAAAATTATGTATTAATAAGTTTCCTTTCTTCTGAACAGAGTGGATTGTGAGGCAGGTTAGTACGCTCAGTGACTTGTATGAGTGTAAAGCGTTGAGATCCTTTGAAAATATGGTTCAACATTTTGGGATCCCCAGGTTAATTATTTTGGTATTTACAGCTGTGCCACCTGCTTTGTACCATTTTTGGGAGTAGCATACACCCCCTAAAATGGCAGATACTCTGAAAGTGTTGATTACTGCTTTTAGAAAAGGTAATGAGGTATCAGTGTATTACTCCCTGCTAAGTCTGGGGGACAGAGCTTCAACTTCAAGAAATTATGTGAGAAATATTTAAGCTTGGTATCAGAGGAGGGAGTATGGGCTAGGATTCTAAAAAATGTCAAGTCTACATCTAGAGATGCAAGGATGTGCCTTATGCAATTTAAGATTTAAATAAATTAATATAGGGGATAAATATATAAAAGAATTGGGTCCTAGCCAGAGTTATGATCGGTAGGCAGGTCATCCTTTGGGAATGGAGTTCGGCTGGAGCACCCTCATTTCAGGAGTGGTGCATAGAGATGGGCAGGGTGGCGGCATTGATGAAATGTCATATAGAAGGAAGGGAAAGATGTGTAGTTTTAAATGTGTGCGATTCGTTTTTTTTTTTGTATTCTCAAGTTGGACCACAGGGATGTTTGCTGGGAGTCGTACATACGTATATATGCATGTTTTTTTTGTTTGTATTCTCAAGTTGGACCTCAGGGAGGGACACATGTACGATTCGTGTTATTTTTACATACATACATATGAAGACAAAATTATTAGCCCCCCTATGAAATTTCAAATCTTTTCCAAATATTTCCCAAGTGATGTTTACCAGAGCAAGGGGATTTTAACAGTATATAATAAAATAATAATTTTTTTATTTAATTTTTTTTTAAACTGCTAAGGGCAATATTATTAGCCTCCTTAAGAAATTATCTGTTTGATTGGCAACGTAACCAACCACTGTTATCCAATGATTTGCCTAATTAATCCAATTAATCCCCGAACCTTTGAATTGCACTTCAAACTGAGGATTAGTATCATGCTATTAGTGAAGTAATGTAAAACTGTCATCATGGCAAAGAAAAGAAATTTGTTTGGACTTGAGAAAAATAAATTGTTAATGCTCACAAAGCAGGAGAAGGATATACATGTTTGTCAAAGCGTTTTCAGGCGTCAAGAACTGCCGTGAGAAGTATTATCAAGACCCACAGTGGAGAAGACGACTGGCAGAGGCAGGAAGCGAAAGATTTTAAAAACTTTGGAAAGATAACTGGTGAGAGAGGTTTCTAAAGATCCAAGAACAACTGCCAAGACACTACGGAATGATTTGGCCAAATCTGGGCTTGATGTCTCAACGAAGACAGTCACTAGAGCCCTGCACAGGAATGGACTGCAAGGTTGCAGACCATGAACTCCTCTTCTGAAGAAGAGACACCTCCAAGCTAGACTGAAGTTTGCCAAGGACAACCTAGAGAAAAATTATGCGTATTGGAAACGTATCCTTTAGTCAGATGAGACAAAACTAGAGCTCTTTGGCCACAGAGATGTTGCCTATGTTTGGAAAAAGAAGTGAGAGGCGCTCAACCCAAAAAACACAGTTCCCACAGTGAAACATGGCGGTGGGAGTATAATGCTGTGGTGATGTTTCAGTGCGTCTGGAACTGAGAATCTCATCAGGGTCGAAGGAATCATGAAAAAGGAAGACAACGAGAAGACTTTGAAAGACAACCTCAGGCAATCTGCAACAAAACTTGGTTTGGGTCGACATTTCGTCTTCCAGCATGATAACGACCCAAGGCATACCTCAATTCTGGTGATGAACTACCTCCAAACGAGCAAAGTGAATAAAGCCTAGACTTGAATCCCATTGAAAATCTGTGGGCTACACTGAAGACTAGAGTCCGGACTAGAGAGATTTGCGGAGGAGGAATGGGTTGCGGTGACTCAGGAGAAATGCCTAAAACTTGTTGAGAACTACAACAAATGACTAAAGGCTGTTATCAAGCAAAAGGGATAACACTATTACACCATTATCAGAGAGCTAATAATTTTGATCTGTAGATTTTTTTTTTATTCTTGGTTATAATTTAGTCTCTATTTGTATTATAAACACACTAAGTTGCTTAAAACTATTATGTTTAGAAATGCTATGGTTGAAAAAAAAATCTTTGCTCCATTAAACAGCACTTGGGAATTATTTGAAAAATAACAAAATATTTCAAAGGGGGCTAATAATTTTGTCTTCAACTGTATGTGTGGATAATAAAATATATATGCTTTTCTGTTTCATGTGTCTGAATCATTTAAAGTGTTAATCGGGGGGGGGGGGGGGGGGGGGGAAACAACGCATCAAAAACTACCACAAGATTTTCCTAAACACCTGTTTGGTACTATGGACTGCAACATTTTCTTGTTCCATGAGTTCATCGTATGTAATGTTGATTTTGAGGTAATTTCATCCAATTAGGACCCAAGCACTGAAAGTGCGGAGGCCCAATTGTTTTTCTAAGGATTATTATAATAAGTCTACTTTTCCAGGTTTTCTGTACTTTTGGGGTACTTGACAGAACATTTGCACACACATCAGATTCGTTGGGGGATCTGTAGCACCCCCATTTTCACCTAGCGTCACTAAAATTGGTACGTATATAGTTCTCATCAAGTTTAACAACTTTTATAATAATAATTATCTCTGCCCAACAGGACGTCGGCCATTTTTATTTGTTAATATTGCAGTCTCTGAACTTTCTCTGAACTCCTCCTAAGGGATTAATGAGACTGCCACCACATTTAGACAACACTATGCAAAGACATTGAAGATGCTAAATTGTGAACAGGTTTTTGATATATCAAACAGTGAAACACGAAGTGTCTCATATCTTCTGTGTGCAATGTGTGATTTAGATCACAATTGAGATATGTTTAGCCTTGGAGGCTAATCACAGGGATGTGACTATTTTAGGTCACGTCATTGCGCCACCACCTAGCAGCGGGAAGTGTGGCTCTTACAATAGTCTTTAAAATAGTCCTCTTAAATTTACCCAAACTGCTTCAAAATTGTTTAGAATAAATGTAAAAAGCCAAATGCATGTGTCCACCTTGCATTGTTATCCGAAAGCCAACAGGTAGAAATAGACCCATGGTGCTTGGGCCCACCATCGCTGCTTGCAGCTATATTTTTTAATTATTTTTCAAAGTTGCAAATACGTCGATTTGCATAACATGCATCAGTGCGTCACAACGGAATAATTAAAATGGCAGCGCCCGGTTTAAGCGTGGATTCCCCGAAGAAAAAGCTGCAGCTAAAAAAAATCTAAAGCATGGGAGTATTTTAGCCAGGGACCCAACGATGTGGTGCTGTGCAAGATATGCAAATTGGTAATGGCTTATCACAGCCGTACAACCATGAACGAACACTTGAAGCGAAAGCATCCCGGAGCGCTTGTCAAGACAGCCGCAGCTTAAGTCCCAACCCAAACATTACAACACGGGTTTCTGTTAGTAGTAGTCACTTAAAATAGATTTTTCAGCCCTCTACATTGTGAGTAAATCACTCGCATATTCGAATACATTTCGCACTGTGAGACAAAAAACTTAATGTCAAAACGGATATTTGCCACTGGCAAGTAAATTTTTACATTTAACTCGGCAGTGCTAGAGTTGTGTAGTGTCCGAGGCCCCTTTACTGAATAAAAAGCAGTTGATTAAGAAGCTGTATTCAGCCTCGTCTTTCCCTGCATGATGTTTCATTCAGTTGAACTCAAAGCATCTCAGGGAACCGTACCACTGATGTCACAAGAGCAGCTCTTTGAGCGCATGTGAAGATGAACCACTTCCCGAGTGCACTGATGTGCACGCCTTCTACAGAGACTTGTGCCAAACTCCCGTGAAAATATATACAAGGTATAAACGGATTCATTTTGTGAACGCAAAGCACTCCAGTTTCACTTAACAGCCATGTATGTCAAATGTCCGTGGTCATTGTGGGTTTATCCACGCAGTGTTGATAACAGGCAGTGAGACAGAGGAGATGTCCTGATCTATTTCTGTGGAAGTTATAATATGCAAGAAATCTCAAAGACTTCCTTCATGAGAAATAAGGGCTTGTGAGTTAATCAGAGAATCTTAAAATAATGTGTGAAAGTGAAGGATTTAAGGCAGAAATATTTTACTATTGCATAATTCAACACAATATAATAGCTATACAGGTTGGCTGGGTTACAAAAGCAAAATATTGAAAAAGTCCAATGGATCAAAAGTAAATCGGACAAATAAGAGACAATTAATCACCATAGTCCTAAAACGGGCAATTAATCGTCATAATCGCAATTATTTGTTTGACAATTAATTGTCACCCAAATTTCACAATCGTGACCCCTAATTTTCATTATTAGGTTCCTACCTTGTGAATTGTTTTGTTACAAATGTGTACGAAATTTCGAACAGTGACAACAGCTTGTCCCATTATTAAAAATGCAATTTCATGACATCATATAAATTGATACAATGTGAAATTTGTACAATTTTAAAAAGCTACAATGTGATTAAAATCATAAAGCAAGATCTAAAAATAATTACAATATACTATATTGTGTGAATATATATGAAGAGGACCCCTCTCTCAGTTTGCTTAATATATTAGTTACATTATGCTTACATGTCGTCAAAAGTCTGGTGAGTAAAAACAAACATTTACTAGCCAATGACGATTCTTTCTCCAACATGTTCATAGAGGGTTGATTTTCTAAATGTTTCCTCATGGCCCCCATGTTAAAAGTAATTTCTGCACTGCTGCTAATGTAACTACACCCATGCATCATCTAATTTTGTTATTGGCCGTTTTATATTTCTGTTTACTTTAACAGCCATGTATGAGTGAGAAAATGGTGTAAACCGTGTGACTGTTACAGTCTGTAAATCGTTTCAATTATATTCCTTGCCCCACTGAGATTTAATGCAGAATGCAATAGTTTGTTATTCCTGTTAGAAAAACATTTAAGTGTTACTCAAATTGCTCTAATTTTATTGTAAAATTATTTTATGTATTTTATATACAATGTTTTGATATTCCTCCTGAAAGTGACTTGAATTTTACATGGTTTCATTTATTTTGATGTTGGATTGCTAAATGTAGATTACTTTAATTTTATTTTGGAGTGATTTTAAGTAAGACCTTTTTCCAAGTAAGAACGATTCGAGTAAAAGGAAAGTGTATCCATCAACAAAATAAATGAAATAAAATGTCACTTTCAGGAGGAATATCAAAACATTGTGCAACCTGGAGTTCTGCAGTCCAACATAAAATCTCTCCAAAATAAAATTAATGTTGGACTGTAAAATGGAGATTACCAGTGGGCTATATGTTTGTTGATGAATAATGCCCTGCAGTGCACATTTTGTTTCTTGAACATTTGTTTGTGTTTAAGATAAGATAATTTATTAAAATATTGAAATATTAGACAAGTTTTTTTAATATTTATTTTGGGTTAATTAATTGTTATATTAATCAAGTAATAATAATAATACTACAAAATCTTTAGAAAAATCTGCAAATTAGTCATTAGATTAATCGATAAAAAAATTAAATAAATAATCGTAAGGCGCAGCCCTAGTCTAAAGGCACACATCACATTAACTGGTTTATAGAATACTTTAGGTAATTGCCAAATGTGATTGAAATTAACATAAAATGTTATGCTGAAGTGGTTACTTTGAATAAGCATTATCTTAATTTGTTACTCAAAAAAAGCAAAGCATATACCTGTCTCAAAATATTTGCATAAGTTGACAAATTGTGCCCTATAACTATTACTCCCTTTAACTACACAATATCACTATACCCCCCCCCCCCCCCCCAACAAACTTCTCACACAAATTATGTTGTAAATATATTTCTTGAACTTATATTTCCATGATTGACCTTATAATGCATCTAATACAAGTCAAACTATAAAGAAGGTGGTTGCTATTAGACCACATTATGAAACTTAGACTTTACTATTCAAATGTCAATTTGTTTACAGGAAATGATGCAACTTTTACAGCAAGTGACTCCTGAACTACTGACTGCAAAAATCTAACAGAAGGGATGTAAAGAGAGATGTGTCACCTTGAAAAAAAGATATAGGCCAAAGAGTGTGCAGCTGGCAATGATGGGGAAACGTGCAGCATCTCTGCTTGTGATGGTCTCAGGCATATCTGAAGCATTCTGACAAAATATACAAATAAATGTTTTTATTTTTATTCTGTGAAACATGACAATTATGGCTGCTTGCAACTAGTTATATATTTTTTTTCACTTAAATTTAAAACTGTTATACAAACTGCCCATCTAAATAAAGTTTGGATCTAGAACATATACTTAAAAACATGGGTATTCTGTAAGCTGCTCTTATTTTAATACTTCACCTGATCCAGTAGAATGGTGGCTTAGTTCAATTCATATTCACAGCAGTTACTCATGTTGGTGTCTTACATCATACTAAAATCTATAGAAGGCTGATCATTTCTGTATAATTCTTTCATGGGATCTACAACTATGATTATACTCTTAACAAAAACGAAAAATGCATTGAACATTTCTCACAAACGGATAAACATAGCAAGTTATTATATTAACACAGTTATTGAATTAGGAGCATGTCCTGCATTTGTGTGAAAATATTACTTTGTAAGTTGCTCATGGAGCTCTGACTTAGTCTGGGATAATTTCTCTGGTGTTAATTTTTTTTTTCTTTACAAAATAAATATTTACTTTTTGTAGTGAGTTTAGTAAATCATCCAAACCTACTAGGTCTCAATACACAAGCACTTTTCAAAATACATTTAAAGAATTATAACTACAAATTCAGCGCAACACACTGATGCTTTAATAATTCCCTCCATGATTAAGCCTAACATTTTTGGACAGATATTCAAAATTATAATTTTCAATAGTCTTATCACAGGTTTGAAAGCTTTGAAAGTGAACGTTTAACAGTTAAATCATAATGTATTTAGTGGCAGCTGGCACTACGAAACGCGACAGGCCTGAGAAAGTGAAACTCGTTGATGTTGGCCCGCTTTAACCGTCACATTTGCGATCGATCAATTAAATAAATCAATCAATCAATATCAAATCAATCCACAGCCAACAATATTCTGTCACTTAGCTAATTTGTATCATGACTTTACGCGTATCAATGTTGATGCTAATTTATTTTCTCCACTTGTGTTATATTCGTCTTCATTCGGTCTATTGACTGTAATTAAATAACTGCACATCGAATACGTTAGTTATATGAATGTACCTTAGTCTTGGAGCAGCCCACGGATTTGAGAGCTCCGAAGAAGATGGGCAGCAGTGCCATGAACAGCAGGCTACCGTATGCCAGCGCGGTGCCCTCGGCGCTAGACACAAACCGGCCCGCGGTCCCGTTCACCGGATCCGAAGCGTTACTGGACACGTCCGGCACCGCTGCACTCTGCTCCACATCAGCCATGATTCAGCGTGTGTAAACAGTGATCTTTAGTGAGAGAAGTGTTGTAGTGAGTGTGAGCTAAGTGTATTTTTAGAGAGAATAGTGCGGTGTGTGTCAGCTCGATGTGTTTCTCATTGATATGTGTGCTCAGGCATAAGGCCACGTTTCCTAAATCAGCCCAGTGAACTGTCTGCAGTTCTTCTCTTTAAACACACACATTTACTCAAATAGTGACACCTGACGGACCGGAGGAAAAATTACTGCTGCAGTTTCCTTCCAGAGGATCTTTTTTTTTTTTTTAATTTGGTGTCAAAATCACACAAAGATCAAATACAAAATGACAATAATAATAATTGCAAGAAAATCAGTAACAATAACTATAATATTAATACAAAATATTACAAATAAATAAATACGAATAAACAACAAAATACCACAAAAATTAAGAACAGGGGTATTAAAATCAAAAACATATCTCTAATTAAAAAATAAATTCAAAAATCCGTAAAAAGGATAATATTTCAAGGCTTTACAACAGTATATAGTCTATTTTGCTTTGGTGTTCCCTACACCCTACAATTCTTTAAGATAATGACAAAGCTCAAACTTAAATTGTACAAAACTTAGTGTACTTTTTAACCAATGACATTTATGAATGTGATATTTTCCTAAAATAATAAACAAAAAAGAACAAAACAAATGTTCTTTTCTAAAGGATTATCGTAATATATATATATATATATATATATATATATATATATATATACTCACCTAAAGGATTATTAGGAACACCATACTATTACTGTGTTTGACCCCCTTTCTGACCCCCCTTTCGCCTTCAGAACTGCCTTAATTCTACAAGGTGCTGAAAGCATTCTTTAGAAATGTTGGCCCATATTGATAGGATAGCATCTTGCAGTTGATGGAGATTTACAACAGCAGAAGACCCCACCGGGTACCACTCATCTCCACTACAAATAGGAAAAAGAGGCTACAATTTGCAATAGCTCACCAAAATTGGACAGTTGAAGACTGGAAAAATGTTGCCTGGTCTGATGAGTCTCGATTTCTGTTGAGACATTCAGATGGTAGAGTCAGAATTTGGCGTAAACAGAATGAGAACATGGATCCATCATGCCTTGTTACCACTGTGCAGGCTGGTGGTGGTGGTGTAATGGTGTGGGGGATGTTTTCTTGACACACTTTAGGCCCCTTAGTGCCAATTGGGTATCGTTTAAATGCCACGGCCTACCTGAGCATTGTTTCTGACCATGTCCATCCCTTTATGGCCACCATGTACCCATCCTCTGATGGCTACTTCCAGCAGGATAATGCACCATGTCACAAAGCTCGAATCATTTCAAATTGGTTTCTTGAACATGACAATGAGTTCACTGTACTAAAATGGCCCCCACAGTCACCAGATCTCAACCCAATAGAGCATCTTTGGGATGTGGTGGAACGGGAGCTTCGTGCCCTGGATGTGCATCCCACAAATCTCCATCAACTGCAAGATGCTATCCTATCAATATGGGCCAACATTTCTAAAGAATGCTTTCAGCACCTTGTAGAATTAAGGCAGTTCTGAAGGCGAAAGGGGGTCAAACACAGGATTAGTATGGTGTTCCTAATAATCCTTTAGGTGAGTGTGTGTGTATATATATATATATATATTTATTTATTTATTTTTGTCCTCCAAATTAATATCAGATCCAGAAATCTCCTTAAAAAAAAAGACACATCCAGAACAATTTAGAGCAAATACATATAAAATACTTTCTTCATTCAAATTACAAAACACACATTTCAAATCAGTATCGTTCTTAAATCTTTTTATAACCTAATTTACTGGATAAATACAATGAATATTTTAATTTTAAAAAATCTCTTGAATCTTATTGATGATACAGTATCTCCAGGAAACCATAAAAGCCTCCTACTCAATGTCCAGGAGCATGAATTAAAGAAACTTTTAGCTGGGGGTACCCTAAAAGGACGACAGATCAGACAAAGGAAATTGTTGCATTTATCAACAATACTTATACCATCTCATTTTAAGTTACGTGAATAGTTACATTCAAAATCAACATTATCAGCAACATGCAACATTTGAAGGAGTTCAGAGGGTATGGCATCAAAATGACTGCGTAATCCTTTGCAGATATTGGAAGTTTTAATCCATCTAGAAAGTCTCCACATGAAAGTAAGTGACCATCATGGCAAAGCAACTGCGTCACCAATAAAATATTTCTGAACCAATATTAATAAAAAAAAAAGAAAGTGTTTTATTCTTATTTAATATCTTTATTATTCCAAATCAAACATTTGTGGGGAGAGAAATTGTGTTTTTACACCAGCAACCAGGATAACAGAGCTTGTCTGTGAAATTTAGACAGTTTAATGGGGATTTTATTAATATTAATCACACTATTGCAACTTAGGAGAAACTTAATACAACCAATTTTGATAAAAACTAAAATTGGGATGCAATACCACAAATTGTTATTAGATTTTATTCAATTCTGAATCCATTTCATTTTAAAAATATTCTTAGAAACTACAAAGTCAATTGCATTTAAACCACCTTGATGAAATAGATTACATAATATACCTCTATTTAAGTAATGTGGCCTATTCTTCCTGTGACAAACCAGACAGATGTAGGATCCATATGCAGATTTAATAGAATAGTCAAACAGGCAGGGATCAAAAAAAGAATCCAGAAAACTGTGTAGAGGCACAAAGGGGAGACACAGAGGCAAAATCCAAGAAAAACAGGCTAAGGTCAAAGATCCAAACAGTTAAAACGCTTGGAATTGCAGACTGAGAGGAAACTGGCAATACTTCGCACTGAATGGTAGAACCTCAGGGCTTAAATACACAGATAATGAGCAAATATTGAACAGGTGTGAGGGAAAATGGCAGGAGGCAATGTATGATGGAGTTGTAGTCCAGTGAGGGATTAGTAATCAGGGGATGAGGATCGTGTGAACCGGATGGGAGAAGAGACAGCAGGAGATGTGACACTTACAAATTAAATTATAAATTTTCTTATTAACTTGCTTAATAATTAACTTTGGAGCATATAAAACCATTGCTGTATAAGCTAATCTTGACAATCCCTCAGCCTTTGATAGCAATATTCTACCAGTCAAAGATAAATCTCTAATTAACCAAGCATTACATTCCACAGCAGGAGATGTGGAAGGACGAATATGCCCACAGCGAAGGGCTTCATCTACATACTCCTCCATGGCCTTGGTCTCAGGGTTGGACAGGGGGTGTATGCGGCTTTTAGGTGGTACAGTGCCTGGACAGAGGTCAATTGTACAGTCAACGGAGCGATGAGGTGGTAGTCGGGTGGCTTTGGTCTTGCTGGACACTGAGGAGATCGTGGTAGCATGCAGAAATAGATGAGGGTTCCAGTACGGGGGTGACTTTAGTCATGTTGAGTTCTACAGGTAGGATGGTTCTGAAGCATGAAGAATAGCAGGATGCTCCCCACTCAGTAATTTCTCGATTTACCCAGGAGATTTGTGGATTATGTGTCGCTAACCAAGGGTAGCCCAGAACGACAGGATTGGAGGGAGTGTTGGTGACCAAAAATTGAAGCGGTTCTTGATGTAGGCTTCGTACTTGCAGAGAAACAGGTTGTGTTAGGAGTTGAGTATCACCAGAGTACAGTGGTCATCCATCTAGCGCAGTAACAGACACTGCAGGTACACAAGGGACGGTCACTATAGAGAACAAATTACAAATGTCAGAATCAATGAAATTTCCAGCATCTCCTGAGTCAATGAGGGCCCTGACAGAAATAGCAGTGGAACTGATTTGAACCTCAACACATAAACTTCTATCTAGAGGGAATACCACATTTTCTCTCACCAAATTTCAAGGGCGAATCGGACAGGTAGAGAGGAAGTGGCCTGGCTCTCCACAGTTCAAGCACAGGCGATCATTAATACATCGCTGTCGCTCCTCTCTAGTCAGCCTAGAACAGCCAAATTGCATGGGTTCTGGTGAAGTCATGGTTGAAGGGGTTGCCTTAACAGAGGGTATAGGTGCGGGACTGCGACTTCGCAATAAGTTATCAATCTTAATGGAGAGCGAGATGAACTGATCCAGGGAGAGGTTATCACAACTGGCCATTTCAGTCTGTAGTTGGTGGGATAATCCATTACGGTATATGGTTTTTAGAGGTGCATCAGGCCAACCACTCTGAGCAGCAAGTGTGCAGAAGGTGAGGGCATAATCTGTTGCGGAGGCACTACCTCGATGCAACAAAAAACCCTCACACTGACCTGGAGCGCCGTTAAATTTTTCTGGAAGAGCCAGGTGAGGAGGACGAGAGTACTGCATTGCTGTAGGAGTGGTAGATGATACAGATTGCGGAGTTATCGCTGCAGTAGTATCACTCTGACCTGGAGGTCTACTGGGAGCAGCAGCTCGTAGATAACTTAGTACTTCATCCATAGCAGTTGTAACGGTGGCACGCCCTTGCAAAAGGATTTTTACATTTGAAATTAATTAATTCGGGCACCAGGTAGAATTAAATCTACCACACATAATGATTTAAACCAGGATAGCTCATAAGCCACCAGTTACACAAAAACTAGAGGTATGCAAAAAACTCCTACACAAAACGTTCCACAAAAAAAGAGATTCAGTGTAAATATTTATATTCGTCTTTTAACAAAACAAAAAAAATAACATCTCCCCATAACAGAGGTTTGGTACATTAACAGATCACAATGGATGGAGGTCGGATAGTGTAGGCTTGCATTAATCAATAGTCCATGATTCCAAAAAGTCCATTTCACACCCAATATAAAATGCAAAATATAGCGCAATATATCGCACTTATTACATGCAAATCGTCACACTCAAAAAATAATCATACAAAAAAAAGGAACAAAACAAAAGCGCTCGCTCTGAGCGTGTCTTGAATGAGTTTGGGTGAATGTTAGTAAACGCTCATGTGCGTGTGTGTGTCGTTATGTACGTCTGTCATGGACGTGAATGCACAACGCCACAATGGAAGACTTTAGGCTGGATTTTGGAGCGAGTACCTGAGGTAGGAACAGTCAACGCGCTGCAGCTGGTGTCTGAAGGTTCCAAAGAAACGCGATGAAAATCCCCTTTGGCTCGTTCCCTCTGTTGACCAACTCGAATCAGCGTGCACTGCAGGTTCACCACGTAGGTGACCGGACTCAACCAGCTTCACCCGTAATGTTCACTTCCACACAGATCCTTAGTAACAGGCAAAAGACCCATGCAGTGGACGAAGAGTAACCCCAGCCGTAACTGTCTGTCCTGCTGCCTTTACGTTTACCGCCACTCTGTAAATTTCCTTACCGCTTCCATTTCATACCCTCTACGTCATCCTTTGTCTGTCTCCTGATTGGTCAACCTCATTTTATTCATGTGTTTGTAATTAAAGGTGCGGGTTCGTCCCAAAATCGTCACACAGTAGAGAGTTGTTCTAGCCGATGGTGGTGAGCGGCTAGTAGTTCTGAATAGAATAGTCAAACAGGGTCAAAAATCCAGAAAACTGTGTAGAAATGCAGACAAATCCAAAAGGGGAGACACAGAGGCAAAAGCCACAAAAAACAGACTAAGGTCAAAGATCCAAACAGGAAAAAACGCTTGGAATTGCAGACTAAGAGAGAACTGGCAATACTTTGCACTGAATGGTAGAACCTCAGGGCTTAAATACACAGATAATGAGCAAATATTGAACAGGTGTGAGGGAAAATGGTGGGAAGCAATGCATGATGGGAGGTGTAGTCCAGTGAGGGATTAGTATTCAGGGGATGAGGATCGTGTGAACCGGATGGGAGAAGAGACAGCAGGAGAAGTGACACTTCCAAATTAAATTATACATTTTCTTATTAACTTTCTTAATAATTAACTTTGGAGCATCTAAACCATTGCTGTATAAGCTAATCTTGACAATTCCTCAGCCTTTGATAGCAATATTCTACCAGTCAAAGATAAATCTCTAATTAACCAAGCATTACATTTCTTTTGTACATAATCAATTAAGTCCAAAACTAGATGAATATTCCAATATATCTGCCATGCATAAAACCTGACTGGCAGTCATCAATAATTGTATCCAGACAAAATTTCAACCTCTCTGCAAATATAGATGATAACAATTTAGCATCATTATTAATTAAAGTTATGGGCCTCCAATTTTCAGTATTAAGTGGGTCTTTACCTGATTTCAGAATAAGGGTTATTAAACTTTGAATCATTGTAAGCAACATTTTCCCAGCTTCCAATATTTCCTGAAAAACATGTAAAAGGAACACAGAAAGAGCTTCCTGAAAGGTTTTATAAAATGCAGCAGTTAAACCGTCATTAACCGGTGATTTATTATTCTTCAGTATATTTGTATGAATTTCATCCAATGTTATTTCCTTTCCTTATCACAAATTAGTTTTGTCTTCATCTATTATAGTAGAATGTATTTTAATATTATCCAAGAAAGTTTTTGTATCTCAAATGCCTTCATCTTTTGAGTATAATTTTTTATAAAAGCTTTTTAAAAAAGCTTTTTATAAAAGCTTTTTCATTTTTATAAAAAAATGAGAGATCTCTTTTAAATCTAGTCTCTTTAAAAAGGACATTTCAGTATTTCTCTTTTCCAAATTGAAAAAAATATTTTGAGTTCTTTTCTCCTTCCAACCATTTATGCCTTGACTTCACAAATGCTCCTTTAGCTTTATTCTCAAATGTTTGATCCAATTCTAATTGTAAATTAACTAAGATGTCTTTATCTATCTTAGACAAATTATGTTTTCCGTATATAAAAATAATATGGTTAATGATGGAATTCTCATTAACCCTTCTGGCTTTAGCAATTTCTTTTCAAAACCTAATAGCAAACTTTCTTATTGAATACTTCAGAAATTCCCAGTGCTTCCCATACATTTTAGAATAATTTGCTTTACTATAGAAATCTGTTATAATATCTTTAACAACTTTTTGAAATTGTTCATTTCCAAGGAGAGAGTTATTTATCTTCCAATAATTAAACCCAGATCTTCTTTCAGCTAAACTGTCAAAACTAATCATAACATGGATCATTTTATGATCAGTAAGAATGGAAGGTATTATATAAATTGTTTTAGCTTCATGTGCTAATTCTTTAGACAATAGCCAAAAATAAATTCTGGGTTGTCTGGAACCATCCTTATTATTCCATGTAAACTCAGCTTTACCAGGATTCCAATTTCTCCATTCATCAAGACAGTTAAGATGCACACATAAATCATTAATATATGAAAAATATCCATAGTGTCTACATATCGTGGAGGAAGATACTCCAATAAGGGATTACTGATGGTGTTCCAGTCTCCACCCAAAACCAAATTAGCATTAGAAAAAGTTAACAACATTTCTGAAATTTCCTCTTCAAAACTCTGCAACAAAGTTTGATTCTCAGCTTTGTTATTATAACCATAAATGTTTCCTAAAATAACAATATTATCTTCTATCTCAGCTGCCAAAATGATCCACCTTCCAGATGAGTGTACATTACTTTTCAGTACTTTCCCCTTAAACATTCCTCTTAAAATCACAACAACTGCAGATTTACTGCTTCCATAGGACAGCCAAACATCATCTCCCCATTGATTTCTCCAGAATTTGTAGTCAGATCCTAATGTATGAGTCTCTTGCAAAAAATAAGAAAAATAGCTTTTCTTTTTAACCCTAATACCCCTTACATTATACGAATATAAACATAATGAAATTGCGTAGAGAAAAACAAGCAGCGAATAAAAAAAAACATATCAAACGCCATAGAACTGCGCAACTGACCAAAAAAGTTAATCAATAATTCTGTGTGTATATTTAAGGAATTCTATCAAAGAAATGTGAGACATAATAAATGCCGTGTACCTTAGAGTCCAATGCTCTCATAAACAAAATCTCATACAGGAGCTTCCTATTCAATTATGAAAGTTATCGTGTTCATATGGCGTAAAAAGAATGTAACTTTATAAGCAGAATGTCTCGTTTAGGTCGCCATCTTGTCTCAGTCGCCATCTTGGCCTGCTTCCCTTCCAGAGGATCTTCAGTCATACCACCTGTGAGCAAATAAAATGTTTATTTTTGTCTTGCAAAATTCACATGTAAAATCAGGAAATTCCTATTTGATTTTCCAAATTTCATGTTCAGTGTGTTTGTTGAAGAAAAACAGAAGAAATAAACATTATGTAAATTGTCAGCTTTAGACTAAGCTAAAATGCTATTTCTAGCCATGTTACATGCACAATTTACCAGGCACGGTCATATTTTTTTATCAAGAAAATTCACATTGGATCATAATTTATTTTTTCTAGTAAGACCTTTGATATTAGGGCAAAAATCATATTCTAAATAATAATTTTTGTATCGTTTTCCTGTACAAATATAAAAAAAAATGGAGTGGTCTGTGCACCACCTCCAAACTTCCAGCAGGTCTCCTCACCCCTGGGTCTCCCATCTCAGGGGCGCTACGAAGCCTTCCAGGGGTTCTTGGCGCTGGCTTGTGGGATGGTATGCATTGACTTCCTATGGGTGGGTCTACGCTGGGGCTGAGAGCTTTGCTCAGGCTGCAGCAGAGTCGGTGTTGCTGCCGCAGGAGGATTCCCTCAGCAACGAGCAGACGGGGGTGCAGGACCTTGAACCAAGCCAGGGCAAAATATGCTGGATAGCCTCTGTCTGCTTCTTGACCATAGAGAACTGCTCAGCAAAGTCCTCGATAGTGTCGCCGAACAGGCCAGCCTGGGAGATGGGGGCATCAAGGAAATGAACCTTGTCGGTACCCTTCATCTCGACCAGGTTAAGCCACAGTCGGCCCAAGGGCCCACGCTGTGATCTAAGTTGCCCGTATAACCCCTGGCCGTCCGACCGGTGAGAGTAGTGAGAGCGGAGAAGCTCTGAAGCCGGGTCTGGGCAGTATAAGGTGCCTGCCACGACTTTGTGAGCTCCTCATTCATTTTTAGGAAGAATGGAAATGGGGGCGGGGCCCGGCTGTGAGCAGCACTCTGAGTCCAGGAACCAGTCATCCAGCCTTGAGGGCTCAGGGCAGGGTGAAGTGTTCAACTCGAGCCCGACACTCCCATCGGCCATCACAGCGGCCCGGGCAAGTGGTGGTCAGCTCTGTGTCAGCCTCAGACTGGGCGACCACACACAAAGATGGGAAGCCAGTCGAGTCATCCACATCTGACTGTGCCATCCCACTCTCCGATGCTGCGACTGAGACCCCTTCCTGTTCTCGAGCCCGAAAGAGACATTAAACTCACCCTGGAGCGAGCTGCCTGTCTCATCCCAGAATTCGACTGGGACAAACGAGTGTACTGGGTAATATGTGAGGTCAGTGGGGGTTCCCTTCCTCACTTCTACAGTCTCATCATCTCCCCCTACTCCCCCCTTCTCCTCCTCACTTAAAGCTCACAAAAAACCTATGCAATGTTAAGTGTGTACAAAAAAGTAACTATACATGTTTGGTATCATTTAAAGTGTCTCAGTGCACCTGGTAAACTGGTCTCATTCTCCCAGCCATAATGAAAAGCTAAAAGAAGTTATAAAATATGAGAAATGTAGTGTGCCCCTTAAAGGTGTGCCCTCCCCCAGATCCTCCATACAAACTACCTCCTGTGTGTAAATATACAGGAATCAAGAACCCATTCAATTACAAATTCTGATCCCACAGTTGTGAACCCCTCAATAGGGGACCAAAATCTAATTATAATGACAGACACCACCATTTGGTAAGCATATTGATTTATCTGGGTTTATAAGGAAAATTTGAAAAAAAAATAAAGTTTTGTGTTTTGAGTTATATTACTAAAACACGACAAAATATTTAACATAATTTTAGATGTATCTTTAACACGTGTTGTCTTGCATTTTTCAGTTCAAAGTCCTTTCACGAGATTATCCAAATTTTCCAAAAAGACTTTAAAGTGATATGGTATTTTTGATCTAGACTTTAAGGCATTTTCTGATCTAGACTTTAAGGTGCTGAAACGGCTGGGGGTTAATTGGATTTGTATTTTTGATCTAGACTTTAAGGTATTTTCTGATCTAGACTTTAAGGTGATGAACCGGAGGGTTTCATGGGGTTTTGTTGCGGTAAGCGTTTTGTTAACGAGATTTCGAAGTGTCATTTTAAATCTTTGATCTCTGAATATTTCACAACAAAAAACAAGGGTTTGGTATGTCGACAGTGTCGTGGAATATTCACGATGTTTCTCTCTCTAAGTTGTAAGAAAACTCTCGGAGTCCCAAGTTCCAGATGCCAAAGTTATAGTTTATTGAACACCAACAAACTACATGAGACCGGTCAGCTGCTCGTTCTGACTTCATTATCCTAAGTTCCCAGTTATATACCTTTTTGTTGTCATTCTGCTCCTTATCTCTAGCCAATGGGATTATTTCCCTCAATTCTTTCTCCTGACACCAATATGTTTTATGTTCCTTGCTAATTAAATATTGGTGGAAAATCCCTCACTCATCTATTTTTAAAAACGTATATCTTTCACATTCAGCTGGTAACTCCTCAATTTTTGACAAAGTCACTGTTCAAGGAAAGAATGCTTTTAACTTAGAAATATGTGTGTGAGAGAAAAACAGCCGTGTCCTCAGCACACATCCCTAGCCCTTGATTTAAAGATCTGTGTACCCTCTTAATGAGGGGGCTTCTTTTGCTCACACACACAATATTATTAGATCAAATGAAAAGGAGTACAAGCTCTAAAGATATTCATTATACTTTCAGTTTGCTAGAGCAGACACCATGACTGGTCGAGAGATATACAACTAGCCTAATTAAAAGAAACACAGAAATACACCATATATCTGTTTTTAGAGAAGTACACAGAGAAACACCAAGAAATACACCATATGCTCCCCCCTTTGAGACTTACAAAAAGTCTCAAACACTAACGCCCTCCACCAGAGTGCAGTCACACAAGCCAGCCTGTCCTATTCCATCATGTGGCCAAAATAGGCCACGCAATTTCTTTATCCAATACTGTCTCTATGGGGCTGCACTCTGCAGGACTTGGGTCCAAACATCTCTTCCACATTTGGCTAGAAAGGAGTAAAAGAACCCAATCCTCTAGCTATCACTGTTCTTGGGGAGGGTGACAACAAATTAACTTTGTGTTATAAGCATGTGCATGAAATTTTAAAGCCTTGCGTGATGTAGAATACAATTGATTACATACTGTCTAGGTACATTAACAATCACTAGGATAACTGATATAGTAATATGCATCCATCGGTGCCAGAGGAACTCACAGACATTTCTGGTAGCCTGGAGTGCTATCTGGTGGCGTGTTGGAGCAGACAGCGGGTTTTTAAACCACCAGTTGAGTCTATTTGCTCTTGCAGCTAAGCACTGAGGTGCTCGTCAATCGATCCTTCATGTCTTCTTGTTGTAGCCATTCTTGTTCTCTCTGGGCAAATACTCACAATAACAGTTGTCATACATATTGAAACATAAGTAGTAATCCCACTATCTCTACTTGATTAAATCTATCAAGGTGTTTTACAGACCTCTTCCTCTATATTATTAAATCAAAGGATAACTTTAATAAAAGAACAAAAAGATGTCAAAAACAGAAAACATATTCATAATGCAAAAGAAAATACAATTACCAAGAAATGTCCCTCTTTAACAATCACATGAGAAAAGATGTTAAGTACTCAGGCTCTTCTTGTAAGCTTAAATATCGCTGTAACAAGACACTGGACTGGACTGGACAGGGCAGGGGAAGCAGGACACGATAACAAGATGGTGAACTCAAAGGTATGGTTTTTAATTTCTCTAAAGCAAAAGTACAGCACTGAACATAAACTATTTATAACAAACACAAGATCTCTCTATAAACGTAAACTCTTTGGGGGCTTCAGTTGCCAACACTAGACTGGCCTCCTCCACTGGCATTGTTGTGGCTCTTATATGCCGCTCTCCCCGTGCTCACTGAAATTAGAGACAGGTGTTAGACATATTTTAGCTCAGGTGCAAGCGCCCTTACCGCTCCCCCTCTCCGGACGGGCGCTTGACCACGCCCCCGCTGCCACATACCCCCACCGCCCGACTCAGGCCGGGGCGTCATCCGGCCTGCCTACCACTCCCCCCCCATTTCTGGAAAGGAAGTCGGCGACAGCCATCCGCACCCCCGGTCTGTGGACCACCTCGAACTTAAAAGGCTGGAGAGCCAGATACCAACGGGTGATCCGGGCGTTAGTATCCTTCATGCGGTGGAGCCACTGCAGTGGGGCATGATCCGAGCAGAGGGTGAAGGCCCGCCCCAGCAGGTAGTAGCGGAGTGTGAGGACCGCCCACTTGATGGCTAGACACTCCTTCTCCACGGTGCTATACTTCGTTTCCCTCAGTGAGAGCTTCCTGCTGATGTATAGCACCGGGCGCTCCTTCTCCTCCACCACCTGCGAGAGTACGGCCCCCAGCCCTCTGTCTGAAGCGTCCGTCTATAATAGAAAAGGGAGAGAGAAGTTAGGGGAATACAAGAGCGGCCCCCCACAGAGTGCGGCTTTAATTTGTGAGAACGCCTGCTGGCACTGTTCCGACCATTGGACCGGATCTGGAGCCCCCTTTTTAGTGAGGTCAGTCAGCGGGCTGGTGACGTCCGAATAATTAGGTACGAACCTTCTGTAGTAGCCAGCCAGCCCCAGGAACTGCCTCACCCCCTTTTTGGTCTTGGGCCTAGGGCAAGTCGCAATCACCGCGGTTTTATCAATTTGGGGCCGCACCTGGCCATGGCCCAAGTGGAACCCCAGATACCGTACCTCCACACGCCCAACCGCGCACTTCTTAGGGTTTGCAGTGAGCCCCGCCCGCCGCAGCGACTTCAGGACCGCCCTCAGATGTTGTATATGCCGCTGCCAGTCATTACTATAGATAATAATATCGTCTATGTAGGCAGCGGCGTAAGCAGAGTGCGGCCGGAGGACACGGTCCATCAAACGCTGGAACGTGGCTGGGGCCCCGAACAAACCGAACGGAAGTGTCACAAATTGGTGTAATCCGAACGGCGTGGTGAAGGCTGTTTTTTCGCGGGATATTGGTGTCAAGGGGATCTGCCAATAACCCTTTGTTAAATCCAATGTCGAATAAAATCGAGCAGTACCTAACCGATCGAGCAGTTCATCAACGCGGGGCATTGGATACGCGTCAAATTTAGACACCGCATTGACTTTTCTATAATCCACACAGAACCGCACCGACCCGTCACTCTTGGGAACAAGAACGACTGGGCTGGACCAGTCGCTGTGGGATTCTTCTATTACTCCCATATCAAGCATGGCATCTAATTCGTCCCGGACAATTTTCTTTCTATGCTCGGGGAGGCGGTAAGGGCGGCAACGAACGACCGCCCCTGGCTCGGTCTCGATATGGTGCTGGATGAGGTTCGTGCGACCCGGCAGGGGAGAAAACACATCCGCAAACTCCTTCTGCAACCTGGCAACCTCTGCTCGTTGGCACGGGGAGAGGTGGTCTCCACAAATGACCGGGGTATTGAAGTCTGGATTTGGATTTACCTCCGGTCCGAGCTCCGCCCTCTCCGGGACCACAGTAGCCAACGATACAGGGACCGCCTCCCTCCACAATTTAAGGAGGTTGAGGTGGTAGATTTGACGCGCATTCCCTCTGTCGGTTCGCCTAACTTCATAATCGAGATCCCCCACTCGTCGTGTGACCTCAAAGGGCCCTTGCCACTTGGCGAGTAATTTGGAGCTCGATGTGGGAAGCAATACAAGAACTTTATCTCCCGGTGCAAATTCCCTCAGCCGCGTTCCCCTGTCGTACAGCCGGCATTGACGTTCTTGGGCCCGGAGCAAATTCTCCTGTGTTAGTTTCCCCAAAGTGTGGAGTTTTGCTCGGAGGTCAAGAACGTATTGAATTTCATTTTTGCTATTTGTAGGTCCCTCCTCCCAACCTTCTCGTAAAACATCTAAGATGCTGCGCGGGCATCGCCCGTACAACAGCTCAAATGGAGAGAAGCCGGTTGAGGCTTGCGGGACCTCTCGCACTGCAAACAACAGGGGATCGATCCATCTGTCCCAGTTTTTAGCATCCTCGTGCACGAACTTACGAATCATGTTTTTGAGGGTTTTATTAAAGCGTTCCACTAGGCCATCTGTCTGCGGATGATACACGCTAGTGCGAATTGATTTAATGCCCAATAGATCGTAAAGTTCGCGAAGTGTGCGTGACATAAACGTTGTGCCTTGATCGGTGAGGATTTCTTTTGGAATCCCCACCCGGGAGATTATTTTGAAGAGTGCCCCAGCAACACTACGTGCTGAAATGTTGCTTAGAGGCACTGCTTCCGGATATCGCGTTGCGTAATCCACTAGGACTAACACAAAACGATGTCCGCGTGCTGTCCGCTCTAATGGCCCGACGAGGTCCATTCCAATTCTCTCGAAGGGGACCTCGATCAACGGAAGAGGGCGCAATGGCGCTTTTGGGGTGGCCGGTGGGTTTACCAGCTGGCATTCGCGGCACGCAGCACACCACCTGCGGACGTCGCCGCTAATGCCCGGCCAATAAAACCGGGCTATTAGGCGGAGAAGTGTCTTTCTTTCCCCTAGATGACCCGCCATGGGATTATAATGAGCCGCTTGGAATAACATTTCCCGGCGGCTCTGTGAAATCAAAAGCTGTGTCCTATTTTCTTTAGTTTGAGTGTCCTGCGTCACTCTATACAGGCGGTCATTTATAATTGAGAAATAGGGGTATGCGAGTGCGATGTCTGGCTGAAGACGCTGACCATCGATCACTTTTATCTGACCAAAGGCATGTTTGAGGGTTTCGTCCCGCGACTGCTCCAAAGGGAAATCCTCGTCAGGGAATTCCCTGCGAAGAGGAGGGGCGGAAGCCTCGCCCCTCTCCTCGTCATCCCGATCTGGAGCAGCCGAGGACGGCCCCGGCTCCGCCTCCCCTGTCAGAGCATCGCACATCGCACATCTCCCTACTTTAGTGCAGGACCCATCCGTACAAACTCCCCCTAACACATCTTTAAACGCTGGCCAATCGGTTCCCAAAATCAGAGGATGGGTGAGGCGGGGACTAACCGCTGCCTCTACTCTATGCTTTTTTCCCCGGAATTTCACTAACAAGGTCATCATCGGGTACTTGTGAATATCCCCATGCACACACCTCACCCTCACCAGTCTAGCTATGCCCAAAGCCCCGGGTTGAACCAAGCGTTGATGGATGGTGGTCTGATTACAACCGGTATCCAGCAATGCTTGGTGTGTACCCCCCTGGATTCTTACCGGAATCCGGTACGCTCCAGCCCGATCGGGGGCAGCATGCGGTGGATCGGAGACCCGAACCACCGTCCCCACTTCCATCATCGGACACTGATCGCGGAAGTGGCCCGGGTCCCCGCACCTCCAACAGGCTGGCCCAGGCACCACACCCGTACCTGCGTCGGCGGACGCCCCCACCTGAGGGGGAGAGCGGCTGAATGTGGCGGGGGGGGGGTGTGCGATGCCACCGTGGGTCTCTGCCAGGCTCCTCGCCTGCGGGGGGCAGGAACGGACCCTGGAAGGAAGACAGAGCGAGAGGGGGGAGGGGGATGGGGAAGAGCGGAAAAAAACACAGGGGAAGGGGAGGGAGAAAGAGAGGGCTCGTCCGCCCTCGGGATCGCCGCCATGTGGTCCTCCGCCAGCTGCACGGCTGCCTCCAGCGACGTCGGGCGGTGGCACTGGACCCACTCCGCCGTTCTCCTGGGTAGCCGCTGGGTGAATTGCTCCAGCACCACCTGATCGATGAGACCCTCGACGCCGCGGTCCCCCACTAGCAGCCACCTCCGGCAGGCATCACGGAGCCGCTGAGCAAACGCGAACGGGCGGTCGGCTTTGTCCAGCTTCATGGCCCGGAAGAGCTGGCGATTCTCCTCGGGGCTCCGACCAACCCGTTGCATGATGGCTCTCCTCAGATCGGGGTAGGCCAGGAGGTTCGATGTCGGCAGTTGTTGAGCCGCGAGTTGGGCTTCCCCGGACAATAATGGTATGAGGCGGGCTGCCCATTGGTCGCGCGGCCAGGCCCAGATCTCCGCCGTGCGCTCAAACAAATCGAGGAAAGCCTCTGGGTCGTCCGTCGCCCCCATTTTCTGTAACATGGGAGGGGGCAACGGAGAATGATTGTCCGGGGTCGCGGCTGTGGCGGGAGCGACCTCCCGGCTGAGGAGGCTCCGGATGGCAAGTCGGTCCTCTGCTTGAGCCCGCATGATCTCAAAGAACCGTCGATCCTGGTCCTCTCGGAGCTCAAGCAGGGAGTGCTGGTGGCTTTGATGGAGTGTAGCGAGGGACTGGAGGACTTCGGTCAGCTGGGAGGACTCTACGGGGCGACCTTCCATGACTAAATCCCGGGTTTCGGAACCAACGTAACAAGACACTGGACTGGACTGGACTGGACAGGGCAGGGGAAGCAGGACACGATAACAAGATGGTGAACTCAAAGGTATGGTTTTTAATTTCTCTAAAGCAAAAGTACAGCACTGAACATAAACTATTTATAACAAACACAAGATCTCTCTATAAACGTAAACTCTTTGGGGGCTTCAGTTGCCAACACTAGACTGGCCTCATCCACTGGCGTTGTTGTGGCTCTTATATGCCGCTCTCCCCGTGCTCACTGAAATTAGAGACAGGTGTTAGACATATTTTAGCTCAGGTGCAAGCGCCCTTACCGCTCCCCCTCTCCGGACGGGCGCTTGACCACGCCCCCGCTGCCACAATCGCTTTTGTTTCCCCCTTTATTTTTTTATTATTTTTTTTAATGGTCTTCAGGATGTTTTCAATGGCTTTCAAAACTCATCAAGTTCATCCAATCCCTGCCCTAAGCTATATTGTCTGGTTTCCATACTTGTTCCCAATGGTGTCATTGAAACAATCACCATTTGCTTAGCTACTGTTTGAGTCATTATAGATTTTAGAATGGGAATAACACAACAGAACAATAAGCTAAATAAAGTCACTCCTACAAGTATCATTATCCCTATCTTCATGAGCCCCATCTTCCATGATCCAAAAAGATCATCAAACCATCTCCCAAACGACTGATCTCGTCCTGCATTAACTTTAACTTCTGTGCGCAAGTTATGCAGTTTCTTCATTGCCTGTGTAAAGGTTCCTTCTGGAGATGTATTATTTGGTATGTAGGTGCAGCAATCTAATCCAAACATAACACATACTCCCCCTTTATCTGCTAATAACCAATTTAGTGCTTGACGATTTTGCCATGCCATTTTACTAGTGGCTGCTAATTGATCTCCTAACGCCTTTAATGCCTCATCAGTATAATTGATAAATCTCTGCTGATTATAGAAAATATAATTGATCCATTCTACATTTTTGTTAATTGTAACCCATGGGAGTATCGACTCAAAGCCTGATTTTATCTCATCTCTGGCTTTAAACTCATGAGGTATTCCTCTTGGTTGGCCAATTGAATCTAGGTAGACCTCAGGATCTGGGGTGTATGCTCTTTTCACCCTTACTGTGTTATGAACTATGGTCTTTGGTGCAGCTTGGAAGTCATAGGGGTCCCATTTTACCATAGTTACTTCTTGTAGTAGCCTTACTCTAGCACACAATCCTTTCCAACCTTTAGGTAGTGCGGTTTTCAATTGAACTCCCCCACATAACCAAAAATAGTCTGCTATAGTCTCTGTTTGTTCTATATGTAGCAGTATCGCAGGCGATACTATAGTGTGATTTTCACATCCTGTAATGCATTTGCCAATAGCTACACCCAAACATTCCGGAATTATATGCGCAGTAAAATTTTGTCCCAATGTCGCTGTTGCATATTGGAGTCCACTAAACCTGATCACATCGTTAGTAAAGTACATTTCTGTATCTAAATGCCATATTACTGCGCAATTTCCCTTAAATTGTCCTACATTTGTTGTCCCTTTTGTTTTGTTAAAGCATTCGTAACTCAGTTGTCTATTTATTTTATATAACGATGGGCTTTCTTTTTTCTTATTATTTACACGCACATCGAATCTCTTACATTCATCTCCCCATCTTATCTTTGTATAAAATTTTTCATAGCCTAGATTACTCAACAATGCCAAACATTCTGCTGGACAAAACACAATTCTGTCTGAGTCACCACAATTTTTGGCATAATGTGCAGCACAATGCTTATAGTCATATTGATTTGGAACTACTATCAATTCCTTTAGCGGAGAGGGCGAGCACATTATACAATTTGTCATGCCTGCTTGCTTAGCGGTATATCTAGCCCATTTGTAACAGTCATTTTGTTGTGCATGTTCTAACAAGTCCTCTGTTCCTACTGACTCTGTGGGTTCCATATTATTATCTAAGTCGATCTGTGCCGGCATGTTTTGGTTAATTATCTTGTCAGGTATCTTTGTAGGCTTATTATATTGTTTGGTTTCATAATGTGGACTTTTGGGCCAGGATCCAGGTGCACGTTTCTGTCTACTTTCTTGTTTTATGCTATCTAGTCCCTGCTCAGTCTGGGAAATAGAATGCAAGGTCTGATTGTAGTCATTATACCATGGTCGCATGGATGGTCCTGCATCTGAGAAGTCTGGTCTTTCCTTGCTTGTTTCTCCGTTAGGCCCTGTGTGGGAGGCAATATCTGTTCCAAATACGTTAGTAACAGCATCATCCACATTAATACCTTCTTGAGTGTCCAGTCTTTCTTCTGCCTCCCACAACACCTCATCCAATGGCTGCGTTTGTTGGCCTGTTTCATTTCCTTCAAGTGATTCTGTGTCTGGTTCAGTAAAATGAACACTTTCTGCCTCTCCTTCCGCACTTTCTGATTCCTGTTCCTCTGCGACATTTACTTCCGTCTCACTTTCTGTGCTTTCCTGCTCCGCTGCGGCACGTACCTCAATCTCTCTTTCTGCCTCAGCGTGCTCTTCCCCTACCTGCGATTGTCCTTCTTCTACTTCCGCTTCTCCTTCTTCCACTTCCACTTCACTTTCTTCAGATGCTCTAGCCGGTACCTGTGGATCTGCTGCGTTCCCAGGTTCTTGGGCTTGTTCTTGCTGTTCTTCTTCGGCTGCCTCAGGTTCTTGAGCGTGTGGCAGATTTCTTCGGCGTACTCTGGTACAGTGATTTAAATGATACCGCGTGTTACTGCCTCTTACCTTTACTGCTGTTGGGGTTGCCTGCACTTCTTCATAAGGTCCTTCCCTCCTGGGCTCATTCCACTTTCTCCGAAACACTCTCAGTTACACAAGGTCTCCAGGAACTATTGAAAAAGGTGCATTCTCGTCCTGTCTAGGATTTCTCCTTTGTTCCTGCGAACAGATTTTTTCATGTATGGTAGTCAATTGCCTCATATATGCTTTCAGTTCCATCTCTAACTGTTCCAATGATGGACCCTCATATGGTCCTCTGAGATAAGGCACTGGCATGGGTCTCCCTGTCAACATTTCATGTGGGGTCAGATTAGTAATTCTGTTCGTCTGCATGCGATAATTCATTAATGCAAGCGGGAGTGCATCAACCCAATTAAATCTTGTTTCTTGGCAAATTTTTACAATTTTAGCCTTGAGGTTCCCATTTACCCTCTCCACCATCCCCTGCGCCTGCGGATGGTAGACACATCCCAACCGTCGTTTTATTCGTAACTGTAGTATCACCGTTTTCACTGCTTTCTGAATAAATGCTGAGCCATTGTCAGAGCTAATTTGTGATGGTATGCCGAACCTTGGGATAACTTCTCTTGTCAGAAATTTAATTACTGTTTGTGCTCCCTGATCTGCTGAGGGCATAGCTTCAACCCATCTGCTGACTCTGTCAATTATAACCAACATGTATCTTTTCCCTCTAACTGGTCTTATCATGTCCACATAGTCCATGACTAAATGTTTGAATGGTCCCTCTGGTGCTGGTATGTGTCCGATTGGTGCAGTTGTACCTTTCCTGACATTATGTTTTTCACAAATTTCGCAATTGGCTAAGAACTCATCTACTGAGGCTTGCAGATATGGGGACCAGTAGCCCTGCTGTTTTAGTTTTCTCATTACCTTGCCTCTTGCACAATGGTCAAATCCATGTGCATCAGAAATTAGCATATTAAGGAGTGCTACTGGAGCCAATATCAGCCCCTCATGTGTCCTCCATACTCCATTCACATCCCTTGTCGCCCCCCTTTGTTGCCATTGTGCTTGCTCAGGTTGACCAGCTTGTTGTTGTATCCGTGCTATATCTGTTAAATTTGGCTGAACCTGCAATATTACTTGTGGAGCCATTATCGCTACTTTGCAACCTGAGGCTTCTCGAGCAAATTCATTTGCAGCATTATTTCCTCTTATCACAAAGTCTTTGCCTTTTTTGTGGGCCTGGCATTTGATTATGGCCAACTTTTTTGGATGCATAATTGCTGAAATCAATTTAATTATCTGATCATTATGCTGAATTGGAGTTCCATCACTCTTTTTGAACCCTCTTTGTTTCCACACTGCACCAAACAAATGACACACTCCATGTGCATAAGCAGAATCTGTATATATGTAAATTTTTTTTTTACCTTTCGTTAGCAAACAGGCTTTGGTCAATTCCCTTAATTCTGCCAGTTGTGCTGAGCATGGCTGTTCACAATGCTGAACCACAACTGGCACAAAAGTGTCACCCTGCTTTTTTTACCACCGCAAATCCAGCATGATTTCCCAAGTGGTCCTTAAAGCAGGAGCCATCAACGAAGTATTCTACTTCTGCCTCGACCATTGGTGTTGATTCCAGGTCAGGCCTCAAACGTGTGAAAGCTAACGAATTTGCCACACAATCATGTGGTGTTCCTTCATCTTCCAAGGGAATATAGTTTGCTGGATTAACAGTGATACACCTTTTTATAGTTACATCTGGGTATGTCAGCAGTGTTGAATATGCTAAGCATCTTGCCTGCGTGAGTACAAACTTCCCATTTTCTATTAGCTCTATTATCTTATGGTGAGCGTAGATCACCACTGGGTATCCCATGGTCACTGTGGAGGCTTTTTCATAAGCAAAATAAACCGCAGCCAACCCTTGATAGCATGGCGGATATCCTTGAGCTACACTATCCAGCTTTGCACTATAATATGCTATAGGTTGTTTTCGTCTTCCACTACAGAGTTCTTGCATCAAAACTGCTGATGCATAACCACTTTTTCTCTCTGCTATATACAAATGGAACGGTTTAGCGTAGTCTGGGGTGGCTAGTGCAGGTGCTGTTTGTAGTTCCTTCTTTAGTGACTCAAATGCTACTAGTGCATCTGCATCCCAAGTTAGCTTACTTCTAAGATTTTGCTGTCCGGTTTGTTTCATCAATGCTCGCAAGGGGTTTGTTTTAACAGCATAATCTTCTATCCAATCGGAACTAAATCCTGTCATTCCTAAAAAGGTCATCATTTGTCCCACAGTTTGCGGTTGTGGCGCTTTGCTTATGCCTTCTAGTTGGCTTGGCGATATTGCCTTGGTTTGGTGCGCAATAATTCGTCCCAGATATTCCACCTGCGGTAAACAGTACTGTAACTTGTCTTTTGACACTTTATGTTCTCCCTCAGCCAATTTAGTGAGGACTGTAATTGTGTCCTGGTGACACTGCTCTAGTGTTGGTGAGCAAATCAGTAAGTCATCCACATACTGAATTAATGTGCTATCAATTCTAAGATCTTCTAGGTCCGCTTTTAATACCTGGTTGAACACATGAGGGGAATGCTTGAACCCCTGTGGTAATCGTGTGTATGTGAATTGTTTACCTTGATAGGTGAATGCAAAGAGTTGTCTGCTTTCTTCTGCTAGAGGAATACTAAAAAAAGGCAGAACACAAGTCAATCACAGTGAAATAATTAGTAGCAGGGGGAACATTAGTCAACAGTGTATGCGGATTGGGCACTTCTGCTGGCCAATCCTCTACTATTTCATTGACTGCCTTTAAATCATGTACTAATCTCCATTTCGTCTTGTTTGCCTTTGCTACCGGTAGTATAGGTGTATTACAACAACTTGATGTCTCAATTAGTACACCTGCCTTAAGCAACCCATCAATAGTACTTCTAATCCCTAACTCTGCTTCTGATTTTATTGGGTATTGCCGCTTTCGTGGGGGGTGTGTCCCTGGTTTTACTCTTATTTGAATCGGATTCGCAGACACCACTAACCCTACGTCTGTGTCATGTCGTGACCATAATTGTGCTTCAGAGTCTTCGGATACTTTTTCAAGATAAAACTTGCCTGACGCCTATTTTAGCGCTCCTTTGAACTTGCTGCCCATTGTGCTTAGATCTGGAAGAACATGCTTTCTTAATCTTGTTCCATTTTTTACACTTTTCATGCTTTCAGACAGTCTTTGTGTCCTGCTTCTGAGTTCTTGTAGCTCCCTTTGTGTTCTTTGTTGTTTTTCATTGCTCAGTTCCAACACTGCCGCACCGTTGTCTTCTGCCAGTTGTGTCAGTTCATCATCATCATCATTGAAGTGTATCAACTCTTCAGTCTCACCAGTCTTATGATCAAGATCTTCTTTGATGCCACTGGCCCTTGCTTGTTCTTTCCACTCCATTTCCTGCCTTTTTATATTCTGACAGTCCTTCCTGCAATGCCTGATGACAGGCGTCTTTTACTTGTTCACTAATTTCTTTTTTTGTCAGCATTCCTTCCTTTATGTCACTGCATTGTCCACCCAGTTCATCTTGTAGTTTAGTTTCACTTGGTGTGCTGTCATCTGATTTTTCTCCATCACTGTCTTTGTTTAGTCCCAACAGCCCTGGATATACACGTGTCTGGGGTGACTTCATTAGGTCCTCTTGTGATTCTGACTGTGGTATTTCATTTATTTCTATTTCTCCTTCCACCTGGAGTTCTCCTTTAAATCCTACCAGGGGCATCTGCATCTTTTCTTCCATCTCCATTAGTGGCGCATAGGGAGGAGGCCTTTCCACTTTTTCTTCATCCATCTTTTTTCTTTCTCTTTCCTGTTTTTAATATTTTTATCCCTTTGGTTTTGAACATTTGTAATATCATTAGTTCCCTATCTCGTTTCATTATCCTCACCTGGCTCTTTTCTTTTGGTTTATTGTGCTCCCATCTCCCTGCATACCCCCACATCAAATGTGCCCTCTGCTGGCCATTTTGTGTTCAGCCCTTTTGTTCTTCTCTCCCATTTTTTAGACATTTCTTTTATCACGTCTCTATACATTAGAAACTCCATGCATATTTGATCTATTGGTGTTGGTGCCATTTTGTTATCCCTATATGTTTATTATTCTTATTAATTTAGTACCTCTTTAACCCCAGCGTGTTCTTAACTTATTATGCTAATCTTCACCAGGCTGGTCAGACGAGGACCACTAAAAGTATCCGACCCCTGACTTCCCCTGGGCTTTCTCTGAGTTGAGGACTTTTTCTGACGAATGTTTCTTAACTTTTCTTAAATACTTCAGTACTGCCTTCACTTGCTTTCTGCTTAGTGGCCTTTTATTGGGGGCAACACTTATCCCTAGTTTGTTAGTAATAACATCATCCAAATTAATATGTCTTTCTAATTCATTGGTATTGTAGGCCACAATTGTTTTCCACCTTCTCTCCTTCAACGGGTCATCCTGTCCCAACTTGCTTCAATGATGGCAACAGCATTACTATTTCATTTTATATGCATAAAGCAGACTGTAATCAACTCATATGGTTAAATGTTTTATATTAATTAACAATCATTACTTTCTGCATTCGTTTGATTAGAATATTAAATGATTTCCCTTATTACAGTCATTGGCTACACACATTCTTGTAAAATAGTAAATGTGTGCACAACCACATACATTTGTTTCATCCCGCTTTTAGCAATAAATAACACACGGGTCCTCTGCCTCCTCCAGTCAGGTGCCAGGCAGAGCCTGACTTTGCTCCAATTAAGAACATTACATCATCCCTTTAGTATCTCTACACAAAATTTACAGGGTCGTTTACCAGAAGGCTATAATTCTCCTCAGAGGAGGAAAACTACCACGGGTGTTCCTTGTCTTAAAACTCCCTATTCATTCCCTTATCACATACATTCCATTCCCTCCTGTTTCCAAAGTTATCTCACTCTCTGTATCACATTAATACATTTACCCTTAACTCTGAACGTCCTTACAAACTGCAAGCTACGCTGTTTTCCATAGTTTCAGACTGCATCAGAGTAATTCAGAGTATCAAATCAATAAAAGACAATAAAAAATCAAATATATAACATATCATTCATCTCCTCATACATATCTTCATTGGAGGAATCAATTTCCTCCCAGTTTGGTCTTTCTGTTGCATTGGACCATTCATATTGATCAATGTCATGTACTTAGTTATTGCTTTGATAAAGATTAATTTTATCAATGTTAACACACAATACAATATTATTCCCCTCACAAGAATTGCTGTTTCAATCATTATACCAATTTTAGTCAACCCTGCACCCTATTTCTTAAACAATTCCATTTATATTGTTATATCCAAACAAAACAAGCAATCTTAACTTTAGTCACCAACATGTTTCTTTTTCCATACTTCATTACTTTTAAAATGTACATGAGTTCAATTAAAGCGTAAGTAATAAATCATCTTCCAGTCTAAATTAATTATCATACAAACATTCCCATGTTTGTTTAATACTTTTATAAAAAGTCAGGCACTCCTTTGTCTGCAACAGTTCTCAAAACTTTACCCCTAAAACCAATCTATAAATAATCCATGAATATACACAGGGTATGATCCCCTGATAACACAGTGACAGAATACTTTGTTATTAAAATGCAGTCAGGTTCAGTGGAACTTTCCATTTTCGGGCAGGTCTCTTCTAGACCTTCCTTTTGATGCTTCTGATCTAAGAGCATTCATCCACTTCCTTAAACCCCTTTCAAACCTTCTTGGTCAGGTTTCCAGGGCGGTGACGCCCTGCCTTAGGTCGCTCAACATTTTTGCCATTGTCAAGTCTTACCCGTCATCGGACCGTCACCTCTTGCCACTGGTCTTGATACTGCTCTGTCCTCAATCCTTATTAATTCGGAATCAGTAAACAGATATTTTCTTTTTCAGGGAGTATCACCAGAGAACCGACACAGCCAATGGAACCATCTACAAATGCTTAAATCTGGAGACAATTCAAAACATAGTTAAATTCAAAAAGCATTATTAAAAATTCATCAATCTATTAAAATTGTCCAAATTAAAAATAAAATATGCTAAAATTGAACTCATTATTCAACATGGTTGGGAATAACATCAGAACAAAGCCCTGTCAAGCTTCTAGGAAGCTTAATTTAAAAACATCACCTTAATTCAATAATAGTCTCTAGACAGTTTTTTTAACCTACATTTATTCTTTCAAATGAATTTAACTAAATCTCCTATCTTTAGTCCAATCTTCATATCACTCTATCTAACATTATTGTCAAAGCACATCATTTTACATATAAAAATCAAATAAAAATAAAATAAAACAACTTAAGATATTTCTTCAAAATCTGCTCTTGTGTTTCTATTCCAAGCAGACGCTTATCAATTTTAGACCAAGAGTGAGGAGGGGGGCATTCCACTCCCTCACACTGTTTCTAATCTCATTACAGCTTTTGTTTTAGAATCTCACAATAATATATTTGATTTATTATTCAACAGTAAAAATTGTGATATATATAATAATTGATTATATTAACTGCTTTCAAACTTTCTCAGCTCACACCATTTAAAAACCAAAAACTACTCTCAACTCACTTCTTTACGTTCAAACAACATACATAACCTTCAAATCTTTAATAAAACAGAACACAATGTCTTTTTTGACATTCTCTATATAATCAATTCAACTTACTTAGCCTTCTGTTCAAGCGGAGCTATACATTTACAACACATATCTTATTATTGATTTATTATAATCCCCTTTTTACTATTAAGTAATAACTCACTATTACTGCTTTCTCCATTTCTTACACTTTCTCAGGTTAAGGAACTTCCATTCTGTCTATATTAAAATAATATAAATCAAGTCTTTAAACTAACAGAAAAATAAAAGTCTAAACAGAATAAAGTCATAAAGAGGCACAATGGAAATTCAAACATATCTCTTGTCTTGTGTTTTGAAATAATTACTCTGTAAAATACATTCTACACTACGCCCTTTTAATTTCTCATTACTCTTACTTTTTTTTTTTTATCCAAATGTTTCAGCATCATTTAACAGTCATTATTATACCTCTAAAATTATACTTTCATGTATTAACTATGGCAAATAGACACTCAAGCAACTCTTTTTTTAGAACCCACTAACCTCTTTTTTTTTTTAATTATGAGGGTATTCTCTGGAAAATTTGGGGGAGTAACCAATTCGATAGGTAACTCTATAACTTTGCCATACGTTTGTAATATTTACTCTTCAAATCAATAAACCATTGGTTAGCTGCTGGATTTAAATTTAGACCCTCAGAACAATTTAGACACGGGTTTGAACCCCATTGATGGCATTCCGGAAAATCATAAAGTGATTGTATAAGACTGAAATCAATTTTTCCAGAGAAATTTTAATCCACATCATAAATGGCAGATCAGTAATGATTACCAGCAGTAATGAGTGCAGGAGGATCACTCAGATAATAGTCCACATCATTTTCAGTCTTTGTCTCCGGATTTCCTCCTACATTAGTAACTTCTATAAAATCATCTTGCCCAGCCATCTGCAATGGTGAGAAACTAGTTCCAGAATGAGTTAGTGAAACAACATACACATTATGATGACAAAAGAAACACAGAATAGACACATCAATATGAATTTATTAACATTCATATTTGAGGACGTTATAATGTTCAATTTAATTTTAACCTTTCTCCATGGGCTTCACCTGCCCCATAGACCAATTTTTAAATGATCCAAATCATTCTTACATTTATTTTTCTTTAATTTTAGTCTCAAATGCAGCTTCTCAGTGTACTCATGATCAACCAAGACCTATTCTGTATATACCAAACAAAACAAAAACAAAAAACAAATAAGAGAAAAATAAAAGAAAAATGAAATATCTATCTATCTGCTATCTATCTTTTTCTAAAGTCGGGGCCCCTTTCTGTCTGTCTGAAGACACCAAGAGAGGCCTGTTTCCCTTTTCATCCTCAATGTCTTCATCAGACAGTTCCTAACAAAAATAAAAAATCTCTGCCTATCTTTTGTTGGTTGATCAAGTCTACACCGACAGCGCTGCACTCACATTTATATTGTTCTCCAGACACTTTTAAAATCATAGAAAAATCTAAAACAACTTTCTAGTGTATAATTTAATAATGTTAAAATAATTTTTTCTCATAAACTGGACCGGACAGAACATAAAACAGACACATGATTTCATAAGATGCAAAATATAATTTTCTTATTAGTTATTTTATCATCATATCATTGGCCCTCTTTTGCCATTTGCTTGAATATAACAACACTTATATACAATCTCTGTTTAAAATCCAATTACTTATTTGACTTTAGTTTAATGCAATACACTTGACTCAAAGCTTTATTGTTTCTCCAGATCACATGTCCATTCAACAGCTGCTCCCTCTCAGTTTAATTAATCTCACATCAGGCTTCCTTCATGGCATGAAAAGAACAGCCCAACATTAAACATCGTCCAGTCAGCTAAGAGTTAACTTTTTGATTTCATGCACATTTTTGTTTTACATGTATTTGTTTGTTTATACTGTATTATATTTATCCTTATACATACATATATATATATATATATATATATTCATACATGCACACATACATACATACATACATCATCATACATACACATACACACATTTTTTATCATTGGTTTTAATTCTACAACCAGAATATTCATTAACTGCCCTTTTTGTTTTTAATCATCAGATCTCTTCTGCCTCTCGTATTGATGGAAGTTTGAAAATAGCCTAAATAGATTTTCTTTGCTGTAAATTGCACACATACTCCTCATTAATTACACAGCAGAGGATCAATCTCTCTATCTGGATCCCAAATTCTAGAATTTTGATTATACTAAAACAAACCTATTACTTCTGCCCCTCCTTTTGCTCTCCTCTTTTTATCCCTCTCCTTTTATTTCCATAAAAACCACTCGTTATTTACAGTGGTTGATTACTATATCTGTTACTTCTTCGGTTTTATATTAAAACCCATATACTTCCACCCACAGCTGTCTCATCCATTTTAGGTCTCTGTTCAAGACAATTTCTTCATTGGTGCTAATTCTCCTTTACTCTCTATTAAAAATCACCTTAAACTTTTTTTTTTTTCTTCTCTCCTTTCTTTTTTTGTAGTTAATTTGTTCATAACTCCAGAAATGATCACTAATTCCTTGTGTTTCTATTATTAATCTTTTTATTTCTATTTCTTTTCTCCTCTCAGCCTGCCACCAAATTAGGATTTCTGTTTCATGAGGAAAACTGAGACAAGAAAAAAAGTCTTCTCTGTTTCTGTGCATGCTCACAGCCCTCCCTTTACAGCTCTGTCTCTGCTCAGCAGCCCCTCCCCTACAACTCTTCACAGCACTCAGTCTCTAGTACTGTATATGAGAGAGATGTTACCTGCTGCAATTTCTTTCCAGACAACAAACGGATAAAACTCTCCTGTCTCTGCATTTTTCTCTAGTCTTGTTCACTGCAATGGAAAACATTTTGCCTTTTCTTTATCTTTTTCCATTTATTCAACTTTTTCTTTTCTGAGTTTCCTCTCTCTTTCTCTCCCTCACATGGGGCTGTCCGGTCAGCCTCCAGTGAGTAAGAGCAAGACAAGGAAATAACAGAGAATCAGATACCATTTGTCTCTAATTTTACAACAGTCTTTTTACTCAGTCAATTTGTTGCAGTTCATTTGTCCCATTTCATTCTTGGGCATTTCTTTATTGTATCTGATTCTCCGCTCCACTCCGCCTCTGCACACAATACCTCATCAACACTAGAATCATGCATTTAAACAAACACACAAAACCAGCTCAATTAGTATTTGTAAGTACACAGGCACTAACAACATAGTTAGTCATGCACATTATTCATTATCTCAAACACACACAGAGTTCAACAATTCCCCGTTTTCTGCTCAGTCCGGGTTCCGTCAAAACACTGCAAAAAATAATCTAATCTACCACCTGGAGGAATTACAACACGAATTTTAACACCCGCATTAGGATTTTTGCCTGTACAGGTCTTCACATGCCTCACTTCTGGGCAAACACTTGATTAAATGCACCTAACACGGGAATTTACACGCGCCGTCGCTCTTCCGACTGTCGCACTCCCGACACACCTCTACAGGCTTTTTCTTTCTTCTCTAAATAATTACCCCCCTTCCCCAATTTTTTAAATCTGGAACTCACCTCTATCTTAGCCAATTAGTCCAAATTATTCTATGTTCGGACCGGCAAAAGTCTTAGGGAAGCTACTTACTGGGACTTGCTATCACAGATCACACAAAAACACCTTAAGCAAAACGCTTACCTCGATTTATGGCGCCAGTGATTTTTTGTGCGACCCGTTCAGCGTCCTGTCAGTAACCTCTGGCCCCTTGACCTCAATGCCAGCCCCACGTTGGGCGCCAAAGAATATGTCGTGGAATATTCACGATGTTTCTCTCTCTAAGTTGTAAGAAAACTCTCGGAGTCCCAAGTTCCAGATGCCAAAGTTATAGTTTATTGAACACCAACAAACTACATGAGACCGGTCAGCTGCTCGTTCTGACTTCATTATCCTAAGTTCCCAGTTATATACCTTTTTGTTGTCATTCTGCTCCTTATCTCTAGCCAATGGGATTATTTCCCTCAATTCTTTCTCCTGACACCAATATGTTTTATGTTCCTTGCCAATTAAATATTGGTGGAAAATCCCTCACTCATCTATTTTTAAAAACGTATATCTTTCACATTCAGCTGGTAACTCCTCATTTTTTGACAAAGTCACTGTTCAAGGAAAGAATGCTTTTAACTTAGAAATATGTGTGTGAGAGAAAAACAGCCGTGTCCTCAGCACACATCCCTAGCCCTTGATTTAAACATCTGTGTACCCTCTTAATGAGGGGGCTTCTTTTGCTCACACACACAATATTATTAGATCAAATGAAAAGGAGTACAAGCTCTAAAGATATTCATTATACTTTCAGTTTGCTAGAGCAGACACCATGACTGGTCGAGAGATATACAACTAGCCTAATTAAAAGAAACACAGAAATACACCATATATCTGTTTTTAGAGAAGTACACAGAGAAACACCAAGAAATACACCATAACAGTCCTTTTAAATGATTCAGGCATATATTAAACTATCAAATATACCAATGTCACTTTATTCAGTTCTAAAAGAGTTTTTAGCAAAATATACATCCAAGAAGTAGTTACTTTATGAATCACTGTATGCATTTTTGTTCCACATATCGGGGTTAATAAATATCCATATCTGTGGTTCTTCACACACAATCGCCTACTAAAAATAAACTAATAAATTCAATAATATTATAATTTAAAAAACAGCTACAAACGCTGTAACTATCTCTTTTTTCGTTGTAAAAAGCAAGCTGAACGGAATGTTGTTTTTCACTTTCAAATCATATGTTCTTTTATTTCTGTAAGTGGTTAAACAGTTATTAGCAATTAGTTATTTTCTACACAACGTTTTACAATGCTTATACATTAATCGGTGTGCAATCTAAAAATGTTTTTATTTTAAGCCATAGTAAAAACTATTTACATTATACGTGCTTTTCAGATTTGAAAACCCAATCCATTTAAAACGGAATGCCAAGCGTATTTTGTAAGTGGGTTTTTCTGTTGAGACATAAAAGAGATATGCATAAATATGTTTAGACTGTTAAGTCATTTTGGAATGTGTCACGACAAGGAAATTTAAATAAAATTTAGGACCCCGGTGGGGGATTGTGAGAGGGTGTCACAACACGTATTTTATGATCTAGACAAAGGCGCTGATTGGTGATAGTGGGTATATCCAGAACAGCTCCGCCTATTTAAAACAGAATGTCCAGGGTCTTGTGGTCATCTGCACAGCCATTCAGGAATGTGTACGAGATGGCGGAGGGGTTCAACACATTATTCTATTTTAAAATGGCATTTATTTTCAAAAGTATTTGTGTTGATGTTTAAACATTTTTATGTACGTAATTCAGGACATATCAACGAATACGAAAATCTGGATCGTATTGATCAACTGTGTAAGTTTACGTAAAACTTTCTTTTCATGTATTTATATATTAGAAGTGTTTAGATATTATGTGACTATATTCTTTTTATTTTCAGTGACTGAACCGTTAATTAATACATCGGGTCAGAGCAAATCTGTTAACAGACACGCGCTGCAAGGTATGTATATTTTTTGCAATTATTATTATCTCGATTATGCAATATTGATAAAACAAAACAAAAAATTTATTTTCTGTGTTTGTAGATATTTCAAATGTTGACGTGTCCTCACTTGTCACACAACCGGGGTTCACCACTGCTGAACCAAAGTCCTCACTGTTGCTCCGTTCACGGAGATGCAACAAGGATAGCATTCCGAGGAATTCACGAACCCCCCGATTACATATTGTATCTCCAGCTGGAAACGGTACGAGAGGCTATTTTGGAGGAAAAAAAACGGGCGTTTATCAGGAGAACTATCTTCAGTGTTAAATGAGTCAGTTGGTGAGTATGATTTCATGCTAACATTGTTAAAAATAAAAAAAATGGTAGTTTGCAGATTTACGAAAATCCCACAGCTATCTTCGACGATGCAATTTTCATGAGAGACTGGGATGCCGATAGTTTCAGCAAGGATTCTATTCCAGACAACAGCAATAATGCCTTCTCATTACCCACTGTGCCTGTGGTGTCAGATGAGGAGCTGTTGCTAAACGATGTGGGGGATGTTCTTTCAGAGATTAATACAGGCTTGGATTGTACGGACGGCGATACGAGCAATCAGGTGTGTGTGGAAGAGATGGGTGTGACTGTTGATGAATCTCCACAATCAAATCAACAGAACTTTTCCCATGACTTGTTGATTGAACTGTGTGAATAGAATCGAAGGGCAGACGAGAAGCTGGACATCATTTCAGATAATGTCAAACATCTTTGTGACTGTTTTCTCATGGTGATGACAAACTCAGAAAAGCAAGGAACTCTTATACGGATTATCCTCTATCGGCTTGGAGCCAATCGTGAAGTGTTAAATAAATATGATCGTGTGCTCCAGGATGCTTACAGAGACCGTCAACTAATGTTAACGCTTTTATCTAACACTGTTATAGATGGTAGAAAATAACTAATTATGTTTATGACTGATTTGTGTTAAAAGGGTGTTGATTTTGTGTCTTATTTAGTTGATTTGTGATTGTTTTTTCATAAAGTAGATTTGTGTAGTTGGTGTATAATCAGTGGAGAATAAACCTAAATTGAAAAAAGATTTTCAAATAGGACGAGTAAAAGAACTAGATACGATCATTTGTCAAATATTGAACAGCTACAAATCATAATTAGTCATCAGATGGATGTTTTAGGTCCTACCTATTTGGATTTAAATGCTAGATTAGAGTCTATTATTCAAACGCAGAGAAGATGTGTAAATTATTCTAATAACGACAAAGACTGAAATGTTAAATAATTAGCTAGTACCATCATCACACAGTTCGACAATGTCTAATCTAAACGCTGCAGAGGCACAAATATCAGACCCATCACACTCTAATGTATGCAAAAGATTAGAAGATCTGATAAAATATAATGATGAAATGGTCTCAATCCCTAATCTGTGTGAAAGATTAAAGCGATGATAAAAATGCATGAGGTTGATAATAATGTGGATGATTTGTTTGTTGACGCAGTACAGACTGGCGGTGTAAGCAATATTTCATCAGACACGAATGCGCCCCATGTGAGTTTAAGTCAGTACGATATTGAAGCGTTAGAAAAGGAGGTGTTGTAAACAAATTCACAATTGTATCAAGACCACGTTTCAATGGCATAGAGATACACAGAACTCTAAATTTAAGGGAATTAATATCTACAGACCTTGCTGCATACAGTACATCTGTGCATAATGCATTGTAGGAGATGGTGTCATTTTCCAGACAGATGGGCGGTGAATCCAGTTTTATTAATATTTCACTGAGAGGCCCCAGTCTGAAATCTGTAAACTGTGTATTATCACCTAGTAATGACTACAACGAAAACATTTTTGTTGAACAATTTGAAAAAATTATGCAGAGCATTACAAAAGTGATGGCCGACGACAGTTTTCAGTTACACGCATCCATAGCCAGAAGTAAGAACGGTGTTGCTCGTCGGAAGCTGGGTGATATAGCACATGATGATGTAATTAGAAGAAAACGAATGCATTTATTCTGTCCCGTCAATACGTCAAACAACATTTGCTTTTCAATATGCCTCGCATATTTTCTCGACCCCCAGATTTCACATGACAACTTAGAAAACAGGGTAAAACAATTCAGATTGCTGGCGGTTTCACACCTCAGGATAAAATAGGTCTAGGTGACATTGTAAAATTTGAACGTGCATTAGACATAAAAATTGTTGTCTTTCACAGGTCAAGCAATGGAAAGTTAGAAAAATATGAAACTTCTGATGAACCACACCCCAAAACAGCACATCTTTACATTCATGATTCTCATTATTACATGATAAAGACTCTGAAAGCATTTATAGGGTCACCTGTGCGCTTTCTGTTACACAGGGTATATGAGCAGACAGAATCATGACTGTAAATATGTGTGCTCTGTTTGCAATGATAGTGAGTGCTACAAGCAGCCTAAAAACACAATACACTGTCAGGACTGCTTACGCTATTGCAGATCTAGCTACTGTTTTAATGCCCATAAAATAGTATCCCCTACGGATGATGATTGTGGTAGATCTCCTTGCGATACTACAAAATATTGTCGTAAATGCGATAAACGTTACCACACTGCAGCCAAAAACCCCAAACCTCATAACTGTCCAAATGATAAGTGTTTACATTGTGGGGATGATGTAAGCCGTGGAGGTCAACACGAGTGTTTCATACAGCCCCCTGGTACCCCTCCCAAGGAATATCCAGACCGTTACATTTTCTATGATTTTTAAACACGATGTGATAATGGAAAGCATATTGCTAATTATGTTTGTGCCATGACATTTGATGGTGAGACATTTGAATTTGAAGGTGAGGGTTGTGTGAGACAACTCGTTTGTAGGTTTAGACAACCGAGTACAAAAATTACACTTGGATTGCCCACAATGCAAGCGGATTTGATAACTTTTTAATTCTGGAGTATTTTTGCAATGCAGGGCTCCAACTTAACATAGTAATGAAGGAATGTGGAACCATTTTCATGTATAATGAGACTTTTAGGCAACATTTTATTGATTCTAACTCATTCCTCCACATTGCTCTGTCTAAGGCGTCTTCTGCGTTAAATTTGCAAAATAAAGAAAAAGGATTCTTTCCTCACTATTTCAACAGACAGGAAAATCAGACTTATTTAGGTCCATACCCTGCGAAAAACTACTACAGGTACAACACCATGACAGATAGTACCAGGGCAAAATTTGATCGGTGGTATGCAACAGTCGATGGCAAAGTCTTTGATTCCAAAAAAGAGATTTGCCTCTATTGCATGAACGACGTCGTCTTATTACGTGAAGCATGCATTAAATTTAGAGAAGAGTTCCTGCGATGCACACAGGTAGATCCTTTCAGCTACGTGACTCTTGCTAGTTGCTGTATGGGTACTTTCAAGACACAATTTCTCTCTAGAAATACACTGGCTCGTACGCATAATAATGCATACGTCAATCAGTATAAGACATTCTCTAACATTTCTATTGAATGGCTTGAGTAAGTGAAAAAATCCCGCGATGTCGACATTCACCATGCCCTAAATCACGGCGAAGTGAAATTTGGAGTGTACATTGTTGATGGATATTATGAAAAAGATGGTGTACGAAGAGCTCTAGAATTTGCCGGATGTTTTCACCATGGTCACGAGTGTCGTTACAGACCTGACTATGCAAATCCCCTGTCAAATATTCCTTTTGGAGTGCTTAGGAGGCAGTTTAATGAAAAGATGGATGTTTTGCAGAACGCATACTGTTTAGACGTTGAGGTGATGTATGAGTGTGTATGGAAGAAACTTAAGCAAACTGACCCTCATGTAATTGCGTTTATGACCACTTATTCAGTACCTGAGAGACTGAAACCATGTGATGCACTCTTTGGGGTGCATACAAACGCTTACAAGTTGTACCACAAAACTGCAGAAAATGAGAGGATCAGATATGTTGATTTCACGAGTCTTTATCCTTACTGTCAGGCTCGAAAAAGTTATCCTGTTGGACATCCTGAAATAATCTTCAAGGATTTTGAACCCCTTGAAAATTATTACAGACTTATTAAGGCCACAATGCTACCTCCCCCAAAACTGCTTCACTCTGTGCTTCCTTACAGATGCGCCGGGAAACTCATGTTTCCTCTATGCAGAGCATGCGCTGAGAAACAAATCAATGTTACATCTTGTACGCATACAGATGAGGAGAGATCTATCTCAGGCTGCCGGGTGAGCATTGAAATGTTGAAGGCCATTGAGAAGGGGTATATTGTAATGGAAGTCTCAGAGTTGTGGCACTTTGCAGAGAAATCGGAAACACTGTTTTCCGATTATGTAAAGACCTTTCTGGTTTAAACAGGAGGCCTCAGACTATCCCTCTCACGTAGTCATCGAGTCAGTCAAAAAAGCCTATATCGATGCTTACTTTAAAAAAAGAAGGGATTAAACTCGATCCTTTAAAGATCTGTCACAACCCTTCGCAGAGGTCTATCAACAAATTGTTGCTGAATAGTCTGTGGGGGCGTTTTTCAATGAGAGAGAATCTACCCACTTCTAGGCTTTTGAAAGACCCAGAAGACTTTGCTCACATCACATTTGCCTGTCAGTATGACCTTAAATATTTCACATTTGTGTCTGATGAAATTGCGCTGGTGCAGTATCATCACGATGATGGAGCCATGTACAACACACGGGATGTGAATATATTTCTGGGTGCCTTTACAACAGCACACGCACGGCTAGAATTGTACAACCTTATGGATAAACTGGGTGAAAGATTGCTGTATAGCGACACAGACAGCGTTATCTTTATCTCTAGAGACGACGACTGGGAACCACCTCTAGGTCCTTATTTAAGAGATCTGACTGATGAAATAGGCAATGATGATTACGTCACAGAGTTTTGCTCAGGAGGGCCTAAAACTTATGGATATCGCACTGTGAAAGGTAAAGTGCGTATGAAAGCAAAGGGTATAACTTTGAATGCTGAAAATTCCATGGCCATTAGATTAGACACTTTGATTGGTCTTGTTAACAGTTACAGTATGTAAAACACCAGACACACGCTCGCCTACAAAGACAACATCGTGAGAAATAAAAATAAGTTCACTTTGCAAAACAAGTCAGTTGTTAAAAAGTTTCAAGTGGTGTATAATAAAAGGCAGCTATTCCCTGATTATACAACGCTACCATATGGCTACTAATAATTTTTTAAACCACTGCAGTGGTTTGATGGGAGGTTGATGGTTTTGATTTTAGACTTCAACATCCTTTTTCATGTGTAATAAGTGGTCCTTCAAATTCTGGAAAGTCTTATTTTGTAAAAAATTTTGTTGGAAAATACTGTAAATATGATTTCTAAAAAGACTGAAAACATTGTGTACATTTATGATTGCTGGCAACCACTGTATGATGAACTATATAAAATGCATAACATTAAACTTGTGGAAGGAATACCGCAATCTCTGAATGATGATGTTTTATTACCTGTCAATAAAACGAATCTGTTGATAATTGATGACATGATGAAGGAGGCGAGTGGAAACTCTGAAGTGGAAAAGTTATTCACTCAATACGTTCACCATAGAAACCTCAGAGCTATTTATATTGTGCAGAATTTATTTTTCCAAGGTAAATCCAGCAGAACCATCAGTTTGAATACAAATTATTTAATATTGTTTAAGAATCCTCATGATAACAATCAGATAAATATGTTGGGAAAACAAATGTACCCCGGAAATACAAAATATTTTATGGAATGCTATCAAGATGCTACCAACCAGCCTTTTGGATACCTCATGATAGACTATAAAGCAAAAACCCCTGAACATTTTCGTCTCAGAACGGGGCTACTTTCAAACCACCCAGTAGTTTACATTCAAAAAAGAAAAAAGTGATTTTGGTAAAATGTCTGCTAGACTGTCTAGAAACCTTTAAAGCGACCCCGATGCAAAGGCGTCTTATTATGCAATCAGCATCTGACGAGCTCATTTTAACATTGTGTGAGGTAGCTCTTAATGTTCTCTATGGCACAGTTCCACTAACGACCCAGCAACACCGCCGGTTGAAGAGGAGAAGGACTGAAATTAAATACATAGCCAATAAAAAGATTGGTGTGTCCAGAAAAAAAAACGCATGATCAACCAGAACGGAGGATTTCATCTTCCGCTCTTGAGCATAGCAGTTCCCTTTATAACCAGTCTGATAACGTTTAAACAAGGTTGAAGATGGAGTATGTGGATGTGGCACTCTGGCGGCATTCCCGACCGGCGGGAAACACACGATCAATGTAATTTAAATCCGACTACGCCACCCTGGGGGAGAGCCAGGGAAATACTCCCAATAAAAGGGCACACAGGTTCGTTGTTTCAATTCAAGAGGACGAGAGACGTGAATACCAGAGTACAAAAATAGTTTATTTTAACAGATGAATCATAATGGACACTGCATGCTCATTTCATCCTTCAACAATTATGGACACCACAATTAGCGGCGAGATTCGTAGTAGGCTTCACACACCCATAAAACATATACACTACCAATAAGGGCTGAGACTTACCAGGAGCAGGAAGGCTAACCGGGGGCAGCAATTCCCCGATGAAAGACACATCACCCACACGTGTACACTCACACACACACACAAACACAGGTGAGTCAGTTGTAAACCCACAGCACTCCACAGGTGAAAGGGGCACTATCACCATCTAGCCCCCTGCACTAAGCCTTCAGCTCCTGAGAACACAGAAGAGAAAATTAACAAAATACTCATAAAATTAAAAACAAACAAGCAAACTGATTTTTAACATACAACACATAATATGTTGGTGTGAAGGGTAGGGGCGAGCTAGTAACAAATCACCCTACCAGGACCAACTTCACACAAACAAAAACATAATAAAATGGGTTAAATTAATACAAAATAACACCATTTCCAAACTCCAATGATGATCTCTGTGGCTCAAGATATACACATACAGAGAACGGATCCCACTTCTCTCTGTGTGAGAGGGAACATCACTTCTGGAGCCAGAAACAGAGTTTATAATGTAAACATACCAACACAACAATGTATAACAAAACAGAAAACAAAACAGCAGCGCAGTTCACTCTGCAGCTTCCATCCAGACAGACACCTTCTGGTGAGCAAATTAAAGATTACAACAAAACTAAACATTAAAGCCACCTAAGTTTCAATCACCATCGTATTTAAGGCAATCACATACCAGAAGTGTTGAGGCTGCAGCCATAATTACGGCCGCACACACACACACATGGCTGTATGGAACAGCTGACTGAAGGAAGGCAGCAGTTGCCCAGCGGAGCTTGATGCAAGCCTCGCCCCAGCAAACGCTAATCACATACAACGAAATTAACATTAACCCAAGATACCAGAGCCAGGCAGTTAGCCTGACATCGAACATAAAACAAACAATGACAACGACACATACCTTTGGAGCGGAAGCGCCCAATACCGGAAAAGGGAGGGGGGGTCATTGGACCATGACATGCATCTAGGCGACACGTAGCCTCCCTAATATACCCCACGAATGCGCGCTGATAGGCTCTGAATAAAACCACCAAATATTGAGGGGCGGAATACACTAAAACAACCAGATGCGCTGTTCTTATGCGCACTGCATAATACAGATCACATTAAAGTTAAGATTAGGCATAACGGTAAGAAAATCACGGTTATACACAAATAACAACATTAGGGGGGGAAACTTTTACAAGACATTAGTCTGTCTCACTACACTGAGAAGCTGTTTTTAGTTCCTCAAAATCAAATAGATCAACTAAAGATGTCCAATACCCGAGAATCTATTCAACAAACTGTGGAAGACGATCTGGATGTTGCTATAAGAAATATTTTGTATAAAGACAATTTGGATACTCATGAAAAGGCCAAGCTTTACACCTCAGCTTTACAAAGATTTTTAACAGTAGTTAAACAGGGTGATCGGGACAGTAACACCTTAACGCTTGCATTACCACCCACTGATGCATCTCGCAAAGAGCCATCTGTTACCCCTGTTGAAGATGGAGGGGGTCAATGATGTTGTTGCTGATGTGTTGAAAAACGTACCATTGAAAAGTGTGAAAAATGCAAGATACATCATGGATAAATTGTCTAAAGCCAAAGAAGTTTCATCTTGGAATGATTCAGGGGAGTTTGTATTTAAAGGTATTACTATACAGGGATCACACGTGTTGGATCTTGTAAAGAGTGTTACAGCCCCACATAATATTAGGGATGACCGTAGACCTCATGGATGGACTGAGTTTTTGCAGGCAATTGCTACTTTAAACATCCCCTATTCAACAGTACCAAACCATATGGTTAGACATGTAATAAGTTCATTTAAAACCAAACCATCTACATCGTCCTCTATGGTACAAAGAATGTATTTAAGTACACCTTCTTTTCAGAGGCATCAGCGTTTAAATCACCGTCTCATGATCAAAACGTATGGTTGTCATTTTGATGTATAATTTTTATGTTCATATTTTTTGTACAAATTAATCATGTGATATTCAATAAAGCTATGACATTGTTACATTTTGGCATTGTGTAACCAGGAAGATTGTTGAAGAGGTTGATGTCACTACAAAAAAACGAGAGAGATTTGAGACTGGAGTGAGCTGAAGTTTTGGTGTGCCAAGCTGTGAGTGGAGTAAGAAAGTTTGTTTTTGTGTACAGCGACGTGGAATAGGAATGCGATCGGAGAAGAGAGGAACCAACGAGGGGACTAATTCCACAAGTGCTCATCACCAGAAAGTGAGGCTTGGGTCTTTTTCATCACTGTTGATTGCACTGTTTGCATGAAAGTGGAGTGGCAGGAGTTCATCTTCAAGCGCCGAAGAGCTCCATTTTTCAAGGTGTGACAGTGAAGGTTTAAGAGGAAGCGCCAGGAAATACCTTGATTTCTTCTGACCTACCTTTTAATCCTGTTTGTTGGATTCTCACTCTGCATCCTGCAGTATTGCCCACAGTCATTCAGGTACATTACAAACTCTCCATAACCCAGCGTGCACCTTTCACAAACACTCCTACTGTCTTAACTCTCTCAACTACACACACACACACACACACTTGAATTATTATGTTATAATTGTAATGTGATATTTGTTCTGTTGGTTTTTAATTATTTCTGGTATTGTGTTTGTGAGTCTTTGACTCCTTGCCTTTTTGTTTACTGTTTTCTTTGTATTTAAATACACTTATGTTTTGATACACCATTTTGTTTTTTGTGTTATTGCGTGTAATTGGTGGCTTTTAGAGCTATCTGGGCACTGTATTCATTTTGACAGGCCTAAACCTGTTAGGAGAAACAGAGGATCCAAGTGCAAAGGCAAGTTCTTGCAATAGTCTTTAATAAGGAATAACTCAGGCAGTCTGTCGAGCAATGACACAGAACTGGAATAACACAAAAGATGGTGTACTTTAAAGGAGGTCAGCAAAACGTGAAAGACTCCTGTCTTGGAAATAATATGCAGAGTTGGTGATTCACCAAGCAGCAACACAGTCCTTGTAAGTGGCCACAAAGTCGTAGGGAGAAGACTGTAGAAGACCACCAGCAGCAGGATGACAGGGCAGAGAGAGCCTACAAGACGAGCACAACTAGACAAGATAATACAAGGTAAATCCTCATGGAGACAACATATCACACAGACATGACTCACGTACACACGAAATAATCCGACAAAGAACAAGGGGAACAAACGCTAAAAGTAGAGAGAAAGTAATGAGAATAAAGTGAGAACAGGTGTAACAGAGAAGCAGCTCGAACACTAATTGCTATGAGGAACAGGTGGGAAAATAGACGGGCAGGGCCAAAGTGAGAGAGAAATAGAGAGAGCAAGAGAGAGAGAGAAAGAGAACAAACCCAGCTCATGACAGTACCCCTCTCTCAACGAGCGCCTCCAGGTGCTCCCGAGGAAGGAGACTGACGAGAACGGTAGAAATCGTCGATGAGCGAGCGGTCCAGGACGTCCCGGGCCGGGATCCACCGCCTCTCCTCAGGACCGTAACCCTCCCAATCCACCAAAAACTGGCGGCCCCGCCCCCGAGGACGAACGTCAAGCAGCCTCCGTACCCTGTAAATGGAAGACCCCTCGTCAAGGGCAGGAGGGGGAACGGTAGGACGGGTGGGAGTACGAATAACAGGTTTGATACAGGATACGTGAAATACGGGATGAACCCGACTCAACTGACGAGACAATCTGAGCTTAACAACTACCGGGCTGAGAACCTTAACAATAGAAAAAGGCCCGATGAAACGGGGCATGAGTTTGCGGGAACTAACTTTAAGTGGTAAGTTCTGAGTGGAAAGCCACACCTTCTGACCGCAAATGTATCTGGGAGCCTTAACCCGACGTCGATTAGCGGACCGCCGTGTACGAGCTCTGGTACGACACAGAGCTGATCTCACCCTCCTCCAGGTGCGTCTACACCTCTGAATAAACGCTTGCACAGAAGGCACGGAGGACTCGGCCTCCTGGGAAGTGAATAACGGGGGCTGGTAACCGAGGCAAGCATGGAATGGGGATAATCCTGTGGCGGACGACGGTAGTGAATTGTGAACGTATTCAGCCCAGGAAAGTTGGTCACACCAGGAAGCAGGACTCTGAGAAGTCAGACTACGCAACATGCAACCAAGAATCTGGTTGGTACGCTCAGCTTGCCCGTTGGTCTGGGGGTGGAACCCTGACGACAGACTGGAAGACACCCCAATCAGTCGACAGAACTCTCCCCAGAACTGGGAGGCAAACTGAGGCCCCCTATCCGAAACGACGTCTATCGGAAGTCCGTGGATCTTAAAAACATGATCGACCATCACCTGTGCGGTTTCTCTAGTGGACGGTAATTTGGGAAGCGGAATAAAATGAGCCGCCTTAGAAAAACGATCTACCACTGTCAAAATTACTGTGTTCCCCGCTGACGACGGAAGACCCGTTACAAAGTCCAGAGCGATGTGCGACCACGGACGAGAAGGAATAGGAAGTGGTCTAAGGAAACCCACGGGCGGAGAATTACTCGACTTAGTCTGAGCGCAGACAGGGCATGAAGCTACAAAACGACGTATGTCGCGCTCTCTAGTAGGCCACCAAAATCTTTGGCGAATGATGGCCAGCGTTCCTCTTACACCGGGATGGACGGCTAATTTGGAGGAATGACCCCACCGGAGAACGGCCGAGCGAGCGGCTTCGGGAACAAACAAATTTCCCTCAGGAGCTCGAGGCGATCCTGTGACGTGCGAAAGTGCTCTCCTCACAGCCTGCTCGACTCCCCAGACGGCAGCCCCAACCACACAATGGTGTGGTAGGATACCCTCCTTGGAGGAAGCCCCCTCAGACAAGCCGAACTGATGTGAGAGAGCATCAGGCTTACTATTCTTTGAGCCGGGTCTGTAGGAGATGGAGAACTCGAACCGACCAAAGAATAGCGCCCAGCGAGCTTGTCGAGCGTTCAACCTCTTAGCGGAACGAATGTACTCTAAATTACGGTGATCGGTCCAAACAATGAAGGGAACACTGGCCCCCTCCAGTCAGTGGCGCCACTCCCCCAGAGCTAAACGTATCGCCAAAAGTTCCCGATTACCAACATCATAATTACGCTCCGCGGGGGTGAGGCGATGCGAAAAAAAAGCATAAGGATGAACCTTGTCATCCCGCGAGGAGCGCTGGGAAAGTATAGCCCCCACCCTTATGTCAGAGGCATCGACCTCGACGATGAACTGTCTTGTGGGATCCGGAGTAATTAAAATGGGGGTGGAGGTGAACAACCTCTTGAGGTGATCGAACGCATTCTGAGCCACCTCGGGCCAGGTAAAATGAGACCTGGTCGAGGTGAGTGCAGTCAGCGGGGCGGCAACCTGGCTAAAATTTCGGATAAACCGGCGGTAGAAATTAGCGAACCCCAAAAAACGTTGAAGCGCAATGCGAGAGTCCGGAACGGGCCATTCTATGACCGCACGAACCTTGTCGGGGTCCATGCTGATCCCCTCTGCCGACACCACAGATCCGAGGAAAGTTACCGATCGAGAGCGGAACATACACTTCTCAGCTTTAATGAAAAGGCGATTCTCAAGCAAACGTTGCAGTACGTGACGCACATGTTGAAGGTGCACTTGGAGAGAGGGTGAAAAAATTTAAATATCGTCCAAATAAACAAACACGAATACATTAATCATGTCCCGCAGGACATCATTAACCAAGGCTTGGAACACAGCGGGGGCGTTGACCAGACCGAACGGTAAAACGCGGTATTCAAAGTGCCCAACCGGCATATTGAACGCAGTTTTCCACTCGTCTCCCTCCTTTATATGCACGAGATGGTACGCGTTGCGCAGGTCCAACTTCGTGAAGATCTTTGCGCCCTGCAAGATCTCGAAGGCTGATGACATAAGAGGCAACGGATACCGATTCTTGACCGTTATGTAGTTCAGCCCCCGATAATCTATGCAGGGGCGCAAAGAGCCGTCTCTCTTCTTCACGAAGAAGAACCCCGCCCCGGCGGGAGAGGAGGATGGGACAATGATCCCAGCGGCAAGAGACTCAGTGAGATACCTCTCCAGAGCCTCACGTTCGGGCGCAGACAGGGAATATAGCCTACCGCGAGGTGGCATGGTGCCCGGAAGGAGATCGATACTGCAATCGTACGGTCGATGAGGAGGCAGAGATGTGGCCCGGGAACGGCTGAAAACCGCTCGCAGATCGAGGTATTCCTCCGGCACTCCAGACAAATCACCAGGCTCATCCTGAAACACAGAGACAGAAGAAACAGCAGGGACAGCAGATACCAAACAATTAACATGACAAGCAAGACTCCAAGAAAGAATAGTGCCCTTCTCCCAGTTAATCTGCGGGTGATGTTGGGTAAGCCACGGATGGCCTAAAACAATCGGGGTAAAAGGGGACCGAAAAATATAAAATGAAATTGTCTCTTGATGATTCCCGGAGACTGTGAGACTCACCGGGATGGTGGCACGGAGAACTGTAGAAAGCACCCTGCCGTCCAGGGCAAAGACAGTTGTAGTGTCCTCCAAGTCCACTAGAGGGATGCCATGTTCGCGAGCCCATCTCTCGTCGATGAAACTCCCCTCCGCTCCAGAGTCGATGAGCGCAGAGCAAGAAACAGATGAACCGGCCCATCGAAGAACAGCAGGAAAGGTGGTACGAGTCTTGGGCGGTGAGGAGAGGACAGTTGCGCTCGCCAGTACTCCCCTGTCTATTGGCGAGCTCTGGCTTTTAACTGACAGGAAGAGGCAAAGTGGCAAGCCGCACCACAGTACAGACAGAGGCGATTCAGAATACGTCGCTGTCGTTCAGTAGGAGAGAGGCGAATGCCACCCAGATGCATGGGTTCGGGCTCTGGTCTGGGAACAGATGAATCAAAAGCTGAAGGCGGGGCTTCCCGCTGTCTAGATAAGGAACCTCGGACGCGCCGCCGTTGCTCAAAGCACTTGTCCAGGCGAATAGCTAGCTCCACTAACTGATCAAACTGAGCAGGCGGTTCACGAGCATAAATCTCCTCATTTAGTTCCATGTTAAGACCCTCCAGAAAGCGAACGACTAAAGCAGGTTCATTCCACTCACAAGTGGTGGCCAGAGTCCGGAATTCGATGGCGAAATCTGCAACAGATCTCTCCTCCTGGTGCAGCACAGCAAGAAGACGCGAGGCTTCGCGTCCGTACACAGAACGATCGAAGATCTTGATCATCTCCTCCTTGAATGACTCGTAGCGATCACAGCAGAAAGCCTGTGCCTCCCAAGCAGCCGTTCCCCAATCGCGTGCACGTCCCGTCAGCATAGAGACCACATAGGCGATCCGAGCGCGATCCTCCGCATAAGTCTGAGGCTGGAGGGAAAAAACCACCTCGCATTGGGTCAAAAAGGCTCTACATTCAGTGGGCTCACCCACATAGCAAGGAGGATTATTGATTCTTGGTTCGGGGAAATGAAGACGATTCTGTGATGACGACGATTCATGATGAAGGTGAAGAAGTCGGGCAGATAAATCAGACACTTGAGCAGCTAAAGTCTCCACAGCATGTCTGGAGGCAGACAACTCCTCCTCATGTCTACCGAGTATGGCCCCCTGCAACTCGACCGCCGAGCGGAGAGGGTCCTCCTTCGCTGGATCCATCGTGGTCGGATTATTCTGTTAGGAGAAACAGAGGATCCAAGTGCAAAGGCAAGTTCTTGCAATAGTCTTTAATAAGGAATAACTCAGGCAGTCTGTCGAGCAATGACACAGAACTGGAATAACACAAAAGATGGTATACTTTAAAGGAGGTCAGCAAAATGTGAAAGACTCCTGTCTTGGAAATAATATGCAGAGTTGGTGATTCACCAAGCAGCAACACAGTCCTTGTAAGTGGCCACAAAGTCGTAGGGAGAAGACTGTAGAAGACCACCAGCAGCAGGATGACAGGGCAGAGAGAGCATACAAGACGAGCACAACTAGACAAGATAATACAAGGTAAATCCTCATGGAGACAACATATCACACAGGCATGACTCACGTACACACGAAATAATCCGACAAAGAACAAGGGGAACAAACGCTAGAAGTAGAGAGAAAGTAATGAGAATAAAGTGAGAACAGGTGTAACAGAGAAGCAGCGTGAACACTAATTGCTATGAGGAACAGGTGGGAAAATAGACAGGCAGGGCCAAAGTGAGAGAGAAATAGAGAGAGCAAGAGAGAGAGAGAGAAAGAGAACAAACCCAGCTCATGACATAAACCTGTCTGGCACCCAAAATTTTACTTTTAAAATTAAGTTAAATTTAGTATAGGGGCCGCCACCGTTACAGGGATTTCAATGTATGTGTTTTTTTCTATAGCTGTCTGAGTCATCGGTACTGTAAACCGATCCAGTTCAGATTTAATATACTCTTCGGACATGGTATGTAGCAGAGCCATGGTTTAGAATATAGTTTTAACAGATCTCTTAGCCGATCCAGATAAGACGTGCTTTCACAGCTCTCTTTCGTCATTGTTGTCTAACTGCAATTTTCTTAGGGGTTTCCTGGTTTTCTTCACCGCTTGACCACTCCTCCTCTTCCTCACTCCAGGTGGTTTAGACCTCCGTTTACGTAACATAACCATTAAACCCGACCCATCTTGACATTTATTGTTATTAAAGGAATGTGTCATGGCATTGGTGACAGCGTCGCTGACTGTTTTTAGCATCATTTTTAATGTGTGGTTTGGCTATGCTGAAACCTCTTTTTAACAACGGAAGAGCCATTTGAAACAAACCCCTGAAAAGGCCTCTGAGACCTGCCCCATACATAACACCTCTGCCCGCAGACCCTGGCATTCCACCGCCTGCTTGATTTTTATAATAGGGTTTACATAATGAGTAGGATTCATTTAGTATGGGTTATAATACACCATTTTTAAAGGATCGGTTGTTTCACAGGTCTGAAGTGTAGTTTAACAACAACTTTACTGTAAGAAAATGGCACTTCCCTGTTTCTGTTGTCTTTGAGTTCAATACAAATCTCTCCAATAGAATTTGTATTTACTGACACAGTGCACTCTGTCATATGCAACACTGACCATTTCACGATCCGATCCGGGTATATGTACACATCTCAAAAGCCGAATGTGCGCATTCCCCACAGATTGATATTCAATAACATCTGTGTACAAGTACATGGTGTAAAATCCTCCGTTTATGTTGGCATAGTGTGGTGCATACACAATTGGTTTGTACATACAATTGGTTTCGGTGCGTTCATTTCCAGTATGCTCATTTGCAGATTCCAATGGGTTCTTCGGTATTACACCCAAAATAATGTCTAGCTTACTGTGGAATGTTAAAGATCTTCCTGGTGGCGCTGTCATGTACACTTTGTTTTTCACATGATCATAACCGAGAAGAACATGTTGAGGTAGCAAAGCATTTATCTAATTACAAACAAAACTTTGTCATAATATCCGCTTTTCAGATTTATGTTCTCAAAATATTTTTTTCTGTCCTTTTGTAACCTCTCTCAAGTGGAATTTCTTATCACTAGTAATAGTGTACCATGATCTAGGGTATTCAGTTTCAGCCAGACCCACCTCCCACTTGCCTTTTAAGTTTATAGGTCTGGCTAATCTTGTTCTGTAATTTGAAATCGGTTTTCGGGGTAAAGTGGTAATGAAGCATTGCATGGCAATGTGATGTAAAACCCTGCTTCATCCATGACTGTTTACTGCAGAAATGAACTCTGGTGCCAAATGTATATTTTTATATGCTTTAAGAGGTCTTAATTAACCCAACTGTCAAACTTCGGAGGCCATCCCACCCACCATACGAGCACCATGGTTGTTTTACCATGCTTCTTGGCTAATATCTTTTCTACTTTAAAAGATTTGTCCTTGGCCACAATTTTTTTGTAGCTCCTCTTCATAAAATGATCTGTCGATAATGTCACCATCATAATCAGATAGTTTGTAGACTGGTGGTTGATGTGGTATACATTCGGTTATAGTGAAGAACTCCTCTGTGTAGTTTTGTTCATACCCCTTGGTAAAAGGACCCCTCATCTTCGATATTGTAACCACGTCGCCTATTTATTTCTTTATTTATTTTTTCTCTTACACACATTACCATACAAATTGTCATAGACGACCGGTTAATTTTCTTTGTTGACAGCTACAGACCTCATTGTAATTGTAACGCTCAGCCTCTCTCGAAGCAGGTTACACCACAAATCATAATTTGAGGGGAAAAAAACCCTTTTATATCTAAGTGTAAAATAAACTTGTTCACATTGAAAACAAAAATAAACAACAAGATGGATGGATAACCACAAAGTGTATTAAATAACCAGCACCAACATTAATTACAATATATACATTGAGTCCGGTAAGTGTGTGTGTTTCTGTCCAATGTGTGTGTGTGTGTGTGTGAGTTGAATCGGCCTCACCGGTAAGCCGACCAAAATCCGTGCATGGGTAGAGGAACAGCGTTGTCCTGTATAGCGATCCCCCAAGGTGAAATAATCCAATTGAAAAAGCCTATTTCCACGAGGAGTTCTTCCTACTCGGTCTCTGACAAGCCCCTTCAGCAGTGCGATCGATCGCTAGTTCCACGAGCCAATTTTCTCCTCTTCGCGCTCTCTCTCTTCTCTCCTCTTTAACCCCGATTCCCGGCCTTCCTTCCGCTGATTAGCCTGACGTCAATGGGGAATTCCCTGGAGCCTTGCGAGCTCTCGCGATAGTAAAACCAAAACACTATAACACAAAGACTTGCGGGCAACAAAACCCGGTAAAAATAATTATATTATTACAGCTGTCTTACAAAGTATAACGTTTATACTAAACAGCCATACAATTATTAAACCCTATGTGGCCAGGCTACATAATCCCCCCCCCCCAGCCAGCGGCATCGGGGAAGAGCGTCCATAATAGCCTTTCAGGTTGACCACATTTAAAATATCCGTTCTCGGTGGATTGCCCCAGCACACTGTGTAATTTATTGGCCCTGTTTTACCTTTGATTTCAGCTGGACCCTCCCACTTGGGCGCTAGCTTGGCAGAGAATTTGTTTGACGAACTAGAGAGAGGATGGGTTTTAATCCAAACCAGGTCACCCGTATGAAACTGCGCATCTTTCCTACGGTAATTATAATACCTAGCTTGTTTGGCTTGGCTCATCCTCATTCTATTCCTCACTCCCTCCATCAAGAGCTTTTGTCTTTCTACCAGGGAATAAGCAGTTTGATCAGGTGAAGGTGGTTTGTGAATAAGACGTTCCAGTGGTCCTAGTATATGCCTGCCCAGCATGAGCTCTGTGGGTGTCTTTCCGGTGGTCTCTTGCTGCGCGGTGTTAATGGCATAAAGAAACTCCGGTATCCACTGGTCCCAGTTTTTATGTTGCTGACCCACATAAGCAGCAATCATCGTTTTTACTGTGTGGTTGATTCTTTCCATCAAGTTTGCCTGTGGGTGATAACTCGTGGTGAGTTTCTGCACACAACCCCATGTTTTACATAGCTCGCTCAGAAGACCAGATGTAAACTGAGGACCCCTATCGGACACCAGGTATTTGGGTACACCCCACCGTGTAAAAATCTCCTCTCTAAGGATTTTGACAATTTTCTGGGTCTTGCTGTCTCTCAGCGGGAACATTTCCACCCACTTTGTGAAATAATCCATTATGACCAGGAGGTACATGTTCTGTTTCTTACTCTGGGGAAAGGGTCCCATTAGGTCCACCCCTAGCGTGTGTCCAGGTTCAGTGATCTGAGTGCTTTGCATCCATCCAGATGGTTTTGTATTGCTGGGTTTATACCTCTGGCATATCTCACAGCTTTTGACGTATTGGCACACGTCTTTTCTAACAGACAGCCACCATGCCACGTCAAGGATCTTCAGCAGAGTTTTCAGTTGTCCAAGATGCCCTCCAAGTGGATTATCGTGATAATAATGTTTGAAGTCAGTGATTAACGTCTGGGGTACAACTAATTGATACTTCTCTCCATTATCCTTTAAAGAAACCTTACGGTACCACACCCCTTGGAGATCTTCAAAGGCTATGGAATCTGCTTTGACTGATCGAGGTGGGATGTTAGAATGCAGTTGAGTGATGGTAGAGTCCAATTGTTGAGCTTTCGTGATTTCTTCCAGAGAGTGAGGTAATGTAATCGTATGGGGTGAAGCAATGGAAAGGCAATGTGCCGAATCAACATCAGGTATCTCTGGGACCCGAGACAAAGTGTCTGGTCCCATGTTGAGGCAACCTTTCTGGTGATGAACCTGAAAGTTGAATTGTTGCAGGCGGAGTGTCCAGCGCGTTAGACGTGAGGAGGTTTTGGGGCAATTGAATGCCCATGCTAGAGCCGCATAGTCAGTGAAGACGTCAAAGGGTCTTCCCTCTAGGTAATGTCTCCACTTTTCCACCGCCCAAACCACTGCCAGACATTCTTTTTCTGAGGTGCTGTAATATTTCTCAGCTCTATTTAAGGTCCATGAAGCATACACCACCACCTTTTCACCCTCCTCCGACTGTTGTGTGAGGATGGCCCCCAGTCCTACCTCACTAGCGTCAGTGTGAACTTGGAAGTCTTTGGTGGTGTCTGGTTGTATTAACACAGGTGAGTTTTGTAAAGCTAGCTTAAGTGCATCCATACTTGCTTGACATTCTGTGGTCCACTCCCACTTGACTCCTTTCTTTTTCAGGTTGTTCAATGGTGCAGAAATGTCAGCAAAGTGTGCGATAAATTTATGATACTACCCTGCCAGGCCTAGAAACCGTTGCAAGGCTTTGAGGTCTTGCGGTGGTGGGAACTCCGCAACAGCACAGGTCTTCTCTCGGTCAATTTCAACTCCCCTCTCAGAGACTATATGGCCGAGGAACTTGAGTTGACGTTTAAAGAAGTGGCATTTTTTCATGTTCAACGTCAGGTTGGCTTGGGTAAGTCTATGGAGAACTATGTTAAGATGGTGACTGTGTTCTTCTTGTGAGTTTGAATAGATGATGATGTCGTCAATATACACAAAGCAAATTTTCCCCCTCAAATCAGCCAGGACTCTCTCCATCAGACGCTGGAAGGTAGCAGCAGCATTTCTGAGCCCATACGGCATCATCTTGAACTGAAATAGCACCCTTGGATGAGATAAAAGCAGTCTTTTCTTTACTCGGTGGTTCCATCTCCACCTGCCAGTACCCCGACTGCAGATCCAATGAACTGAACCATGAGGCTCCTTCCAGTGATTCAAGGATGTCGTGAATTAACGGCATCGGATACGCGTCACGCACTGTCTTGCTGTTCAGCCTCCTATAATCCACACAGAACCTGTACGATCCATCAGGTTTGGGGACCAGGACAACCGGTGAAGACCAAGGCGAGAAGGAGGGTTCAATGACCTTATCTCTCAGCATCTGATCTACTTGCTCTTCAATGATCTGCTTCTTAAAAGGAGAAACTCTGTATGCCCGAGATTTGAGAGGTATGTCTTCAGATAATGTGATTCTGTGTTGTACATGGATGTCTTTCCCAGGTGGTTCGAGGTGGCACGTGGCCAAGCTTGTTGCAACTTCATCAATTCCTCCTGATATTCAGAGTCCCAGGTCTTGATCTCAGGGGGAACATCCAGAAGTTCTGGAAGTCTACCAGTGGAAGGTAATGTATAATATAAATTTATCTTTGCAGTAATATGTGAAAGATCTTGATCTGATGTGATAGCTGGTCCTGTTGGAATCTGCGATGGTAAGAAAGGGTAATAGGTGTATCCTCTTTCAGAGCTTAACCCATATCGGCCTCGTCCTACTTCCAGCACAGCTCCCATGGTCCTCAGGAAATCCAACCCGGCAATAAAAGGAAATGCAAAGTGAGTGTCTTTTAAGATATACGTGTCCATACTGCAGTTTTGGTCATGCCATTGAATCCTGATCCTTTGCAGGTCTCTGGACTGGTGAATCGTTCCGTCAGCCATGATGAATTTCTGTGGGCTGGAGGAAAGGACGGATGGACCCTCTCCTTTCAACTGTTTCCACAGGTTTTCTTGCATTAAGGTGAAAGTGCTACCAGTGTCTAAAACCGCCTTCACTTTACCATTCACCCTTACAGGCACCACCAGGAGAGATGAAACTGGCTGTGATTGTGCTAGGGTTACTCCGGCCAGGTTAGGGTTAAAGGTACGTTCAGCAGATTTCTTGTAGGTCTTTTCTTTGCTGCTCTGGGCGTCGACTTTATGCCAGTAGTCTTTGGCTCCCAAGTGGTCCTTTCCACCATCGACCCCACCTTCACCAGCTGCTCCACCGAGTTGACGGTTCCCCTCATGCATCCTGCCACCCTGGGATTGATGTTGTTCAGTATACGATGTACTAATTCCTCCTCCGAGATCTCTGGCTTCCATTTCAGACATAGGGCTCGGTAGTCATATGCGAAGTCCCTCAGACGTTGTCGTGGCAGCTGAACCATCGTTCTCAACTTTTCCTCCACTTCTGAGAGGTAATCATCCGGAAGAAAAGCAGCCATGAATGCCTTTTTGAAGGATTCCCAATCCGTTACCCTGACCTTCTCCGCCTTCCACCAGCTCTGGGCGGGTCCCTTCAGCACCGTGCTCAAGGTTCCTAGGAGTTCAGCAGTGGGAAGTGGACGGATCTCCAGGAAGTTCTCACATTGTTCCATGAAGTTAAGCACCTCCGCTGTCCCACAGGTGTCCCCAAACAACGGGAATTCGATGCGGATTGAAGGTCAGGCACAGAATGAGGATGAACCAGTCACTACTGAGGACGTAAGCACATTAGAGGGTCCAACATACATAGGTTGTTGAATGTCATTGAGGGGTTTATGAGTGTGAATTTGCTCTCTGGGCACTAGAGCTGGTGCTCATGATGGCTGGACTGTGGAAAAGCGGGAAGTATCTGGAGCATATGCTTGTAATCTGGTGATGGTGGGAGTGCTAGTGAGTTTCTGCTTTCTCATCTGACTTTCCCATTTAGAATCCCCTCCTCAGAAAACAATCGGTAACCGCCTTTTCTAACTTTTCCAGCGCATTCATAAAATAATCCTCCAACCCTGCCAAGCTAGTATCCACAGCCTGTCTGAAACTAGTTTCAAGATTTAAGGTACTGTCCAATGACTGTTTAAAATCATGTTCTATGATTTGTAATTTTTGGTTTAGGGCCAATAAATCACCTTTACATTGAGCCATGTCTGTTTGTATTGCTTGTACCATTTCCACACTCTGTACACTTTCCTTATCATCATATTCATCGCCCTCATCAAGTTCATCATCAGAAATATACAAAGAGCTAATCATTGATGTTATTTCAGCAGTGGGATTTCGTCTATTCACAAAAGAGCTCGTAATCAAATTAACATTTGTTACTTCCAAATCTTTCTGGCCACTTTCAATAGTAACTAAGTCATTAGCTGTATTAACAACTTCTGTAACGTTACCAGTATTATTATAATAAAGTTTTTTTTTTTTTTTTTTTTTTTCCTTTTCCCTGTATGGGCCAACAATATGTAACGCTCAGCCTCTCTCGAAGCAGGTTACACCACAAATCATAATTTGAGGGGAAAAAAACCCTTTTATATCTAAGTGTAAAATAAACTTGTTCACATTGAAAACAAAAATAAACAACAAGATGGATGGATAACCACAAAGTGTATTAAATAACCAGCACCAACATTAATTACAATATATACATTGAGTCCGGTAATTGTGTGTGTTTCTGTCCAATTTGTGTGTGTGTGTGTGTGTGTGTGTGTGAGTTGAATTGGCCTCACCGGTAAGCCGACCAAAATCCGTGCACGGGTAGAGGAACAGCGTTGTCCTGTATAGCGATCCCCCAAGGTGAAATAATCCAATTGAAAAAGCCTATTTCCACGAGGAGTTCTTCCTACTCAGTCTCTGACAAGCCCCTTCAGCAGTGCGATTGATCGCTAGTTCCACGAGCCAATTTTCTCCTCCTCACGCTCTTCTTCTTCTTCTTCTTCTTCTTTGGTGTTTTACGGCAGTTGGCATCCAAAATGTTGCATTACTGCCATCTTCTGTTTATTATCTTTTCACTTCATACTTATATTCGTCTTTCCAGTCCTGTCCTCTTTAGAAAGTAAAATAAATATTTCTTTCCTTGTTCACTTTTCCCATATTCTAATATATTTTTAACATTATATTATCCTATACCAATTTCTTTTAAATGAATTTTCAACTCTTTCCTTTCTTGTGTAAATTTCCTGCATGACATAAAAATGTGATTAACTGTTTCCTCCTCTTGACATTCATCACATTGACCTGTGGGATGTTTTCCTAAAATACAAAGAGTTCCATTTAACTTACTATGTCCAATCCTAAGTCTTGTTATTAAAACTTGCTCTTTCCTTCTATTTGACATCTCTCTTATAATACCTACTTTATTTTGAATCATGTATAAATGTCTTCCTTTACTTTCATTAAATTGTCAAAATCGGAAGGTAAGAATCTAGTGTAGAAAAAGGTTATGGAAATATGGCAATACCAATGGGATATTGGTATTGCCATATTTCCATAACCTTTTTCCACACTAGATTCTTACCTTCCGATTTTGACAATTTAATTTCAATATCAACATGTTCTTTTTTTGTTGCCTTTTTTGCCAATCTATCAACTTTCTCATTTCCCTGTATGCCCACATGTGCTGGTATCCACATATATATATATATAATATTTTTCCCTTGTCTACATACCCTTGAATTTATAAACAAGATTTCATATAATATTTCTTGATGACTACTAGCTTTTCCAGTCTTCATACTCATAAGAGCTGATACAGAGTCACTACATACTAAAATGTTGCTATCCCTGGATTGTTCGATCCATTCTAATGCAATACCTATAGCACATAATTCAACAGCATAAACATTTAGGTTGTCAGATGTTCTTTTGCTAATGCCTATCTCATACTTAGGGACGTATACCGCAGACCCTGTTGTATCAGATAGTAGATCCTTTGACCCATCTGTAAAAATCTGAATACTGTCTTTATATTTGTTGTTCTTATATTTATAATATTCATTGGTTATATCTATATTTCTGTTACATCCTTTAATTGATAAAAGCTCTAAATCAACGTTCGGAATTTCCAAAGTCCAAATTGGTTTAACAGGCCATAACACATTATTAGCAAAACTTTTATTATACACTTCCATTTCTTTTGCAATTAAATTCCCTGTCCAGCCAAAACTTTCTTTCTTTCTTCTCTCCTTTTCCCAGAACTTCTGTAACACCTTTTTTGTTGGATGACTATCCTCATGCCCTCTAAGATTTATCCAATAGTTTGCTGACAATTGTTTCCGTCTAAGCCACAATGGCATTTCACCTCCCTCAACCTGAAGTGCACATACTGGAGAAGTTTTGATTGCCCCCAAGCATATTCTTATAGCACATGATTGTACAAAGTCCAATTCAGCTAATGTTGTCTTTGCTGCTGATCCGTATGCAACACTCCCATAGTCTAACTTAGATCGTATTAAAGCAATGTAGATGTATTTTAAAGCTGAAACACTTGCTCCCCATTCCAACCCTGCAAGACACCTCATCACGTTTAGCACTTTTTTACATTTATTAACTATATACTTTATATGTTCTCTCCATGTTAGTTTTGTGTCAAAATATAATCCCAAGAAATGAAAACATTCTACTTTCTCTAATATACTTCCATACATTTTCAACTTAATTTCCTTATCCTTTTTTTATTTGAAAAAAACATTACTTTAGATTTTTCCACTGAGAATTTAAATCCCCATTTTGTTCCCCAATTTTTAACTTTATCAATTCCTTCCTGCATCTTCTTTAAAATATACTAAACATTTCTACCTTTCTTCCATATAGCACCATCATCTGCGAATAAAGACCTCCCTATATCCCCAGGGAGATTTAAATAAATATCATTAATCATAATGGAAAATAAAGTTGGACTAATCACACTCCCCTGTGGTGTCCCATTTTCTACAACGTATTTCTTTGATAAATCGACCCCAATTTTCACCTGTATAATCCTTTTAATTAAGAAATCCATAATCCAATTAAACATTTTCCCTACAACTCCCATTAAATGTAATTTGACTAAGAGACCCTCTTTCCACAACATGTCGTATGCTTTCTCCACATCAAAAAATACTGCTACTACAATTTCTTTATTTACTTGTGCTTTCCTTATTTCCTCCTCCAAACTTATCACAGGATCCATTGTATTTCTTCCTTTTCTAAAACCACTTTGACATAAAGCCATTTTATTTCTACTCTCTAAAAAGTATATTAGTCTTTCATTTATCATGCGTTCCATTATCTTGCATAAATGCGATGTTAATGCAATTGGTCTGTAATTATCAGGATTACTTGGATCTTTTCCAGGCTTCCTTATTGGAATAACTACTGACTCCTTCCAGCTTTGTGGAAGACTTCCTTCCTCCCACACCTTGTTATATAAATGCAATACTTTCCCCAGCCCCTCTATACTTAGATGTTTTAACATACTGTAACAGACTTCATCTTTTCCTGGAGCCGTTTTCCCTGACCTATCCAGTGCTCTCTGCAACTCTCCCATATTAAAAGGAGCATCTAGTTCCTCATCCCCATAATCTTTCCTGCATATCACATCCTTATACTGCGTTTTTGTTAATTCTATTGCTATTCTTCCTTCCTCTGTCAAGTTACTAGAACTGTTTATACTAACAAAACCTTTTGCCATCATCTCTACCTTTTCCTTATTCGTTATCGCATTCTCGTTTCCTACAGTCAAAACTGGGTAATTCCATTCTCTTCTGTCCCCCCCCCATTTTTTTAATCATTCCCCATATTTCATCTATTTGAGTTGTATTTCCTATTGTGTCACAATAAGACTTCCAGAATGTTCTTTTTGTCTGTCTGATTGTCCTCCTTACTATTGCTTGAGCTTGTTTATACTGAATCCAAATGATGATAATTGTGTGTTCTTTTAACTAACCTAAATGCTTTGTTTCTAAATTTCACTGCTTCTTTACATTTTTCATCCCACCATGGCACTGTTTTCTTTTTACATTTTCTTTTACTCCTGGGAATGGATTTTGCTGCTGCTGATATTATGCCTTGCTTAATTTGGTTGTCTAACATTTCAACACTCAATTCATCATTAATTTTCCTAAACAATTTATTACTTTCCTCCTGGAATTTTCCCCAATCAGCTTTCTCAAAAATCAATTTTCCACTTGCTTCCCCAATACTCAATACTACCTCTATATTTATTTTACACCACACTGGATAATGATCACTACCTATTGTGCCATCTTTATGTACTGACCAATCACATCTTGCTGCAATTCTATTTGAAACTAAAGTGAGATCTAATACTGATTCTTTTCCAGTGTTAACATCAATTCTTGTACCTACACCATTATTTAAACACACTAAATTCTTCTCATCTATTATTTCTTCTATTATTTGACCATTATAATCAGTTTTTCCACTCCCCCACAATGTGTTATGCCCATTAAAATCCCCACACCATATAATATTATTACAATTTTGTCCCTCTATCTCTTCTAGCTTATTTTTCTCTAGCCTTTTACAAGGATTATAATAGTTAAAAATCACCAACTCTCTCTTTCCAGCCCATACTTTCACTACTACATACTCTTGTTCATTTCCCACTCCTAAGATTTTATACAGTATTCCTTGCTTTATAAATGTAGCACACCCTCCTCCTCCCCCCTCCCTTCTATCATACCTTATCGCCACATAGTCATATAAAACAAAATCCAATTTAGGTTTTAACCAAGTTTCTTGAATGCACACTATCTCTGGTTTTTCTACCCTACTACCAACAAATTGCTTAAAATCCTGCCCATTAGCTAAGAGGCTTCTCGAATTCCATTGTAAAATTAGCATTATTAGGTTTAAGAACCTAATCCTGATATCTCCTGACTTGCTTGCATCCTAAGTTCATCATTTATTTCCTCCCATTTCAGCCCTATCATGTCCAAATGATGTTCTGCCGCTTTCACAATTACTTGAATTCTTTCTGTTTTTGACTTAATCTCATGAGTTGCATTGATTACTCCTGCAATGAATGTGACCAGTTTCTTTTTTTCTATCCATGCTTTCCTCTTCCCTTGCTGAATATTCACTTCCTCTTATCTCTATATTCTGGTTCCTCTGTCCATTCATCTTAACTGCTTCAGCATATGACACCTTCTCTTTTAGTCTTAACTTCTGTATTTCTACCTCTTTTTTAAGTGCTTCACATCCCCAGTATGCTACACTATGGTTTCCTCCACAGTTACAACACTTAGGTTGTGTTCCCTCACCACACATCCCATAATCATGTTCACCTCCGCATCTAGCACACCTTTTTTTCCATTTGCACATTTTAGCTATATGCCCAAACTCCTTACAGTTGTAGCATCTTATTGGTTTCTGTACATATTCTCTCACATTGTATTTTACATATCCAAAATATACCTCTTTAGGTAATTCTTTCTCCTCAAATTCAATCAGTATTGACTCTGTCTCCTTTTTCTCTATTCCTTTGGTCAGTCTTTTTACATTTTTCACTGTGAAATTACCCACCCTCATGTTTTCCATTATTTCTTTATTATTGACATTAATGGGAATCCCATAAATCACTCCTTTGCATCCATTAAATCTCCTTTCTCCAACTATTGCAACCTTCTGAACCTTAACTTTCCCAACATATGTCATCTTTTTAGCTTTGTCTAACTGTATCTCATTTTCACATCCAATTAGCAAATTTCCATCTCCTAGAACCCTTGCATATTTCACTTCCCCAATCTGATTCTTGATGATTTTTGTTAATTTAATCGGGGCAATTTTCTTAATTCCGCCTTCTCCTTCAAATCTAACGACTACATTCAATATTCCTTCCTTTACTATTTTTCCCATCTTTCCACTTCCATCACTTTCCAAATCTCCAATGCTAGATGCATGTTTTTTCTTTCTTTTCCGACTCTTTCCCTTCTTTCCCTTCCCATCAATTTATCCTACTCTCATCTCCCTCACTACAAGCCATGCTAATACTCTCACTGTCAGAGTCATTCCCTGCCATCATCTACGGATTGCAAGGAACTCCGTGAGACCACCGTTCCGGACCTATACAGGCCGTCGGTCGATAATCCCACTACAAGTTCCTCACACAACCCCTTCTTTAATTATTATTTTAAACTGTATTTACAGTACCTTAACTTCTCAGTCCTTAGTCTTTTTTCCTTTCCTAGTAACTTGTCACTATGTTTGTCACTGTGTCAGTCCAAAATGCCGCTTCCGTTCAACATCCCATAATCTACGTCACTTCCGCCTTCTTGACAAATCCGCTGCCACCCCTCCTCGTGCTCTCTCTCTCCTCTCTCCTCTTTAACCCCGATTCCCGGCCTTCCTTCCGCTGATTAGCCTGACGTCAATGGGGAATTCCCTGGAGCCTCGCGAGCTCTCGCGATAGTAAAACCAAAACACTATAACACAAAGACTTGCGGGCAACAAAACCCGGTAAAAATAATTATATTATTACAGCTGTCTTACAAAGTATAACGTTTATACTAAACAGCCATACAATTATTAAACCCTATGTGGCCAGGCTACATAATACTTCTGTGATAACTACTGTTGTATCCTTGAATAATGTCTTGTAAAACACTGATGTAGCGTTTAGAGTTTATAGCTGTTAACTAACGCCACATTCGTCCTTTTTAATGTTCTATTAAAGCGTTCAATAAAGCTTGCCTTCAATTTACTTCCTGTGCTGAAATGGTAAATGCTGTGCTTTTTAGTTAGTTGTTAGAAATGCTTGTTAAAAAAATTCCTTCCCCTTATCAGTCTGAATTTTCTGAGGGTCTCTACCCTCTTGTAGTATTGAATTAAATGCATTGGCCAACGCCATTCCAGTCTTGTTCTTTATACAACATACCCATGCATATTTGCTAAACACGTCTATACATGTAAGCAGAAATGTAGTATTCTCATTTTCCATAGAATATATTGACATATCTACCAGGTCCATTTGAAACTGTGTATCAATACCATAAACAATGACCCTATTCCTTTTAAAATTATGGCGTAGTGGTCTGTGGAGTGTATAAGCATCTTGACTGGCTAACCAGTCTGAAACTTTATCACTTAGCAAATCACCACTTTCCTCTAATACACCATATTTTAATCTATTTACACCCCCTAAAGGGTTTGATGGCGTGTAGTACACCTTATGCAGTTGCTCGGTCATGTTATCAGTACACCACGTAAATAATGAAACAGTAACCCTGATTTTAAATAAAAGGATGCTTTTATAGAGTCAATCACACAGCACAATACGTGGTTAAATAGTTAAAATAGAGAACCAACATCAACCAATGTCGAGATATTGTAGGAAGTTAACACATGTATCAGCATTTTTGTCAATCAGGTAATTAACCAGATTATCAACATTTTCAAAGACATACCTATCACTCTGATCGTTTCTTGACAATAACATCACATACGTATCAGTTACATATGTACATAAGCATATTATATTGGCAATTTTACAGACATTATCATGTTCAAACAATGAATTTAGAATGTTTTTAAGCAACACACAGGGAGAATCATTCTGGCAGGCATAGAGTTGTATCATTTCAGTCCAGTTGTTTGATAGTCCTCTGACCATGTCCATGTGCTTCTTTAGACAAATCAGCCATTTGTTAATGTAGGATTCATTTACAAGCTTGTTTTGTCCAGAACGCACGTCATTAATGATCTTATACAGCATACTGGATATCTCACATTGAAGTCGATGTCTCAGAATAAATTTAATCAGTCCAGTAGCTCCACAGCAGTTACCCATGTTAGCGTCAAAATGAGGATCCAGCCGAACAGACTTTCCACCCGTCCACAGTGTCATAGACAGCCTGTTCACAGCTTTCATTCACCAGTTTCTCACGGATTTCACACAGTCTCTGTAGAATGTGTGGCTCCTCTCTTAGTTCATACAACACACCTTCGACAACTCCATGGATTCTCTGATGCAGTGTCAATCCAAATAGTTTTAAAGCCTGGCAGATGATTTGATTTAACATGGGTTTAAACAGTTTACTTGAAATTTCTTCAAAATGTGTGTAAAAGAAATACTTGTCAGGATCAAACAAACACGTGTGCTGGATCTGACTGGGGTGATCCACTTCACAACCGTAGCACAACTCTTAACTTTATGTCGAGGAGATAATCCAGAATGACCACTATGACTGCTTTTATGAAATTGAACCCCTTTACACAAATAATGCCATCCGTGTCATCTCCCTTAAGACCCGCTGCATCTATGACTGCTTTTATAAAATATAACCACTATCCACCAATAACGCTATCCGTGTCGTCATCTCCCTTAAGAGCCGCTGCATCCGGAAGTGGCCATCCTGATTCGTGAGATAAAATGAACGTTAGATTGCTGTAGCAAAGCTCCATGCAAAACTTGTCGAGCCAATGGCCGATGACAGGATTCCCTACAGGAGCATCACTCCTTGCTGAAGTAGCCGTGTAATTGGGTGATGCGAAGGCCCCAGTAAGATCTGTAGTAAAGTCTTGAGACATGTTGGTTTGAGCATTGGTTTAAATGAGGACGGTCACCACCAGCTTTTAAGGTCTATAGAATGTGGGCGGTGTTACAAGGGGGCACTAATGCAAACTCCCCCACGCTTTTCGGGGTCAAACAGCCTGACCTTAATTATATTGTATCGGTCATATGCATCATTCCACTGAAACAGTTTGTCTATCTTTGAAAAAACATCATTCAGGATAGGGACATCTTTCCACTGAAACAAAACTTCATGTGGAAACATTCCACATAACATTCACCATAGCTCAAGATGGAGCCGAGTATGGCTGCTGCGTCGTGGGCTCCATCAAAACACTGCAGTTTATTGTTTGTTTTGTTTACAGTTTTGTGTTTTTTTTTGTTTTTTTTTTTTTGTCTTGGATGTTGTCTGCCTTATTGTGTACGACAGACAAGCGCTTTTGGAAATTGGTTCGGCAATCACACACCGAAAATGGACTTCAAATTCCTCAATGCCGACCCACGGTTTACAAACACGCCAGCGGTGCCCTTTGTCTGGGCTGCCCGGCCGCGGAAACGCATAAGAAAAAGGGGGGAAAAAGAGCCGGCGTCATCATCAGAGTAAAACAAATCGTCCCCCGCTACCCAGTGTACTACTTGCAAATGTTCAGTCTCTGGATAACAAGCTCTGCGAGCTGAGAGCGTGGATCTGTTTCCAACGAGAGACGAGAGATTGCTGCATTATCTGTCTTACGGAAACCTGAATGTCCGTGTAGATTCCAGACTCGGCCATCGAACCCGCGGGGTTCTCCGTGCACCGAGCGAACAGAGCGAAAGACCTCTCAGGTAAAAGCAGAGGTGGTGGTGTATGTTTTATGATCAACAAATCATGGTGTGTTCAGAGGAACGTGCATTTTATCAAGTCTTTCTGCTCTCCTGATCTGGAATATCTCATGCTCTGTGTCGACCATTCTGGCTACCGAGGGAATTTCACTGCTGTGTATATCCTCCCCACAAGCCGACACAGACCGGGCACTCAAGAAACTGTATGGGAGCATAAGTGAGCAGGAAACTGTGCACCCTGAGGCCGCGTTCATTGTTGCCGGGGACTTCGACAAAGCCAATTTTAAAACAATATCACCAAAATTCCACCAACACACGAGGGGACCGGGTTTTGGATCGTTGCTATTCTCCTTTCCGGGATGGCTACAAATCCCTCCCCCGCCAACCACTCTTCTGTTCTGCTTCTGCCCGCTTACAGGCAGAAACTGAAATGGGAAGCACCCACCCTCAGAACGATCCAGTGCTGGTCGGACCAATCAGAATCTGCGCTACAGGACTGTTTTGATCAAAAACTATACGGATCAACCACAACCAGAAACCCTGGGTTAACGGCGATGTTCGCGCGGCACTTACTGCGCGGACCACCGGTTTTAATTCCGGGAACGTGGAGGAGCATAAACAAGCCAGTTATGCCCTCCGTAACTCTATCAGTGCAGCCAAATGCCAGTACAGGCACAAAATTGAAGGACAGTTCAACACCACTGACTCTAGAAGTATGTGGCAGGGAATTAACACCATCACGGACTACAAACAGAATAAAAACTCCGCCATGAACACCGCTGCCTCTCTCCCGGATGAGCTTAATACATTTTATGCTCGTTTCGAGGACAACAACACCGCCCTCACGGAGAGAGCACTCGCGGCCGATACTACAGAGGTTGGTTCACTCTCCGTCTCTGTTGCGGATATAACACGATCCTTTCGACGGGTGAATATCCGCAAAGCCGTTGGTCAAGACGGCATTCCGGGCCGCGTCATCAGAGCGTGCGCGAACCAACTGGCTGGTGTATTTACAGACATGTTCGATCTGTCCCTCTCCCTGTCTGTAGTCCCCACATGCTTCAAAACATCAACCATTGTGCCTGTACCGAAGCAATCAAAAATCACTTGCTTAAATGACTGGCATCCTGTTGCTCTGACCCCCATCATCAGCAAATGCTTTGAGAGGTTGATCAGAGATTACATCTGCTCTGTTCTGTAGTTGGCTACTCTCACTGCTTCCATCAGGCAAGCGGTATCGCAGCATCAGGACCCGCACCAGCCGACTACATGACAGCTTCTTCCCCCAAGCAATAAGACTTTTTAATACTTTATCTCTCACGATCAACAATCAGCACTGCACTTTATTAATCTTCATCTTATATCACACACTGGACTGTCAATATATTCTCCCCAATTCAATTAGTGTGTATATATATATATATATATATATATCTCCTATCTAGTGTATGTGTATTGTTTACTGTACATTGTATATCAGTACTATATTGTGTACATTTGTTATGTAAATTGTGTTGTGTAAATATATTGTTTACTGTAAATTGCTATGTCTCATCACTGTCATGACTGCAATGTTGCTCGGAACTGCACACAAGACTTTCACTTACTGTTGCACTCGTGTACACAGTAGTGTGACAAAGTGATTTGATTTCATTGTTCTATGTCTCTGGGGATGGACATGCTCTGTCACTGAGATCCAGTTTGTCCTCGCTGGTAAGCATGTAGACATGGTCATCCACCCTCTTGATAGTGTGGTTGCCTAACACACGGTCTCTTGGAAATGGTGATGTTGAACCAAAACCTTCTGTGCCAAATAATGGGTCATCTCCAGAATCATTCAGGTTCCTCCAAACACGATTGTAAAATACATCCCAGTCCTTTTCCGTGAAATACAAACAACGGTCTTCATCCATTGCATCGCTCCTGTTGAATAACTTAACAGAATGAGATGTTCTGTCAAAGTCGTACATACACAAATGCGCATTGTCTACGTGAAATTCAGATTTCAGATTTCCTAATGATTCATGGAGAGCCTTGGTCATGCAGGACCATATCCTCTCCTCGGAGCCCAACATAACTTAGCAGTTATTTCTACATCATTTACCAACAGGTTTTTAGGAGTTCTGGGGGACGCCATTGCTCAAGTGGAAATCACAAAATACTTGCTGAATAACTGCAATGAACAGACCTAACCCCTTTTAAATACACAGATGGTCTCGGCTACAGCGCCGGGATATCAGAACAGCTGATCAAACACATCATATCACAGCATGTACAACGGCCAGATGGAGGGGAGGGATGGGGCGGGGAAGGTCAAATGTACACCAATTAAGTCATAAATCATAGGCCATAAATCATTTTTGTCACAACGTATATAATATTTACTACTGTTGTCATTATATTTGATTGATCGATGATTTTACTTTATGAATTGGATTTTGAATTATTGTTCTATTACCTGGTCAATAAATTGTAAACATTTGATTTTATTCTGACTGACTCTGAAATTGTTTTCCCAAATAGATTAAACGATTCGTATGTTACCGCAAGTCTGCGTCAGATTAGTGACGACAAATATTTGGCATCAATTCAAGTGTACTTGGTTTGCAAAGACAAAAAGGGAATTTTCACTTAGAACAGCAAATGCTGCTTGACCAATCTAAATTCGGGTGTGTCTTACCTCTGTTTTTATTTGATGTTTCTCCAGATAAGTGTACGTGGGAAACCACGCATGGCCAATCCAAAGCTATTATAAGAGAAGTTATGTTGGTCAACTTATATCTGTAATAGTGGCCGTGACCTCTAATGAAGAAAATGTTAAGTTAAATTCAAGAGTATGCAATTCCATGGGGGCTATACTGAAGTATCTTTGATTGTGTAAATCGATCTTAGGTATATAGCAATTACCTCTGTTTGATTATCCAAACCTTGATTATCCAAGCTTGTGATCGTGAGACCCACATAAGCGACATAGTTTCCTAATCTGAACGGGTAAAATATTATTAAAGAGTTAAAAAGAATAATCAAACACTCGCTCACTTTTAATGTTGCTCAGATATAATTTAAAAAATTGTAATTTATGGAGTCAGATGAAATAACGAGGTAATACATAAGAGAAAATGTATTTAATTTAATCTTGTTGTGTTGCGTAAAAGGGAAGACAGTAACGCGCAGAGACCTTCACCCGTATTATTGGAGACTGCCATTGGACCGATAAACGGGCTTACAGCTACGGCCCATACATGTGAGGCAGCGATCGTGGCACTGCAATTTCCAACAGCTTAAAATGCTCTTTTTAGGTGAATGGAAAAGCAGTGGAGTTCATAGTTCACTCGGCTCTGAAGAACAAATCTGAGTGGTTGCAAGCCGGCTCCTTTTATACCTGTATGTCCAGGGGAGTGGCATGCAAAATCCACTCGCCAATTTTCATTGGCCTTTTCTCAAATATCAGAGGTGTTTGGGGAACAAAACATGTATACACAGAATCAATCTTAATCCCCACTATTACCCCTCCCAATCTCCAGTCCCACCACAGCCCAACAACATCCCTGTGGTCGCAAATGATATAGACACACACATACACAAAATTATTAAATGAAATACAGTTATAAATAAATAAACAAACAAATAAAAAATAGAATAATAATAATCACCCATCCATAAATTTCATATACACGCCCCATTTCTTCACGAACACGCTGTACTTCCCCATTATTCTATATGACCCCTCCTTAAAGGCCGCCACCCATCCCATCTCCGAGCACCACTCCTGAAAAGACAGTTCTCCAGCAGACCTACAACCCCTTAAAATGATCTGCCTGGCGATCCTAACACTGGTTAAGACCCAACTCTTTATGTGTCTATTTTCAGCCCCATCGCCCAAAATACAAACTCTGGGGCAAAAAAATACCGGAGTGCCTAATACATCGCACACAAGACTCTGAAACTTTAACCAAAACTTCTGGATCTCAACAACCCTCCCACCCCAAAGACATGGGTTATGTCTCTGTGATGAGGCACACATGTGCCAAACTTAAATAACCACACTAAACCATTTTGTGAGATTGTTTTGTGTTTGTTTCACTCTAGTGGCAGTCACATGAAAGGTGCACATTCCATGGTGACTGTTATCAAAGTGCATAAATACAAGTTGAACAAACAATAATTTAATGTTAATGAGGATGTCTCTTTGTCTTACCGGTTTCTGGAAATGCCTAGTGGGAGGGGCCGTGAACAGGAAACCAACTATATGTCATCCTGAAGGGGAGGAGTTGGTCTAAGAGTATTTTAATACCTAAAACTCATGAATGTGTTTTAAGTATGTGTTTGAACATTTACCAAATGGTCAAGTAAATTGTTAAAAATGGACTTTATCAATGTATAGGTGGTAAGCTTGCCAATACTCAGTGAACTATGAAATGTGTAGTTAATAATTGATGAAGAGTTATGATTGGTCAGTTTGAATATGAAGGAGGAGATTAAAACTATAAAAGAACAGATGAAATGTTTGGGAAGGGGAGGAAAAGGGTTTTTGAAAAGCTGTTTGGTTGGATTAGTAGCCAACTGTGTAACTCATTTTCCCATGATTTTGACTTTGATTTTGTTTTGTTTTTGTGATGAGTGTGCTCTGAACAAATTATTTTGTTAGTTTGTTTTGTTTTGAGTTAAACTTACAAAGGACACTTGGCTTTGGACTGTGTTGCACTTTTTGGGATTTGTGGCATCCTGAATTAAATGAGAACTTTTTCATGGACATTTTTGAAGTCTTCATTTATTTTTGCTGCTTATTTAGCCAACACACCGACCATCCTACAACAAATGGTGTCAGAAGTGGGATGTAAGTCTTAATGGAGTAACTGGCAGTAGAAGAGGGAAGTGTCAAAATCCCAAGATGACGACTAGAGAACATGGAGGTCCTCAAAGGATTACCCGAGCCCATCCAATCATGTTTTCTGAAGGTGAGGAGGACACTGTTGAAGCTCAGCTGGGTGATTTGGAGTTGGTAGCAGGAGCACCTGAGGAAGCTGTAACGGACTTGTTTCATGTGGGGAATGTTCAATATCCTGAGGCTGAACACGTGGTGAGACCTAAGACCAGTAAAGTCAGTACACCCCGAGAAGATGCAGACCATATTGTGGTGAGTCAAAATTTCTTTTTTGAAATGAGGAACTTTATGCAGCAACAACAGAGGAAGGAAAAAATACTGTTTGATGAATTGACTGGGTTGAAGGCTGCTATTTTTCAGAAGCCTAAGACAGGCTGGGAATCAAGTGAACAATTAAGTCAACATACTCATTACCCCTTACCTACACCCAGAACACTTCCGCAGGCATCAGGAGGAAGAGCATTGCTTCCAGAACCTCCTCAAGCTCAACCTGAAGATCATGTGCCGGCAGAGTCACCACCGCCGGTACCATCCTTTAGACGCCATCATGAACCTCGAATTCCTGATTTTATAGAGGGTGAGGATGTGGAGAGTTTTTTTGTGCGTTTCGAACGCATTGCTAGAACATGGGGGTGGCGAACGGATGAGTGGGCAATACGGGTGGTCACTTTATTGACAGGCAAAGCTTTGGAGGCCTATACGAGCATGGACGAACTACGCTCTGGTTCCTATGATGACATCAAGGCCGCAATCCTGTCCAAATACAACGTGACTGAGGAGACATATCGTCTACGTTTTCGGAGCCTTACGATACCAACTGGAGAGAGTGTGAGGGAAACGTATAATCGCATCAAGGGCTTGTATAAGAGGTGGATGCGACCCGAAACGAAGAGCAAGGAACAGGTGGGAGAAACCATCATCTTGGAACAGTATTTGCGAGTGTTACGGCCCGATGTGAGAGTATGGGTCAAAGAAAACCAACCACAGACTGGTGAGGAAGCTGCAAGGCTGGCTGAAAGATACATGGCTGCTCATCGAGAGCCACCACGAACCACCAAAGGTAATGTGAATATGGGGAAGGGAAAAGTGGAGGAACCTATTGATAAGACTGTGGGACTGTCGGGGAAACCTTCTAATGCAACCTTTATTTGTTTCTATTGTCAACAACCAGGACATAAGGCTTCTCTTTGTCCTTTAAGAAAGCCTAAAATGACTAACATGTGCTATGTTCCCAGGAATGAGTGTTCTGGTGAAGTAGTAAAACCTACAGAGAAACATAGCCACCTTATAATGGTAACCGTTAATGGTCAATCTGTACAGGCCTTGGTTGACACAGGTAGTACACAAACTTTGGTGAAATCTATCATGTTGAATCGTGAGATGTTGAACTACGAAGATACAGTATGTTTGGGATGTGTACATGGTGATGAAAAAATATATCCTACTGCTGATGTCTCTGTAGTGATAGAAGAACAGGCATACCTGTTAAGGGTAGGGGTGGTTGAGAAACTAGCATATGATATGGTGATCGGGGAAGATTTTCCTTGTTTAACTGATTTGGTGGGTTTAGAATCCAAAATGTGTGCAGTGGTTACACGGTCCCAGACCAAAGGTTTACAACCCCTTCCTAATGCTGATGCTGATTTGTTTTCTGTTGAAGGAAAGACTAAAAAAAGTAGAGGACAGAGACGGCAAGAAAAGCATAGGGGGAAGGATAAGATACAAGGGAGCTTACCCAGTTTTATTGATCACCCTGGCTCTGAGATGATTAACAGCCGTTGGCAGGTCCCTGATAATTTTAGGGAATTACAAAAAGCAGACATTGGTCTACAACCTCTGTTTCAAAAAGTGTGTGAGGTAGATGGCAACCCTGTGGGTGTAACAATGGGAGGGGGGCGGTACATTTTAAAGAACAACCTTTTGTACCTGGATGACATGGAGATCCCTAGACTGGTACTACCAAAAGATCTGCATCAGATGATTTTACATCTGGGGCATACCATACCTTGGTCAGGGCATCTAGGCCAACAGAAAACCTATGAACGGATTAGTCAACGGTTTTATTGGCCAAGAATGTATCAAGATGTGCAAGAATATTGTAAAACTTGTCATGAATGCCAAAGGGTAGCACCGGTTAGAAAAGCTGATAGAAGTTATCTGCAACCTCTGCCTATTATTGGAATCCCATTTGACCGTATAGGGATGGATATAATAGGTCCATTGGTAAAGAGTAGTGCAGGTCACCAATTTGCATTGGTAATCTGTGATTATGCTACTAGATATCCGGAGGTGTACCCCTTGCGTTCAATCCAAGTTAAACACATTGTGAGATGTTTAGTTGATTTGATTTCAAGGGTAGGAGTCCCTTCTGAAATTATCACTGATCAGGGAACAAATTTTATGGCTAAATTGATGAAGCTACTGTACAAACAACTAGGCGTTAAAGGAATCAGAACTACACCATTTCACCCTCAAACAGATGGGTTGGTAGAACGGTTCAACGGTACATTGAAGAACATGCTTAAAAAGTTTGTTGATGAGTCTGGGAGGGATTGGGATAAATGGATTCCATTTCTACTCTTTGCATATAGAGAGGTTCCTCAATGCTCAACCGGTTTCTCCCCTTTTGAACTTCTGTTTGGCAGGCAAGTTCGTGGTCCCCTGGACGTGCTCAAAGAGGGATGGACAGCAGAGGAACCAGCCCAGTGCAGTATCGCCTCATATATATTACAGATGAGGGATAAGTTGGAGAACTTTCGGACTCTAGCTAAAAAGAATTTATCTGCTGCCCAGCAAAGGCAAAAGGTATGGTACGACGCACATGCGCGGAAAAGGGAGTTGGAACCGGGACAGAAAGTTCTGGTACTGCTTCCATCGGGTACCAGTAAATTGTTGGCTAAGTGGCAGGGTCCGTATGTCGTGACACGAAAACTGGGTCCAGTAACCTATGAGATCTTGTGTCCCGAAAGGCAGAAGCCTAAGCAGATCCTACATGTTAATCTTCTGAGGGAATATAAAGAGAGAATGGCCGATCTCCATGGTCCTACAGATGTTAAAAAACAAGCGATGATGGTGAAGGCCATAGTGGAGGAAGAGGATGAAACCGATATGGAACCGGTTCGATCACCGCAAAAGGCCCCAGGATGGTCTGCACATTTGAATATCCCTCAACAACGGCAATTAACAGAGGTACTTCAAACTTTTCCATCTCTTTTCCAGGAAAGACCAGGCCGTACTGAGATTCTCACACACAATATCATCTTGAAAGACACTACTCCAGTTCGACAAAAACCCTATCGAGTCCCGGAGAAGATGGTAGAACGTTTAAAGAGCGAAATCGAGGACATGTTGGAAATGGGAATTATAGAACCATCCAACAGTGAGTGGTCAAGTCCCATATTACTTGTCCCTAAAAAGGATGGAGGAATCCGATTCTCCACTGACTTTAGAAAACTAAACAGTGTATCATGTTTCGATTCCTATCCTATGCCTCGTATTGACGAGTTGATTGAGAGACTGGGTAAAGCATCCTATATGACTACATTAGATCTGTGTAAAGGATATTGGCAAGTGCCCCTTGATCAGTCTTGCAGACCCTATACTGCCTTTCGATCTCCCACGGGGTTATATCAATATACGGTTATGCCCTTTGGATTACATGGAGCACCAGCCACATTCCAAAGATTGATGGATCGGGTACTTACGGGATGTGAGCAGTATGCAGCCGCATACCTTGATGATGTGGTGGTATACAGTGGGTCTTGGCAGGAACATCTGCAGCATCTTGCAGATATTCTAAAGAAGCTTCAGGGAGCTGGTCTCACGATTAACACCACAAAATGTTCATGGGCTCAGACGGAAGTGAAGTATTTGGGCTATCTGCTGGGACATGGACAAATCAGACCACAAGTGGAAAAGGTTCAGGCTATCCAAAACATTTCTCGGCCCCAAACAAAAAAACAGGTGAGGTCTTTTCTCGGGTTAATTGGTTGGTACCGTAGGTTTATTCCTCACTTTGCCTCATTGGCTACACCTCTGACTGATTTGACCAAGAAGAGTCCAGCTAAATTTTGTTGGACGAATGAGTGTGAAGAAGCCTTCAAATCACTGAAAGACTTAATATGTCAAGAACCTGTCTTGCAGAGTCCTAATTTCTCCAAGAGATTTATTGTACAGGTGGATGCTTCTGATGTGGGCTTGGGAGCGGTAATAGTCCAAGGAGAGACTGGTGATGAGAGACCAGTGCTATTTCTGAGCAGAAAACTCTTTGAAAGAGAGCGGAAATACTCAACTATTGAGAAGGAAGGTCTTGCCATTAAGTGGGCTGTGGACTCCCTGCGGTACTACTTGCTTGGGCGCGAATTCACATTAAGAACTGATCATCGAGCATTGAAATGGATGCAAACCATGCAGAACAGTAACTCAAGAATACTGCGCTGGTGTCTGACTCTGCAGTCTTATGTCTTTTCAATTGAGCACTGTCCAGGTAAGAAAAACCTTATCGCTGACTATTTATCCCGTTTGCCTAATTTAGACCATCCAGAGAGGGTGGAGGGGAGAAAATGTGATGAGGCACACATGTGCCAAACTTAAATAACCACACTAAACCATTTTGTGAGATTGTTTTGTGTTTGTTTCACTCTAGTGGCAGTCACATGAAAGGTGCACATTCCATGGTGACTGTTATCAAAGTGCATAAATACAAGTTGAACAAACAATAATTTAATGTTAATGAGGATGTCTCTTTGTCTTACCGGTTTCTGGAAATGCCTAGTGGGAGGGGCCGTGAACAGGAAACCAACTATATGTCATCCTGAAGGGGAGGAGTTGGTCTAAGAGTATTTTAATACCTAAAACTCATGAATGTGTTTTAAGTATGTGTTTGAACATTTACCAAATGGTCAAGTAAATTGTTAAAAATGGACTTTATCAATGTATAGGTGGTAAGCTTGCCAATACTCAGTGAACTATGAAATGTGTAGTTAATAATTGATGAAGAGTTATGATTGGTCAGTTTGAATATGAAGGAGGAGATTAAAACTATAAAAGAACAGATGAAATGTTTGGGAAGGGGAGGAAAAGGGTTTTTGAAAAGCTGTTTGGTTGGATTAGTAGCCAACTGTGTAACTCATTTTCCCATGATTTTGACTTTGATTTTGTTTTGTTTTTGTGATGAGTGTGCTCTGAACAAATTATTTTGTTAGTTTGTTTTGTTTTGAGTTAAACTTACAAAGGACACTTGGCTTTGGACTGTGTTGCACTTTTTGGGATTTGTGGCATCCTGAATTAAATGAGAACTTTTCCATGGACATTTTTGAAGTCTTCATTTATTTTTGCTGCTTATTTAGCCAACACACCGACCATCCTACAACAGTCTCCATCCTCTGAATGTCATTGCCAGCAGGTAGGTGTTTCTGTAAACCAAGCCATACAATCAAGAGGGGGTCCAATAGAACCGATTAAAAATCTTGAATTGCATAAGGTGCACCCTTGAGTCTCTAGATGTAGTCTTGACATTTTTTAGAATCCTAGCCTACTCTCCCTCCAATTCCAAGTTTAAATCTTTCTACTATAATATCTTGAGAGTGGTTGAGGCTCATTCCCCAGATTCTGAATTAACAGGGAGTAATACACTGATGCCTCATGAACTTTTACAAAAGCACTAATCACCACTCTCATAGTATCTACTGCTATGGGGGGGGGGTGGCGGGGGGTGCATGCTATTCCCAAAAATAGTTCAGAGCAAGTGGCACAGCTGTAGATACCTAAAAAAAACTGTGATCTGTGGATCCCAAAATGTTGAAACAAATTTTCAAAGGATCTCAACACACTACTCTCATATAGGTCCCTGAGTGTAGTAACCCCCCTCACAATCCACTCAGACCAGCAGAAAGGGGACTTATTACGTATTTTGGGGTTTAACCATAAGCTCAATGCAACATTTAAACTACAGTTCAAAAGTTTAGGGTCACTTTAATCATTCATTCTTTTTTTTTACATTTTAGAATAATAGCAATGTCATCACAATTATGGAATAATAGAAATGGAAATATGTGAATTATGCTGTGACTAAAAAAACCACAAAAGAAATAAAAACCATGTTATATTTTAGCATCTTCAAAGTGGCCACACTTTGCCATGATTTTGATGTACTCTTGGCATTTTCTCAACCAACTTCTTGAGGTATCACCCTGGGATGCTTTTTAAACAGTATTGAAGGAGTTCCCATCTATATGCTGGGTACTTAGTGGCTGCTTTTCTTAATTATTCGGTCCAAGACTTTTTTTTTTAAATACAATTTTTGTTTTGCAATTAAAAAAAATATGTTGGCACAATTTTATTTTTGTCTACAAAACTAATTTCAAACATTTAAGCATACACATTCATTTGAGAAACATTTCAGGCAAGTGACCCCAAACTTTTGAATGGTAGTGTAGATAAATATCCGAATTAAACTCTCTGGACACTTTTGCTCATACCGAGCACAAATGCAAGAAAATGGGATGTAATTTAACTTCTCCAGTTAGATTGATAGACAGGTTTTACAATGGTAATAAAGCTTCCTGTTCAATAAAAAAAACAGGGAGGGGCTCTTTCAGGTGGAAGCAACCAATGAGCCAATTGCCTGAGACTGAACGCATGCTGATAAAACCAAATCTTGTGTAGGCCAAGCCCACCTTTGTCAATCGGCCTATGCAGCTTGTTGAAATTTAATTGTGATAAGATTGATTTTGTGGGCAATGGAGGAGTCAGGAGACAGCAAATAGTTGTCTTTCAACTCTTTCAGCATCACACAGAAACTAAAACAAAAGTGGCCAAACACAAACAGGTAAGTAGTATCAAACGCAACAACAGGAACAGGCTCTGGTCTCTCTCTTCCACTCTGACGATCTGACGTGCCTTTTCAGATCTCCCTCAGCAATCACTATAATTAAAGTCAGGCATTAGAAATAATTACGACCCAGGTAATGAGTCTTACTGCGCTCTCTCTCTCTCTCTCTCTCTCTCTCTCTCTCTCTCTCTCTCTCTCTCCCGCAGACTGACACATGCCCACGCCCCCCATGCCACATACCCCCACAGCCGACTCAGGCCGGGGAGACCATCTGCGGACCACCTCAAATTTAAAGGGCTGAAGAGCCTTCCAACTGGTGATCTGCACGTTAGTATCCTTCATGCGGTGGAGCCACTGCAAAGGAGCATGATCGGAGCAGAGGCCCACCCCAGCAGGTAGTAGCAGAAGGTTAGAACAACCCACTTAATCGCAAGACACTCCTTCTCAATGGAACTATACTTTGTCTCCCTGAAGCTTGTGACTAATAAACAGCACTGGCTGTTCGTCCCCACCCACCTCCTTTGAGAGCACTGCCCCCAGCCCCCTGTCAGGTGAATAAGACTGTAAATAAAGGGGAGAGAGAAGTCAGGTCAGGCTGGTGACATCAGAGTAACTAGGCACAAACCTCCAGACGTAGCCAGCCAACCCCAAAAACTGCCTTACCTCCTTTTTGGTCTTGGGCACAGGTTGTTAACCTGTGGACGCACCTGCCTGTGTCCCAAGTGGAACTCCAGATACCTAACTTCCACCTGCCCAATTGCACATTTCTTTGGGTTGCCGTGAGTCCCACCTGCCACAGCACTCTCTGGACAGCCCTCTGATGTTGTATATGCTGCCGCCCATACTATAAATGATGATATCATCTAGATATGCTGTGGCATATGCTGTATGCGGTCTGAGGATATTGTCCATGAGGAGCTGAAATGTGGCCGGGGCTCCGAACAAACCAAATGGAAGCGTCACAAATTGGTGTAATCTGAATGGTGTGGAAAAAGCATTTTTTTTTTCTCGGGATATTATATTTAAAGGGATCTGGCAATAACCCATTTTTAAGTCTAGCATCGAGTAAAATTGAGCCATGCCCAACTGATCGAGTAACTTGTCAATTCGTGGAATTGGATAAGCATCAAATTGACACCGCGTTCACTTTCCGGGAGTCAACACAGAACCGGTCTGAGCCATTGCTCTTGGCTGGCCCAATCGCTGTGCGACTCTTGTATTACGGCCATTTCCAACATTGTCTCTAATCCTTCCTGAACATCCTTATTCTTGTGTTGATTAAGACAATATGGGCAGCTACAAACCATCGATATGGTATTGATGTGGTGCTCTATAAGGTTCGTGCGACCGGGAAGGCGTGAAAACACGTCGACGGTGAGAGGTGGTCTCCACAAGGGTTAATTAATTTATAATGGGAGTTACCTCTGGCCCAAGCTCCGCCCTCTCCAGAACTACCATCTCTAAGGATACAGGCACCACCTCCCTCCATGGTTTGAGGAGGTTGAGGTGGTAGATTTGACATGCCCCTCTTCCATCCGTTCGCCTAACCTCATAATCGAGATCTGCAACTCGTCGTTTGGCCTTGCCACTTGGCGAGTAATTAGGAGCTCGAAGTGGGCAGCAATACAAACACTTTATCTCCCTGTGCGAATTTCCATAGCCGAGTGCCCCTGTCGTACAGTCGGCATTGACTTTCTTGCACTTAGAGGAAATTCTCCTGTGTTACCGTCCCCAAAGTGTGGAGTTTTGCTCTAAGGTCCAGAACATATTGAATTACATTTTTGTTATTTGATGGTCCTTCCTCCCAAGCTTCCCGTATCATGTCAATCACGCATCGCGGCCACCGCCCATATAGTAGCTCAAATGGGGAAAACCCTGCGGAGGCTTGCAGGACCTCTCGTACTGCAAACAGCAGGGGTTCGAGCCACTTATTCCAATTCTTAGCATCTTCGTGAATGAACTTACGAATCATGTTTTTTAAGGTCTTATTAAATCGTCTGACCAACCCATCAGTTTGTGGGTGATAAATGCTGGTGCGAATTGATTTAATGCCTAATAATTCATACAGTTCACATAGTATGAAGGCCCTGATATCGCCTCTCCAGCCATAGCACCACACATCACACACCGCAACACTACTTTGCAGGACCCATCCACACACATTGCCCTCTATACATTTTTAAAGCCAGGCCAAATGGTTCCCAGAATTAGTGGATGGGTGAGGTGGGGATTAACCACGGCCTCGACACTATGCCTTGTCCCCTGAATAGCATCTCAATGGTAACCACTGAATACTTGTGAATGTCACCATGTACCCAACTCACCCTCATCCATTTATTCTTATCCATCAAGCTATGGTAGATAGAGGTTTGGGAACAACCCAAATCCACCAAAGCTTGATGTGTATCCCTTTTACCTATACCAGTATCTGATACGCCCCCGCCCGATCGGGGGCGGCCTGCGTAGCATCAGGGATCCAGATCAGTGTCCCCTCCATCACCAGACATTGATCTTCGCAGTGCCCGGCTTCCCCGCAACCCCAACAGACAGGTTCTTGCTTTCCTCTCACACTCATGGGGGCGGTCTTGCCAACCTGGGGTGGAGAGCATAGAGAGACAGGGGGAATAGGATGGATGGACAAGGAGAGTAGTTTGGGTTGAGTTCCTCCCCTCTTCCAGGGATCCGGATCAGGATGGGGGTGGGAGGGACGAGGGGAGGGGGAAGAATGAGACACAGGGGGTGGAGAGAGAGAAGAAAAACTGCCCTGCTGTCTTCTGTAGTCCTCTGCCAGCTGGCGGTGGCACTGGACACACTCTGACATTCCTCGAGGCAGCTGGAAGATAAACTTTTCCAGTACCACCAGATCAACAACATCCACTGTGCCGCAGGTTCCCTCTGCCAGCAGCCATTTCCAGCTGGCATCCAGCTGTTGGGCAAAAGCAAATGTGCAGTCGTGCCTCCTGAAACTCAGGGACCTGAAGAGCTGACGACTCTGTTCGGGGCTACAAACAACCTGTTGCTGGATGGCTTTCCTTAGTTGTTGATAGTTAAGGAGGCTAGCAGAAAGATGTTGTTGTGTCACTAGCTGCGCCTCCCTGGAGAGTAGGAGCAATAATGGGCCACCCACTGGTCGCCACTTCTACACCTCAGCTGTTTTTTCAAATAAATCTAGGAAGGCCTCTGGGTTGTCACTTGGCCTCATTCTCATCAGAGACACAGGTGGGGTTGGCTCCGGGGTGTCACAATGCCAGCTTTCTGGCAATCAGGCACCGGAATACCTGCTGATCCTCTACTTGTGCCTGGAGCAGGGCTTGGAACCATTGTTTCAGCTCCAAGCATAGCTCCATGAGGGCTTGGTGTTGGTCTTGCTGTGTAGGGCCCACAGTTTAGGAGCGGGTTTGGCTATTAACAATAATTAATAATTATCATTTATAATTATCAATTATTAAAATCAATAGAACACTGAATCAATGTTAGTTTTAATCCTTTAAATCAACAATCATCAAATTCAATAAAATATTAATTATCAAAGATAATCATTAATTCTTAAAATTAATGGAACATAGATTAGAATTAACACTAGCTTATTGATCCTTCAAATTCAACCATCAAAGATAACTGTCAATTCAATAGAATCAATAGATCAATAGAACATTAATTAGGATTAATGTCGATGTGGCACCACCCTGGAATCAGGAACTAAGAACCAGACAGTATAACAGTCTCAATATTAGATTCTTCTCTTAGGAAAATTGATGTCCGTAGATCATCAAAATTCAAAAGGAAACAACGAAGGTTTGAATTCGAGCACTGACATCCCCTGCCAGCTTTTGACACATGTGTATGCAAAACAAACCAAAACACTTCTCTATGATGCAGTAATATAAATTAATAATTAATACAACACAGTCAATAAACTTCCGACTTACAACTACAAACTAAACAGTGACTTGATTAGATATGGTAACCAAAATAAGCCTATAAATCATGAGGTGTGTGTGTGTGTGTGTGTGTGTGTGTGTGTGTGTGTGTGTGGTGGGGGGGTGTCAAAATGGTGGACGTGACTCTCGTGGAGAGTACATTACGTGATATTTCCGGCCAGAGAGTATGGCCGCGAATGTGGGCGGAGTGAAGCCAGTTAATGGCGTCTGCCCCTTTACTGTGTGTCACCACTTGTACGATAACTTGGGGACAAAACTGCGCTTTATCACAAAGTTATCTTCTAGCCGTGTGTGTGTGTGTGTGTGTGTGTGTGTGTGTGTGTGTGTGTGTGTTGGGGGGTGTGGTTAGTAGGACAGAGAGAGTGAGAATAAAGTGGCAGCGCTGAAGTCGGTTTCGCGTGGGAGAGAACTGTTAGTTTATCACTCAGAGACGCGGTGAACGGCTCGTAACCCGTAAGTACACTGTCAGAGCCAAAGCTTTGGATTTAGACCAATTGAATTTGTATCCTGAGAACTTAGAAAAGGAATTAATAATCATGTGGAGGCCAGGCATACATATAGTAGGGTCAGAGAAGAATAATAAAATATCATTATTTGATATTTTCAGCCTTGCCTGTAGAAAGGGGCTTAATTTCCTCGTCATGCTCCTCCAAGGATATCTCAGAATCGAGATAATTGTTTTGCTCAGTAATCAAATTAGGTAGTTCTACAGGTTCCACAAAGTTTCTAATATCTTCATCAGTAGACGAAGACGTGGACCTATGAAGATCAAGATAGAAATCTTTAAAAGTATTATTAAATATTTCTACAATTAACGAGTTCAAGCCTTTTAAGAACTTTCAAAGTATGCAAAAAATGAATGTATTTGTGTATTAATATGTACTTTGTAAGTTGCTGAATTTGCTAACTGGTGTTCTATATGACTGATGTCTTGTGTTCAATGATCCTGAAACAGGATAATTGTTATAGTGGTCTTTTTTTTTTTTTTTTACTTTTTAACTGTTATAAAGTCACAAATTATTTTAGGAATTATAGGCTTTTTGGATACACTTGGTCAAACCAACATGATAAATGCAACCTATAAATAATTAAATAAATAAAGTTCAACTTTTTTTTTTTTTTTTCTTTTTTTTTAACCTAGGGAGTCCTAGATTTAGTTCACAATAGCAGATAACATTGGATAAAATACAATAATTTACACACCATTTTTACAGCCATTTTGCTGAAATATGATTGGCTGCTGGTGGCCAGGCTTTTTTATTTCATTAGATTATGTAAGCATTTGGCCCCTAAAAGAAGTATACCAATTTTCAAATTTGATATTTTTTTAATTGATAATACAATTGTGGAGTTATGAGCATTTTTTTTAGTTGTGATTTTTTATTTTTTTTTTCACAATTTTGTATGCAGACTCAAAATGTGCTTTTGTACATGTATATCAATTTTCATAACATTTGGCCTTTTCTTTTGGTAGATATTGGTCAATATGCACACAATGGATGACACCTGACCAATTTGTTGGCTTATATCTTTGCAACATTTTGACAAATCAAAATTCCTTTGAAGACTTTTTTGTCAGGAGGGTTTATAGTAGACGCACACCAATTTTTGTGAGAATCAGATATACGGCCTAGGAGGAGTTCGAAAAATTTGCTTTTAAGAAAATTAGAATATCCAAAACATTTTATAAAATGCCATAAAATGAAGATATAGATTTTGTAGGTCTTCATGCAAGGAATTAGAAAAAATATATAATTTTGAGATTATTCAACTCGGAATTATTGGTGCAAACGTAAATGTCCTTGTTATAGCACTACCTTGTACTTGGTACACAGCCTAATTCTAACATGGTCTACAAACATCTCAAGTTTCGTAATGGTCGGCCATTTAGATTTGGTATTATTAGCTGCTGAAATTTGATTGGTTGCTGGCGGACATGTTTTTTTATTTGTCAGACTGATATTGTAGGATATGTTAGCCTTTAGTCCCTAATAGATGTCTACCAGTTTTCAACTTAATTGATCATACGGTTGCGGAGTTAAAATATTTTTTTTATTTGTAGTAGCCCCTATAAGCAACATTTTTCATGACACTGCGTGCATCCTCAACATGTCCTGTTGTCTATGTTTATCAAGTTTTGTAACATTTGGGCTTTTCGTTTGGTAGATATTGGTCAATATGTACTTGGACAACGCCTGACCAATTTGTTGGCTTATACCTTTGCAACGCTTCAACAAATAAAAGTTCCTTTGACAAATTCTTGTCAGGAGGTTTCATAGTAGACACACGGCAATTTCCATGCGAATCGGACATACGGCGTATGATGAGTTAGAAAAAGTAGGTTTTTCGAATTATTAAAATTAGTGCTATCATTATCACAATTGAAATCGGAGATATACATTTTGTTTGTCTTGAGCCAAGGAATCCAATGATGTAAGACACTTGAGTGTGCAACACTCAAGTTTAGGACTTATGGGCCAAAACGTAAACATGATCACTTTAGCGCCACCTTGTGGCCGATCTGGCTGAACATTTGATATGCTGTAGTACTCTGGGGGACTACCTTCCCTGAAGGTTTCAGCTCTCTACGACTTACAGTTTGGTCTGCACGATCAGTTTTAGGGCATAATAATAAAAATAATAATAAATATATCTGCAAGCAGCAATTAATGGGGTTCATGCATGTAACCACCTAGATCATAGAGGTAAAAGACAATTTACGCCAAATACAGGTAATTTAATACGGAAATATATGATTTTTAAAACGGCACCTATTGTCCAATCTCCATAAAGTTTGTAGCCTTCTTTAGAATTAGATATTGCACGTACTCACCTATTTTTGTGAAGTTTTGACTTTTCGTTTAGGATTTATAGGCTTTTGAGTATATTTTACCATGGCCATTTTCTAAATTAAGATTAAGATTCAACTTTATTGTCATTGTGCAGGTACAGAGCCAATGAAATGGAGTTGTTTTTGCATATCCCAACTAAGCTGGGGTCAGAGCGTAGGGTCAGCCATGAAACAGCGCTCCTGGAGCAGGTAGGGTCAAGGGCCTTGCTCAAGGGCCCAACAGTGGTATCTCGACAGTGCTGGGGCTTGAACCTCTGATCTTTCAGTCAGTAACCCAGAGCCTTAACCACTGAGCCACCACTGGCCCAAATGACCTTGTTATAGCTTTTAATTGTACTGCATTAGTTTTAAGTTTGAGCAAAAAACCTAGGACTCGTTCACAAAAGTGTGTTTTTTACATAATCGTGAATATTTAATGAATGATTTGACAGAAGCTTCTTGAGGCAAAGTTGTTCAGAATGAGGAGATCTAAGATTTGATTTGCATATTGTGTCTATGTATGAAAGTCAGCATGATTACAGAGGTATAAAACTCATTAGCGCCACTCAGTGTCTGATTTCTTTACAAATTTCTCATAGACGTCTAGGGCCAGGAGTCAAACAAGCCCACTGAGTTTTGTTTTGATCCGCCTCCATTAACCTTGTCTAATAGGTGCTCAAATTTCATTGGCCGATGGCGGCCATGTTTTTATAGCTATGCCAATGTCTTCATAAACAGTCATGGCACCTTGGATAAAGACAATGCTTGCCGATTTTCAACTCAATCAGACTACCGGTTGAGTAGTTACAGAACATTTTTGGTATTATAGCGCCACCATGTAGCAAAACCATGCCAACTTTTCTGGGCTACCAAAGATTGACCTCTTACATAAGCATGCCAAGTTTGGTGAAGATATCTAATTTCCATCAAGAGTTATAGCCATTTACTTAAAATTGGCCACACCTACTTCAGATGTTTTCGCATCTCGAGTCAAAAGTTCAAACCTTTTTTGATAACTTTTGATAATGAGACTCCATAGAATCGTTTGGCACTGGTTTGGTCCTGATCAGACGAAAAACCTAGTTTGCAAAAGTATGTTTTATAAAAACTCCAAGATGGCGGAAATCAGAGAGATGTTTTGTTTGTATAAAGCACTTGAGTCAAGGACAAACGTTCACAGAGTTATGAGTAATTACAAATTTTTGATCGCTGTAGCGCCCCCTATTGACCGATTTGGCCAAGTCCATGTTTTTGATTAGCGAGCAATACTACTACCATCAGACCAAGTTTCAAGTCTCTAGGCCTTACAGTACATGCTTTGCATATCTATTTGGACTGCACGTAGAGCTTTAGATGTTCTGAACAGCTCTTTGTCTGCTTTGGCGGACGGCAGAAAGAGTACGCCGTCTCCAAACAGAGGTTAGCTCACTGGGTCATTGATGCTATCTCTCTGGCCTACCAGACCCATGCTGTGCCCGCCCCCTTGCTGGTTCGAGCACACTCGACGAGAAGTATGGCATTTCACAACACAATGTCGAGTGAGTGACAGAAGTGGAACGTCATGGTTACTGTTGTAACCTCCATTCCCTGAGGGAGGGAACGAGACGATTTGTCCCTTCTGCCACGACACTAGACCTACCAATGTAAAGGCCTTACCTTATTCTCGGCTCCTCAGTGCAAAAAACCTGACTGACAGATGCACGCCCGCTTCCCTTTATACCCGTATGTCCGGGGCGGGACATGCAAATTCTGTCTGCCAATTTCTCACGGGCCTTTTCTCAAGTTCAGAGATACGCGAAGCTACCAAGGAAGACCCCTTGTGTCACTTCATTCAACACAATGTCTCATTCCCTCCCTCACGGAGCAGAGGTTACAACAGTAACTGTGATTTTTTTTTTAATAGTATACTGTACACAGTTATTATAAAATCCATATTTTAATTTTTACATTTGAAATAAAAATTGGTAAAGTTAAGATCAGTTGGCATCACAACAGTACACATTTTTTTTTTTTACATGTACAAGTTTCTGAGTGTGGGATTTGATACAGGAATGAGTCAATTAATACCAAAAATATGGGTGTCAAAGTAAACTCAGCATTTGCATTTGTGTGTAACACTCCACTAACACAGTTAGAATGTCTTATGTGTGCATAACACAAGTCATTTTATTGTTATCCAGTATGCTGGCAGCCCATTTCTTTGTAATGTTCACACTTGAATTTACATGGAATTTTATGATAACTGTGTACAGTATACTATAGTAAACTTTGAATTCGAGCTATTGCAAGTGATTTAAAAAATATTTCTGTTCTTTTAAAGTAATTATATTTAATTGTTGCCTGTATTACAATGTGTAATACTTCTTTAGCTACAAATCTCTACCTTCATGGTTCACAACATACATACATGAAGCACTTGATGGACAAAAATAAAAACTTTTTTTTATTTTACCTTTGCTTGTGTTCTCTAAATTAAAAATGTACACTATGAAACACACACAGAGGCAGAGCATACGTGGCCGGGAGGACACAACATCTTGTTCCCTCCATCAGGGAACGGAGGTTACAACAGTAACCTAGACGTTCCCCGCCTGTCACTCAATTTGACGTTGTGTCGAAGAAGCGACACCAGGGGTCCAATTTTAATCACACCATGCGCTGAACTGTGTACGTGCGTGGCTGACAGAGGTGCGGGCAGGTAGTTTGCATGCCAAAATGACTGGCTGTGCCAGACTGTACTTACCATTCCCCAACACCCCCAAAAATCGTCAAAACCTTCTGGTCCTTACACCCCGATATGGGGGGAACAAGGCGACATGCCAAGCGTGGGCCTTTTCTTTCTCTTTGTTTCTCGCATAGAGTTAAAGCAGCTGGGGCCATCTTAACACTATCACACGCATCGGGGAAGGCGTTCTTTCCCAGTTCCTATTCTTTCAGGGGGGAAAGACCCTGCGGAGACCACACCTGCTCAGACTGGGGTAGGAAAAGTGTGGTGAAATACATCACATGGGCTTTTGGGTCACATGTGGAGAATGGCACAGTGGTAGATACTACCTCATTGGGAGGGAGGAGTTGCTACAAACACGGTGACTGGGGGTCAGTGAGGACTGCCCAAGGGAGACGCGGGTCCACTCGCAAGTGGACCACACCATGGAAAATACACACAGGGGGATAAGTCCACATGGGGGCCTAACCTGTGGAGCACCTATTCCAGCACAGGGTAAATTGAGTACCCGCATTGTATTTGGTCAGCGAATTCCTCTGCTAAATTTGCGGACCACAGGGCTAGGAGGAGTCATCCAGGGAGCCGAGTTAGTTGGATCCCCTGGGATAAGAGCGCACAGTATTGCCTCAGTGGAGGGAAAGGGCACTAGGTGCAAGCGGTACACCCGGTCAGTTGTTACCGTGTTACCGAGTTCTACCGGCTCGGACCTGAGAAAACACGGGACTCAACCCTGAGATTGTAAAATCTCGTAAAGTTATTGGGTGTTGCCCAACCCGCTCTGCATATGTCTGCTAGGGAGGTGCCTTTGGCCAGTGCTCACGAGGATGCCACACTTCTCGTCGAGTGGGTGTGATAGGCCAATGCTATGGCGTCAACCACCCAGTGGGAAAGCCTCTGTTTGGAGACAACGTTCCCTTTCTGCTGTCCACCAAAGCAAACAAAGAGCTGCTCAGAACGTCTAAAGCTCTGCCTGTGGTCCAAATAGATACGCAAAGCAAGTACCGGACACAGCAACGAAGGGGCTGGGTCTGCCTCCTTCTGGGGCAGTGCTTGCAGGTTCACTACCTGGTCTCTGAAGGGAGTCGTAGAAACCTTGGGCATGTAGCCCAGTCATGGTCTTAGGATCACATGAATGTCTGCCAGACCGAACTCCAGGCAGGTGTTGCTGACAGAGAATGATTGCAGGTCCCCGACCCTCTTGATGGAGGCGAGTGCGATCAGGAGGGCCGTCTTCAGGGAGAGGGCCTTGAGTTTGACTGATTCTAGCGGCTCGAAGGGGGGTCTCTGAAGGCCCGAGAGGACCACTGAGAGATCCCAGGAGGGGAACAGGCTTGGCCGGGAGGGATTCAACCTCAGGAACTCTTAGGAACCTGATAACTAAGTCATGCTTACCCAAAGAGTTGCCATCTACTGCATTGTGGTGGGCCACAATAGTGGCTACATATACCTTCAAATTGGAGGGGGACAGCCTCCCCTCCAGCCTCTCCTGCAGAAATGAGAGCACTGACCGACTGCGCACCTCTGTGGGTCTTCAGCCCGGGAAGAACACCAATTTGCGAACAAGTGCCGCTTCAGGATGTAAAGTTGCCTGGTAGAAGGGGCTCTGGCTTGGTTGATCGTGTCTATGACAGCAGGTGGTAGGCCAGGTATATCTTCCGCATCCCATCCAGGGGCCAGACGTGGAGGTTCCAGAGGACTGGGCGCGGATGCCCTGTCCCTGAGAAGGAAGATCCTTCCTCAGGGGAATTTGCCAGGGAGGGGCTTTCGCGAGGAGCATGAGATCCGAGAACCAAGTCCGAGAGGGCCAATAAGGGGCCACCAGAGTGACTTGTTCCTCGTCCTCCCTGACCTTGCATAGTACCTGTGCAAGAAGGCTCACTGGGGGAAATGTGTACTTGCGCAGCCCTGTGGGCCAGCTGTGTGCCAGCACGTCTGTCCCGTGGGGAGCCTCCATTTGGGCATACCAGAGTGGGCCGTGGGAAGTCTCTCGGGAGGCAAATGGGTCTACCTGTGCCTTGCCGAACCATTCCCAAATCAGCTGGACCGACTGGGGATGAAGCCTCCACTCTCCGCTGGGCGAACGCTGTCATGATAGCGCATCCGTCACCACGTTGAGGTTGCCCAGGATGTGAGTAGCACGCAGCGACTTGAGTCGACGGGCGAGTGACATGTGACGGGAGCATACACTGCCTTGGCAATTTATGTACGCTACCATTGTGGTGCTGTCTGATCAGATCAAGACGTGCTTGCCCCAAACTAGTGGGAGAAACCTCGGCAGGGCAAGAAGTACAGCCAACAACTCTAGGCAATTGATGTGCCACACGTGGCTGCGTGCCCCTTGCACATGGTACCTACAATCCTGTTTGAAAGCGTCTGTGGTGATCAGGACGCATCGGGACACCTGCTGCAAAGGGACTCATGCCCGTAAAAAATAGAGGTCTGTCCAGGGTTTGAAAGTTTGGCAGCAGGCGGGAGTGATAAACACACGGTGCGTGCCGCGGCGCCATGCTAGTCTTGACTAGTGTCTGAGCCAGTGCTGGAGCGGTCTCATATGCATCAACCCCAGTGGCACGACCACTGAGAAGGATGCCATATGCCCCAGGAGCTTTTGGAAATGTTTTAGGGGGACCCACGTGCCTGTCCTTAATGAGGTGAGGCACTTCAGCACTGACTGCGTGCACTCGTTGGTGAGGCGTGCTGACATTGAGACCGAGTCTAACTTCACGCCGAGAAAAGAGATGCACTGAACCAAGGCGGTTCTTTTCCCAGTTGACTGAAGCCCTAAACGGCTGAGGTGCCTGAGCACCTGGTCCCTGTGAGCATATAGTAACACTCGGGAGATGAGCCAGCCATCGAGGTAGTTGAGTATGCGAATGCCTGCTTCCCGAAGTGGGGCAAAGGCTGCCTCTTTGACCTTCGTAAAGACGAGAGGGGACATGGGCTTGCCAAAAGGGAGGACTTACCGAAGCACTTGCCTTGCTCCGCACACCCAGCAGGGGGTGGGTCAGTGACTGAGGAGGAGGTCCCGTGGAGGTGTCCCCTTTAGACTCGTCATTACTGGCCGGGCGGGGGGCAACAGTCATGGGGCTGGAGGCAAAAGGTCTGCGTCCAATGTGCCGGGACCGTTGAGGTGTGGCACCTGGGAGCCGTGAGAATGGCATTTGCAGGCCAGGTGACCCAGAGACAAAGAAAATTGCGCTTTTATTGAGAATATGGATACTGCAGCCCGAAAGGGATGTGGCAAAGAAAATAAACTCAACTGAGGATTCTCCTCCCAACCCTCCACCAGGGGACGGAGTGGTCTTCTTACCAGCTCCGTGGCAAACGTCTTAGTCTCTGGGTCATACGCCTCAGAAACGCTTGGGAGCCTTCCGGGTCCTCGAGTGGGTTCATGAGATGGGGGCGTCTTCTTGGACGCCGCCCTCGGCAGGCAGATTGGGCACGGCCCGCGCTGGAAGTGTGACGGGTCATGATGTGGGAGATGGCCTCCGTCTGCTTCTTCACCGCTGAAAACTGCTGGGCAAGTCCTTGACTGTATTGCCGAAAAGGGGGCATGGCTGTGAGCAGCGCGCAGACCCGAGGAACCAATCATCCAGCCACGAAGGCTGCGGGGAGGATGGAGGATTCCAGCGAGCTCATCATCCAGCTCAGGGGGCTCAAGAGGATAAGCGAGCTGCTTAGTATGTTGGTTGACACATACACCAATACAATAAATTGGAAATGGACATTTAGTCTGTTGTGGACACATACACCTATACAATATATTTCCAATGGACATTTAGTGTGTTGTGGACATAGGGTAAAGAGACCTATGTAATAAATTGGAAATGGACATATAGTCTGTTAGTGCACACAGGGGTAATAGGCCAATACAATAAATTGGAATTGCCAATGGACATTTAGTAAGTTGGTGGGCGTATTATACATTTCCAATTGACATTTAGTGTGTTGGTGGACACAGGGTAAAGAGACCTATGCAATAAATTGGAATTGGACATTTAATATGTTGATGGACTTAGACAATAGACAATAGGTAATAGACCAATACAATAAACTGGAAATGGACATTTAGTATTTTGGTGGACACAGGGGTAATACGCCTATACAATAACTTGGAAATGGACATTTAGTGTGTTGGTGGACACGGGTTATAGATCAATCCAATAAATTGGAATTGGATATTTAATTTGTTGGCGGACACAGGGTAAAGAGGCCTATGCAATACATTGGAAATGGACATTTAGTGTGTTGGTGCACTGCGGTAATAGGCCAATACAATAAATTGGAAATGGACATTTAGTCTGCTGGTGGACACATACACCTGTACAATAAATTGTCAATGGAGATTTAGAATTTGGTGGACATAGTGGTAATAGGCCAATACAATAAATTGGAAATTAACATTTAGTCTTTTGGTGGACATATATACCTATACAATAAATTGCCAATTTACATTTGTTATGTTGGTGGTTAACAGACCTAGTTCTTTCGGTTCAAATTTGGCAAAATAGTTGTTTAGTGGGTCTGTGGACAGCCCCAACCCCTACGGTTGGTCTGAGATTCTCATTGGTCAAATTGGGTAAAATAGTTGGTTAGGGGGCAGATAGTGGACAACCTTGCCTCCTCCGGATGGTCAGGGGGTCTCATTGGTCAATTTTGGTAAAATAGATGACTAGGGGGCAGATAGACAGTTTAGGGAGATCTAATGGTTCCACACAGTTTCTAATATCTTCATCAGTATACGAAGATGCAGAACTATAAAGATCAAGATAAAATTCTTTAAAAACATAATTAATATCTATTTCACCACTAGCAGTTTTCACTGAGAGAATGGTAGAAAAAGACTCTCTCTGCTTTATAGCTCTATTCAAATGCTTCCCTGCTTTATCACCCCACTCAAAGTATGACTGTCTTGCCCTGAACAGCCAAAACTCCACCTTCCGCAACAAAATAGTATTAAATCTGTATTTCAATGTGGTCAATTCTCTGAGGCCATCAGACGACATTTGGCACTTCAACTCTGCCACAGCATTTTTAATATTCCCTTCTAACGCCACGAGTTCTCGTGCTATGGATTTTTGATGAATGAGGCATACTGTTTGATCCGGCCCCTAAGAACCGCCTTAAATGCCTCCCAAGCCATGCCCACAGAGGATACTGAGGACCAGTTGGTCAAGTAATTTTTATTTGTATAGTGTCTTTCACAACACACATCGTTTCAAAGCAGCTTTACCGAAAATCATGCATTAAGAGAAAATTAAACTGAAATATGTATAATGTCTAAGATTCATCATTGTGTAGTGTGATAAAATATGATTGTAATTAAAAACAAGTAATTCAAAAATAATTGCAATTAGAACCACTGTGAGCTAACTGTGGAAAGGAACACAAAGATGTTGGTTAATGGAGAAAAATAACCTTGGGAGTAACTAGACTCACTGTGGGGGCCAGTTCCCACTTTACTTATATTTGGTTTGACAATTTCTCATTTAAATCTCGGTTTGCTAAAACCATGCTAATGCAAGTCCACATATGCCAACAAAATTATCTAGCCTATTCAAGAGAAAGTCATGATCTATCATGTTAAATGCTGTACTAAGGTCTAAAAGCACTAGAAGAGAAATGCAGCCACGATCAGATGATAAGAGCAAGTCATTTTAATGCTGATAAGTGTAGTCTCTGTACTGTAATGGGGCCTAAATCCTGACTGAAATTGTTCATATACGTATACTACTACTCTGTAGAAATTAACATAGTTGGGAGGATACAACCTTTTCTAGTATTTTCAACATCAATGGGAGATTTGAAATCGATCTATAATTAGCCAGTTCATCATTATCAAGTTGTGGCTTCTTAAGTGGTTTGATAACTGCCATTTTAAAATTTCTTGGGATGTGTCCTAAGGATAGTGAGTTAATAATATTAAGAGTAAAAAATATTACTGAGCTTACAGGAAATACCTCCTTTAAGAGCTTGGAGTTGGTATTGGATCTATCATACATGTTGTGGCTTTTGATGTTTCGCTAAGTTTTGTTAGCTCTTCGTGACCTATGACAGCGAAGGATTAAAGTTGCATGTAAGAAAAATTATGAGACACTCTTTTCTGCGGTACTGTGACAGATGATTGCATAATTCCAATTTTGTTTCTGATTATTTCAATTTTATCAGTAAACAAATACATGAAGTTATTATTCTTGTGATGCGACATAATATCTGGTTCAGTTGAGGCTTTATTCCTAACCAATTTAGCCACAGTACTGAATAAACGCCTAGGATTGTTGTTTTATTTCTATGAGTTTGCTAAAATATGCTGAGCTGGCAGCTTTTAGTGTCTGTCTGTAGCTACAGACAATGTCCTTCAATGCACCACGAAATATCTCTAATTTTGTATTCTTCCACTTGCGCTCAATTTTCTGAGCTGCATGAGTGTGATCATTGTACCATGGTGCAGAGCTTTTTTCTTTTATTTTCTTTAATCGAAGGGTGGCTACACTATCAAAAGTGCAAAAGAATACTGTATTTATATTTTTTGCTATTTCATCAAGTTCTTCTAGGCTTTGGGGCTTACTGAGTGTATAAGATAGATTTGGAAGATTATTAGTGAAGCTATTTTTATTGGTCGAAAGAATGGTTCTACCTGAACGACAGCATAGTGTAGATTGAGTGACATTAGCTGATCGCAGCATACAAGAGACGAGGTAATGATCTTAGATGTCATCACTCTGCGGTAGAATTTCTATAGTATTAACATCAACAAGAATATGACAGAACTAAATCTGGCAAATGATAATGGTGAAGAGTTGGTCCTGTCACATTTTGTCTGACTCCAAGAGAGTTGAGAATATTGATAAATGCTAATCCCAATATGTCATTTTCATTATCTATGTGAATGTTAAAGTCACCAACAAATAAAGTTCTATCTATAGTAACTATAAGATCTGAATTTTTTTTTATTTTTTTTTTTTTGCAAATTCATTAAGGAAGTCAAAATATGTCCGGGTGATACTGTAGCAATGACAAAAGATGAGAGAGTTTTTTTATTTATATCTGACAGTGTCACATTATGCATTATTAGTTCAAAAGATTTAAACTTACATCCTAGTAACAACCAGAACTTCACTGTAAATTGTAGCAACACTTCCTCAACTGTTCAGACGAGGCTCATGTTTATAACAAGAACCTGGGGGAGCAGATTCATTTAAACAAATATATTCATCCGGTTTAAGCCAGGTTTCAGTCAAACAGAGCATATCCAAACTATTATCTGTAATAATTTAATTTACAATTAGTGCTTTGGTAGAAAGAGATCTAATGCCTAGTAGCCCTACTTTAGTAGCCCTACTATTTTTTGTTTTTTTCAAATTTGAACTTAATAATATATTTTTTAAATGATTTAGTGAGAGTTTTGTGTTTGGTAGTTTGGGAAACAGACACAGTCTCTATATGATATCTAGGTGATACTGTCTCTGTGTTGTAGTTTATGTGATCTATCTGATGTCTCAAGGCAGCTAGCAGATGTTTGGATTAACCAGTTTGTATGCTTCCTGACCTGGGCCCCAGTTAGACAAATACTATCATTATTAAGACTATGAGCCAAATTATTAGAGAGGAGAGCGGCACCTTCCCTGGAGGGATGGAGTCTGTCTCTTTGTAGTAGGTCAGGTCTACCCCAAAAACTCTTTCAATTGTCTATAAATTCTATGCTATTCTCTGGACACCACTCGGATATCCAGCCATTCAGTGACAGTAATCTACTATAAACCTTGTCACCACGATGAGCAGGAAGGGGGCCAGAGCATATCGAGACATCCTTTTTACACATTCACACACCTCTTTAACACTATCTCTAGTGATCTCCGACTGGTGAAGCCAGACATCATTTGTGGTGAAATGAATAACAATTTTAGAAATTCTACATTTAGCATTAGCCAGCGCTTGTAAATTTGATCTCATGTCAGACGCTCGAGCCCCGGAAATGCATTTAACAATATTGGCTGGAGTCTCCACGTTCTTTATAATAGAATCACCAATTGTTAGAGCTCTTTCAACATAATCCTCAGTGGGTGCATCACTGAGTGTGGAGAATCGATTCGAAACCCTAACAGGAACAGGAGAGTGGTGCCACTTTGCTGAACGTGTATGTTGCTGAGACGTCACCCAAACACCCTGCTGTGGGGGCTCTACAGCTGGAACCAAAGTGTGTGTTGCTTGCTGTTCTACTCGCATCTGAAACAGTATCTACCTGCTTCTCTTTCTCACTGACCTCCACTAGCATTCGGATACGTGTCTCTAACTCATTAAACTTCTTTGTCAGCCTGACTAATTCCTTACATTTATCACATGTGAATACCTCACTGCTGATGGAAGAAGGTATTGTAAACATGTTACATGCAATGCAGTAGAAATAACATGAGTATTTGCCATGACTTACCTCAATTGACAGTGAGGTTTTGAGATTGACGTGAATCCCTCACATAATTGTTTGTTATGTTTGTTCTTGATAAGTGGTGCATTTATATCTACGCAATAATCCATGTAACAGAGAGGAGAAAAACAGGTTTGCTCAGTATAATCTAGTTCCCCGTCTGTCGCTCACTTCGACGTCGTGTTGAAGAAGCGACACTAGGGGGGTCTCTCTTGAGTGCCGAATATGCCTCTGATCTATGAAAAAAGGCCAATGAGAGTTGGCGAACAGTATTTGCATACCCCGGATACAGATATAAAGGCGAGGGAAATACGCTCGTTCATTAAGTAATTTTCTTCAGAGCCGATGGTCGTGTATGCAGCCAGATGCGAGTGACACAACTGTTTCCTGCTTCTATTCTCTGACGCTCTGCTTTGCTGTTGGATCTACAGTGCAATTCAGCAGCTTTTCTCTTCTCTGCACGGCGTGCAGTTTGCCCCTGGGTGCTTCGACAGCACAGAGTTAAAAGAGTTTTCCTATAGAGAGTAATTTTCTCTGTAAAAGTTTAATTCTCTGAAAGAGCAATACACAGCGGTGTTAAACGTATTTTTAAAGATGCAATTCAACCCCTGTGTAGTTCCTGGCGGTAGAGCGCGCTCCACTTCAGACGGCCACAGGCGCTGTCTCGTGTGTCTGGGTGCCGATCACCCCGAGGCAGCGTTTGTGGATGGTTCATGCTCTCACTGCGAGAGCATGACCATGGCAACGTTGTTGTCGCGGCGTGCTTTCAATAGAAATGCAGCTGGTGATGGAGGCGATTTGGGGAGGGCAGCGGGTGCAGCTCTGCCGGGTATGCCCCCTTGCCCCCCACCTTTGGGCCAGCATGCCGAGGCTGAGGCTGATGAGCAGATGTCCGACATGCTTGCCCGGGCCGCCGTCAGTGTGGGGTTGGATTGGAACCCTCCATCTTCCCACACCCGTCACGGCTGGATGACTGGTTCCTGGGGTCTGGGCGCCGCTCACAGCCACACCCCCTCCGGTCCCGTTTTTCCCGGAAGTGCATGACCAGCTGACGTCCTTATGGAGAGCCCCGCTTTCCCTTCGTCAAAAGCCCTGTTCGTCCGCTTTCGCTACCCTCGACGGCGGAACGGCCCACGGGTATATGGTGATTCCCCAGGTGGATAGGGCCATTGCACTCCATCTATGTCCCGGTAATCCTACCACCTGGTGCAAACCTGCCGCCACTGCCACTGCCCCGTCTGCTCGCCGAGGGTGTCCACCTCGGCCAAGAAATCTGTTCCGCCTCAACCCGGGCCAAGCTCTCAGCCCCAGCTTCGAGCACACCGCAGGAAGCAGACGCCCCCCCGTCTCACGGACCCCCTCGAAGACCCGTAAGGCTCCCAGGCGATCCTGAGACGGACGATCCAGTGACAGAGATGTTAGCTCCGGAGGTGGAAAGACCGCTCTGTCCCCCGGTGGAGGGCCGGGAGGAGAATCTTTTGTTTTTAAACAATTTTCATTTGCCGCCCCCCTTAGATGGGGTTGTGGTACCCACATTCTCAATAAAAGAGCTATTTCCTATGTCTCTGGGTCACCTGGCCCGCAAATGCTGTTCTCATGGCACTTTGCCACCAGATCTCAACAGTCCCGGTTTCATGGACACGGACCACCCATCTCCAGCCCCACAACAGTTCACCGGCCGGCCGGTTCTGACGAGTCTAGAGGACACCTACCCTGGAGCTCCTCCTTAGTTGCCAACCCGCCCCCTGCCGGGTGTTTTGAGTCTTTTCTCAGCACCTCAGCCTCGGGTCGCCCTCTCGCCACCCGACGCTGCCCTACCTGCGCCGCACCGCTGCGAAGCTCCGCCGGTTATGTCAAAATTAATCATCCCTTTGGTGCCCCTAGCGCAGAGGTTGGACGCGTGGCTTTCACTTCCCAACCCTTCTCGCTGGGTGGCCCGGACCATTCGACTCGGTTACGCAATTCAGTTTGCCAGGCCCCCCTTCATGGGCGTCCGCTTTTCCGCAGTACATGGCAAACATGCCAAGTCCCTGCGCGTGGAAATCACTACTCTATTGTTCAAAGACGTGATAGAGCCTGTCCCTCCAACCGAGATGAAGAAGGGTTTCTACAGCCCTTACTTCATCGTACACAAGAAAGGCGGCAGCTTACGACCAATCTTGGACCTGCAAGTTCTCAACCAAGCGTTGCACAAACTCCCGTTCAAAATGCTCATGCAGAGACACATCTTAACCTGCGTCCGGCATCTAGATTGGGTCGCAGCGGTAGACCTGAAGGACGCGTACTTACACGTCTCCATTCTGTCTTGACACTGCGCCTTCCTGCAGTTTGCGTTTGATGGCCAGGTGTATCAGTACAAAGTCCTCCCCTTCGGCCTGTCTCTGTCCCCTCGCGTCTTCACGAAAGTCGCAGAGGCAGCTCTTTCCCTGCTCCGAGAAGCCGGCATCCGCATACTCAATTACCTCGACGACTGGCTTATTCTGGCCCACTAGCGAGAGTTACTATGCGCTCACAGAGACCAGGTGCTCAGGCACCTCAGCCGTTTGGGGCTTCAGGTCAACTGGGAAAAGAGCAAGCTTTCCAGTCCAGAGCATTTCTTTTCTCGGTATGGAGTTAGACTCAGTCTCAATGTCAGCACATCTCACCAACGAGCATGCCGTCAGTGTTGAGGTGCCTTGCCGCCTACAGGCCAGGCACAACAGTCCCTTTAAAACTTTTCCAGAGGCTCCTGGGGCATATGGCGCCCTCCGCAGCGGTCGCGCCGCTGGGGTTGATGCATATGAGACTGCTTCAACACTGGCTTCAGACCCGAGTCCAGAGACGAGCATGGCGCCGCGGCACGCACCGTGTGACAATCACCTCCGCCTGCCGCCAAACATTCAAACCCTGGACAGATCTGTTTCTTACGGGCAGGAGTACCCTTACAGCAGGTGTCCCAACAAGTCCTGGTCACGACCGACACCTCCAGACTGGGTTGGGCGCTGTTTGCAACAGGCACGCAGCAGCAGGCCGTTGGAAAGGGGGCCCAGCAGCGTTGGCACATCAACTGCCTCAAGTTGTTGACCATCCTGTTGGCCCTGCTGAAGTTTCTCCCGTTAGTTCGAGACAAACATATTCTGGTCAGGGCGGACAGCACCACTGTGGTGGCGTACATAAATCGCCAAGGCAGCGTATGCTCCTGCCACATGTCACAACTTGCCCATCGTCTCCTCCTTTGGAGCCAGCAGCGACTCATGTCAGTCACATCCCCAGCAACCTCAATGTGATAGCGGACGCGCTGTCACGACAACGCTTGCGTGGCGGAGAGTGGAGGGTTCAGCTGATCTGGGGACGGTTCGTCAAGGCCCAGGTAGACCTGTTTACCTCCCGAGATACCTCCCACTGCCCACTCTGGTACGCCCGCTCGGAGGCTCCCCTCGGGGCAGATGCACTGGCACACAGCTGGCCAGTGGGGCTGCGCAAGTACGCATTTCCCCCAGTGAGCCTTCTTGCACAGGTGCTGTGCAAGGTCAGGGAGGACGAGGAATAAGTCACTCTTGAGGCTCCTTACTGGCCCAACCGGGCCTGGTTCTCGGACCTTGTACTCCTCACGACAGCCCCTCCCTGGCGATTTCCCCTGAGGAAAGACCTTCTTTCTCAGGGATGGGGCACGCTCTGGCATCCGCATCCAGACCTTTGGAACCTCCATGTCTGGTCCCTTGACGTGATGCGGAAGATCTAGCTGGTCTACCACCCACGGTCGTAGCCACGATCAACCAAGCCAGAGCCCCTTCTATCAGGCAACTTTACGCACTGAAATGGCGTCTGTTCGTGAATTGGTGTTCTTACCGGGCAGAAGACCCACAGAGGTGCGCAGTTATGTCAGTGCTCCTGTTCCTACAGGAGAGGTTGGAGGGGAGGCTGTCCCCTTCCACCTTGAAGGTGTATGTTGCTGCTATCGCAGCTCACCACGACCCAGTATACGGCAAGTCCCTGGGTAAGCACAACTTAATCGTCAGGTTCCTAAGAGGTGCCCGGAGGCTAAATCCCTCCCGGCCAAACCTGTTCCCCTCCTGGGATCTCTCGGTGGTCCTCGCCAGTCTTCAGAGATCCCCCTTTCGAGCCGCTAGAATCAGCTGGACTCGGGGCCCTCTCCCTGAAGTCAGCCCTGCTGATAGCGCTCGCCACCATCAAGAGGGTCGGGGACCTGCAAGCGTTCTCTACTAACGACACTTGCCTGGAGTTCGGGCCGACAGACACATGTGATCCTAAGACCTCGACCGGGCTATGTGCCCAAGGTTCCTACCACACCCTTCAGAGATCAGTTAGTGAACCTGCAAGCACTGCCCCAGGAGGAGGCAGACCCAGCCCCCTTACTGCTGTGTCCGGTACGTGCTTTGCGTGCCTACCCGGAATGCACCCAGAGCTTCAGACGCTCTGAGCAGCTCTTTGTATGCTTTGGGGGACAGCAAAAAGGGAATGCTGTCTCCAAACAGAGGCTGTCCCACTGGGTGGTGGACGCCATTCAGTTGGCCTATCACACCCAGGCCGTGCCACCCCCCCTACGGGTTAGAGCCCACTCTACCAGGAGTGTTGCATCCTCATGGGCGCTGGCTAGAGGCACCTCCCTAGCAGACATTTGCAGAGCTGCAGGCTGGGCAACACCTAACACCTTTGCGAGATTTTACAATCTCAGGGTTGAGTCAGTCTCGTCCCATGTTTTCTCATGTCCGAGCCCATAGAACTCGGTGCACATCGACGGTCTGACTGGGTGAATCGCTTGCGTCCAACGCCCTTTCCCTCTGCCGAGGTAAAACAGTGCACCTTCTTCCCAGGAGACCCCTTTAGGTTCCTGGTTGATTCCTCCCTAGCCCTCTTGGGTCCGCAGTTCAGCGGAGGATCTCGCCGTCCACTCTTGCTCTATACCGAGAAAACATAGAGAGAAAAGAGGCCCAGCCAGGCTTGGCCCGTTCCCTAGTTGGAAGCGTTGCCTTGTTCCCCTCTAGGGTAACCAAAAGTATCCCGACTACTTTTTTGGGGCATTGGGGAAGAGTACGTGCAGTCTGAACACAGTTGGTCGCTTGTGCACGTGAAATACCTGCCCGCTTCTGTGTCAGCAGCACACGTACACGGCTCAGCGCATGGTGTGATTTGAAGTGGACCCCTAGTGTCGCTTCTTCGACACGACATCGAAGTGAGCGACAGATGGGGAACGTCTTGGTTGCGTATGTAACCTCCGTTCCCTGACGTGTCTTCCCGGCCACGACGCTGAGCCGAGCCGCTGAGGTGGCCGGAACACACTCGGCTCCTCAGAAAAATCCGTATTCGGGGGGGGGGGGGGGGGGGCGTTATGCAAATACTGATCACCAACTCTCATTGGCCTTTTTTCATAGATCAGAGGCATATTCGGCCCTCAAGAGAGACCCCCCCCTAGTGTCGCTTCTTTGACACGATGTCTCATTCCCTCCATCAGGGAACGGAGGTTACATACGTAACTGAGACGTTTTATATATATATATCAGTATTTTTATTTTTCAGAAACAACTGACTGTACAGAACAGGAACTCCCTACCTGATCCCTGAACCTTGGGCACGTAGCCCGGTCTGGGTCTTGTCGTGGAATATTCGCAAATAATCCCTCTAAGTTGTAAGAAAACTCTCAGAGTCCCAAGTTCAAGATGCCAAAGTTGTAGTTTATTGAACACCAACAAACATGAGTCCGGTCAGCTGTCCGTTCTGACTACATCATCCTAAGTTCCCAGATATATACCTTTTTGTTATCTTTTTACCCACTATCTCTGGCCAATGGGATCATTGCCCTTGACTCTTTCGCCCACCACCAATATGTTTTATGTTCTTCATTAATTAAATATTGGTGGAAAATAACTATATAACTTTCATATACGGCTGGTAACTTCTCATATTTTGGACATATGTCACAGTTCATGGAAAGAGCACTTTAACTTAGAAACGCCTGTGTAAGAGAAAAACAGCCATGTCCTCATCACATACCTTTTACTTTTGACCTACATTTCAGTGTACCCTTATAATGAGGCGGCGGCTTTTGCTCACACACAATATCATTTGATTAATGAAAGGAATTGCAAGATCTAAAGATATTCATCACACATCCAACTCCTTAAGGCAAGACACCATGTCAGAAATATATCATATAAGAGACATCTAACTTATCAAAAGTATTTTTGCAAGAAATACATCATGTATTTTAATGAGACACACCATATATTTTAAAGGATACATGTCAGCATATATCAAGGATATATGTCAGAATACTTCTAATTAAAGGAAATAAATCAAAAATACATGTCAGGATGCTTCTAATTAATGGAAACACATCCTCTTTTTAAAGAAATACACCATATAAAGAAATACACCATAGTCTCAGGATGACGTGAGAGTCTGCTGGACCGAACTCCAGGCAAGTGTCACTGACAGAGCGCTTGCAGGTCCCCAACCCTCTTGATGGAAGTGAGCGCAATCAGGAGGGCCGTCTTCAAGGAGAGGACCTTTAGTTCGACTGAATCTAGCGGCTCAAGCGGGGTTCCCCAAAGGCCCGAGAGGACAACGGAGATATCCCATGAGAGGAACGGGCATGGCCTAGGAGGGTTCAGCCTCCGGGCGCCTCCTAAGGAACCTGAAGATCAGGTAGTGCATCCCTAACGACTTACTGTCCACTGCATTGTGGTGAGCCGCTATGGAATGGAATGGAATGGAATGTACTTTATTGTCCCTGTTAGGGGAAACTTGTGGTGGACTCAATAAGCAATTTTTTTTGCATTTCATAACATCACCCAAAAAATATAAGAAAATAACAATACAAAGGGTACATCAAATACACAACAATTCAACATAGCATACATTTCCATCAATCATATAGTATATACTGTAGTATATAGTACAAGTATATCTTTCAGTAAAAGCATCTAATTATATTAACATTCAAAACATGATAGAAGCATACAATCTACATCATTTGGCATCATTTAGCAATTTAATAGAAAATGAATACAAATGAATTTTTAAATCTATTAAATTTACACTGTAAGGTTCTAAAATGCCTGCCCGAAGGTAACATTTCATAATTAACAAAAAGAATATTTAAAATTCTACTACCTTCCCTTAACGTACACTGTACAGAGACTGAATGCTGTAATAGTCCTTCTGTCCTGTCAGTTTCATTGCTATATGCGTCAGGTGCGTCAGTCTGGATTTTGATTTCACAGTAAGGTTTCCATACCATGTGGTTAAGCCATAACTTATAACACTCTCTAATATAGCTTTGTAAAAAAGCAGAAGGATTTTGTTGTTCACCCCATAGTATTGTAGTCGACGCAAAAAAATAGTCTTTGATAAAGTTGACTTCATACCAGATCAACATGTTTGTCCCAAGTAAGTGAACTATCTATGTAGTCTCCGAGATATTTAAAGGACTGCACTTGACAAATTTCCTGGCTATGTATGAATACAGGGCTATAGTCACCAATGCCACTAGGATCAAATATAATCTCCTTTGTTTTATTTGTATTTAAATTAAATAATTGGAATCACACCAACCAACAAACGACTCAATTTCCACATAATAAATAGAAGTACTATCATGTTTGTTTAATAAACTTAATATAGCAGTATCATCAGAATATTTAAGAATATCATTTTTGGAGTGCCTGTTTGAGCACTCATTTGTGTAAATTGTAAAGAGGACTGGAGAGCTAACACAGCCCTGCGGTACACCCGTACTGCAGTATTTTAGTTCCGACCGACTGTTATTTACTTTGACGCACTGAGTTTAACACCCATTTGATTCATCTTTTTGATTATGATGTGAGGCTGAATAGTATTAAATGCTGACCAAAAATCAATAAAAAGCAGTCTGGCGTAAGTATCTGACTCATCAAGATGTTTTAAAATTAGGTGCATTAAGCTATTGTTGGCATCACCAGTTCCTCTGCCTTGCTGAGAAGCAAACTGAAATTGATCCAGTTAGTTTGTAACATCTGTCTTTAGCATTGACACCATACATTCTCAAAACATTTCATCACTACGGAAGCTAGAGCTATAGGTCAAAAGTCATTATTTCCTACCGGACAAGCTATCTTTTGCACAGGAATAACAAGATATTTCTTCCAGAAAGATGGTACCGTTTTTATATCTAAGGACTGTTGAAATATATGGCACCATACAGGGGAAAATTCCTCTGCACATGTCTTTAAAAGAAAGGATGAGATGCCATCTGAACCAGATGCCTTTTTGGGCACAGACGTTTGAACATCAGTTTGACGTAATCCAGATCAATCATTAATCTACTCTCATTTGAGATTGAGATCTAATGACTTCATCGCCAAATTACATTCAGAATCCAAAACTTAGAAGCTGTTCTGTTCATTAGTGAAAAGTCCTTTCTTTACTGATTCCATTTTTGTGATACGTTTCATTGATTTCCACATTCATTTAGAATTTGAATTATTACAATTATCTTCTAAAATATTCTTTTGATATTCCTAGCAGCCTTAAGCAAGTGAATTAATTCCTTCTGAACAAGCCTCAATGCTACATGATCATTATTTTTAAAAGCAATTTTATACCTATTAATACAATACTTTATTTCTTTTGTGATGTAAGTTTTATTGTTTTGGTAGATAATTATCTGTTTTGTAGGGATTTAAATTATCTGTGCAAAATTTTATAGAATCTGTTACTACTTCAGTGGATTCATCAATGTCGGAGCTGTAGAAGATATTCCAATCAGTGCATAAGTAGCAACCTTTCAGAGTCTCAATGCTATTCTTCGACTGTACTGATATGTTTTTTGTAACAGGTTTAGAACTTTTCAACATTGTCCTATATGTAGGAAAAGATAGACAGTATTATGGTCTGAACTTGCTAAAGGGGGCCTAGGTCTTGCCTTATAGGCCATTTTTACATTCCCATAGCATTTGTCCAGAGTTCTAGAGTCTCTTGTAGCACATTTAACATATTGCTCAAACCCAGCTAATGATAATTCCAATTTACAATGATTAAAATCTCCTAATATAAAAACAGGTGTGCCAGGAGTGCGTTAAAGTTGTTGTTGAATACAGTCATTAATAAATTCAGCCGCTCTTAGTGCTTTCCCAAATGGAGGAACATAGACCCCACAGATAATAATGTTCCCAAATTCTCTTGGTAAATAAAAATGTCTTAAACTTAGGCAAAGCAGTTCCACATCATAATTACAAACAGTATCTCTCACTGTGAATTGAGTGTACCATCTGCTGTTCACAAACACACACACTCCCCACCTTGATGTTTCCCCGATGATGTGTTTTGGTCAGAAAGGAGAAACCATCCACCTCAAAATGTGAGCTGGCCATATCTGGGTGCAACCAGGTCTCTGTGAATACCATCAGGCCCACTTCCCTGTACTCGAAGCAGGCCTTAGCGTGGATGCATATGTCCTCCATTTTGTTTCTCAATGACCTCACATTGCTCAGAATTATCGCCGGCAAGGGCGGTCTGCAACCTCTACGTCGAAGACGCTGATGAATACCCCCTCTTCATCCTCTCCTCCTAGAGTGTCTCTTATCCTGCTGGGCTCTTACCACTCTTGGCAGATTCAGCAGTTCCACAGCTGTGAGGAACCAGCAAAGCGAAGCAACATGAGGGCATCACGTGCATATGTTATAGGTTGTCTCCCATTTCCAGATATTGTCGAACATCACAAGCACCAGGATCACAACCCAGAATAGCATTTGCTTATGTGCCGCCATTGTATGTATGTCCTTAATATGTGTATTAATATGAGAGTGTCCTCAATGAGTGCCTGAAATGTAGCCGCCTAAAGTACTATATACATTTAAGAAAGGAAAAACCTTTCAGCAGGTCATATCAAAACCAAAATTCAACATAAAAACATGATAATAATTATAACGGGTGAGACAGAAATGCAAGGTTTGCAGAGCAGCGCCACCGGAAGCGGCAACATAATCCTTCAAGGTGGAGGGGGACAGCCGCCCCTCCAGCCTCTCCTGCAGGAATGAGAACACTGACTCAACTGCACAGCTCTGTGGGTCTTTAGATCGGGAAGAACACCAATTTGCTAATATAAGTGGGAGCTCTGGCTTGAGTGATCATGTCTACGACTGTTAGTGGTAGACCGTTTAGATGTTCTGCATCCCGTCCAAGAGCCAGCCTTGAAGGGGCCAGACGTGAAGGATCCAGAGGTCTGGGAACTCCCTGACCTAGCACAAGACTTGTGCAAGTAGGCTCACTGGGGAAAATGCGTATTTGCACAGCCCCTGGGGCCAGCTGTGTGCCAGCACGTCTGTGCCGAGTGGGGCTTCTTTCAGAGAGTACCAGAGTGGATTGCACTGCCGCGTGGAATCTTGGGAGGCAAACAGATCTACTTGTGCTCTGCTGAACCGAGCCCAAATCAGCTAGACCACCTGAGGGTGGAGTCTCAACTCTCCGCTGAGCATTTCCTGATTTGACAGCATGTCCGTTGTGGTGCTTAGTATATGCAGTATATGAGTGGCGTGCAGCGACCTCAGCCGCTCCAAAGGAGGAGATGGCGGGCGTGTTGTGACATGCGACAAGTTTATATACGCTAGTGTCACTGTGTTATCTAAGTGAATCACCACATGCTTGCCGCGTATCAATGGCAGATATCTGCGCAGGGCAAGAAATACAGCCAGCAACTCTAGGCAGTTGATGTGCCAACCCAGCCGGGGCCCCATCCCGGAGCCAGTGGCTGAGTGCCCGTTGCACACGAAACCCCAGCCCAACTGGGAGGCGTCTGTTGTAACTACGACGTGTCTGAACAACTGCTCTAAGGGGGCTCCTGTCCGTAAAAAACAGAGGTCTGTCCAAGGACTATATAAGCATAAGGGGTGAGGGTCACACGGTATGTGCCACGGCACTGTGCCCATTTCGGGACTCGAGTCTGAGGCCAGTGCTGAAGTGGTCTCATATGCATCAATCCGAGTGGCACGACCGAGGATGCCATATGCCCCAGGAACCTCTGAAATTGTTTCAGTGTAACCGCTGTGCCTTGTCTGAAGCACCGATTGCTCGTGCTCGCTTGTGAGGCGCGCTGTCATTAAGACTAAGTCTAATTCCATGCAGAGAAAAGAGATGATCTGAACTGGGGAGAGCTTGCTCCTTTCCCAGTTGACCCGAAGCCCTAAATGGCTGAGGTGCATGAGCATCAGGTCTCTGTGCACACAAAGCAACTGTCGAGAGTGCGCTAAGAAGGGGCAAGAGCTGCCTCTGCAAAGTACATCTCCCCACCACAGGGGGATGCCCTCATCAGGCAGACGGAATGCGGGATCTTGAGCCACGGAGACACAAGATGTGTCCAGCCCGACACTCGCAGAGGCCCGGGTAAGCATAGTTGACAGCTCGATGTCGGACTCAGACTGGGCCGAAATACCCATAGGCTCTCGTAACTCTCATCCAGTTCAGGGCCACTGAATGAGGAAAAGGACTCATCTTGGAACCGGACAGGGGGAAACGAGCATGCTGGGGAACAGGTGATCTGAAGGGATTTACCCGGCGAAATCACGCCCGTTAAATTCCCCAAATCACCTCCATCGGTACCCATGTGTAGAAGGCGTGACGCGGGGGATGACTAGAGTGGCTTTCCCGTGGAAGAAGGAGAGCCGCTACCGCAACGTTGCCATGATCATGTTCTTGCAGTAAGAACATGAGCTGTCCACAAACGCTGCCTCTGTGTGATCTCTGCCCAGACACGAGAGGCAGCGCCTGTGGCCGTCAGAAGCGGAGAGGTAGCGACCACATCCAGGAATGACACAAAGATGGAAGGGCATATAGAGAAATATATATACTCCTTTAGAGGGCTGTTGAAGCGCTCAGGGGCATTGTCTGCACTAGCGTGCAGAAGAAGAGAAAAGCCACTGAAATGCGCCATATTTCCAACAGCGTATGCTTTTTAGAGGTGAGTGGAACAGCAGTGGGTTTTACTCAGCTCGCTGAAACACAATCGCTCGGCTCTGAAGAAAAAAATCTGTCTGAACAGATGCACGATTCCCTCCTTTTTTACCCGTATGTCCAGGGGAGAGGCATGCAAATTCTGTTTGCCAATTCTCATTGGCCTTTTCTCTAAGAGGTAACCAAGGCTCTCAAGAGAGACCCCTAGTGCCACTACATCGACACCATGTCGAGTGAGTGACAGAAGGGGAACCAAATTTTACAGGCAGTGAAAGGATCACACTGCTGATCTCCACATATTAAAAGATTGACCTTGGGATTTTAGGATTGGATATTAAGATGAAGATGTTCGAATGAAGATTGCAATATGCAATGTCATTGTGTTTATTGCATATTTTTCATTATTTTTTTCTTAGCTTGTTAAGTTTAGTGAGCAGAAGCAAGTAAGAAACAAACATTCATCATATAGGCCTTCAGGTGCACAATTGTACAGGTCATTCATTGCTGTATTTTGTGCTTCATAATGCACCACACATTCTCAATTGGAGACAGGTCAGGACAGAGGCAGGACAATCTAACACCCACACACTCTGCTTATGTAGTCATGCACTTGTAGTCCGGGTAGAATATGGTTAGGCATTGCCCTGCTGGAAAACCATCTTTGAGCCCTCAGACGTCACTGCCTTAAAAACCGTCATGCGTCTGTAATGCATATCACGATATGGCCTCGGTAATACATTGGTAAACCTTTGTCAGTCAACACCATTTGCCGCTTAATATACAGATGCAAATTAAGGCTTTATTATGCAAAACCAAAGCCATACCTTTTACACTTTCTAGAAGTGCCACCAACTTCTTTGTGCTCGGTCTCATCTGAGATGAAAAGTAGAAAAGTGAAATTGTGTTTTGCAGTTTGGCGAATCCACATTTCAAAAAGTTTTTGGAAAAAACAAAAGCGCAGACTTATTCTCTGGCCAAAGAGTAAAAGGACCATCCAAGCTGTTATAAGTGTCAGGTCCAAAAGCTTATGTCTATTATGTTAGTGTCTGGGTTGTGTCATTGTCCATGGAATGGGTAACTTGGACATCTGCAAGGGCACAAATTATTGTGTCATAATGTATAAAGATATGTAATAAAAATACACATTTAATTTGTGAGTCAACTATATCTTTAATGTAAACATCTCAAGACTGAAAAGAATTTTATTTTAAATGTTATTACTTTCATTGTTGAAGCATGTTAATTAATCTTCATTCTGAATGTTAAGCATAATGCAGCTGTATACACCATGATTTTCCTCTTTTTTTTAACATGATTAACATTGCATTCAAATAAGATGGAATACTAAAAAATTCAAACACAGACTGCCATTTATCTTGTTATACTATGCATTTGGTTGCCAGTGAATGCTTCCACAATCATTGAACACAAGCCACGAGAAAATAACTCTGCTTTTCGGGTGATTAAAATGGGTATTTTTGAGTAATTAAACTTTTGGCTTGAAATATTGTTTCAATTAATTAAAGCAAGAAACAGTTAAAAATGACTTTGTCAATGTTATTTGCCCTGTTGTCTGCCCTTTGTTTTGCCTCTGTCATCTGTCTCCCCCAGACTACACTTCTCATAATCCCCTGCTCTGTTCACTTCCAGCTGTTCCCTATTGTTCTCACCTGTGTTCCATTCCCTCATTAGTCAATTTGTATATAATGCCCTTATTTCTGTTCAGTCCTTGTCAGATTTTGTATGTGTTTTGACCGCCCGTTCGTGACCCTTTCCCATTGTTCATGGTTTCTGTTCCTGTTCTTGTATTTTTCCCCATCGTGGATGTTTCATTGTTCCTGTGTTTACCCCGTTAATTTGTACTTTGTTTATTTTATTAAATACTTTTAATCCTGCACTTAGATCCTGCTCCTTTGACCTCCCTCCTTGTAACAGAACAACTGACCTACTGAAATGGATCTAGCAGGACCCTTCATTCTGCTGACCCAAGCTAATTTACACATTCCAGAATATTCCCATATATTTTGTGTCCTGGCCAAATGCACTGACTTTTCCGAGTCAACCCTGAAGTCCATGTTTTCAATCAGACTCATTGCACACAAGAGGAGGGAGTTGCCTGCGACCGGTGATTACATGTGGGAGGAATATGTTGAGCTGGTATTGGAGACATTTGCTTCAGTGGATCCTCATCAATCTATCCTGGTTCCGGTTTCCGAGTCTTTAACACCTCAGCCTGCTCCATGCCAGGTCACAGCCATGCCTCAGCCTGCTCCATGCCAGGTCACAGTCATGGCTCAGCCTGCTTAATGCCATGTCACAGCCACACCACAGCCTGCTCCATGCCGTGTCACAGCTACGCCTGAGTCTTCTCCATGCCATGTCACAGCCATGCCTCAGCCTGCTCCACTCCATGTCCCAATCAAGTGTGAGTTGGTTCCACACCATGTCATAACCTTGCCTTTTGCAACTCCCTGCTTGAAACCCTTCTTGGCCCTTGTCTCAAAGTTGAAGATCCTTCCTCACAGCTTGTCAGTACTCCTGACTGCCACGGCCAACAAGCCAACGGCCACGCCTGCCACAGCCAATGAGCTGGAAGCTTCATCCATCCCAGAGCCTGCGTTGCCAGCCTCGGCTGTCCCGGAGCCTACGTTGCCAGCCTCGGCCGTCCCAGAGCCTGCGTTGCCAGCCTCAGCCGTCCCAGAGCCTGCATTGCCAGCCTCGGCCATCCCAGAGCCTGCGCTACCAACTATGGCCTCCCGGAGGAGGAGGAGAAAGGCTTCCATTTCCAAGTCTCTACCACTGTTCACGACCACGGAGGTAATTTCCAAGTCTCTGCCAGTGTTCACTACCTCAGAGGTCATTTCCAAGTCTCTGCCAGTGTTCATGTCCACAGAGGTCGTTTCCAAGTGTCCAACCATGCCCACAACCACAGATTTCGTTTTCCAAGTTTCTGCCAGTGTTCACAACCACAGTGGTTGTTTCCAAGTTTAGAATGTGAGCCATCATACCAGCAGTCCACTGTAACCTTTAGAATGAGAAAATACTTTTTTAATAAGAGCGTTTGTTATGTTAGAATATGCAAGTCAAATGAATGAATGCTTAGACACCAGTGTTTTAGCACAGTTTGTGAAATTTTTAGATTGTTCCTTAAACACCGTAGATGAACATTGTACCTAAAACTTTTCACACTCAACATTTTTCCTCTGTGTTATAAAGTGTCCTATTACTGTTTTACTGAGTGACAAACCACTCACAATTTTCAGTAATTGACCATTTGGAATTCATTTAGAAATAATCATGCAAGTGGGCAGAGAACCAGTCCTGAGGAAAGGACAAGGTATTCTCCACACATACACTCGTTGTGTTTTCTGGATTGCTGTTGTGTTTTCTAACTTGTTGTTTTGTTCCTGGATCTGGTGTTGTGCTTTCGGATTTGCTATTTTGTTTTTAGATTTGTTTTTTGTTTTTGCACTTCATGGCCACTGTACACCCAGATGTGTATGAATTTCTTTCTTCACAGATGTGACGCATCAGTCTGAAGATCCATGTGCAGGTTGTTTACTTGAATCCAACTAAGTATCAGTAAAACATTACAGGGCATAGAACTAGACCTGCAAAGAGTCGAGAACAACAGATCCAAACAAGCAGCAATGGCAAGCATGAGAACATACAAAAAATGTCTCACAACACACTAGACTGAAGAAAATTCCTCCAAGTCTGAAAATCCAAGGAAGACCTGGATTTCCTTTACTGAGGTCAGAGTAACATCATCCATCATGACACCCTGTAAGTTGACAACATATTTAAAAAAGGAGATAGTTTTCACCTGAAATTCACATTTCTCTGCTTTAATTTGCAATTGATCCTCCAGTAGGCATTTGAGTACCAAATATTTGTGTTCCAAAATCCCACAATGACGAACTGATTGAAAGTGTCCAGGTGTACCTCTTTTCTGTGGTGTTCCCCGTGGTCACAGAGCTCGTCGATCAGGCTGTTTTCTGTGAAAGTTGAAATAATTGATGAGCGAAGGATCCAAAATATCCTCTGCAGGCACCCAATATCTTTTCTCTGGACCATATCCCTCCCAATCCACAAAGTAGAATATTTGACATCCCTGTCATATTTAGTAAATAGTGTTAATATCAACTTACAAAAATAAGGATTTCATGCTTACTAACAGTGTAAGTTTAAAGGTATTTAATATGCCTTCCCATACAGAAATCTTATGTGGCAATTAACATGCAGTATATTCAATTTGTATGGGCATATATGTACATATATTTTATGATAAAATAATTTAAGGAAAATATTCTACATATAGAACAAAAGGCATTTTTAGTATTTTGTTATAATGTTGTATTCATAAGAATAATAGATTACATTTTTATAATATATATTTCTATGCAGACCTACTTTTTCCATTGTGATGAGTCAGATTACAGATTTGTACGGGTGTAATGAAAGCTCTGAGAGGTTGGGATCCATATGCGGTTTTTTTATTTAAAGGTAAATTAACTTGAGGAATACAGGCAACGATTTAGCTGGCAACAAAGTTCGTGGTCGATGAAGCTTCAGCTCTGGACTGGTGATCGGGTTCGTTGTCGAGCAGGCGTTTGATCAGGACTGGCGGCTAGATTCAAAGGTCAGACAGGCGTTTGGTCGGGGAAGGCGGCGGTCAGAAGAATGGTCAAGTTCGGGCAAGGTTGGCTTCAACAAGAGACAGGAATTCAGGTAAGTAAACGCTCAGTAATGCAGCCGGGGCAAACAAGACTTCGCAGTGAGGGCACGGGGAAGCGAGGCTTTAGTAGAGGGAAGATGATGGGCAACAGCTGTTAGGTAATCAGTGTGAGTTAGAATTCAGGTGAAGCGGATCGGTGAATGGTAATGGGTGCGTCCTCACTGGTGTTCGTAACAGAGCCCCCCTCCTGCGAGTGGCTCCCGAAGCGAGGGTGCGGTCGGCGACGGGGTCTACCTCGGGGTCGTGGAGCTGGTCTGTCCGGATTAGCTTGGTTAAATTCGGTGATCAGATTGGGATCGAGGATGTCATCGGCTCCGACCCAGGATCTTTCTTCTGGACCATAGCCTTCCCAATCAACCAGGTATTGTAAGCGGCCACGTAGTCGTCTGGAGTCCAGCAGGCACCGTACTGAGAAAGCCTCCTCGCCATCAATGAGCATGGGGGGGGGGGGGGTGGAGTTTGCTTCCTCCTCGGGTCGTGGAGCACCGGCCGGTCGCAGAAGAGATACATGAAAGGTAGGAGAAATGCGGTAGTGAGGGGGCAGTTGGAGACGAAAAGTCACCGGATTAATTTGTTTTGTGATTTTGAAGGGACCCACGTACCTGGGGCTGAGCTTCTTGCAGGGTAGGCGGAGACGGAGGTCCCGCGTCGAGAGCCATACCCACTGTCCGGGAGCGTAGTCGGGACAGGGACGACGATGGCGGTCCGCTTGCTCCACCGTTCTTCTTGTGGCTCGTTGGAGGTGCACGTGAGCCTTGTTCCACACGGCCTCGCTGCGTCGCAGCCAGCTGTCAACCGCGGGCACTTCTGAGGGTTCGCCAGACCAGGGGAAGAGAGGAGGTTGGTAGCCTAGTATGCACTGGAAAGGGGTGAGGTTAGTGGAAGGTTTGAGGATGGAGTTTTGAGCGTATTCGGCCCAGGGGAGATAACAACTCCAGTCGGATTGATTTTCGTGACAATAAGTGCGTAGGAATTTGATGATTTCCTGATTTAGGCGCTCAGACTGTCCGTTTGATTGGGGATGGTAACCTGAAGTGAGACTAACATTGATGTTGAGTTGGCGGAAGAAGGCTGTCCAGAGCCTGGAGGTGAACTGGGGTCCCCGGTCTGAAACGATGTCTTCGGGGAGGCCGTAAAAGCGGAAGACGTACTGGAAGAGGAGTTCCGCGGTCTCGAGAGCGGTCGGGAGCTTGGGTAGGGGAATCAGGCGGCACCCCTTAGAGAACCGGTCAACAACAGTGAGAATGGTGGTGTGCCCCTGGGAGGCCGGAAGATCGGTCAGGTAGTCGATGGCAATGTGTGACCAGGGTCGTTGAGGTAAGGGTAGTGGCAGAAGGAGACCCGACAGAGCCTGTCTAGGGGATTTGGCCATATTGCAGATCCTGCTGTCGCGGACGTAGGAGACCATGTCAGCTTGTAAAGTTTCCCACCAGAAACGGTTCCTCAATAGTCGAACTGTGGAGGCGATGCCCGGATGACCAGAGCTGGCCGAAGAGTGGACCCAGCGCAGTACTCGCTCCCGAAGAGCCGGTGGCACGAAGGTCGGGCGGACAGTTGAGTGGAGGCGGGTTTGTTGAGTGGGCCTGGGAGATCTCGACATAATGTCCCACTGGACGGGAGCGAGGAGGAGCGTGGGAGAAATGATGGGCTCGGGGGTGGAGCTCTGGGGAATCGGGTCGTATTGCCGGGAAAGGGAGTCAGTCTTGGTGTTCTTCGTCCCGGGTCGGTAGGAGATGGTGAAATTAAAGCGGGTAAAGAATAGAGCCCACCTGGCTTGCCGGGGGTTGAGTCTCTTGCCGGGGGTTGAGTCTCTTCCAGGTTTCTGTGGTCAGTGAGGACTAGAAACGGGTGCCTCGCTCCCTCCAGCCAGTGTCGCCACTCCTCGAAGGAAGCCTTCATGGCCAACAGTTCACGGTTGCCCACGTCGTAGTTGCGCCCGGCTGGGGTTAGTTTCCGCGAATAGAAAGCGCACGGGAATAATTTCGGGGGATTTCCCTGACGTTGGGAGAGTATGGCGCCGATGCCGGTATTGGAAGCATCAACCTCGACCACGAAAGGGGTGCTAGGGTCTGGGTGATGAAGGATCAGGGCTGTGGTAAAACGCTCTTTCAAGTGGTCGAATGCCTGGAGCGCATCGGAGGACCAGTGGAGTCTGGGCTGAGTGGTTTTGACCATGGCGGTGAGGGGTGCGGTGACTGAGCTGTAGTTCCGGATAAACCTTCGGTAGAAGTTGGCGAAACCCAGAAAGCGCTGGAGTTCTTTGACAGTGTTGGGTCGTGGCCAGTCAAGGACGGCGCGCACCTTGCCCTCGTCCATCGCGACTCCTTCAGGGCTGATGACATAACCTAGGAAGGAGACGGATGTCAGGTTGAACTCACACTTCTCAGCCTTGGTGTACAACTGGTGCTTGATGAGCCGTTTCAGCACCTCCCGGACGTGGGAGACGTGCTCCTCCCGAGTGTTGGAGTAAATGAGTATATTGTCGATATAGACGATAATGCACCGGTTGAGCATGTCCCTGAAGAGGTCGTTCACGAAGGACTGGAAGACAGAGGGGCTGTTGGACAGGCCGAAGGGCATAACACAGTATTCATAGTGGCCGCTGGTGGTAGAGAAGGCTGTCTTCCACTCGTCCCCCTCCCAGATGCGGATTAAGTTATAAGTGTTGCGCAGGTCGAGCTTGGTGTAAATCTTGGCGGTTCTTAGTCGTTCTAGTGATGCAGGGACTAGCGGGAGAGGGTACCTGTAATTGACCGTAACATCATTCAAGCCGCGGTAGTCGATGCAAGGGCGTAGGGAGCCGTCCTTCTTGCCCACGAAGAAGAACCCGGCTGAGGCTGGCGACGTGGACGGGCGGATGAAACCCTTCGCTAGTTCCTCCTTTATGTAGCATTCCATGGCGTCTGATTCGGGCTGAGATAGGGGAAAAATCCTGCCCTTGGGAGGTGAAGCGCCGGGTAAGAGTTTGATGGCGCAGTCGTTAGGGCGGTGGGGGGGCAGCTGCTGAGCCTTGGACCTGCTGAAAGCTTCTCTGAGGTCGGAGTATTCAGGTGGAATTTCGCTGGAGTTGTCCGGCCCTTCTTGGACGCATGTTGTATCCAGGGTGGTCAGATTTAGCAGGCCCATGCATTTGGAAGAGCAGTCCGGACCCCATTGTGTGATTTGGTCGTCCCGCCAGGAAATCTGTGGGTTGTGAGTGCGTAGCCAGGGCAGACCGAGGATGACCGTGTTGTGAGGGGAGTGAATGACGTAGAAACGGGTGCGCTCGGTGTGAAGCGCCCCTACCTGCAGGGTGATGTCCACGGTGGAGTGGCGGACTTGGCCGGTGCCCAGCGGACGTCCATCTAGTGCGGCCACTGTTAAGGGAGCATCACAGAGAATTAAGGGGATAGAATGTTGTAGGGTAAAAGCTTCGTCGATGAAATTTCCTGCTGCTCCGGAATCCAACAGCGCCCATGTGTCGACGCTGAGGGTTTGGCATGAGAGCCTGGCAGGCACCTCAAGGAGTTTGGTGGAAGGAGTGGTAGAAATAAACAAACTCACCTCTGGCTGTCGTGACTGGGCTGGACGGACGAGGCAGTTGGCTCGCAGGTGACCCGCCTGACCGCAGTAGAGGCAGAGGTGGTTGGCGAGGCGGCGCTGGCGCTCCTCCTGGGTAGTGTTAATTTTGTCACCTATTTTTAATTTAGTCTTAGTCTTAGTCTTGTGCGAAATGTCCTTGTTAGTTTTAGTCATATTTAGTCATTCACATATCTTTTTTTGTTAGTCAAGTTTTAGTCGACTAAAAGTCTCGTCATTTTAGTCTAGTTTTAGTCAAAAGAGAATTTAAGGTATCTTAGTCAAGTTTTAGTCAACTAAAAGTCTCGTCATTTTAAAATAGTTTTAGTCAAAAGAAAACTCAAGATATCTTAGTCAAGTTTCAAAACATTTTAGTCTTTTTTTAAAATAAATTATTTCTGAGATTAATTCTAAGATAACCATTTCAGTCAAATAATGTTTCACACATCTCAAATATTGGTTAAATGTCATAATTACCTGACAAAATACACTTGTTGAATGATTTGTTGAATTCACTTTGTTAAACGTGGCTGGTTTTCTGATTTAAGAGACACATTCACAAATGATGAACTTGTTCTGAAGAGTATTTTATTAAGCAAATAAGTTACATAATATATATATAACCTGCATAATGTATGTGCCACAACACCATAGCTAACTGGTTAATTTACAGCGTAGATGCCTAAAATCAGCATTAGCTTATGAGACGTATATTTAAGTTAACTTCCCTGAATGTGTGGGAGGTTAGCCTTTAGATGTCGCTTAAGGTTGGTGGTGTTTTTCCCGGTATTGTTTATCCGCAGTGCTTCCCGTCAGTTATAATGACACATTCTGACTTTTTGTCAATATCATTGTACCTAAAATGCGACCAAATATCGAGCCTCTTCCTTCTACCTCGCATGTCGTCGGCGCTTGTCGCGTGTTCGCCACTGTCTGTGATTGTTGTGTTCTTGCTCCATGTAGTTTCGTGTTGCAGCCACAGGAGTATGAGACCTGTTGTAACCGTTACTTGAGCAACAGCGCGAACTCATTCGGAATATTTTGAAGGCGTAACAGCTGAATATTCTATCTCATGGTGAAAAAGTAGAGACGATTGTATACGAAAATGAAGAGAGATTTTATCTTAGTTTTTATTTTATGCAAAACATTTTAGTCTCATCTTTTTTCGTCAACAATAATGCATGTTAATTTAGTCTTAGTCAGCGTTTTTGGACATTGGTGCAGTCTCGTCATCGTCTCGTCTTAGTCATGGAAAAAAAGGTCGTTGACGAACACATTTAGTCTCGTCTCGTCTGACGAAATTAACACTGCTCCTGGGTCAGGTGCGCCCGGCCCAACTGCATGGGTTCGCTGGTTTCGCTGGGTGGCGGTGCTGGAAGGGAGGGGCCGGACCAACGGGCTGGTCGTCTGGGAACGGTGGAGGTTGTCAATGCGTATGGCCAGGGTAATGAACTGGTTGAGGGAAGCGCCTTCGTCGCAGCAGGCTAGTTCGGACTGTAACTCCTCCCTCAGCCCCTTGCGGAAGGACAGCTTGAGCGTGCTCTCCGCCCAGTCGGTCTGTGCAGCTAGGGTGCGGAAGGTCAGCGCGTAATCTGCCGCCGTGCGGTTCCCTTGGCGGAGTACCAGTAGTTGTTCTCCCGCGCTTCTACCGCCCACAGGGTGGTCGAAAACCTCCTTGAAACGTTGCAGGAAGGTGCCGAAGGAGGTTTGGCTTAGACCCTGATTGGTCCAGAGTGCGGTGGCCCACTCGCGCGCCCTCCCGGTGAGCAAAGAGCAGACAAAGTGGATCTTGCAGTCATCAGTGGGGTAGAGGGCTGGTTGCTGAGACAGAAACATTGAGCACTGCATGACGAACCCCTGGCACTGGGTGGGATCGCCATCGAACTTCTCTGGCAGCGCTAATCGAGGGACGGAGGCGGCGCCGAGAATGGGCGGGGCGGCGATCGCCTGGTTGGCTGAGGGCGGTGTGGGAGCGTGCTGTGGAGCGGGCTGGCGCAGCTCCTGTATGGTCCTCATAAGCTCCTCCATTAAGGTGGTGAGACGGCCAAGCTGATGTTGGTGCGAGGCCAGAAGGTTTGCCTGGGCGGAGAGTTCCTCGGACATTCGGGAAGTTACCGCTGGATCGGTGATTGGCGAAGTCTTCTGTAATGAAAGCTCTGAGAGGTTGGGATCCATATGCGGTTTTTTATTTAAAGGTAAATTAACTTGAGGAATACGGGCAACGACTTAGCTGGCAACAAAGTTTGTGGTCGATGAAGCTTCAGCTCTGGACTGGTGATCGGGTTCGTTGTCGAGCAGGCGTTTGATCAGGACTGGCGGCTAGATTCAAAGGTCAGACAGGCGTTTGGTCGGGGCAGGCGGTGGTCAGAAGAATGGTCAAGTTCGGGCAAGGTTGGCTTCAACAAGAGACAGGAATTCAGGTAAGTAAATGCTCTGTAATGCAGCCAGGGCAAACAAGACTTCGCAGTGAGGGCACGGGGAAGCGAGGCTTTAGTAGAGGGAAGATGATGGGCAACAGCTGTTAGGTAATCAGTGTTAGAATTCAGGTGAAGCGTATCGGTGAATGGTAATGGGTGCGTCCTCACTGGTGTTCGTAACAACGGGTTTGACCTGAAAGCTGAAATATTGGACTGAAAAAATAAAATAAAAATGCTGAGGTGGCACTGTCTCCTCTCCTCATTTCAAATGTCCTTCACACGCCACTGATACAGTATGATTAACCGTTTACACCGACATAACTCTTGTGTAAATAGCACAAGCTGTATATGTTTGCTTTTTTTTTTAAAGAAAAGGAGGGACAACTCAGTCTGTTGAATCTGTCAATCAGTATTATACCACAAATGCTGTTGATTGAGCTTAACTTGAATTGAACACAGAATATTTCTTTGACCTGTTGATACGCACCCCTTTTTTGAGCACAAACCATGAAAATGCAACCTGAACTTAAATGTTTGTATTTACTGGACCCTTTGGAGTGTGGACACAGTTGTAGTGTCTTTTGAAAGAAGATGTTTCAAATTTGAAGGTGATCTAACAAAAAATGAGGTTCCTGCAAACCTTTTTCTCTGTGAAATCGCTCCGCCTTTCAAGACATAACAAAATCTGACTGCACTGCTTGGCTATTATGAATAAAACTATGCACCATTTTTTATAAAATAGAATTTGGAGACAGGCTCATTTTGTTTATGAGAAATTTAAGATCATATACAGTTTTACAACATGAAAGCTGCTCAGATTGCATAGTTTGTTGAAGAACAATGACGAAGGGTAATTCTTTCAGGCAAGATCTCATGTAAACAATGGAGAATATATCAATATTTCTCAGATTTATAATTTTTATGGACAAAAAGTGCTACTGGATGTTTTCATTTGTACTCCTGGCACAAATAACTACTGTAAATTGCTGATTACGTGAAACAGAAATCAGATATCAATGTTGAACCCTTAGACCTTTGAAAAGATGTATAATTTGTTAACATTAATTACATTTATAGACAGTAATTATATTTTAAATATAAGCAAAGTGACATCACTACCACATGCGGGCGATGCTGCACTTTATTTACACAGAACCAAAAAAGCATCAGAACTGCCTTTGATACTAGGGGCTAAGGTGGGTCAGAGCAGGCATAATTTAGTCTGGCTTTTGCACTTTACACAGAATATTGAGCAATCAAAGAGCAGGCTTAATATGTTGTAACTATGGTTTTACTATAGGAATATAATAGTTAGGACACAGGACACACACAAACACCTGACAGACAGCTTTTGATGGTCAACACTTAACAATAGATCTGAAAATTCTTCTAAATATAATTAAAAAAAGGAAATTAAATATATATACATACAGACACACATGTACACATATACTGTACATGCATATACAAATATACACATTAGTGCTGTCAGCATTAACACGTTAACATATGAGATTAATTTAAAATGTATAATACGTTATTGTTCTGTTATCACTTAATGTGCAAATTTCATTTGGCCGTGTTCCCTTTAAGTATCTACATTTTCAGTAAGGAGTTGTCATGTACCGTTAATCAGGAAGTAAGCAAGCATTGCAGAGAGCAGTATGTTTATTGTATCTGAGCTAATCCTGTCATATCTGCATACATCTTATGCCTGTTGTAGCATTCTGTGTATGTATTGATTGTTTTAACAATATTTATGATTGTAGATCTTTATTTGGGGACTATGTTACATTTCACAAATTAACCTTTAGAAGTCTGTTATTTACTATCTTTATCGTTGATGTTGATGTTCATATCCTTAAGTGCTAATGGATGTGCTGTTTCTAGATCACTGAATGTTCATATTACAAGTACAGATAAATAAGGGATTTGATAATTGTCTTCAGGTTAAAATATAATGTCATATTATATACAGAAATGTCTACTAAATATTTAAAATGATAAAAACTGTAGGATTTAATTAATATGATTTGAGTTAAAGTATTTCTGTGCATGTTAAAGGGCAAACTTAGTGCTGATTATGCCTTTGTATGTTTCAGTTCCCCGTCTGTCACTCACTTCGACGTTGTGTCGAAGAAGCAACACTAGGGGTCTCTCTTGAGCACCTTTTGCATCTCTTATCTATGAGAAAAGGCCAATGAGAAATTGGCAGACAAAATTTGCATGTCCTGCCCCGGGCATACGGGTATAAAGGGAGGAAAATGCATCTATTTCATTCAGAAATTTACTTCGGAGCCGACTGGTTGTGTATGCAGCGAGCTACACTTCCTCAGAAGGACTGCCACTCCAGCTGCCCCCCACATTGCTCCTTCTTCCCACGGGATTGAGGATGACGCGGCTGGCGATGGAGGCGATTTGGGGATGGCAGTGGGCTCAGTTTCGCCGGGTACGTCCCCGCAAACCACCCGCCCCCTGGCATGCTCGTTGACTTCCGTCTGGGCTGCATCGGAGAGTGGTCCGGTGTCTGACGCAGATGACTTGATTGGGCTGCAGCCTTCAGGCCATTACGCCCAGACTGAGGCTGACGCCCAGATGTCTGACATGCTTGCCCGGGCCGCCGTCAGCATGGGGCTGGACTGGAACCCTGTCCTCCCCACAGCCTTGGCAGCTGGATGATTGGTTCCTCAGGTCTGCGCACCGCTCATAGCCGCAAGTGCATGATGAGCTGACGAGTTCGTGGAGGACACCCTTCTCCACCCGTCAGAAGGCCTCTCACTCATCCGCTCTCACTACCCTTGACGGCGGAGCGGCTCACCTGTGCCCCGAGAATGCCGTTGACTGGCGGGGTCACCCTGTGTTCCTCTCCAAGGCCTGTAGGATGACATCTTCACTGACCTCCAAAGCCTACAGCACCACCGGACAGGCCGCTTCCGCCCTGCATGCCATGGCCCTCTTGCCCAGCAGTTCTTTGCGGTGAAGAAGCAGACGGAGGTCATATCACATATCCTGCACCGCTGCAAACCTGCCGCCATGGGCCACACTCCGTCTGCTGCTGAGGGCATCCTCCTGCGGCTAAGAAACGTGCAGCGTTTCAGAAACTTTGTCTCTGGGTCAACTGGCCCGCAAATGCCGTTCTCACGGCACTCTGCCCCCACACCTCAACAGTCCCGGCATGCTGGATGCAGACCTCTTGCCTTCAGCCCCAGGACTATTCTCTGGCCGGCCGGTTCTGACAAGATCAGAGAACACCTCCACGGGACCTCCTCCTCAGTCAATAACCTGCCCCCTGCCAGGTGTGCGGAGCAAGGTAAGTGCTTTGAGTCTTCTCTCAGCACCAGAGCCTCAGGACTCACCCTTGACTCCCGACGCCACATTACCTGCTCTGCCCCGCTGCTCCTCCCCGCTGGGTACGTCAAAAAATAACCATCCCCTTAGTGCCCCTAGCTCAGAGTTTGGACGCGTGGCTCTCACTTCCCAATCCGTCATGCTGGCTGGCCAGGACCATTCGACTCGGTTATGCAATTCAATTTGACGCTTCGGGGGCGTCCACTTTACCGCAGTACACGGCGAACATTTCAAATCCCTGCATGTGGAAATTGCGACTCTCTTACTCAGAGACGCGATAGAGCCTGTCCCTCCAACCAAGATGAAGAAGGGTTTCTACAGCCCTTACATCATCATACCCAAGAAAGTTGAAAGCAGACATATGCAGAGCAGCGGGTATTGGGCAACACCCAATACCTTTGCGAGATTTTACAATCTCAGAGTTGAGACGGTTTTGTCCCATGTTTTCTCAGGTCCAAGCCGGTAAAACTCGGTAACATGCTGACAAACCGACCGCATGGATCGCTTGCACCTAGTGCCCTTTCTCTTTGCTGAGGTAAAATCGTGTGCTCTTATCCTAGGAGATCCCACAATAGCAAACCGAGATGATCCTAAACTGACAAAGTTGAGCGATCTACTAATGGAACTTCAGTTGCTAAGGCCGAAGGAGACTTGCTTGGCCTTGCTTTCTTAGACATGGCAAGGGGTGTCAATCCAATAGTACAGAAGCTACCGTTTCGTCTGCAAGAAAAGTGGGCATCAGTTGGTGCAGCCTACAAGCAACAAAACCATGTTCCCTATCCTCCCTTTGCTTACTTCATAAACTTTGTTAATCAAGAGAATAGAATTGGGAATGACCCAAGCTTTAACTTTATCTCACACATAGACATGACTCCAAAAATTTAAAAGACAGCTTGGAAGCCCAGCAAACAACGAGAAATCTCTGTACACAAGACAGAGGTATTTTCCAGAGTTCCCATTGATATTGGCGAACTCTCAAAAAAATCTGATGACTGTGGAAAAACTGTGTCCCATTCATAGAAAACCACACCCACTGCATAAATGCTGTGCATTCCGGGAAAAGCACATAGAAGCTCGCAAGGCAATTCTAAAAGAGAATAATGTGTTCTTTAAATGTTGCTCTTCGACATCACATATTGCAAAGAACTGTAATATTAAAGTCCAGCGCTCCACCCTGGAACCGCGCCCTGGATAGAAGAGGTAAACGATGCCTCTGAACTCGTAATGATTGAAATTTGGCTATTAAAAAAAGGCAAGTAATATTGCTACGCTGTATAATGAGGTCACGGATGCCAAGAGCGCTAGTTGGATAATGAAAAACCAACAAATTTGTGTCTTTTCCAATTTGTAGATTTGTGTAACATCTGAGGTTACCTATCCTACCAACAACCAGAGGGAGCCCTCTCCTGAATACTGAGCTTCACCCATTTCTTCACTGCTCATTTCTTGTTTACCACATGCAGTTCCACTGTTCATTGCAAAGTATTGCCAGTTTACCCTGCCCTACTGAGGGTTTTTTCCATTTATATTGTTTCTTGATTCATGTTATGACCATTGCCTGTTTTTCTGGATATACTGCTGTAAGGGGATAATGGAAAGGAGGAGGCGAGAACAGGCATAACAATCTAAATAATATTTAATTAAATAAAAAGACACACACAAACTCATACAGGGCAGCTGCCCGTAATTCTCTCTCACTGTCCCACTGCAGTGTCCAGTTGGCCTTTATCCCTCTATGAGGCTTGACTAGCCTGATTAGGGGCTAGCATGTGGATGTGCATAGGCGTGTCTAGCCTCACGACCCAGCCCCGCCCTCCACCCTGTCACATTCCTCCCTCATTCTCTCAGGCTGGGGAGCCTCCGGCATGACGTTCACCCCCCCCCCCCCCCCCCTTCCCTGTGAAGAGGCGTGCCTTACGACCCGTCTGCCGGCAGGTCATCTACCATCTACCTGGATAAGGGAGGGGACAAGGAGAGGGAAACAAAAAAAATTGGACACCTAATCGCTTTAATGGCGATCGTGCCAAATTAAGAAAAACATTTTAAAAAAGAGAGGGAAAGGATAAAACAGAGCGCAGTGGGAGAGGTATTTCAGTGGCTGGTAGGGATCTTCTCCACTCCAGGCAGTCGGATAGGAGCTCCTTCTTCCTTCGCGGTTGGTTGCCGTTCGTCCACTCTCAGGCAGCCGGGCTCATCCGTCCTCCAGCAGAATCCTTCCCAGATTTCGGCACCAGTGTAAGGGGGTTAATGGAAAAAAGGAGGCGAGAACCAGCTTAACAATATAAATAATAGTTAATTAAATAAAAAGACACACACAAACACATACAGGGCAGCTCCCCGTAATTCTCTCTCTCTGTCCCACTGCAGTCTACATTCGGCCTTTATCCCTCTCTGCGGCTTGATTAGCCAGATTAGGGGCCGGGTGTATAGCATCACGACCTGGCCCTGCCCTCTGCCCTGTCACAACTGCTTTTTGGATTACCCTTTGTTTTGTTTGACTGTTTATTTGGTTTATTGGATTTATCTGCCTGCTTTACGACTGTGTCTCTCTGCCTGCTGTTTTGGATTGTTTGCTTGTGTCTCTTTTAATAAACTTCCTGCACATGGATGCTAACACCATCTCCATGGCCAGTTCATTACAGAATACTTCATCTACCATGGATCTATCAGAAGTGCCACAGCTCCAGGCTGCATTTGCGCACCAGTGCAAGGTTTTAAAGGGTTAACAAGACCAGCTGAACAACCTACGAGCAGCCAACGAATGTTTGACTCACTACATTCACTCACTGCCATCTCCCCATGCTAAACAGGTAAGCTTTGCATGGCTATCAAGATGGTTATCCTGCTTCCTAATGCTCCACAGCCCCAGTTTCACTCCACTTCAATCTACAAGTCTACAGTCACAGTACAGGCACAGGCATCCACTGAATCCCCCAAACCTATGCAAGTTTTTACACCTGTGTTTCTATGGAGGAACACCAACGTCAATGTAACGAAAAACTTTGCTATTATTGTGGTAAACCAGGTCATCTCAATGCTGCATGCCCACACAAGAAATCAAGTTCCCATGAATCAAAGCTGAAAGTGAGTACCACTAAATTTGTATCGCCTATCCTTTACAGTTTTTTGTTGCCTGTAGAGATCTTCATTGGTGATCACATACATTCTTTTACAGCTTTAGTGGATTCTGGTGCTGTTGTGAATCTCATAAATCAAGAGATCGTCCAAGAACTCAATATACCCACCATTCAGTGCATTCCAACAATTAATATCACCACAGTTGACAACATTCCCATTGGTACTGGTATAACCCAACAGACTGTTCCCATAACCATCAAGATTGGACAATTTCATGTGAAGAACATTTCACTATATGTCATAAACTAACCCAATCATGCTCTTATCCTGGGTCATCCTTGGCTGGCCATCCACAAAACATATATCCTGGAACCAGGGTGAGACCTCTGGTCAAGTTTCTGTCATGAACATTGTCTCATGAACATGTTGCTGTCTCCATGCCTTTTCTTACCACCAGCAATGAAAGCCCTGAATTCCAAAAAGTAACCATGATTCCTGAGGAGTATGCAGAATTCAATTAAGTTTTTAGTAAAGTCAAAGCTACTCAACTTCCTCCTCATAGTCCATGGTACTGCAACACTGAACTTCTATCTAATACAGCTCCAACTAGAAGCAAGACTTATCCATTGTCATGTGCCAAAACCCTAGATATGTAAATTATGTCGAGGAAGCCCTTGTCTCTGTTTACATCTGTCCATCCACCTATCCAGCATCTGTAGGTTTTTTTCTTCGTCTACGTCCATGTGTCGACTATCAAGGCCTGAACTCTGTCACCTTGAAATACTGTTACCCACTGCCACTTACAACTCTGTGAGGCTAAGAATTGCACTAAGCTTGATCTAACAAGTGCTTATAACGTAGTTCTAGCAGCAAGATGAGGAGGTAGTCGTGTTTCGTCTGCGCTCTCACATAATCTAATTTTATTTGCACTAAAATACGTTTAAGTATACATTGAAAAGGGATAAATTTGTCCCTAATAACACCCTGCATATATGGTCAACTGACATATTTAAAAACAATCGACGACAAGACAGACACGGCTCGACAGTCTGAACCTAAAGCAAGCTAGGATGGAAGCCACTGCTAACAGCACAAGTAACAACCCCACGGAGCTATCTTTAAAGGCAGAGGACAATACACTCCTTCAGTTGGTTAAAACTGAACTGATATCCTCCCCCAGTTAGATGGCAGATACCATCAAAACAGAGATGGCGAGCTTTCATTCAGAGATTGGACTGATTGTCGATACCTTTCAATCGGAGGTAAAAAACAAAATGGATGTTCTACAACTGGAGATAATGGGGCAAAGTTATTCCATTCAGACTAAGCACACCATTATGTCTGATACTATGGACAATATGGTAACAACACTCAATTCCCACCACAACTCCAGAGAAGAATCATTGAAAACCACAGTTTCAACTTTGAAAGACCAAATACAAAAGTTGCAAGAGCAACAACAAGACCTTAAGAATAGGAGTCATCACCAAAACCTACAGATAATTGGCATAACTGAAGATGTGGAGAATGGCCAGCCTACTGACTTCATGTCTGGCTTCTTCTCAGAGGTGCTAGGTGAAAATATCAAAATCAGTGGTGTTTGATCGTGCTCATCATGCCATCGCACTGAAGCCCCGTCCCGGCAACAGACCCAGAGCAATGATCATTCGTCTGCACTACTACTTCTGATAAGGCCAGGATTCTCCAAGCCTCCAGGAAACACGGTGAGCTTGCATTTCGCAGCGCACGAGTCCATATTTTCCCAGATATGAGTGCAGAACTTAGCAGTAAAAAGCTGCCTTTAGCTTTACCTTAGCTGCCTCCGTGAAATTCAATCTAAAGCAGGCTAGAATTTAATGTGGCATCCATCATCCGGCAGATTTGCACTTCACTTTTGATAACACTAGACTTCCTTTTAAATCACCATCGGAGGCAGAGGCTTACTTTGATCAACATATCAAACCAAAAATGGATGCACACATTTCTGAATAGTTTCACAAGTCCCCAGAGACTAGTCTAGATTATTTAATGAAACTCTCTTTTAAACAAGACAAAAAGAAATAGGATATTTTGGACGTTCAGAATTTAGAAAAAGTCCAATGCGTTTGGGAATGTTGAAGGTTAGTTACATGTGGGATGTTTTCTTGCTTCCAGTTTGGGAAGCAGCATGGTGGGTGGGTTGGGTTCAAGGTGATTGTTTGACATTACAATTTTTTTCATGTATATATGTGCTATTGTGTACAGTTAAACCTGTAAAACCTGGGACATAATAACAGATCACTTACAGTTGGAATGTGAATGTGTAAATGTAAAAGATTTCCAGTCAAAATCCAGAGGGACCGCAATTCTTATTAGTAAGAACACCCCGTTTTGCGTGAGTAATATTCAAATTGATAGAGTGGAAGGTTTGTAATAGTAACGTCTAGGTTACTAGTGTAACCGCCATTCCCTGATGGAGGGAATGGGGGTTACACTAGTAACCTAGATGTTCCCTGATGGAGGGAACAGGGGTTACATTAGTAACCTAGACATTCCCCTTCTGTCACTCACTCGACGTTGTGTCGATTGTAGTGACACAAGGGGACCCATTAAATAATGGCACTTACACTGAACCATGTTACGTGATCTGCTGACCATACAAAATAGCGGAAAATACATCACAGGGGGTTAACGTGATAACTAGCACCTATGGAGCACCTATTCCAGTACAGAGTATTTACTACACGTAGTGGGTCTTGTCGGGAATTCTGTCCCACTGAATTCATAAGCAAGAGAGCTGGGGAGGTAGTTTGGGCTCAACTGGGAGTAAAAGCGCACGTGTTTGCCTCAGTGGCGGGGAAAGGCGCTAGCACAAGCAGTATAACCGGACAGTTGTCGAGTTCCACATGCTCAGACCTGACAAAACACGGGACGAAACCGACTCAACCCAGAGATTGTAGAATCTCACAACATTATTGGGTGTTGTCCAGTTTGCTGCTCTGCAGAGGTCTGCTAAGGAGGCACAGCCTGGGTCCGATAGGCCAATGCAATGGCGGCAACTACCCAGTGGGCGAGCCTCTGTTTGGAGACAGCATTCCCTTCCCGCTGTCTGCCAAAGCAAACAAAGAGCTGATAAGAGAGTCCAAAGCTCTTTGTGTGGTCCAAATAGGTATGCAAAGCATGTACCGGACACAGGTCTATCTCCTCCCGGGGCAGCACTTACAGGTTCACTACCTGGTCCCTGAAAGGGGTCATAGGAACCGCCAACGTGACAGGTTGTAAAGTGTAAGCCATGCGTCCAAGCTCTGTGCGAGGGGCACTAATGGGACGATCACTTTTGACATACCTTGTGGGGCTTCGCAGCAGCAGGGAACAGGTAGTGTTGCGTCGGGAGGCAAAGAGTCTTTGAGCGGCGAGTCCAGCCCCATGCACATGGCGGCCAGGGCAAGCATATCGGACATCAGTGCATCAGCCTTGAACTAGGATCCAAAGGTGGCAGCCCAGTTGAGTCCTCCGCGTCAGACGCCACGACGCTCTCCGATGCAGCAGCGACCTCATCATCTTGTTCTATGGTGCCGACGGAGACATCAGACTGGCCATGTGGCAAGCCGGTTTCACGTCGAGCCTGGACGGAAGCAATCGAGCATGCTGGGGGGAGGGTGGTTTGTGGGGATTTACCTGGTGAAATCGTGCCCGCCGAACTCCCCAAATCGCTTTCATCACCAGCCGGGTTGTCTTCAATCCCGTGGGAAGAAGGAGCAACACAGGGGGTGGCTGGAGTGGCGTTCCCTTTAAGGAAGGAAAGCCTCGACCGCAACGATGCCATGGTCAAGTTCTCGCAATGAGTACATGAACCATCCACAAATGCTGCCTCGGTGTGAACATGACCCAGACACACGAGGCAGCGCCTATGGCAGTCAGAAGCAGAGCGATATCTGCCGCATCCGAGAACAAAACAAAGGTGGCATCTTGAAAAAGACGCATCTTTTAAAAGACGTTTGACGTTAATGTGCTTACTCTTTTAGAGAAATTATTGCTCTTATAGAGGATTATTGCTCTTTTAAGAATGCTGTCGAAGCACCCAAGGGCGTGGACTGCACTGGAGTGCAGAGGAGAAATCTGCTACTAATGCACCGTAGATCCAACAGCAAAAACAGGTGAGTGGAACTGTAGTGAGTTTCTCAGCTCGCTGATCAAACAACCACTCAGTTCCAAAGAAAGAATCTGACTGAACAGATGCATGATTCCTGCCTTTTATACCCGTATGTCCAGGGGCGGGACATGCAAAATCTGTTTGCCAATTTTTCATTGGCCTTTTCTCATATTCAGAGGTATACGAGGCTCTCGAAAGAAGCCACTTGTGTTACTATAATCGACATGTCGAGTGAGTGACAGAAGGCAAACTGGTTCATTATATAATGTTCCGTTGATATTAGCCAATATTTATGCCCCTAATTGGGACGATGTAGCATTTATAAAACCTTTTGTAACCAGTCTTTCCAATTTACTTCACATAAATTAATCCTAGGTGGAGACTTTAACTGTGCTCCACCCCTCTATTGATCGGTCTTCAAAAACGCCCTACAACATAACTAACATAACACAACATAACCATGTTTATTAATACTTTTTTGGAGACGTATACATTTTCGAATCCCTAGCATTTCTTTTATCCAAATCTTAAGCAGTTCTCTTTTTTTCCCCAGTGCATCGTTCATATTCACGAATCAACTACTTCTTAATAGATGATAACATTTAACTTCTGTTACTGACTGTAAATATGAATCTATCGTAATTTCAGGTTATAGTCGATTTGTATTAAAACGAGCTTTTCCCAAATCCCCAGTTTGGAAGACATGGCACTTCAATAATTTAATTCTTTCCAATTCATCCTTTGTGGACTTAATTAATAATAGAATTGATCTTTTCCTATATATCAATGATACCCCAGATATCAGCAAAGCTACACTTTGGGAGTCTTTAAAAGCCTACGTATATTAGGGGGGAAATAAATTCATTCGCATCATGGAAGAGGAAATAAAGTAACAGGCAACTAAATTATCTCATTAATCAAATTAAACAATTAGACTTGAATCTTGAAATCAAGCCCTCACCCGAAATTTTTAAGGAAAGAATAAAACTACAGACAGAGACTGATCTAATAACATCTGAACAGACAGAAAGACTTCTGCTTCATTCTCACTCTAAATTATATGAACACTCAAACAAATAAGGCAATATTAAACTACAAATAATATATCATCTATTTGTAGAGATGACGGCAAGGTCATAAAGGATGAATTAGAGATCAATTCGGCCTTTGAACAATTCTATACAGCCCTATATTCATCTGAAATTGACAATAGTCCTTCCGAACTTAACTCTTTTTTTAATTCCATTAAAATGCCCCAAATTCCCTTTGATGATAATGCAGAATTTGAGAAAATTCTATTCTATTTAGAAGAATTTAATGTAGCTCTCTTAAATATGCAAAACTCAAAAGCTCGAGGGCATTTTCAGATATCTACAGGTACGCGATTTCACACGCAAGAATTTTATCTCTTTTCCTTCCCTTCCCGATTCAAACCCTATTGATCAACTTTTTGTTCCAGAGCAAAGAGGCACCATCTCTAGCTTATATATAAAACTTATATAATTATTATCAACTTCTGTCAATGCACAAAGAGATTCCTGGCAATTGGAACTTAATATCTGCCTGACAGACAAGGAATGGAATGAGACTAAATATAGAATCCATGGCTCTTCTATCTGTGTTAGACACAGCCTTATTCAATTCAAAGTGTTACTTAGACTTTAACTATCCAAGGCCAAGTTAGCAAAGATGTATTTCTCTGTTGACCCCTCCTGTACTAGATGTAAACAGTCCCCTACTGCTTTAGGCCATATGTTTTAGTTATTGTCCTAGTCTGTCAATATTTTGGTTACAGATTTTTGTATCTTATTCTAGACTATTTAGTAAAGATGTTTGATCAAATCCTTTAATGCCATCATAAGTGAATTGGACTGTATAGCCTTTAATTGTCTGTTGGCAAGGTGCTTGATTTTGATTAATTGGAAACAGTCCTTCCCCCCTTCTTTAAAACTGTGGGCCAGAGATGTGTTTCAGTTCTTGAGTTTGAAAAAATTAAGACTTAATCTTAGGGGTTCGGGTCTAAATTCACTCATGTGGCATCCTTTCATAAATTATCTTCAAAACCAATTATAACTGTAAGTGGATGAGCTTATGCTGATGTCATAGTTATGCTGATGTCACAATGTAAAAGCACAATGTCTGGATGTATGCTGTATTGTTGGTTGTGTTAATGTGAATATGTATGTTGTTGATGTTTAAATAAATAAAAATGGAGAAAAAAGAAGTGCTTTTAACCTCACCAGAGAAGGAGATTAGTGGAAAAATGCATTCATCACCACCAGGGGGCACTATGAATATCTGGTCATGCCGTATGGACTTGCTAACGCCCCTTCTGTTTTCCAGTGTTTTTTGGGCTTTGCCAATTTCTACCGCTGCTTCATCAGAAACGACAGTATAATTGCAGCACCACTCACATCATTACTCAAAGGAAAACCCAACAAAGTTGCTATGGAACGACACTGCATACCAAGCCTTTGTCTCCCTCAAGTCAAGCTTCACGACCGCTCCTATACTAAGACACCCCGACCCCAATCTTCCTTTCGTCATTGAAGTAAACGCCTCTGATTGTGGGATTGGAGCATTCCTGTCACAATGTCATGGAACCCCAGGCAAGATTTACCCTTGTTAATTTTTCTCCAGAAAGTTAAACTCTGCTGAACGAAACAGATGTGAGGAACAAGTAATTACTTACCATGAAGGCAGCACTCAAAGAGTGCTGGTTTGAGGGGTCAGTCCACCTGTTCCAAGTCATTACTGATCACAAGAACCTTGAATACATAAAATCAGCAAAGAGACTGAATCCACTTAAAACCCGATGGATATTGTTCTTCACCAGGTTCAATTTTACCATAATTTACCACCCTGGCAGCAAGAATAGCAGAGCAGATGCACTTTGACGCAGGCATGATCCACCCCACATCCAACCTCATCCTGGATCAATCCTACCACCATCTGTCATCATTGCATCGATTACTTGAGATATCATGGAAGAAATACAATGAGCATAATGGCACGAACATCACCACCTGACTGCCCCCCAACCAAGCTCTTTGTACACTTCATTGAGCACAGGACACCCTTGCATCCAAAGATCAATCACTCTTCAGAAGTGATTCTGAAGGAATCACATAAGTAATTCCTTCTGGTGGGCACCTGCAATTCGTGATGTTACTAACTATGTGAAGTCTTGTCAAATGTGTGTACAATCTAAGACCCCCAGGGAACTGCCCACAGTATTACTCCAACCACTGCCAATACCCCAAAGACCATGGTCCCACCTATCCATCGAATTCCTCACTGAAATGCCAAACTCCAACGAATACACCACCATACTGGTAATTATCGACCAATTTTCAAAATCATTTAGACTTGTAGACTCAAGGGTTTACCCATGGCTGTGGAAACTGCTAATGCTCTATTCCCCCAAGTATTCAGAGTATATGGATTACCAGAAGACATTGTGTCCGATCAAGGTTCACAATTCACGTCCCAAGTTTGGCAGGAGTTCTGTAAGCAACTGGACATCAATGTGAGTCTCACCTCAGGCTATCACCCCCAAGCCAACAGACAGGTGGAACATTTAAACCAGGAAATTGGCAGATATCTTCAGAGCTACTGTAGCTGTGAACAGAGAAATGGAATGACTTCTTGCCCTGGGTCAAATATGCAAAGAATTCCCTCACTCATACCTCTATGGGGCTGACCCCCTTCCAATGCGTGCTGGGCTACTAACCCCTGATGTTCCCTTGGTCAAGAGAACCATCTACAATGCCAGTGGTGGACGATTGGATTAGGCAAAGTGAGAGGATGTGAGAGAGCACACATGTCTGGCTACAGCGAGCGGTCCAAGCGCAAAGCTTTCAGGCTGATTGGAGGAGGCACGCTCACCCCAACTATTAGCCTGGACAGAGGGTCTGGTTAGCCACAAGGGATCTCAAGCTGTGGCTACCCTGCAGGAAGCTCAGTCCAAGGTATGTGGGTCCATTCAGAATTATCCATCAAATGAACCCAGTAACTTACCAATTATAGATTCTTGCTAACTACTGCATCTCTCCTTCATTCCATGTGTCCTTGCTGAAACTGGTCCACCAAGCATCTGGCCCTGGAATCACGAATCCTGAGCCCCCACCTCTATTGGAAGTTGATGTAACACCAGCATATATGGTCAGAGAGGTCATGGTCTCAAGGCGACGAGGGAGCCAGATGTAATACTTGGTGGACTGGGAAGGCTACGGACCGGAGGAGATCGTGGGTAGCCGCCAAGGACATACTGGACCTGTCCCTGATCCAAGAGTTCCACCAAGCCCATACTAATCATCCAGCACCATGACCAAGGGGACATCTCAACAGAAGAAGACCAGGAGATGTTCGTGGGGGGGGGGGGGTTTATTGTAACCCCCCCAATAAAATTTGGTTTATTGTATTTTTCTGCCTGCTTTATGACTATATCTCTCTGCCTGCTGTTTTGGATTGTTTGCTTGTCTCCTTTAATAAACTTCCTACTCATGGATCATAACACTGTCTCCATGGCCAGTACAGTTAAATCAATGGTGAAAAATGGGAAACAGACATTTTCTAAAATTTTCTGTGTGCAATGAGTGATTTAGATCAAAACTGAGATGTGTGTGTTGACTTGGGGGCTAATCACATGAATGTGATATTTTGGGTCATGGTCATAGCGACACCACCTGACAGCAGGATGTGTGGCAACAGACTTTAACCCTCTGGGGTCTGAGGGTGTTTTGGACCCTGGAGAAGTTTTGACATGCCTTGACATTTGTGCTTTTTTCAGTTGCTTAAAACATATTAATGGCTAAAGTCTGGTAACATTGTATTCAGCACAAACTAGGCTACAATAATATGTGAGCAACATGTATGTACATGTTTGTATTTGTGAGAAAATAATGTTTATGCATGGTTTTTGAAAAAACAAAAAATGTAAGTAATTGAAATAAGGCCATATAACACATACTAAACATTTGTCCACAAGACTTTTGAGAACTGGATCTTGCAGCCTAGAGTTTTTGCAACAAAATGATGTGAAAACAATCTGGATCACTCATTCATACAAAACAATATAGTCATTTCACTTTTTGTAAGACACTATTAGTATTAGAAAGGCCATATGCGAGGAGGCATGGATGATCATAAATATTGATGTGATTCACAACAAAGACCGCTCACCTGGGCCTATCACTGAGGAATGTAACAGAGAGAATGAATGTAAAGAGACTTAATGATCAAAATCAAGTTTTAAGTAAAAAGAAGTAATCTGACTATACATTATCTTTACATAAAGACTTTACTCAATTTTAGACCTACACTACCATTTAAAAGAAGTCTCTTCTGCTCACCAAGACTGCATTTATTTTATCCAAAATACAGTACAAACAGTGATATTGTGAACTCTTTTTACAATTTAATAGAACAGTATTCTATTTGAATATATTGTAAAATGCAATCTGTGATCAAAGCTGAATTTTCAGCATCATTTACTGCAGTCTTCAGTGTCACATGATCCTTCAGAAATCATTCAAATATGCAGAATTTTTTAATATAGGCATATTTACATCACATTTGACACATTTACACCCGAACACATATTTGCAAGCACAAGCTTCGTTGATGATAATGCGGCAGCATAAACACTAGTTAAAATATAGCTGCAAGCATCCATTACCGGGGCCAAGCGCAAAGAAGATGACAAGACATGCCAACATGGCTGGAATGGTCAGACCAACTGCAGCAAGTAGCAGTTAAAGACATGTAAAGATGAATTTAGACAAATGGATGAAAAATCATATACATTAACTAAAAATATGATTTAATTGATTATCACTTTCGACAAATAGGTGGTGCAGTTATGAAATGTATGTGGTGTGGTCAGAGTGAGGTGATAATGAGACATATAAAGTTTGGTGTCAAAATGTCAAGGCATTGCAGAGATAAAGCCTGAATAGTAATTTTGGCAGCATGCGTAGGCTTTGATCCGGCAGTTTACAAAAACAGTTTTGTCTATCGTCACGAAATCCATAAATTGTACTGTAGTTGGCATGGTCTGGAGATGATATGATTCGATTTTGGTGAAAACCATAACCCTAACGGTCTAGGAGGAGTTTGAAAAAGTAGGCAGTGAATGAAAATCAAGATGGCGGACAGGAAGTTTGGCTGATTATGGGAAAATTGTTATCTATGTTTTTGGCAAAACCCGAAGAATCAATTGAGAACAGTGTGATTATAATAGGTACATTTATACAAATGTTATTAGCATTTTTGTAAATTTAGTTTTAACTTTTGACCAAAAGGTGGCGCTGTCTCAAAATATTTTGAGTACCTTCAGGACATGCTGCTGATGGCATACTGACTTTTGTAATGTTACACCAATGCATTTTGTTAAGTATAGCATTTTAATCACAAAATTGTATAAGTCAATGGTAATTTTGTGTTTTGTTCTATTATAGCGCCAACAAGTGGCACAATACCACCATTGTTTTTATGTGTCCTCTGACTGAGCCCATACATGTGTGTGTGTCAATTTTGGTGAAAATATCTCAATTTGCTTTGGAGTTATAGACATTTATGTTAAAAAACAGGTTAAAAATCACTGACACGTGACTTTGATTGGATTTTACTACCCCTTACTATCAATATTTTGAGATTTGGGCATTGGCATATTGCCAGCGACCTATGTTTCCAAACTTCTTACAAATTACAACGCTGCACTAATCATATGCCGAAACCTGGCAAGTCTGGTATCGTTCGACTCGGCAAGGATTCAGGAGTCTAATAATATGACTCCCGTGAAAATAAGTCAAACCCCTAATAATAAGAACCGGAACAGATACAATAGTTGCCTCCACACCTTCGGTGCATGGCCCCTAATAATAATAATAATAAGAACCGGAACAGATACAATAGGTGCCTCCGCACCTTCGGTGCTTGGCCCCTAATAATAAGAACCGGAACAGATACAATAGGTGTCTCCGCACCTTCGGTGCTTGGCCCCTAATAAGAACCTGAACAGATACAATAGGTGCCTCCGCACCTTCGGTGCTTGGCCCCTAATAATAAGAACCGGAACAGATACAATAGGTGCCTCCGCACCTTCGGTGCTTGGTCCCTAATAAGAACCGGAACAGATACAATAGGTGCCTCCGCACCTTCGGTGCTTGGCCCCTAATAATAAGAACCGGAACAGATACAATAGGTGCCTCCGTACCTTCGGTGCTTGGCCCCTAAATATAATCTAAACATTCATATTATTTTTATACCATATTACTTATCATATTTATATCATACAGCATACAATATAAATACCTACTTTAGCCGAAACGGCATTTAACCCTCTGGGGTCTGAGGGTGTTTTGGGCCCTGGAGAAGTTTTGACATGCCTTGACATTTGTGCTTTTTTCAGTTGCTTAAAAACACATTACTGGCTAAAGTCTGATAACACTGTATTCATCACAAACAGGGCTACAATAATTTGTGAGCAACATGTGTGTACATGTTTGTATTTTTGAGAAAATAATGTTTATGCGTGTTTTTTGAAAAAACTAAAATTCTAAGTCACTGAAATAAGGTCATATAACACATACTAAACATTTGTCCACAAGACTTTTGAGACCTGGATCTTGTTGCCTAGAATTTTTACTACAAAATGATGTGAAAACCATCCCAATCACTCATTCATACAAAACAATATAGTAATTTAACTTTTGTAAGACAATTTTAGTGTTGTAAGGTAATATGTGAGGAGGCGTGAATGATCATGAATATGGATTGCAATTCACACCTGAGAGAAAAAAGACCACTCCCCTGGGCCTATCAATCAGGGATAGAGAATGAATGTGAGGAGACTTAATGATCAAAATCAAAGTTAAAAGAAGTAATCTGACTATATATTTACTTAATTTTAGACCTACACTACCATTTAAAAGAAGTCTCTCCTGCTCACCAAGGCTGCATTTATTTGATCCAAAATACAGTAAAAACAGTGATATTTTGAACTATTTTTACAATTTAATAGAACAGTTTTCTATATAAATATATTGTAAAATGCAATTTGTGATCAAAGCATAATTTTCAGCATCATTACTGCAGTCTTCAGTGTCACATGATCCTTCAGAAATCATAATAATATGCTGATTTTCTAATATGGGCATATTTAAAGTGCATTTTACTAATTTAACCTGAACACATATTTGCAAGCACAAGCTTTGTTGATGATAATGAGGCAGCATAACCTCTAGTTAAAATATAATATAAACATTAATATTTTTTTTATATCATATTACATATATTTATATTATACAGCATACAATTGAAATACCTGCTTTAGCCGAAACAGCATTTAAATGTAACTAAAACTCTAAAAAATATAGACATATTTCAAATTTCAATACTCTGAATCCTGTCTAGCAAGTTTAGAAACAGTCCCACTAGTAAAATATGTTCAAGTTTATATAAAATAGCATGTCAACTAATGAAAACTAATTGACTTACTCGTCCGAAATTGCATCCTCAGCTGGATCAAGTCTCTCTTCAAAATACAAATGTTCATCGGAGTCCCGCTCTGAGGAAAATGTGAACTCTTCCATACATTCCTGGAGCTTTCTCGACTGTGTATCGTTACAAACGTGCAGAAAAATGAATGAAATGTGTTTACAACCTCACAGTCGGAGGGGTGTACATTTGCGTTGATCACCTCAGCACATTAGTGTATGAATGGCGCACTCTGCTGGTGGGTGGGGTCACATTACAGATAATTAGATAGACCAGTAAAAAATGTACATCACTTTGTTTCAAACAGATTGCGTTGCAGGAGAATATTTGTTTTAAATTTGAATTGGTTTATTAAAATGTAGACATTTTAAGCTTTCTTAAGACATATGATTCATGTTTGTGTGATAAGTATTCGCAGAGTTTCAGTTCATTTTCATTCAGTGACGTGTTTCTGAAATGTGCTCATGAACACAGAGACTGCTGAAAGCTCACCCTTTTTATTTTCTTTATTTTACAAAAGCACAATGTTTCATTGTTATTATGAGTGCACATAAATAAAAGTAGACCCTTTATAGTCTCTAATGATTTCTTACACTTATCTGTATACCCAAAAATGATGGAGTATTTTAAGTTGTTTCTACTGTAATGACAAAATTATCTAGCAGGACGCGCTGGCGCGTCCGTCGACCCCAAAGGGTTAAAGGAAATTAATAAGTTGAATGTTATGATAAAACAGGCATAATATTGCCATGCTCCACTATGTACATATACCTAATGCAGAAGTTGGTTGAGAGGGCTATGTGATCCTTTCAGGATCAAAGTGTGCAATGTAGAATAATAAAGGCCTCTCAACCACTTCTCTTGTTGATGTAGCTTGCTGTGTCATCACAAATCACAGTTGCAGGAAGATGTGTCTATAGGAATGTTCCTGTTTCTGTGCTCTCACGTTTCACACGTAGCTTAAACATATATGTTACCCCCATATAGGGTAAATAACTATTTTATTGGTGGGTCCAATGGAATTTTGTTTTGTTGGACCATATATTGAAGTGCTGTACAATAAATGTGGAGGAAAGATTTGATAACATTGGGTCTCTCTGTAATTTCTTCCTTCCCTCAACTGAGCTGCATCGAGACAGGGATTGCAGATCAAGAAAAATAAATTAAATACATTGAATGACAAAATTATCTTACACTATCTAAATAGATATTGAAACGATGCAACTCAATCTGCTTCTGTCCAAAATATGGCCAAAAAGGCCAAAATGGTGGAAAGGTGAAATTTGCCGCCTCCTGCATTAAAGGGTTACTTCAGGATTTAGCATTAAGCTTTGTATCAGTAGAAAACCAGTAGTATTTTCGAATTACCGAGCTCCCCCCCCCCCCCCCCCTCATATCCCCCTGAGACCAGAGATTTATTTATTTTTATTGATTTTTTAAAAATCGTCATTTTGTGTCATCGGAGGATTTTTGGGCCAGAGGCTTAAAACTACAGCCAGTATTCCGCATGTTTTCACCACGCCCATATGGGGCGGGATCTCACTCACAGAATGTGAAGATAGTGTCAGCCATCTTTCTGTAGAAGCTAAGAAAACAGGCTCTTGCTCTGTGTAGAAAGTTTGTATACAAGTAGACTAATCACGATTGCTGAAGGTAGTTTTGAAGTTGAAATGGCAGAAGGGGATTTCGAAGATCTGTTGCGAGAATCTGATGATCGCGGCTACCTATACGAGCCACAATACAGCGATGAACAGAGGCAGCCGGAGCAGCTGCTGTAGCAGGGGAGCAAGACCTGCTTGGCAGGCAGGAGGAAGAGAGTGTTAAATTATATTCAGACTCGAGTTGGGGCGGACTGGTGGTGTCAGTGCTCTCGCTGTGCGCCTATGGAAACAGATAGAGAGTCCTATTGCTGTCGCGAATTTCAGCGATGCCGTTTTCTTCTGGACGAGATCGCTGAATCCGCTGATGAAACAGCACCACTAACTTGAGCATGTATAACTGAGCACCCAAGTTTTGTACCACACATGGACAGGGGAGTCCTGGAAACTTATTTTAGGATCCCGAAGATAAATTGGAAACACCAGCCAAAGCCTGCAGGGACAAACGTACGGCTTAGTGTAAAGTGAGTATTTTGTTTGTTTTTCTTTTTGTTACTAAGACGTAATGTACAGAGTTTGGACACCCGGAATTATAATGTTCTTCCCGCATAGTCAGTCAATTTATCAACTAACTCACGATTTATAGAGTCACGATGTATCAATACAAGCCTAGTTGTATCATATTTTCAGATACTGCCGCCTGTAACCGGTAGGCGTGGTTTGGGAGTGGCCTCGTAAGGGCAGCAAAGCAAGTGCATTCTGGGAGTTGTTGTCTTTCAGCCACATGTGTAAAAAATACATTTTCTGCCTTTTCTCAGTCTAGAATGCTTCAAATTCAAAAATAATTTCACATTTATACTATATAAATGACCAATTTTATATACACATTCATCTTCCCAGAGGTGAAGTATCCCTTTAATAACCAATTATTTCAAGACAATAAGCAGTAGCAATTTATTTTATAGTTCTACATTTATGTACTATATAATTACAACAACTATAGTAATTACTAAGTACTAACCCTAAACCTAACCTCAATCATAACCTTAACCCATATTCCGAACAAGTAATTACCTAATATTACACAGTACTTTCTTGGGTAAGTACACTGTAAGAACACTAAAAGAACATGTACTGTTAAATAAAGTGCAACCCAATTAGCTTTCAGTATCACATCTATGGCATCAGAATTATATCACCAGATCTTGAAATTGAAAAAGCCTCAGAATTCATGATCTTGAAAAAAAGAGTGTAATTTGATGTTATTGAAAAATGTTGCTGTTAGTTTCAAATATGTGAAAATATTTTGTGGAAATTCAACTAAAAAAAATCAGATTGTGAAATGTACGTTTTTATTTTTCATATGGTGGATTTCAGGTTGTGAAATTCAGGTTGTTGAATACGGGTTGAGACATTCAGGTGGCAAAATTTGAGGATGACATCTGGGAAAGCAAGGAGGAAGAGCAAACAAGCTTGATGTAATCCATCTCTCTCTCTTGGACAATCACAAAGCTATGAAAACAGCTCAAAAGTAATTTTAAATGATTTAATGAATCAATTACAGTTTTTTACGATTGCTATGACAGATTTTTCAATACTTTTAACAATTTTCCAAAACTCTTAACACAGTTAGCACTACATCCGTCTGTGTAAGCTATACTATTAACACATTTATTGTTGCTTTAACACAAAATGCATACAATTAACACAAATTTAAAATGCTTGAACTTCTTTTACACACAAGCTCAAACAAGACCAAAACAATGGATTTTTACTGCCAAATTTACCAATGCTTTAACACTGTATGTCAGAACAGATAACACCATGTTCTAAACCTAACCTTACAGGCTAAAGTCAAGGTAAACAGCTGTTTATATTGTGAATTGAAACACAAATATATCCCCTGTATTTTATTCTATTGTTACTCAGATACAGCTGATTGAATTATGCAAATATATAAATCACAGCTGATTCCCATCTAGGAAACACACTCAAGTGTTGAGGTTCTTTCAATCGCATGACCATATGGTATAATGTAAAAGAGGACCTTTTGGGCTGATCTTTTGTGGAAAGGGAACTATATAGAGCAACAAAAGAAAGAAAGAAAAATGTCTGCACTAGGTAGAGGAAGACGTATACCAGGACAAGGGAGAGGAGTGGGACAAGGACAAGGGCAAGGGAGAGGAGTGGTACAAGGACAAGGGCAAGGGAGAGGAGTGGGACAAGAACAAGGGCAAGGGAGAGGAGTGGGACAAGGACAAGGGCAAGGGAGAGGAGTGGGACAAGGACAAGGGCAAGGGAGAGGAGTGGGACAAGGACAAGGGCAAGGGAGAGGAGTGGGACAAGGGCAAGGGCAAGGGAGAGGAGTGGGACAAGGACAAGGGCAAGGGAGAGGAGTGGGACAAGGACAAGGGCAAGGGAGAGGAGTGGGACAAGGGCGAGGGAGAGGAGTGGGACAAGGGCAAGGGCAAGGGAGAGGAGTGGGACAAGGGCGAGGGAGAGGAGTGGGACAAGGGCAAGGGCAAGGGAGAGGAGTGGGACAAGGGCGAGGGAGAGGAGTGGGACAAGGGCAAGGGAAAGGGAGAGGAGTGGGACAAGGGCGAGGGAGAGGAGTGGGACAAGGACAAGGGCAAGGGAGAGGAGTGGGACAAGGACAAGGGCAAGGGAGAGGAGTGGGACAAGGGCGAGGGAGAGGAGTGGGACAAGGACAAGGGCAAGGGAGAGGAGTGGGACAAGGGCGAGGGAGAGGAGTTAGAATGCATGGTGGCGCTCAAAGAAGGGCCAGAGCTAGGGTAACTAATGAAATAAGAGCTACTATAATAGACCATGTCATAAACCACGGGCTATCATACAGAGAGGCTGGTGAACGAGTACAGCCAAATCTCAGCCGGGACACGGTGGCATCAATTGTTCGGATTTTTAGAGAAACCAACAGGTAGGATATTGCTTCTACTGCAAAGTGTAAATAATTTTACCATGTATTACAGTGACTGTGTGCCTCTGGTCTCTAATATGTCACTGTATTTTGTCCCTCTAAGGATTCAACGTCTACCTCCCTCAGGGGGCAGAGGAAAGCTCCTGAATGAAGAACAGGAACTTGCTATTGTCAAAATGGTGATTGTTGACAGTGAAATAAAACTGAAGGACATTCAGTCCAGAGATGTAGAGGACAACCTTGTCTTTAGGAACATTGCAGCAATCAGCACAACATCCATTTCTCGGACTCTAGCTAAACACAGAGTCCAAATGAAACAATTATACAAAGTTCCTTTTGAAAGGAATGGTGAGTGCATCAAATATCTCCGTCACCAATACGTCCAGGTAAGGTTAGGCAATACAGTCATTACTGTACTATACATTGTGTGTTTTGCAGTAAACTACTCTATAAACTTGGAGTACATTAGGACATACAGTAGATATACAGCAAAGCATTTACATACACTGTGTCTGATTACTTTCAGAGAGTCATGGATTTGGAGGCCAATCAAGTCCCACATGTAATGACCTACGTTGATGAGGCTGGCTTTAACTTAGCGAAAAGGCGTCGGCACGGAAGAAACATAATTGGCAAAAGGGCCACAGTTACTGTGCCAGGCCAGAGAGGAGCCAACATCACCATGTGCGCCGCAATCTCCAACAATGGTGCACTCCGGCATAAATGTGAGATTGGCCCCTACAACACCAACCGGCTTCTCCTGTTTTTAGAAGACCTGCATGAAAGACTTGTGCCAGAGGTAGAAAGGGGACAGGTGAGAGACCACTTGCCAATATACGTGATCACATGGGACAATGTGGCATTCCACCATTCCCGTGCAGTCACAGCATGGTTTGATGCCCATCCTAGGATGATATCAATTTTCCTTGCTCCTTACTCCCCTTTCCTCAACCCCATTGAGGAGTTTTTCTCATCCTGGAGATGGAAGGTATTTGACCATCATCCACAGGACCAAATGTCCCTCCTAGATGCAATGGATGCTGCATGCCAAGACATCACAGCTGAACCCTGCCAGGGGTGGATAAGGCATGCCAAAAGTTTCTTCCCACGATGCCTTGCCAGAGAAGATATCAGTTGTGATGTGGATGAGAACATGTCGCCAAATGCAGAAGACCGGGCAGATTAGAAGATGACTCTTTTTTTCCTTCTTTTTTTTTTCTTCTTCTGGTGCTTTTTCTGTTCGTATATTTTGTATTTTCACATAATAAATGGCAGCTATATTGCATATTTTTGTTATCTTGCAGTAATGTCCTTTTGCAAATAAAGTCTTTACTGCAGCAATTCTGTCTCTGTCTTCGTTTTTTCATTAACCGTACATTCTATAAAGCACTCTGAGATGGGTCTTTTTTTATTGAATTTCTGCAGCAAAAGACCAAAACCCAACAAAACAAAAATGTAGAGAGGCTTCAAAAGAAACTGCAGTGCAAAACACAATCTATGATCAATACAATATACTGTCTGTTGTATAAGGGCATACCTGACACATAAAATAATGCAGTTTCTGTAATTCCATCTGATGTTAGTGTTTTTATGACATTGTGCTATGATTGACTAAATCTTCCTGTTGGACGAGAACATATGTTAGTGTTTTGAAAAATTATTTGGTTTTGAGACATGTTTGCAGTATTTTGGTAGACATAGTGTATTGTTGCTAGTGTATTATTGTATTTTGAAAATTAGTGTTGGAGTTTAGTTTACAATGTGTCATTTTGAGCATGAAATTAAATGTTTTGCCAATTGTGTGTTGCAGGTGTGTTGGTGCGTTAAGAGTTTAGGAAATTTGTTAAAAGTATTGAAAAAATTGTCATAGCGATTGTAAAAAACTGTAAATATATATATATATATATATATATATATATATATATATATATATACACACACACACACACACACACACACACACACACACACACACACACACAGTGGATATAAAAAATCTACACACCCCTGTTAAAACAGCAGGTTTTTGTTATTAAAAATTAAAGAACAATAAGATAAGTAAAAAGAACAATCATATAAGACTTTTTGCAGCTTTAATGTACAAATTACAACCCAAGCAATTCCACTGACACATTTCAGAGAAAAAAATAATAATAAAAAACTTAACTGCATAAGTGTGCACCTTTTATAATTGGGTATGTGGCTGGGTTCAGAATCAATCATCATCAAAATCAGAATTTTTCCCAAAGCATTAGATATAAAAATGGAACTCAGTGAAGATAGTCATCAACAAGTGGAGAAAGTATGGCACAACAGTTACATTATAAAGAACAGGATGTCCATCCCAAATTGATGATAAGACAAAGCGAAAACTATTCAGGGAGGCTGTAAAGAGGCCTATAGCAACATTAAAGTATATATATACTGTATATACATACTGTACATACTGTGTATGTACACTACCGGTCAGTAGTTTTGAAACACTTACTCATTCTTTATTATAATTTTTTTCTTCACATTTTAGAATAATGGTAAAGTCATCAAAACTATAGAATAACATAAATGGAACGATGGGACTTTTGTTGTGACTAAACAAAATCCAAAATAAATCCAAACTGTGTTATATTTTAGCATCTTCAAAGTAGTCACCCTTTGCCTAGAATTTGCATACATGTACTCTTGGTATTTTCTCAACCAACTTCTTGAGGTATCACCCTGGGATGCTTTTTAAACAGTATTAAAGGAGTTCCCATCTATGTTAGGCATTTCATGGATGCTTTTCTTTATTATTTGGTCCAAGTCATAAATAAAAAAATTAAAAAAATGTTTTTAGAAAATTTCGTTTTATAATTAAATAAATGTAAATTGTGTCACAATTAAATTTTTGTTTACAAAACTAATTTAACAAACATTTAAGCATATGCCTTCAGATCAAATTTGGCCAGATACTCAGGTGACATTTCACCCCACACTTCCTGTAACACTTGGCATAGATGTGGCTTACTTGTCGGGCACTTCTCACACACCTTACAGTCTAGCTGATACCACAAATTCTCAATGGGGTTAAGATCAATAACACTCTTTTCCAATGATCTGTTGTCCAATGTCTGTGATTTTTTGCCCACTCTAAACGTTTCTTTTTGTTTTTCTGTTTCAAAAGTGGCTTTTACTTTGCAATTCTTCCTATAAGGCCTGCACCCCTGAGTCTTCACTTTACTGTTTTCTTTATCCCCAATTTGGAATGCAATTCCCAATGCACTCAAAGTCCTTGTGATGGCTCACATCAATCCAGGTGGCAGAGGACGAATCTCAGTTGCTTCGCGTCTGAGACTGTAAATCCACGCATCTTATCATGTGGCTTGTTGAGCACATTACTGCGGAGACATAGCATGAGTGGATGCCCACGCTATTCTCCACGGCATCCACACACAACTCACCACGCGCCCCATCGAGAGAACAACACATTATAGTGACCATGAGGAGGTTAACCCATGTGACTCTACCCTCCCTAGCAACTGGCCAATTTGGTTGATTAGTATACCTGGCTGGAGTCACTCAGCACAGCCTGGATTCAAACTCACGACTCCAGGTGTGGTAGTCAGCATCAATACTCGCTGAGCTTCTCTTTACTGTTGTAAATGAAACTGGTGTTGAGCAGGTAGAATTCAATGAAGCTGTCAGCTGAGGACATGTGAGTCATCTATTTCTCAAACTAGAGACTCTAATGTACTTCTTTTTTAGTTGTATATGGGCCTTACACATCTCTTTCTGTCCTTGTTAGAGCCAGTTGTCCTTTGTGTTTGAAGACTCTAGTGTACACATTTGAGCCTTCATTCCTCAAAACAATGATTGACTGACAAGTTTCTAGAGAAAGCTGTTTATTTTTTTGCCAATTTTGTCTTAATATTGACCTTAAGACATGCCAGTCTATTGCATACTGTGGCAACTCAAAAACAAACACAAATACAATGTTAAGCTTCATTTAATGAATAGCTTTCAGCTGTGTTTGATGTAATTGCAAGTGATTTTCCAGTTGTAACGAAGCTCAGCAATGACAGGCAGTCAAAGACGATGATTATGTAGGAACCCAAGTGCAGTTTATTTCCAATCGTGATAACCAGAAACCCCAACTATAAACAACATTACATTAACAATACCTGACTAACGACAATGGCAAACATTAAATACAAGAACATGGGTAACAGGTAAACAAGACAACCAATCACAAGACTAAACTAAAACCAAGATAACAAGAATAAATTTTCATTTTTCCAATGAAAAGACAAGTCTAAAAACAAAGTAATCAAACAATGAACCAATGAAAACAAGACACATGAACAGGGGAAACACATGACAAGACCACATGAGGAAACAGAAATTCACATGACATGACACCATATGACCTGAACAGGAACTAAACTTTAAAATAAAAGACATGACAATAAGAACAAAACACATAAACGTGACACAAGTACCAAATTACCAATTTAGCATGATTACTCAAGGATAAGTTGTTGCTGGAAATGAGGGCTGTCTAGATTTGATAAAAAATTACTTTTTTTTCAAATAGTGATGGTGCTATTTTTTCACATCAGTAATGTCCTGACTATACTTTTTGATCAGTTGAATACCACTTTGGTGAATAAAAGTACCAATTTCCTTCCGAAACAGCTAAATCTGTTCATTATTCCAAACTTTTGGCCACCAGTATATAAATATTAGGGCTGTCAAATGACAAAAAAAATAATTTTGATTAATCTAATGATTTTTTGTAGTGAGACATGCTGGAAATGGGCAGACGCCATTAACCGGCTTCTCTCCGCCAATACTCTCTGGCCGGAAATCTCACATGACGTACTCTCCACGAGATTCACATTCGCCATTTTGTGCGCGTCACTCCTCTCTCTCTCTCACACACACACACACACACACACCGTCCTCTCATGTGTTACTGTCACTGTTTAGTTTGTAGTTGTAAGTTTATTGACTGCATTGCATTGATTATTAATTGATATTATATTTTCAATAAACTTCGTTATAATTAAAAGAGAAGTGTTTTGGTTTGTTTTGCATACACATGTGTCAAAGGCTGGCAGGAGATGCCAGTGCTCAAATTCAACCCTTCGTTGTTCTATTTTTAATCTTGATAATCTACGGACATCAATTTTCCTAAGAGAACAATCTAATATTGAGACTGTTATACTGTCTGGTTATTAATCCCTGATTCCAGGGTGGTGCCCCGTCGACATTAATCCTAATTAATATTCTATTGATTTAGATAATTGACCATTATCTTTGATGATTGTTTAATTTGAAGGATCAATAAGCTAGTGTTAAGTCTAATCAATGTTTAATTAATTTTAATAATTAATTATTTTCTTGGATAATAATTGATATTCTATTGGATTTGATGATTGTTGATTTAAAGGATTAAAAAGCTAACATTGATTCTAATCAATGTTCTATTGATTTTAATAATTGATAGTTATCTATGATAATTATTAATTATTGCTAATAACCAAACCCGCTACTAAACCGTGAGCCCTACAGTCTGATACATTCTGTATCTGATCATTGAGGACCATGTAAATTTTGAGATGTGAGATGCTCTGTTAGGGCAGCAGGATGAGCATCCCATCTATGTTGTTGTTTGGGACAATGTGAGTTTTCACAGAGCCCTCCAGGTTAGAGAGTGGTTCAATATGAACCAAGGTTTTATCAATCTTTGCCTTCCACCGTACTCCCCTTTCCTAAACCCCATTGAGGAATTCTTCTCCTCATGGCGGTGGAAGGTATATGTATGCCAACCTTACACCAGGGTACATCTCCTGCAAGCCATGGGACTTGCCTGTGGTGACATAGGTGTGGAGGCATGCCAAGCCTGAATACGGCATGCCAGGGTTTTTTTTCCCCCGTTGCCTGGCCAGACAAAATGTGGCCTGTGATGTGGATGAAGTCCTGTGGCCTGACCCAGTACGGAGACATGATGCTGTGGCTGAGTAATGCACTTATTTGTATATTTTTGTACTTTATTTTTACATGGGCTTACTGTACACAAGTAGCAAACGCATAAGATTTCTGTTTGTTTTTACAAGTGCTACGTGTAAATGCACAAGATTTCTGTTTTGTCTTTTTGTACAAGTGCTAAATGCACAGGTTTTTTTTGTTTTGCAACATGCATTTAGCCTACAGTGAACAATAAACATTTATTTCTCCAGCTTCATGTCCTGAGCATTGTGTTTTCTATTTTTCTACGTAGTGTTTAGTGACTGTTCAGTAGTGTTTTTAATTTTGATTGACACGGGGCACGATTTGACAACATAGTTCAGTTTTGAGCACAGATTGAACTGTTTTGAGGTGAAAGTTTGGTTTTGCAAGAAGAGTCTGAGGTTTTGTGAATGTAACTTGAAAATTGGGTTTTGTGTTCACAGTTTAGAGAAAAGGAGAGCAGCTTTCAAGAAATGTGTTTTAGCAATCGAGAAAAACTGTAACTTGTCCTAGGATGTTTGTGCGATTTGCACGAAAATTGTCCTGAATCATCTAGAGGCACACACGAAAAAAAGTTATTCACATACCATTTTCCAATGGCAATTTAATGAATTTGATGAAGAACATGCAAAATTCACCATTCACCATCACCATTAGGCCCTGAGGTTACCTGCAGCGTTTTGTTGTACTGTCCCTATCTCATTGTAGTCATGAGATATGAAAAAAGCAAATTTTGCTAATAACTTCTGAACAATTTGTCATAAAATCATCAAATGGGTCTCATTAGATTCACTAGGGCATAGCGAGTCCAACTATATGAAAAATACTTATGTCGGCCATTTTGAATTTAGGCATAAAATGCTGTATTTTACAAATGACTGAAGTGACAGAAAAAAATTCGGATACAGCGCCACCATGTGGTCAAAAATTATAATGCTATTCCTTAAATATGCTAATATCTATTAACTCTTTTTGCATGTTGTCATGAGTCTGGTCTTGATAGATTTCATGGCTCATACTGAGAACAATTAAATCAATTATGTCATGATCGAGCAAACTTCCTGTCCGTAATTTTAAATGATTTGAAATCCTACTTTTTCTAACTCCTCCTAGACTGTTTGTCCGATTTACACAAATATTGGGCTGCATCATCTACAGGCACTCGCAACAAAAATTTATTCACATAATTTTGATAAACAATACCGTTTTTTGATGGCGTTTCAACTAATTTGACAAAGAACGAGCAAAACTGAACTTGAGGCTGTATCTCTGCAATGCTTTGAGGGATAGGGATGAAAATTGGTACGTGTCATTAGCTTTAGGCCCTGATCTTAGCTACAGCATTTTGGCACACTGCCCCCTACTGGTCAGGAGAGAGCTAAAAAAAAATTGGCCTATAACGTTTGAACACTTTTGATGAAATATAATGAAAATTGTCTCTTTAGATCAATTGCTACATACTGAGTTGAACAATACCACATTTTCCATTTCCATTTTCCAAACCAATTCCTCCGATAGGAGGGAATCTATTGTAATTGACAGTATTATTATTATTATTATTATTAGATTCATCCGATAGGAGGGAATCTATTGTAATTGACAGTATTATTATTAGATTCCTCCGATAGGAGGGAATCTATTGTTATTGACAGTTTTATTATTAGATTCCTCCGGTAGGAGGGAATCTATTGTCATTGACAGTTTTATTATTATTAGATTACTCCGATAGGAGGGAATCTATTGTAATTTACAGTATTATTATTAGATTCCTCCGATAGGAGGGAATCAATTGTTATTGACAGTATTATAATTACTAGATTCCTCCGGTAGGATGGAATCTATTGATATTGACAGTATTATTATTATTATTAGATTCCTCCGATAGGAGGGTATCTATTGTAATTGACAGTATTATTATTATTATTATTATTATTATTAGATTCCTCCGATAGGAGGGAATCTATTGTAATTGACAGTTTTATTATTATTAGATTCCTCCGATAGGAGGGAATCTATTGTTATTGACAGTTTTATTATTATTAGATTCCTCCGATAGGAGGGAATCTATTGTAATTGACAGTTTTATTATTATTAGATTCCTCCGATAGGAGGGAATCTATTGTTATTGACAGTTTTATTATTATTGTTATTATTATTATTATTATTAGATTCCTCCGATAGGAGGGAATCTATTGTTATTGACAGTTTTATTAGATTCCTCCGATAGGAGGGAATCTATTGTTATTGACAGTTTTATTATTATTATTATTATTATTATTAGATTCCTCCGATAGGAGGGAATCTATTGTTATTGACAGTTTTATTATTATTATTATTATTATTATTATTAGATTCCTCCGATAGGAGGGAATCTATTGTTATTGACAGTTTTATTATTATTATTATTAGATTCCTCCGATAGGAGGGAATCTATTGTTATTGACAGTTTTATTATTATTATTATTATTATTATTATTATTCTCCTTGAGCCCCAATATCTCAAAAAGTCACTGGTCAAAAATTTTCTAAATTGGCACATTGATACTCCATGCCAACGGGTACCCCCAAACCAAGAATGGCCCACATTCGCCCATAGGTGGCGCTACAGGCCACGCCCCAAAAAAACATTTTCAAAGTCATGGCATTTCCAAGCCATTTGTCCAATTATTCTCAAACCTGGTGTACATGCCTCATTTCTCATGGGGAACAAAAAAGCCTCAAGGACCCATAACTTCCGCCATATTGGATTTTCCTGTACAGTGAAAATTTGCGAAAACCTACAAAACTCTTCTTCTCCTGAACCGTAGCTCCAATTGACTTGAAATTTGGTACGCATGTGTAGAATTGATGTCTTTGAAAACGTTACTTAGCAAAAATGAATACGATATAAAATGGCTGAAAGGGGCGTGTTTATGTAAATGTCCAAATTTTATCAATATATATGTCAATATATCAAATGTAATTTTGACCGAGGGTTTTTCAAACCTAACATTCATCAAGATAACATCCCTTTGAAGTACTGTGCAAAGAATTGCCCACATTCGCCCTTAGCGGTTCGCTACAGGCCACGCCAAACTGTCACATTTTCAAAAAGATGGCATTTTCACCACAATTTTCAAAATATTCTAAAACTTGGTATACTTGCCTCATTTCTCATTGGGAACAAAAAAGCCTCAAGGACCCATAACTTCTGCCCTAATGGATTGTCCTGCACAGTGAAAATTTGCCAAAACCTACAAAAGTCTTCTTCTCTTGAACCGTAGATCCAATTGACTTGACATTTGGGACCCATGTGTAGAATTGATGTCTTTCAATTTGTTACTTAGCAAAAATGAATACAATACAAAATGGCTGAAAGGTGCGTGTTTATGTAAATGACCACATTGCTTCAATATATTAGTGTCAATAAACCAAATGTAAATTTGATTGATGGTTTTTCAAACCTAACATGCTTCAAGATGACATAACTATGTTGGCTTGAGAAAGCCAACATATTGTTATGTTACATACATTTATTATTATTATTATTATTATTAATACTAATATACTTACTAAAATTTCAACAACCTCACCTCTAAGTGCTTTAATGCTATAAGTACCCAACTTGCCACAGACCTGGGGACTGTTCTGAAGTTTGCTGCTATGTCTTTTTTTACCTGATGCGACTTAAGCTTTTTATATAAACGACGATCAAAAATGTAAAAAATCCCATTGATTTACAATGGCTGAGCAAAAATGCCCCCTCTACTGGATCAATACGGTCTACAAGTAAAATCCCATTCACTTACATTGGCTGAGCAAAGAGGCTCCCTCTGCTGGTGTAACTCTGTCTACCAAATGCACTTTTACTGGAGAAATCTCTCTAATGGAGCAATTCTGTCTACTAGTGGGTGGAGCTCCCGACTTTCTCAGCCAGAAGAATTTTGCCTGCGTTTGCACAAAGGTATGTCAATTGTGTGTGTTTAATGCTTGACATTTGGAACATTCACGCGATTTTATACTATTCATCTCAACAAATGGTAAAACAACTCATATAAATGTTTTCGAGCAGTTTGTGTGAAACAGCGATAATCGTCGCGTCTAACGCACGAGCCCCGATGAGAGTTACTGCACAAATAAGGTCAGTGAGATGTATTTTACTGCTTCCCAGTTTGAATATTCAAGCGATTTTACACTATTCAACTCAACAAATGGCATACAACTCAAATAAATCTTTGCGAGGAGTTTGAAATCGGGAATCATTATTGAATTCTGGCATTATTACGGGGGTCAACAATGGCGCTGTAATGTCCTTTCAGATGCATTGTTCTAAACAGCGGAAAAAACTTAAACAAAATACTGCGTCATTTTTGCCCATTCAGATACATGGAAGAGATCATTACAAACTGTAAAAGGTCTACTTTCATTTGTGTACACTTACAATAACAACAAAACCTTGAGCTTTTGTAAAATAACGAAAATAAACAGGGTAAACCGAATCTGTCTTTGCGATAATCTGTCTGATACACGTCAGAAAAATCAAGTGAAACTCCGCGAACACTTATCACACAAACATGAAACATATGTCTAAAGAAAGAAGGGATGGACGGATCGATCCTAAAGTATCAATACTTCCGAGAATGATGTTTCATCTGCGTGTTCTCTGACAGCACGCGATAGTGACGCGATCTAATTTTTACTCGCGTCTTCAATGCGAGCAATGTTTGTCTGTTGTATGTGTTTTTAACACTTTCCTGTTTGAACTTTCAAGCGATTTTACACCATTCAACTCAACAAATGGCAAAACAACTCAAATAAATATATGTGTGAAACAGCGAGCAGCGTCACGTCTAACTCACGAGCCCCGATGAGAGATCGCATTCGCTTCTTCTTGCGTTTGAACGGACAATTTCTTACAACAAAATGTCAAATTACATGCTATATTGTGGAGTCTGTTTTGTCTCAAGTGAACATAAACAGTTGATGAAGAAATCGCGAATCTAAATCTAGTATCAACACTTCCGAGAATGATTATCAGCGTTGTGTCTGACAGCGCGAGGCGATCTCATTTTTACTCGCATCTTCATGGAGGTTTGTCGGTTGTATGTAGTTTCACAATCTCAATCAATTAATCTCTGAAATGAATACAGATGTAACAGCACGAAAATAATGAGACTTCACAGTTCTCAAAAGATTAAACTCAATGAAACAAGCCGCACAGACTGTGCCTTGAATGAAATGCGTTTAAAATCCTCTTAAAGAGACAGTAACAATTTTCCAAGTAAATAAAAAGTAGGCCTACAAATGGTTTTTACCCCAAAAATAAATTTCTCTCATCGTATACTCACCCTCATTCCATCCCAGATGTGTATTATTTCCTTTCTTCTGGTGAACACAAATTAAGCTTTTTAGAAGATTATCTCAACCCTGTTGGACCTTTCAATGACTTGAATGGTGATCAGAACTCAGAAGCTACAAAAATCACATAAATGCAGCATAAAAGTAATCCATACCACTCCAGTGGTTTAATCCATGCCTTCAGAAGTGATATTATAGGTGTGGGTTAGAAACAGACCTATATATATATATATATAAATATACTTCAAGATGACATCACTCTGAAGTACTGCGTAAAGAATATCCCACATTCTCCCTTAGGGGGCGCTACAGGCCAAGCCCAAAATTCCCATTTTCTGGTCAAAAATGTTCTAATTTTGTATATTGATACTACAGACCAACAGGAATCCACAAACCAAGAATGGCCCACATTCGCCCTTAGGGGGCGCTACAGGCCACGCCCTAAATTCCCATTTGCTGGTCAAAAATGTTCTAATTTGGTACATTGATACTACATGCCAACAGGAACCCACAAACAAAGAATTGCCCATATTCGCCATTAGGGGGCGCTACAGGCTATGCCCAAAATTCCCATTTTATGGTCAAAAATGTTCTAATTTGGTATATTGACACTACAGGCCAACAGAAATCCACAAACCAAGAATGTCTCACATTCGCCCTTAGGGGGCGCTAAAGGCCATTCCCAAATTGCTATTTTTTTTTGTCAAAAACTTTCAAATTTGGTACATTGATACTACAGGCCAACAGGAACTCACAAACCAAGATTGGCCCACATTCACCCTTAGGGGGCGCTATAGGCCATGTCAAAAATTCCCATTTTCTGGTCAAAAATGTTGTAATGTGGTACATTGATACTGCACGCCAACAGGAACCCACAAACCAAGAATTGCCCATATTCGTCATTAGGGGGCGCTACAGGCTATGCCTTAAAGTCCTATTTTTTGGTCAAACATTTTCAAATTTGGTACATTGATACTACAGGCCAACGGGAACCCACAAACCAAGAATGGCCGACATTCACCCTTAGGGGGCGATATAGGCCATGTCCAAAATTCCCATTTTCTGGTCAATAATGTTCTAATTTGGTACATTGATACTACAGGCCAACAGGAACTCACAAACCAAGAATTGCCCGTATTCACCATTAGGGGGCGCTACAGGCTATGCCCCAATGTCCCACATTCAAAGTGATGGCATTTCCACCCCATTTTTTCAGTTCTTCTGAAACTTAATGTACATAACTCATTTCTCATTGTAAACAAAAAAGCCTCCAGGATCCATAAGATCCCGGCATCATGGATTTTCCTGTACACTGAAAATGTTTAGTTTAGGATTCAGACAGAAAGACACGTTTTTTGAATTTCTTCATTGGGAGAGTTTAACCCCAACCCTCTACTGAACAATTTTAAATGATTTGCCATTTTGAGGAGGAATCGCATTGCTGCTTGCAGCTATATTTATTATTATTCTTCTTCTCCTTGAGCCCCAATATCTCAAAAAGTCACTTGTCAAAAATTTTCTAAATTGGCACATTGATACTCCATGCCAACGGGTACCCCCAAACCAAGAATGGCCCACATTCGGCCATAGGTGGCGCTACAGGCCACGCCCCAAAAAAATATTTTCAAAGTCATGGCATTTCCAAGCCATTTGTCCAATTATTCTCAAACCTGGTGTACATGCCTCATTTCTCATGGTGAACAAAAAAGCCTCAAGGACCCATAACTTCTGCCCTAATGGATTTTCCTGTACAGTGAAAATTTGCCAAAACCTACAAAACTCTTCTTCTCCTGAACCGTAGCTCCAATATACTTGAAATTTGGTACGCATGTGTAGAATTGATGTCTTTGAAAACGTTACTTAGCAAAAATGAATACGATATAAAATGGCTGAAAGGGGCGTGTTTATGTAAATGTCCACATTTAATCAATATATATGTCAATATATCAAATGTAATTTTGACCCAGGGTTTTTCAAACCTAACATTCTTCAAGATAACATCCCTTTGAAGTACTGTGCAAAGAATTGCCCACATTCGCCCTTAGCGGTTCGCTACAGGCCACGCCCAAATGTCACATTTTCAAAATGATGGCATTTTCACCACAATTTTCGAAATATTCTAAAACTTGGTATACTTGCCTCATTTCTCATTGGGAACAAAAAAGCCTCAAGGACCCATAAGGTACGATTAAAAATGACTGAAAGGGGCGTGTTTATGTAAATGTCCACATTTAATCAATATATAAGTCAATAAATCAAATGTAATTTTGACTGAGGGATTTTAAACCTGACATGCTTCAAGATAACATCCCTTTGAAGTACTGTGCAAAGAATTGCCGACATTCGCCCTTAGCGGTTCGCTACAGGCCACGCCCAAATGTCACATTTTCAAAATGATGGCACTTTCACCCCAATTTTCCAAATATTCTAAAACTTGGTATACTTGCCTCATTTCTCATTGGGAACAAAAAAGCCTCAAGGACCCATAACTTCTGCCCTAATGGATTGTCCTGTACAGTGAAAATTTGCCAAAACCTACAAAAGTCTTCTTCTCTTGAACCGTAGATCCAATTGACTTGACATTTGGTACCCATGTGTAGAATTGATGTCTTTCAATTTGTTACTTAGCAAAAATGAATACAATACAAAATGGCTGAAAGGTGCGTGTTTATGTAAATGACCACATTGCCTCAATATATTAGTGTCAATAAACCAAATGTAAATTTGATTGATGGTTTTTCAAACCTAACATGCTTCAAGATGACATAACTATGTGTGCTTGAGAAAGCCAACATATTGTTATGTTACATACATTTATTATTATTATTATTATTAATACTATTTTACTTACTAAAATTTCAACAACCTCACCTCTAAGAGCTTTAATGCTATAAGTACCCAACTTGCCACAGACCTGGGGACTGTTCTGAAGTTTGCTGCTATGTCTTTTTTTACCTGATGCGACTTAAGCTTTTTATATAAATGACGATCAAAAATGTAAAAAATCCCATTGATTTACAATGGCTGAGCAAAAATGCCCCCTCTACTGGATCAATACGGTCTACAAGTAAAATCCCATTCACTTACATTGGCTGAGCAAAGAGGCTCCCTCTGCTGGTGTAACTCTGTCTACCAAATGCACTTTTACTGGAGAAATCTCTCTAATGGAGCAATTCTGTCTACTAGTGGGTGGAGCTCCCGACTTTCTCAGCCAGAAGAATTTTGCCTGCGTTTGCACAAAGGTATGTCAATTGTGTGTGTTTAATGCTTGACATTTGGAACATTCACGCGATTTTATACTATTCATCTCAACAAATGGTAAAACAACTCATATAAATGTTTTCGAGCAGTTTGTGTGAAACAGCGATAATCGTCGCGTCTAACGCACGAGCCCCGATGAGAGTTACTGCACAAGGTCAGTGAGATGTATTTTACTGCTTCCCAGTTTGAATATTCAAGCGATTTTACACTATTCAACTCAACAAATGGCAAAACAACTCAAATAAATGTTTGTGAGCAGTTTTGTGTGAAACCGCGAGATGCGTCGCGTCTAACGCACGAGCCCCGATGAGAGTTACTGCACAAATAAGGTCAGTGAGATGTGTTTTACTACTTCCCAGTTTGAATATTCAAGCGATTTTACACTATTCAACTCAACAAATGGCATACAACTCAAATAAATCTTTGCGAGGAGTTTGAAATCGGGAATCATTATTGAATTCTGGCATTATTACGGGGGTCAACAATGGCGCTGTAATGTCCTTTCAGATGCATTGTTCTAAACAGCGGAAAAAACTTAAACAAAATACTGCGTCATTTTTGCCCATTCAGATACATGGAAGAGATCATTACAAACTGTAAAAGGTCTACTTTCATTTGTGTACACTTACAATAACAACAAAACCTTGAGCTTTTGTAAAATAACGAAAATAAACAGGGTAAACCGAATCTGTCTTTGCGATAATCTGTCTGATACACGTCAGAAAAATCAAGTGAAACTCCGCGAACACTTATCACACAAACATGAAACATATGTCTAAAGAAAGAAGGGATGGACGGATCGATCCTAAAGTATCAATACTTCCGAGAATGATGTTTCATCTGCGTGTTCTCTGACAGCACGCGATAGTGACGCGATCTAATTTTTACTCGCGTCTTCAATGCGAGCAATGTTTGTCTGTTGTATGTGTTTTTAACACTTTCCTGTTTGAACTTTCAAGCGATTTTACACCATTCAACTCAACAAATGGCAAAACAACTCAAATAAATATATGTGTGAAACAGCGAGCAGCGTCACGTCTAACTCACGAGCCCCGATGAGAGATCGCATTCGCTTCTTCTTGCGTTTGAACGGACAATTTCTTACAACAAAATGTCAAATTACATGCTATATTGTGGAGTCTGTTTTGTCTCAAGTGAACATAAACAGTTGATGAAGAAATCGCGAATCTAAATCTAGTATCAACACTTCCGAGAATGATTATCAGCGTTGTGTCTGACAGCGCGAGGCGATCTCATTTTTACTCGCATCTTCATGGAGGTTTGTCGGTTGTATGTAGTTTCACAATCTCAATCAATTAATCTCTGAAATGAATACAGATGTAACAGCACGAAAATAATGAGACTTCACAGTTCTCAAAAGATTAAACTCAATGAAACAAGCCGCACAGACTGTGCCTTGAATGAAATGCGTTTAAAATCCTCTTAAAGAGACAGTAACAATTTTCCAAGTAAATAAAAAGTAGGCCTACAAATGGTTTTTACCCCAAAAATAAATTTCTCTCATCGTATACTCACCCTCATTCCATCCCAGATGTGTATTATTTCCTTTCTTCTGGTGAACACAAATTAAGCTTTTTAGAAGATTATCTCAACCCTGTTGGACCTTTCAATGACTTGAATGGTGATCAGAACTCAGAAGCTACAAAAATCACATAAATGCATCATAAAAGTAATCCATACCACTCCAGTGGTTTAATCCATGCCTTCAGAAGTGATATTATAGGTGTGGGTTAGAAACAGACCTATATATATATATATATATATATATATATATATATATATATACTTCAAGATGACATCACTCTGAAGTACTGCGTAAAGAATATCCCACATTCTCCCTTAGGGGGCGCTACAGGCCAAGCCCAAAATTCCCATTTTTTGGTCAAACATTTTCAAATTTGGTACATTGATACTACAGGCCAACGGGAACCCACAAACCAAGAATGGCTGACATTCACCCTTAGGGGGCGCTATAGGCCATGTCCAAAATTCCCATTTTCTGGTCAAAAATGTTCTAATTTGGTACATTGATACTGCACGCCAACAGGAACCCACAAACCAAGAATTGATCATATTCGTGATTAGGGGGCGCTACAGGCTATGCCTTAAAGTCCTATTTTTTGGTCAAACATTTTCAAATTTGGTACATTGATACTACAGGCCAACAGGAACCCACAAACCAAGAATTGCCCGTATTCTCCATTAGGGGGCGCTACAGGCTATGCCCCAATGTCCCACATTCAAAGTGATGGCATTTCCACCCCATTTTTTCAGTTCTTCTGAAACTTAATGTACATACCTCATTTCTCATTGTAAACAAAAAAGCCTCCAGGACCCATAAGGTCCGGCATCATGGATTTTCCTGTACACTGAAATTGTTTAGTTTAGGATTCAGACAGATAGACACGTTTTTTGGATTTCTTCATTGGGAGGGTTTAACCCCAACCCACTACTGACCAATTTTAAATGATTTGCCATTTTGAGGAGGAATCGCATTGCTGCTTGCAGCTATATTTATTATTATTATTATTATTATTATTCTCCTTGAGCCCCAATATCTCAAAGTCACTGGTCAAAAATTTTCTAAATTGAAACACTGATACTCCATGCCAACGGGTACCCCCAAACCAAGAATGGCCCACATTCGCCCATAGGTGGCGCTACAGGCTACGCCCCAAAAAAACATTTTCAAAGTCATGGCATTTCCAAGCCATTTGTCCAATTATTCTCAAACCTGGTGTACATGCCTCATTTCTCATGGTGAACAAAAAAGCCTCAAGGACCCATAACTTCCGCCATATTGGATTTTCCTGTACAGTGAAAATTTGCCCAAACCAACAAAACTCTTCTTCTCCTGAACCGTAGCTCCAATTGACTTGAAATTGGGTACACATGTGTAGAATTGATGTCTTTGAAAACATTACTTAGCAAAAATGAATACGATATAAAATGGCTGAAAGGGGCGTGTTTATGTAAATGTCCACATTTAATCAATATATATGTCAATATATCAAATGTAATTTTGACCGAGGGTTTTTCAAACCTAACATTCTTCAAGATAACATCCCTTTGAAGTACTGTGCAAAGAATTGCCCACATTCGCCCTTAGCGGTTCGCTACAGGCCACGCCCAAATGTCACATTTTCAAAATGATGGCATTTTCACCACAATTTTCGAAATATTCTAAAACTTGGTATACTTGCCTCATTTCTCATTGGGAACAAAAAAGCCTCAAGGACCCATAAGGTACGATTAAAAATGGCTGAAAGGGGCGTGTTTATGTAAATGTCCACATTTAATCAATATATATGTCAATAAATCAAATGTAATTTTGACTGAGGGATTTTAAACCTGACATGCTTCAAGATAACATCCCTTTGAAGTACTGTGCAAAGAATTGCCGACATTCGCCCTTAGCGGTTCGCTACAGGCCACGCCCAAATGTCACATTTTCAAAATGATGGCACTTTCACCCCAATTTTCCAAATATTCTAAAACTTGGTATACTTGCCTCATTTCTCATTGGGAACAAAAAAGCCTCAAGGACCCATAAGGTTCTGTGTGATGGATTGTCCTGTACAGTGAAAATTTGGGGAAACATTCAAAACTCTTCTTCTCTTGAACCGTAGATCCAATTGACTTGACATTTGGTACCCATGTGTAGAATTGATGTCTTTCAATTTGTTACTTAGCAGAAATGAATACAATACAAAATGGCTGAAAGGTGCGTGTTTATGTAAATGACCACATTGCCTCAATATATTAGTGTCAATAAACCAAATGTAATTTTGATTGATGGTTTTTCAAACCTAACATGCTTCAAGATGACATAACTATGTGTGCTTGAGAAAGCCAACATATTGTTATGTTACATTTATTAATATTATTATTATTAATACTATTTTACTTACTAAAATTTCAACAACCTTACCTCCAAGAGCTTTAATGCTATAAGTACCCAACTTGCCACAGACCTGGGGACTGTTCTGAAGTTTGCTGCTATGTCTTTTTTTACCTGATGCGACTTAAGCTTTTTATATAAATGACAATCAAAAATGTAAAAAAATCCCATTGATTTACAATGGCTGAGCAAAATTGCCCCCTCTACAGGATTAATACGGTCAACAAGTAAAATCCCATTCACTTACATTGGCTGAGCAAAGAGGCTCCCTCTGCTGGAGTAACTCTGTCTACCAAATGCACTTTTACTGGAGAAATCTCTCTAATGGAGCAATTCTGTCTACTAGTGGGTGGAGCTCCAGACTTAGAAAGCCAGATGAATTGCTCGTGTATGCACAAAGGTGTCAATTGTGTGTTTAATGCTTGACATTTGGAACATTCACGCGATTTTATACTATTCATCTCAAGAAATGGCAAAACAACTCAAAGAAATGTTTTCGAGCAGTTTACGTGAAACGGCGAGATGCGTCGCGTCTAACGCACAAGCCCCGATGAGAGTTATTACACAAAGGTCAGTTTGATGTGTTTTACTGCTTCCCAGTTTGAATATTCAAGCGATTTTACACTATTCAACTCAACAAATGGCAAAACAACTCAAATAAATCTTTTCGAGCAGTTTGAAATCGGGAATCATTATTGAATTCTGGCATTATTACGGGGGTCAACAATGGCGCTGTGACGTCCTTTTTGATGTATTTCTCTATACAGCGGAAAAAACTTAAACAAAATACTGCGTCATTTTTGCCAATTCAGATACATGGAAGAGATCATTACAAACTGTAAAAGGTCTACTGTTATTTGTGTACACTTACAATAACAACAAAACCTTGAGTTTTTGTAAAATAACGAAAATAAACCGGGTGCGCCGAATCTGTCTTAGCGATCATCTGTCTGATACACGTCAGAAAAATCAAGTGAAACTCCGCGAACACTTATCACACAAACATGAAACATATGTCTAAAGAAAGAAGGGATGGACGGATCGATCCTAAAGTATCAATACTTCCGAGAATGATGTTTCATCTGCGTAGTCTCTGACAGCACGCGCTCCGTGAGGCGATCTCATTTTTACTCGCATCTTCAATGCGAGCAATGTTTGTCTGTTGTATGTGTTTTTAACACTTTCCTGTTTGAACTTTCAAGCGATTTTACACCATTCAACTCAACAAATGGCAAAACAACTCAAATAAATATTCGTGTGAAACAGCGAGCAGCGTCTCGTCTAACTCACGAGCCCCGATGAGAGATCGCATTCGCTTCTTCTTGCGTTTGAACGGACAATTTCATACAACAAAATGTCAAAATACATGTCTGTTTTGTCTCAAGTGAACATAAACTGTTGATGAAGAAATCGCGAATCTAAATCTAGTATCAACACTTCCGAGAATGATTATCAGCGTTGTGTCTGACAGCGCGAGGCATCTCATTTTTACTCGCATCTTCACGGAGGTTTGTCGGTTGTATGTGTTTGCTTGAATGTATTTGAACATTCACGCGATTTTACACCATTCACGCAGTCTGTATTTTATCATCTCACACCCAAACAAATGAGGGTGTGAGAGAAGAAACTGATGTTGCTCAGCTTCACTTGACAGCGTTGGAATGATCACGGAAGATCCATCGAGAACAGATGAACTATTAACAGCAGAATTAGTCCATCAGGTTCTTCATGATTACAAGTTTCACAATCTCAATCAATTAACCTCAACAGAAACAGCACGAAAATAATGAGACTTCACAGTTCTCAAAAGATTAAACTCAATAAAACAAGCCGCACAGACTGTGCCTTGAATGAAATGCGTTTAAAATCCTCTTAAAGAGACAGTAACAATTTTCAAAGTAAATAAAAAGTACAAATGGTTTTTACCCCAAAAATAAATTTCTCTCATCGTATACTCACCCTCATTCCATCCCAGATGTGTATTATTTCCTTTCTTCTGGTGAACACAAATTAAGCTTTTTAGAAGATTATCTCAACCCTGTTGGACCTTTCAATGACTTGAATGGTGATCAGAACTCAGAAGCTACAAAAATCACATAAATGCAGCATAAAAGTAATCCATACCACTCCAGTGGTTTAATCCATGCCTTCAGAAGTGATATTATAGGTGTGGGTTAGGTTTACCCCCCAAAAAATTTCTCTCAGTCATTCCATCCCAGATATGTATGACTTTCTTTCTTCTGCTGAACACACATTAAGCTTTTTAGACGAATATCTCAGCCTTTTTTGTCCTTTCAATGCACTTGAATGGTGATCAGAACTCAGAAGGTACAAAAACTACATAAATGCAACATAAAAGTAATCCATACTACTACAGTGGTTTAATTCATGCCTTCAGAAGTGATATTGTAGGTGTGTGGGAGAAAAAAAATTATATAATTTTTTTAAAAAATTAATATAAAAAAATTACATAATTTTTTTTTGACTATAAATTGTCATCCCTGCCCAGTAGGCTTATTTATGTAAATCACAAAAAAAAATTATATAAATAATCATGTCCTGCAAATACTCAGTGTGCATGTCACACACATAAATAATGTGAAATCGGTTTCTTTTTACAGGTGTAAACTGATGAAATGCCAGCCTGCCTTTCCAATTTGTCATTGATTCATCCATGGAGAGGAACAAAAACATGCTGAATGGAGTGATATTCAATTGTGAGTTGTAAATGTTCTGTGTCTGCCCGATGTGAAGTACTATATTACTTGTCTCTGCTTTATCAAGAGGCATCATAAATGACATATTGAATAATGATGAAATGTTAGTTTTATTACAGATATGGTTAAACAAAAGACACACATTTGATTTCGTACACCATAGTAATTTTAAGAACTACTTACAAATTTAATTAACAAAAAACAATATACATAAAATAATATTTACTAAGCAGTATGACATAACATTACATATTAACTTAAAAAACATTTAAACAACCTTTTATAAGTTCAATAATGGTTTTATAGGTTCAAAGCATTGAGTAACACAGAAGGGAGTGTTGCACAGCACACATATGTATTTTAAGTGCCTCTTCTTTGTCTTCCATGTGCTGGAGACAGACCTTGCAGTGCTGCCTGGTCCTGCTGCCCTGGGAAGTGGTTTGAGGAACTTCAGTGGAGCAATGCCTGGCTGTCTGAGGCAGGACGGCCCCCACTGCACCGATAACGTGGTGATCTGTGCTCCTCAAGCAGCCCGCTCATCAGGCTGATCCTGAATGGCAGGGAATCCGTGGAGTGCCCTATCAATAGTAAGGGGCCAGTAAGGACACGATGATGGACCCAGAGATCCCAAGTCCCTTATAGTGGTGGATGTCAGTGGTGTATCCAGTGTAACCAGTTATGCACAAAACTACAATATAAGCTCAATTAAATTAATCTAATTTACATTAGTCAGAACCCTGTTACGTCCTAAGGGACATATATATTATATCATTGTGATGGTGATATGTTTAATGTGGTTTATTGTGTGTTGTGTTTTTCCCTATCACTTTTGCTCTCCACTTAAGCAGGATAATGAGGCCCACCTGTTTCTCATCAACCATGATTGGCTCAGCACAGAAATGGAGGGTATAAGAGGCCCACAACTCTCCTCAACAAGGAGAGAGACACTGAGAATGTTTTCTCCTGCATTAGTGATTCTAGCTCTTGGTCCCAGTGCTCTTCAATTGTGTATAAATGTGAGTAAGACAACAGTCTTGTCAGTTGTCTTTAAATAGAGTTGTCTAACGGAATTGTCATTTGTAGTTGTTTATATTGTGGGTCTATTTAGTAGGGAGGTGGATGCCATTTACTTTGAAGCGTTGTTTTCTCTTGGTTATTGTTTAGAGAGGGAGTTAGGGAAGTGATTTTGTATTTTCTTTTCTTTTTCCTTTTTGATAGGTAAGTTACACTCTAAACCCTTTTAAGGAAAGATGTCTTTTGTTTGTTATTTTGGCCTGCTCCACTCCTGAAGTCTTCCGTTTATCCCACTGTTTTCTTTAATAAACTTGTTATATTTTTACTATTTCACGTGTTGTTGTGATCTGTGATTACTCTGGGACCTGGAGACAGGATCACTCCTGCACTCTCTCCAAAACATGTTACACACCTTTCCATACCCCTAGACCAAGGAGGGTGTGCCGTAACAACCCACTTTGCCAGCTTTCCTTTCACTCCAGGTGGTGTTTTCTCCAGCTGTTCTGCGGAATAGATCTTCTCAGCATTATACCTCTGTGGGAGATGCAGGTGGGGTCTGACTTTGAGGTCCAGGAGGGGTAAAATTGCTGTTAACCCTCCAGCAGGAAGAGCTTACTTCCTCCACCTTCATTGGTGTGGTGTGTGCAAGCGATGAAGCAGTGGCTGAGACATCTTCAGAACTAAAAAATTTATATATTTTTCTGATCACATTTGTTAATAGTTTTCTTTTAAAAGCAGACCTCTTTTTTTGTGGCAATTGTGTAAATTAAAACTGTAAATGCAATTAGCAAAGGAATTTGTGAAAAATGCAAATTTGAGGTAAAAGGGACACACTTGTCGCTGGGGGAAATGCAAGACTACGAAGCATGAAAACGTATTACTAATGTCAACCCTTTAATTCAGCTTCTTAGTTTTTATACCAATGTCAGATGTGATGTGGCTCAGCAGTTTAGGCTCTGGGTTACTGACCAGAAGGACAGGGGTTCAAGCCCCAATACTGCCAAGAAACCACTGTTGGGCCCTTGACCCTATCTGCTCCAGAGGTGCTGTATCATGGCTGACCCTGCACTCTGACTCCAGCTTAGCTGGGATATGTGAAAAAAATAATTTCACTGTATATATGCAAAAAATGTATGGATGTATAATGTTACAATAGATCAATTATTTATTATTATATAACTTTTATAATGATCGTATTATTATTGAGATAAATGTAATTATTGATAGTCTGTGACCATGGCCATCTTTGTTTGCAGACTTCAGTGTCCAGATCATGTCAACATAATATTTGTTTCATATAACATGCTGTTATATGATTTTACTAGGTGTTAATATCTTGTAGCAAATACATAAATTGTATATTGCAATTGATGACTGCGGGTTTGAAGAGAGGACTAGTCTACGAATTCAGAAGATAATTACTGAAGTACAGTAGCTTTTCCTATCTTTTTTATATTTTCATTAACGGTGTATTTTGCGTAATACCGCGGAGATCGTGACCGCAACAGTAGGTGGCGCATAACTTTTTTTCAACATCCTGTGTGCAAAGCGGAATGAAGTAGTAGAAGAACACTACAAATTAGAAAACGAGACACGAGGTCGGTTTACCAGTCATCTGAATTTCGTTGGTGCGTTTTGACAGTAAGTACAGATAGTATACGTATCGGCAAACGGTAACGTTCTTGCTTTTTCATAAGTATGAAAACGAACTGCATATTTTTACAAACATGTATTAGCTACAAGATATGATCACCTAGTCTAGTGCTACTGTATGACGGTTTAGCTGAGCAACAACGAGGCTGGCCTAGCTAAATAGGCCATTTATTCCTCTATCTTGAGGTACCCAGTCCCTGGTATTAATTACGTAATTGTCAGATTGACCTACCTAACTTTACATTTATGTTACTGCACAAATAATTTTGTTTGAGGGATTAGTCGTTCTGGACCTTCATTAAAAGCTTAAAGCAAAAGTTTGTTACGTGTCAGCCTAGCCAACTATGCTATTGCTCATGATATTTTTCTAGCTTACGCTACTACCTACTGTACTTATAATTACAGGTGAAATCTATAGTACTTCTAAACATCTGATTGATTTTGTTAAATGTGGACTGTTTTTGTCGCAAACTTCATTATAATTGAACATGTTTTTTTAACCGTCTGGTTGAGCTCCCAGCACTGTTTGGTCAGGTTTGTTGAACAGCTCGTGGACGGCAATTCTAAACATACCTGATAAACCTGGAGTAGGCTAAATTGAACTACATTCAATTATTTTGAGTTTAAATGTTCTGAAATGAAATGCCAAACAGAATCTAATTTGTAATCAACCATTTGCATTTCAATAGTAGGAGAAAATTGTAAGGCACTGATGGCTTTTGTAAAGCAGAATTTTTTTCATCAGTAATTTGTATGTTTTGTATTTTATTTATGGAAATGAATGAGTACTACCATTTCAAATTAGTAAAATTCTATATTCATTTAGCATTGAAAACGTTATTGTATTTGGCTCAAAGTTCATTAGAATGTAATGCATTACTTTCATTCATTACGTTCATTAGAATGCATTTCTATAGAAAAGCCTCGTTCTTTCCTTGATTATATCACTGATATTTAAAATACAATGTTAGCAGTCCCAATGCAGTTTAATTCATGCATGTATTTTGAATGTGGACCTCACCATGACCCTCGTGGACAATACCAGTGATGCCTTGTCCTATCATTAGCTGAGGAAAGAATATGGATAAGTAAATGTATTGCATCTCTAATCAACTTTGCTGTTATTGATATCAATGTGAGCCTAGGGTTGCAGCGATATACCGGTTTCACGGTATACCACGGTTTGAAATTTGACGGTTATATACCATGTACATTTGCTTATCTACGGTAATGAGAGAAAAAAATGCAACAGGACGAAGAATCGCATGCGCATCTCCTTTGCTCCTCGTCTGCCTATTAGACTCGTCAACTGGCAACATGCACGCGCGCGCAGCGGAGAAAATGTCAGAGAGAAGTGAGGCGAGGGAGTTTGTGTGTGAGTTAAAGCAGTGTTTCTCAACTGGTCTATTCGGACTGGGTCGCGGACAGCAGGGAAAAACACTGCCATGGTTCTCCCATTGAAGATATTTCGGCGGCCGCCCAAGTGATCGACTGTTTAAAACTGCCGACGTAGATTTAATGATAATCTCTCAAACAGGTAAAGCAGACATGGGCAACATACGTCCCGTGGGATGGATCGGGCCCTCCACATTGTTTAATGTGGCACGCGGCTCATTTATCGTTAAAGCGTTTCTATTTTTCATTGGATATTTGTTAACTTGCATTGGGACCTAACGCGTCTCCACAAGCGTTTATCACGCACAGGGTTGCCAGATAAGAGAAGAAACACCCCCAGTTTGAGATTTATACTTGTGCAATCTGGCAACCATGCACGCGAGTGCGCTTTTTCTATCTCTCACTTTCCCCTTTGAACAAACTTAGTGATCTGTAGTGCAATATTCAGCTCAAGGAATAGTGTTATACGGCCACTCTGTTTCCATTCTTGAGGCTGCTTATGATGTTTGGTGCTACTAATTTTGTAGTTAAACCTCCTCAGTGATTAAATTTAAATATAAAAGTAGATCTCGGCATCATTGACAAGGGACTAATATGTAAATGTATTTTTTTTTATTTGTGCAAAGTAAACTCGCACACTTTGCGACAAACATTAAAAGTTCTATAAATTTTTTTAAAAAATTATTATTATTATTGAAACTGAATAATAAATTAACAGGGAAGTAGAGATGGCAAAATACATTTATAATCTTCCTTTACTCAATTTTTTAATGCCTAATAGAAAAGTATCTATCTTTGTAGAGCAATATAATACTTTAGGCAATTGCAGAATAGTGTCACTAGTCACAGATACACTTCAGAAAAATTTTTACACAACTATTTCTGAGCTTAAAAGATACAAAAAATAATGTGGCCCCTTTACCAAAATAGTTAAAAATATTAATAATTACACACCACCACCTTTACAGATTTGTTTCAGGATTTTACATGAGTAAAAGTAACTGTTATATTTTGACAAAATGTTTCAGTTTCTTATGAAATAATCTAAAGGTAGAATCTATTAGACCTCATTTTATATCAACAGTGGCAGTTGTAGTTAAAGTTTTAAGATATGTTTCAGCTAGTATTTATTTTTCATAAATACATTAATTTATTATTACTAGTATTAAAGACTTGCACACTGACCTAACCATGATAATTAGCAGCATTTCCTCCTGTGTAATATGTGTATAAATATGTAATATTAGGTAACAAACGGGATAATAATGGGCTCATATATGTAAATATGTTCTTCAATTTTTAAATGGTGGAGAGAAAACTTCCTGTAGATTTTGACATCAACAACAAAAATAATGTCACTTGATGCATGTCCTTGTACTGGAAAACCATGAACAAAACTATATATTAAATACAGGTTATGTTTAATCTATGGCAGGTCGACACTTGGTGTCCAATGTAAAATCTGTCCTGAAGCAAAACCAGATGAGAAGCACTGAGATAAATGTACAGACAGGAGCATTATATGTTAACTGTTAATAATCAGAGGACATTACTTTAAAGCTCACACAGCTGATGTTATTTTTAATTTAGTAGTTTATTTAACATGCTATGCTAACATGTAAACTAACATGCTTTAGTTATATAACATGTTATAGTTACATGCAATTTTTTATCATGTTTATAATTTGGTTTATGATAATTCTGTTAGCTTTCATATTTCTATTTATTTTATTTTCAAAAGGGAGACTTTTTTTACACATCAATAAAATAAATGGTTTCAAGTTTCAATTATAATAAAGTGTTTGCTCAATAAATTAAATAAATAAAATAACCCTTCTGTTTTCACTGATAATAGTAACTGTATAATACCGTATACCGTGATACCATGAAACCGTGATATTTTCTGAGACGGTTATCATACCATGAAAATCTCATAACGTTGCAACCCTATGTGTGCCATCTTCTGGCTTTAAGCAAAATGACGATCAGTCAATCACCAGTTGGGTAACTCCTTCACAGGGAATTTCTCCTAATGCAACATATAAATGTAGACAGCTTTATTTGTAGGATATTATTGTTTTACAGGTAACTGGTGTGAAATGTGTCATGTAATTTAATACATGCTTGTTTTTAAGCCTGTGTATACTTTAGGTAGGCCTATTGTTACTGACACATGTTTATGTATATAGGCCTATATATATTTATGTCTGTATGTGTGTTGTGGTTGTTTCTCCCTTCACTGTCACTCATACTTTCAGGTGTCCATCTGTGATTCATTTTATCAGCTGCATTCTTTGTCACTGTACAGCTGCTCCTGACCAATCAGCTGTTTGTCTGTCTCCCATTTAACCTAACCTGTCTTTTGTTCCTATTTAGTTTCAGTCGGCTATTAAATGTCTTTGTTAGTACTATCAGTTGTTTTTCTAACTTGAACACCTTTAATCATACTGTACGTATAATGCTTTGTGTTTAGTTTGGTTATTCACACAGTAGCAAGAGGACAGGTAATCTGCCCATGGGCTTATATCACATCAGTTAGTTTAGAGCTGTTAAAACACTAGCTATGTAACAGCTGCGATGTTATGTAGTTTTGTTAGAGTATCACTATTTGAGTCAGGCAGGATTTTTTTTTAGCAGTTAGCCTATTGTGTTCTTTATACAATTCACTTGTTGTATGTAAATATTTGTATTTGTTTCCTGGTATTGTGACCTTGCAATCCCAACATATCCTACCCCTGGCATATTGTGTTCTAGGTCATTTTTCCTTACATTAAACAAGACTTAAGGGTTGCAACACACATACTGCAATGTCTATAATTAAGCGTCACTGCTTATGGCAATGATATAGACTTGAAAATTCAATATTCTAATGTAGGTGTATGAAGTCTATTACTGCTGACTTGTACTTGTATTGTTTCGTAATAGCTTTTTTGTTTTTCAGATGCCTAGAAAGAAGAAATGCAGGAGAGGGCGTAATCTCAAGGCTGCTGATGCTGCATGCAGCACCTTGTCTGATTTTTCTCTGTCCACTGCTTCCAATTCTACCCCTTGTCATACCCCGTCTCCATCCCCAACCCTGTCTGATTTTCCTCCTCTTCCGACCCATAGGTCATCTGTTTTCAGGCCCTGTGAGTCTCTTTCACAGCCTCTGCCTGTGTCGAGTTGTGAGACGATGATCTCACATTCTCATTCAAAGGCTAGTGAGACAATGTTCACACTGCCTCTAAAATCTGTAAGGTGTGCGCCAATACCACACCGTTCTGATGGTGATTCTCACCATGGAACAATACCTGAAACAATACCCGACACAATACCCGACACAATACCTGAAACTCCCTTGCTGAATGCTGAACATTATCTTAACATTGTGCTTTCAAACACAGTGACTGCAAGGCATACAAGAGGATGTGTCCAAGGATCGTTTCACCAAGGACATCAAATGTTTGAAGAAAATGCAGGTTTACAATGTGTGACAAACAGTTTAACAGCAATTTTGATGAATAAACTGAAAGATGTGTCCACATGGAAAAGTAGCGACCTAGATGATATTCTTGTGAATGGAAATGAGCTCTACACATCATTGCAGAAATGTGGTCAAATTGTAGGCAATAACCGTTTATTGATGATCAGTGATTTGCCCAAATCGCATGTGTTGCACAATGTCAATTTCACAATAAATCATGGACAAGCATTTTCTGGAGAAGTTGGACTACACGAGTATGATCCAGGTTTGGTAAATATGTCAATAAGCCTTTATGAAGCGGTACAGAGAATCCTACAGAGAATCCTACTAACAGATGACAGCTGTTTTTTGACATTAGCTGTAAACACATGTGCCATTATCAAGTATGTCAATGGTTTTGCAGTGTTTGATTCTCATTCACGGAGTTACGATGGCCTTGTTTGTTCAACAGGGAAAGTGTCGTTTGTTTCTATGAAACTTTTGATGATCTGTATAATCAGCACATTGATAAACTTGCATTGTCAATGAATGCCTTTGGGAAACCGTTTGAGGTAACAGGACTCAGCGCTACAATACACAGCTGTGAAGACCGTAACAACTTGCACATAAGGTCTGTAACATCACTGGTACAAGTTTCCAGTTCTACTGGTAACCACCGCAAATCAAAACCCATCAAACCACTAGTGACGAAAGAGGGATTTATTAATGTTAAAACTAACCTTGCCAAAAGCAACACAACACGAACAAAGTATGGTCATGGATTGACCTCGCTAAATAAGAGTGTCTTCTGTGGAGCTGATGTCATTAGTAATGATGAAATACTTTCAACTACAAAAAGTACTGATCTTACAGATGAACGCTGCGAGTGCATTAATAGCACTCTCAATATCAGTACCGAATGGAGTGCAAAAACAGATATCTCTACAAACGGATATAAAATTATTCCAAAATGCGACTTGCATGAAACAACATATGTCGACCTAAGTGATGATGTAGAACTGCTGTATAACAATGGTGACGATATCATAGTTAAAACTGATACTGCCGACATGGAGGTTTAATCCATTGACATGTCTCAAACAAAGTACTTTATGTTCACAGCTAGATTTGGTTAATGTAAATAATAACCATTCTATAATTCGCCAATGCACGCCAAGTTCTCCATGTGAATCAAAAGCTATTCGAAAAGATGGTAACTGCTTGTTCCGCTCACTGGCTTTTGCAATTTGTGGCAGTGAAAGCCCTCACATGAAAATACGAAAACGTGGTAAAACACTTACTGAAGAATAAGGAAACATTTGAAACATTTTTGAGACCTGGATACAACTCTGTAGAACACTACATACAAACTACACGAATGATGTATTCGAACAAATGGGGCACAGAATTAGAAATAATGACTGCAGCCGATCTGTTAAATACTGACATATACACGTTTAATTCAGACCGGTGGAACATCTACAGAAGTCGTTCAAACAAAAGTGAGGGTGACATATATTTGAACCATGTAAATGGAAACCATTATGAAGTGGTATCTTGTGTCACAGACATACACCACGAAGGCGCCTGTGCATCCTTGTGTCAAGCAAAAAAAACTATGCCCAAATGCAATATGAATTTGAGAAAAAGGGCAACATCAAGCACAATCGGAGATGAAGCTATGGATGTGTCATTAAAAATAGCTCCAGGTGAAATACAACAATCACAAAACACAAATTACATAGCAACCAGACAAAGCCAAATAGCCCTCAAGAAGCAAAAATATCAGAATGATAGTCAATTTCAAAAACATCACATTATGTTGCAACATAAATTATATACAACAAATGAGCAATACAGACAATCAAAATTGTCACTAAGTAAACTAAGGTATGCAGCAAATGTAGAGTTGCAAAATTCCAAAAAATTGTACAATAAGAAAAAATATAACAATGATGTGATTTTTAAAATGAAAGCCAAGCAGTCCAGCCAAGAGAAGTACAGAACCGATGCTGATTTTCAAACCAAAGTCAAAGAATACAGTCAAGCAAAGTACAGAACCGATGATGATTTTCAAGCCAAAGTCAAAGAATACAGTCAAGAAAAGTACAGAACCGATGATGATTTTCAAGCCAAAGTCAAAGAATACAGTCAAGAAAAGTACAGAACCGATGATGATTTTCAAATCAAAGTCAAAGAATACAGTCAAGCAAAGTACAGAACCGATGATGATTTTCAAGCCAAAGTCAAAGAATACAGTCAAGCAAAGTACAGAACCGATGATGATTTTCAAGCCAAAGTCAAAGAATACAACCAAAAGAAATACAAATGTGATCCAAACTTTCGAAGCAGTGTAAAAACACAAAGCATGCAAACATATGTCGTTAAGAAAAATCAGATATATTCCATGGATTTTGTCATAAAATTATTTCGAAAAAATGTCAAAACAGGCCCTCAATTTGTTTGCTCAGTTTGTCATCGCCAGCTTTTTCGAAAGCAAGTAATCGAATGTAAAAATAATCGCTACACAGCCAGTCCAATTATTGCTGCTTTGGCTAAACAGTGCATTACAGATACATATTTACATACTTGTAATGAAGAATGTGGCGATAATCGCACTCAACATATTCAGTTGTCTAAGCTATGGATATGTCACACATGTCACCGTAAAATTTGTGCTGGTAAAATGCCTCAAGAAAGTGTGGCCAACAATTTGCATTTGGAGGCCATTCCTCCAGAACTAAAGTGCTTAAATTCACTTGAGCAACACTTAATTGCGAAACACATTCCATTTATGAAACTATTGGCATTACCAAAGGGTGGACAAAATGGTTGTCATGGACCTGTCGTGTGTGTTCCATCTAATGTCAATCAAGTAGCAAACATGCTTCCACGAAATGATGGAAATGATTTAATGCTTCGAATTAAACTAAAACGCAAGTTAACATACAAAGGACATTATGAATATAAACATGTTCATACAAATCATGTCTACAATGCGTTGGAATACTTAAAGTTAAATAACAAATGGTATGATGACATTAGCATTAACAATGAATGGGTAAACCCTTTGGAGAAAGTGACTAATGTGCAAATCAATGAAAATCAACAGAATATCATTAGTAACTCTCTCAATAATTCAGACAGACATGATCATTCACCTATGGAAGAATGTAATATCAACGATTATATACCATCTCAATTAGACTTAACTGTTGCAGATGTCGATAATAAAAGTGAATTCTGTGATAACATTGTGTCAATACAAATGTCTACTGAACCAACGCATACAACAAACCTTGCTGATGAAAGAATTGACAAGAAAACAGACAGTGATTCTGAAAATGGTCAACCTGAAGAAGAGTTGACATACATTGAGCAAACACATGGTCTGTTTTTAGATACATGTTTACAACCAGCAGATATTGCTCAAGATGTTTTGGATCAACATTTTGACTCTGTGTTATCAGTAGCTCCAGCTGAAAATAATCATCCCATAAGACTGTTAGAAGATGCTACAAATGAAGGAAAATGCTTTCCTATGTTATATCCCACAGGAGCGCCTACGTTTCATGACCCTCGCAAAGAAAAAATAAGCCTGGCAAGATATTTAAATACACGTTTACTTAATGCTGATGGAAGATTTGCTAAAAGCACAGACTATATATTCTATGCTCAATACATATCAGAAGTGCAACAAGTTCTTTCAAATGTTTCAATAGCCATGCGGAAAAGTTCAGGAATAGAACCAAACTACAAAGATGATCCCAATATGCTAACTAATGTAGAATCCTTAAGACAGATATTAAAAAATGACGAAGGTTACAAGTTTTTAAGACCTATACGCGGAACACCCCCTTTTTGGCAATCTGCCCAGAAAGATCTGTTTGCTATGATAAGACAACTAGGAATCCCCACATGGTTTTGTTCATTTTCCTCAGCTGACATGCGCTGGCCTGAAATGATGATGACACTCAGTCAAGAACAAAATAAAAATGTGCCTATAGATGAACTGACTTGGTCAGAGAAATGTGCATTGTTAAAACAAAACCCAGTTACAGCTGCAAGAATGTTTGACCACAGATGGCACAGTTTCTTAAAAGATGTGATTATGTCTCCAGCTGCTCCTATTGGACAAATAACTGACTACTTTTACCGAATTGAATTTCAAAACAGAGGTTCACCTCATTGTCATTGCTTGTTCTGGGTAAAATCAGCACCTCAAATTGACAAAGACACAGATGAGAAAGTTGTAGATTTCATTGACAAATATGTATCCTGTGAACTGCCTTTGTCAGATGATGAAGAACTGTGTGAGATTGTAAATACTGTGCAAAAACATAGCACTAAGCACTCAAAAACCTGTCGAAAAAAAAAAACTGAATGCCGGTTTGACTTCCCACGACCTCCATCTTGTAGAACATTTGTGGATCGTATTGTACAACCTCCAAAATGTAAGACCAAAGTGGATAAAAGTGACTTACATGACCCAACAATGCCCATGCAAGAAGTAAATAATACTGAAGAAAACTTTAATAACAATCATTCACAACAGCCAGATCAATGCAATTCTGAACAATCACAACAAGCAATAAATGAGGAACAGGAATTAAGAAAACTCATGAGACCAGACATTGCTAAAAAGATTTTGAAACTAATCAGAGAAAGTTTATTAAGTAATGACCAAACTTTTGAGTCCACAGAGGAACTCTTTGAAAGCATCGGCATTTCTCAATTGCTTTTTGAAATAGCGAATTCAAAACTAACCAATAAAACAAATGTGGTATTAAAAAGAAAACCTGGTGACATTTGGATTAACCAATACAACAAAGACCTGTTACGAGCTTGGAATGCCAACATGGATATTCAGTACATTGTGGATGCATATTCTTGTGTTGTGTATATTATATCTTATATTTCCAAAGCAGAGAGAGAAATGGGACTGTTACTAGATAAAGCACAAAAAGAAGGAAATAAAGGCAATCTGGATGCTAAAGCTGTGTTCAAATCCCTTGGCAGTGTTTACCTTCATAATAGAGAAGTGTCCGCACAAGAGGCGGTATATAGACTGACTGGAATGCATTTAAAGGAATGCTCACGCAAAGTCACTTTCATACCAACGGGTGAACACCCTATGCGCATGAGCTTACCCCTGAATGTACTGCGAGAAAGGAAAAACAATGACAACAGTGAACAAGATACTATGTGGATGACAAGTGTCACAGACAGGTATAAACATAGACCACAATCTCCACCTTTTCAAAACATTTGTCTTGCCACATTTTGCTCAGAATATCGTGTTCTCTGTCAAAGTGAAGTTCCATGTAATCCAAAAGAAAGTAAATCTGTCATTCAACTTCAGGAAAACTATGGCTACATTAAAAAGAGATCACACACAGAACCAGCTGTTATTAGATATGCAAGACTGTCACCCACAAAAGATCCAGAAAAATACCATCACACCCAGTTGCAATTGTTTTTGCCTCACTATAAAGACTATCAGTTGAAACCTCATCCTTTTGTGTCATTTGAAGATTTTTACAATGTTGGAATTACACATGACTTCAGTGATGGTCTAGACACAGTTAAAGACATTGTTGACAACAACAGATCCTTATATGAAAAGAATTCCGACAAACTAGACCATGCTCAACTTGTTATGGAACAACAGGGTGATTTGGATGATGCTTGGGCACAGATTTGTCCCCAATCTGAAATGGAACGTCTTCAATGTTTACAATCACAGGAGATCATTGACCATGAAAACGATTTAGAGCACATTTCAGAAAATATTCCAGATCTGACAGAAACTTTGCCTTCAACTGGTTACTTAGAAGTCAGAAAAACACTAATGACTAAAGAGGCAGCTTGGAAAATAATGAGAACCTTAAATGATGAACAAGCACGTATATTTTACAAACTACGTCAGTGGAGTTTTGAAACAGTATGGGGACAAAATCCACAACAGATAAAACTTTTTGTCACTGGTGGAGCAGGCACCGGAAAAAGCCATTTGATTAAAGCGATACATTATGAGTTGTCTCGAATTTTAGCGCAGCTCTGTTCAAACCCTGAAGACACTACTGTACTTTTAACTGCTCCAACTGGAGTTGCTGCATATAACATTAATGCTGCCACCATTCACAATACCTTTTGCATTGGCACAGATGTGCGATTACCTTACAAGCCATTAGGTGAAGAAAAAATCAACTCTTTACGAGCAAAATTATCTAATTTAAAATTACTGATCATCGATGAAATATCCATGGTAGACAACAGAGTGTTTGCATACATTCATGGAAGACTAAGACAAATTAAACAATGCGGAGATCATTCTTTGTTTGGAAAAGTTAGCATTGTTGCTGTGGGAGATTTTTACCAGTTACCACCTGTTAAAGGGAAACCACTTTACAGTGATGTGCCAGGATTGAACATTTGGAATGATCACTTTGAAATTGCACAGTTGACACAAGTTGTGAGACAAAAAGATTGTACTTTTGCCAAATTGCTAAATCGCATTCGTGTCCATGAAAAATCAACTCCTATGTTGCCCACAGACATTGAAATATTGAAACATTGCGAAACAGGAGAAAATTTGAATGCATTGCACATTTATGCTACTAACAAACAGGTTTCCGATTACAACTCCACAATGTTAAATTCATTTTGCCCAGATGCTGTAACCATTGAAGCGCAAGACTTTGAGCGTAATCCAGAAACGGGACGTATTGACAGAAAGAATGGGCACCACTCCAAAGTTTTTAATACTTGTCTGAAACCGAGTGTCAGATTGGGCAAACAAGCTCGCATCATGCTCACAAAAAACATTGATGTTTCAGATGGACTTGTTAATGGTGCTTTTGGGACAGTTGTTGAAATTATGTTTGGTACTGACAAACATTTCCCCTCTGTAATACATGTTGAATTTGATGACAACAAAATCGGACAACTGCAGAGAGCTAAAATACATACACCAACCAATGTGAATCAAAACATCACTATCATTAAACCTGAAGAAGAGAAAGTCTCCAACAATGGTGGCATACGCCGTCAGTACCCATTACAATTAGCATGGGCTTGTACTGTTCACAAAGTTCAAGGCCTAACAGTCAACAGTGCAGTAGTGAACTTGAAAAAGATATTTGCACCAGGACAAGCTTATGTAGCTTTAAGTCGGGTTTCTTCTCTGTCAGGACTAGTAATTGAAGACTTTAAAGAGTCAATGATTTTTTGCAACAACAACATCAAAGATGTTCTTTCAACAATGCCTACTTTCATCTCTAAAGACCCACCTTCAACTGCCCCATTGTTCACTATAGCTTTTCATAACATTCAAAGTCTCAATGCACATTTTAATGATATGCAAGCAAACAGCAGTATACTGAAGTCACAGTGCATCTGTTTAGCTGAAACATGGCTACAACCAAACAGTCCAACTCACTCTTTACCTAACTTCACCTTCTACAACAACAGTCGTTTCAATTGTTACAGTCCTATGAACAGTATCACCAGTAATTTAAAACATCAGTCAAATGGTGGAGTGGGAATATATTGTCTGACAGATCAAAACATTGAAGTAACCACACCATGTAATACAAATCTAGAATCATTAGTCTTCCACATTCCACAATTTCAATTACTTGCTGCAGTTGTGTACAGGCCGCAAACGTACCAAATTGATCTTTTCAAAGAACATTTATTACACCTTATTGATGAAATGAATACTTATCGAGGAGGAAAAATTATCATGGGGGACTTCAACGATAATCTTCTTACTTCTCAAACTATACAAACACTATTTGAAAAACACAATTACATTCAATTAGTTAACTTTCCAACCACTGATGCCAACACTATAATAGATCATGTATACACAAAAGATGTAAATTTCCACATATCACTCAAATTGTTGTCAACATATTACAGTCACCATAATGCTATTCTTATCCATTTGAAGTAACCTACATATTATCTGCAAAACAATTGTTGAGCCAAAAACATAACCCACGCACACTAAGCTAGACACATTTACTAACATATATGACCATTCTAAAGCAGCTGAAAGATACATTATATACTGTTAAGACAGTTGTTTATAATTCCTTTTCATATTTAGTCAGTATTACACTTAACCTCTACCTTCGCCCTTCTGGACACACACACACACACACACACACACACACACACACACACACACACACACACAAACACACTTTGTTTCTCAAACTCACACCCAAAAACTCACATACAGAAACAACTGTTTGCAATCCTTTTCCATATACAACTTCATCCCTCTGAATTATAATGCACTGTCTCTGACTAATATCAGCCCCCAGCAGCTCATCAGGTAAGCTTGTTACATATTACATGTTTTTTTTTTTTTTTTTTTTTTTTTTACTTTAATAACACCTACATTGTAGTAAATTACATGCAGTAAATGTTAATGTTAATAGCCATTTAATATTTTTCAGCACCTCCAGACACCTTCTCAACTTGTTCAACTTAGATTACGTCAATCAACTATCCTGGTCTGGCAACACTAAAAGAACAACAATGATAAGGTATTATGTTATGCCTACCTAAAATGACACTGTTATTCTCTCTGATGTAGTCTGTTAAAATTATGCTTGCTTATTTAAAAACCCCCGTAGTGTTTAGAACAACCCTTAACCATTTTTTCCACAAGAGCACTTTTTAACGTCATGTTTTCCTCTTAAAGTTTACCCACAAGCAAACATCTGAATCCAGAATGAGCAACAGTATATAAAGATTTACAAACACACTGCCAAAGTTGCGCCTTTGGACAACATGAACCTCACAATCAACAACGGGTACAGTCTATTGCACAAATCCCTCAGTAAAACAAAGTGTTTTCATACTCACATAAAACATACCCTTTATCAGCTATAGCTAAACTTGTAGCTTAGCTGCTACAATGAGAATTTTGTGAATGTTTTCCCTTTTGTCTTAAGAATTCCCCTAACTGATTTATGCAATTACAGGACCCCTGTTCAGTTCAAAACAACTCTGACACTTTCTTGATAAACACCATACATTATCAGTATGATGAGATACTACTAAGATACTACCCAAGCCATTACTTGCAATTTGGTAAAAATATGCATTATTATTTGAGTTTTTAATTTCACAATCCATTCCTTAGCCATGCATTAAAACAAAACATTAAAACTTAGTAATGGTGTAGACCAAATGTCTTTTACATAATATTTACTTTTTACCTATTACACATCATTTATCTATTACACACTTTGTAATGTTGATATTTGTAGAAAGCATAAAATTGCATATTTTAATGTTGTATTCTCCCTTTACCTTTCATACAGGCAAACCACAATTATCAAAATAATGCAGCAAAACTCTATGAAGACACTTGCCACTGAATACAACATCAACAACTGGACGTACAGATGTAAAATTAGTCTGTGGCCCCCTGAACTCAATGAAAACAAATTCACAGAATGATGATGGACCATGACATTTCACAACCACCCTGTAAAACCATTTATCCAATAACAATCCAAACGCCACCTTTTGATTTATTTCTAACCTCAACTCCTGGACATTGATATCACAAATGAGAACTGGATTGTGAAATTGGCTAATGACATTATTGCACCATACAACATGCGCCTCCATTGAATACCTATATATAATCAAATAACACTTTTTACTACAAAATTACCTACCTTCCACAATTGCAAATCATTAATTCCTTTTTTTTTTTTTTACATTTTAGTTAATGTATATATATATATATATATATTGCATTTTGTAACATTTTTTTCTCATGTTAACATATTACATTACCAATCTTCAGAAACAGTGATAAACTAACATTGCATATCAGCATATGTCTCATATATACCATTGTCAAGCTCACCTTTTATTCCTATATTCTTTACATTATACGTCTTTCTAACTGACCTTTCCCTTTTCCTTTGTTTTTAGTATTTATAACAGTTTCCATACAATGTCTTATTTGTTCATTTATTATATTTGTAACTTTAACAATGAATGTATTTATTTATTCATCAACAACTACTGTAGTATTTCAACTCGTCCACTTTACTTTTTCTAAAGGTTAAAAAAATACTATTTTCCAATAGTAATGCAACAAATGCAAAAACTAAAGAGGCGTCAACATAACATGCCAAATTATCACTGCCTGTGTGTGCATTGTACACTGACTATGGGCATGTTCGGACATGATAGAGACACGCCCCACTCACCTTCCTAACTACTCTTCACTCACAGACAATCAAATACCAAGACATTGTGCATTTGAACAGTGAAATCTGACGCCACAGGTAAGAAAATAGAAGATAGTTACGAGACTCGGACACATTCAACGACAGATGCAACAGCACGACACAATACGAAAATAATGAGACTTCAGTTCTCAAAAGATTAAACTCAATGAAACAGACTGCCTTGAACGTCGTATCATACGATAAAACCACCTTGAAGAGACGGTAACAATTTATTCTTCGTCCTGTACATTGACATTTCAAGTAAATAAAAGTACAAATTGTATATTTGGTACACATGTGTAGAATTGATGTCTTTGAAAACGTTACTTAGCAAAAACTAATACGATATAAAATGGCTGAAAGGGGCGTATTTATGTAAATGTCCACATTTTATCAATATACAAGGTGACATCACTCTGAAGTACCATTTGCCATTTTGAGGAGGAATCGCATTGCTGCTTGCAGCTATATTTATTATTATTATTCTTCTCCTTGAGCCCCAATATCTCAAAAAGTCACTAGTCAAAAATTTTCTAAATTGGCACATTGATACTCCATGCCAACGGGTACCCCCTAACCAAGAATGGCCCACATTCGCCCATAGGTGACGCTACAGGCCACGCCCCAAAAAAACATTTTCAAAGTCATGGCATTTCCAAGCCATTTGTCCAATTATTCTCAAACCTGGTGTACATGCCTCATTTCTCATGGGGAACAAAAAAGCCTCAAGGACCCATAACTTCCGCCATAATGGATTTTCCTGTACAGTGAAAATTTGCCAAAACCTACAAAACTCTTCTTCTCCTGAACCGTAGCTCCAATTGACTTGAAATTTGGTACGCATGTGTAGAATTGATGTCTTTGAAAACGTTACTTAGCAAAAATGAATACGATATAAAATGGCTGAAAGGGGCGTGTTTATGTAAATGTCCACATTTAATCAATATATATGTCAATATATCAAATGTAATTTTGACCGAGGATTTTTCAAACCTAACATTCATCAAGATAACATCCCTTTGAAGTACTTTGCAAAGAATTGCCCACATTCGCCCTTAGCGGTTCGCTACAGGCCACGCCCAAATGTCACATTTTCAAAATGATGGCATTTTCACCACAATTTTCTAAATATTCTAAAACTTGGTATACTTGCCTCATTTCTCATTGGGAACAAAAAAGCCTCAAGGACCCATAAGGTACGATTAAAAATGGCTGAAAGGGGCGTGTTTATGTAAATGTCCACATTTAATCAATATACTGTATATGTCAATAAATCAAATGTAATTTTGACTGAGGGATTTTAAAACCTGACACGCTTCAAGATAACATCCCTTTGAAGTACTGTGCAAAGAATTGCCGACATTCAGCCTTAGCGGTTCGCTACAGGCCACGCCCAAATGTCATATTTTCAAAATGATGGCATTTTCACCCCAGTTTTCCAAATATTCTAAAACTTGGTATACTTGCCTCATTTCTCATTGGGAACAAAAAAGCCTCAAGGACCCATAAGGTTCTGCGTGATGGATTGTCCTGTACAGTGAAAATTTGGTGAAACATTTAAAACTCTTCTTCTCTTGAACCGTAGATCCAATTTACTTGACATTTGGTACCCATGTGTACAATTGATGTCTTTCAATTTGTTACTTAGCAAAAATGAATACAATACAAAATGGCTGAAAGGTGCGTATTTATGTAAATGACCACAATGCCTCAATATATTAGTGTCAATAAACCAAATGTAATTTTGACGGATGGTTTTTCAAACCTAACATGCTTCAAGATGACATAACTATGTTGGCTTGAGAAAGCCAACATATTGTTATGTTGCATACATTTATTATTATTATTATTAATAATACTATTTTACTTACTAAAATTTCAAAAACCTTACCTCCAAGTGCTTTAATGCTATAAGTACCCAACTTGCCATAGACCTGGGGACTGTTCTGAAGTTTGCTGGAATGTCTTTTTTTACCTGATGCGACTTAAGCTTTTTATATAAATGACGATCAAAAATGTAAAAAATCCCATTGATTTACAATGGCTGAGCAAAAATGCCCCCTCTACTGGATTAATACGGTCTACAAGTAAAATCCCATTCACTTACATTGGCTGAGCAAAGAGGCTCCCTCTGCTGGTGTAACTCTGTCTACCAAATGCACTTTTACTGGAGAAATCTCTCTAATGGAGCAATTCTGTCTACTAGTGGGTGGAGCTCCAGACTTAGAAAGCCAGATGAATTGCTCGTGTATGCACAAAGGTGTCAATTGTGTGTTTAATGCTTGACATTTGGAACATTCACGCGATTTTATACTATTCATCTCAAGAAATGGCAAAACAACTCAAAGAAATGTTTTCGAGCAGATTATGTGAAACGGCGAGATGCATTGCGTCTAACGCACGAGCCCCGATGAGAGTTACTGCACAAAGGTCAGTTTGATGTGTTTTACTGCTTCCCAGTTTGAATATTCAAGCGATTTTACACTATTCAACTCAACAAATGGCAAAACAACTCAAATAAATATTTTCGAGCAGTTTGAAATAGGGAATCATTATTGAATTCTGGCATTATTACGGGGGTCAACAATGGCGCTGTGACGTCCTTTTTGATGTATTTCTCTATACAGCGGAAAAAACTTAAACAAAATACTGTGTCATTTTTGCCAATTCAGATACATGCAAGAGTTCATTACAAACTATAAAAGGTCTACTTTTATTTGTGTACACTTACAATAACAACAAAACCTTGAGCTTTTGTAAAATAACGAAAATAAACCGAGTGCTCCGAATCTGTCTTAGCGGTCTGATACACGTCAGAAAAATCAAGTGAAACTCCGCGAACACTTTTCTTCAATGAACACATCTTCAGTGCGAGCAATTTTTGTCTGTTGTATGTGTTTTTAACACTTTCCTGTTTGAACTTTCAAGCGATTTTACACCATTCAACTCAACAAATGGCAAAACAACTCAAATAAATATTTGTGTGAAACAGCGAGCAGCGTCACGTCTAACTCACGAGCCCCGATGAGAGATCGCATTCGCTTCTTCTTGCGTTTGAACGGACATTTTCATACAACAAAATGTCAAATTACATGATATATTGTGGAGTCTGTTTTGTCTCAAGTGAACATAAACAGTTGATGAAGAAATCGCGAATCTAAATCTAGTATCAACACTTCCGAGATTGATTATCAGCGTTGTGTCTGACAGCGCGAGGCATCTCATTTTTACTCGCATCTTCACGGAGATTTGTCGGTTGTATGTAGTTTCACAATCTCAATCAATTAATCTCTGAAATAAATACAGATGTAACAGCACGACAATAATGAGACTTCACAGTTCTCAAAAGATTAAACTCAATGAAACAAGCCGCACAGACTGTGCCTTGAATGAAATGCGTTTTAAAATCCTCTTAAAGAGACAGTAACAATTTTCCAAGTAAATAAAAAGTAGGCCTACAAATGGTTTTTACCCCCAAAATAAATTTCTCTCATCGTATACTCACCCTCATTCCATCCCAGATGTGTATTATTTTCTTTCTTCTGGTGAACACAAATTAAGCTTTTTAGAAGGTTATCTCAACCCTGTTGGACCTTTCAATGACTTGAACGGTCATCAGAACTCAGAAGCTACAAAAATCACATAAATTCAGCATAAAAGTAATCCATACCACTCCAGTGGTTTAATCCATGCCTTCAGAAGTGATATTATAGGTGTGGGTTAGAAACAGACCTATATATATATATACTTCAAGATGACATCACTCTGAAGTACTGCGTAAAGAATATCCCACATTCTCCCTTAGGGGGCGCTACAGGCCATGCCCAAAATTCCCATTTTCTGGTCAAAAATGTTCTAATTTGGTATATTGACACTACAGGCCAACAGGAATCCACAAACAAAGAATGGCCCACATTCACCCTTAGGGGGCGCTACAGGCCATGCCCAAAATTCCCATTTTCTGGTCAAAAATGTTCTAATTTGGTATGTTGATACTACAGACCAACAGGAATCCACACACCAAGAATGGCCCACATTCGCCCTTAGGGGGCGCTACAGGCCATGCCCAAAATTCCCATTTTCTGGTCAAAAATGTTCTAATTTGGTATGTTGATACTACAGGCCAACAGGAACCCACAAACCAAGAATTGCCCATATTCGCCATTAGGGGGCGCTACAGGCTATGCCTTAATGTCCTATTTTCTGGTCAAACATTTTCAAATTTGGTACATTGATACTACAGGCCAACAGGAACCCACAAACCATGATTGGCCCATATTCACCCATAGGGGGCGCTATAGGCCATGTCCAAAATTCCCATTTTCTCTTCAAAAATGTTCCAATTTGGTACATTGATACTGCACGCCAACAGGAACCCACAAACCAAGAATTGCCCATATTCGTCATTAGAGGGCGCTACAGGCTATGCCTTAAAGTCCTATTTTTTGGTCAAACATTTTCAAATTTGGTACATTGATACTACAGGCCAACGGGAACCCACAAACCAAGAATGGCTGACATTCACCCTTAGGGGGCGCTATAGGCCATGTCCAAAATTCCCATTTTCTGGTCAAAAATGTTCTAATTTGGTACATTGATACTGCACGCCAATAGGAACCCACAAACCAAGAATTGATCATATTCGTGATTAGGGGGCGCTACAGGCTATGCCTTAAAGTCCTATTTTTTGGTCAAACATTTTCAAATTTGGTACATTGATACTACAGGCCAACAGGAACCCACAAACCAAGAATTGCCCGTATTCTCCATTAGGGGGCGCTACAGGCTATTCCCCAATGTCCCACATTCAAAGTGATGGCATTTCCACCCCATTTTTTCAGTTCTTCTGAAACTTAATGTACATACCTCATTTCTCATTGTAAACAAAAAAGCCTCCAGGATCCATAAGGTCCGGCATCATGGATTTTCCTGTACACTGAAAATGTTTAGTTTAGGATTCAGACAGATAGACACGTTTTTTGGATTTCTTCATTGGGAGGGTTTAACCCCAACCCACTACTGACCAATTTTAAATGATTTGCCATTTTGAGGAGGAATCGCATTGCTGCTTGCAGCTATATTTATTATTATTCTTCTTCTCCTTGAGCCCCAATATCTCAAAAAGTCACTGGTCAAAAAATTTCTAAATTGGCACATTGATAGTCCATGCGAACGGGTACCCCCAAACCAAGAATGGCCCACATTCGCCCATAGGTGGCGCAACAGGCTACGCCCAAAAAAATATTTTCAAAGTCATGGCCTTTCCAAGCCATTTGTCCAGTTATTCTCAAACCTGGTGTACATGCCTCATTTCTCATGGGGAACAAAAAAGCCTCAAGGACCCATAACTTCCGCCATGATGGATTTTCCTGTACAGTGAAAATTTGCCAAAACCTACAAAACTCTTCTTCTCCTGAACCGTAGCTCCAATTGACTTGAAATTTGGTACGCGTGTGTAGAATTGATGTCTTTGAAAACGTTACTTAGCAAAAACGAATACGATATAAAATGGCTGAAAGGGGCGTGTTTATGTAAATGTCCACATTTAATCAATATATATGTCAATATATCAAATGTAATTTTGACTGAGGGTTTTTCAAACCTAACATTCTTCAAGATAACATCCCTTTGAAGTACTGTGCAAAGAATTGCCCACATTCGCCCTTAGCGGTTCGCTACAAGCCACGCCCAAATGTCACATTTTCAAAATGATGGCATTTTCACCACAATTTTCTAAATATTCTAAAACTTGGTATACTTGCCTCATTTCTCATTGGGAACAAAAAAGCCTCAAGGACCCATAAGGTACAATTAAAAATGGCTGAATGGGGCGTGTTTATATAAATGACCACATTGCCTCAATATATTAGTGTCAATAAACCAAATGTAATTTTGATTGATGGTTTTTCAAACCTAACATGCTTCAAGATGACATAACTATGTGTGCTTGAGAAAGCCAACATATTGTTATGTTACATACATTTATTAATATTATAATTATTAATACTATTTTACTTACTAAAATTTCAACAACCTTACCTCCAAGAGCTTTAATGCTATAAGTACCCAACTTGCCACAGTCCTGGGGACTGTTCTGAAGTTTGCTGGCATGTCTTTTTTTACCTGATGCGACTTAAGCTTTTTATATAAATGACGATCAAAAATGTAAAAAATCCCATTGATTTACAATGGCTGAGCAAAATTGCCCCCTCTACAGCATTAATACGGTCTACAAGTAAAATCCCATTCACTTACATTGGCTGAGCAAAGAGGCTCCCTCTGCTGGAGTAACTCTGTCTACCAAATGCACTTTTACTGGAGAAATCTCTCTAATGGAGCAATTCTGTCTACTAGTGGGTGGAGCTCCAAGCCAGATGGATGTAGCCTGTGTCTGCACAAAGGTGTCAATTGTGTGTTTAATGCTTGACATTTGGAACATTCACGCGATTTTATGCTATTCATCTCAACAAATGGCAAAACATCTCAAATACATGTTTGTGAGCAGTTTTGTGTGAAACAGATGCGTCGCGTCTAACGCACGAGCCCCGATGAGAATTACCGCACAAAGGTCAGTGAGATGTGTTTTATTGCTTCCCAGTTTGAATATTCAAGCGATTTTACACTATTCAACTCAACAAATGACAAAACAACTCGAATAAATCTTTTCGAGCAGTTTGAAATCGGGAATATTGAATTCTGGCATTATTACGGGGGTCAACACTGGCGCTGTGATGCCCTTTAATTAGATGCATTTTTCTAAACAGCGGAAAAAACTTAAACAAAATACTGCGTAATTTTTGCCAATTCAGATACATGGAAGAGATCATTACAAACTATAAAAGGTCTACTTTTATTTGTGTACACTTACAATAACAACAAAATCTTGAGCTTTTGTAAAATAACGAAAATAAACCGGGTGCGCCGAATCTGTCTTAGCGGTCTGATACACGTCAGAAAAATCAAGTGAAACTCCGCGAACACTTTTCTTCAATGAACACATCTTCAATGCGAGCAATGTTTGTCTTTTGTATGTGTTTTTAACACTTTCCTGTTTGAACTTTCAAGCGATTTTACACCATTCAACTCAACAAATGGCAAAACAACTCAAATAAATATTTGTGTGAAACAGCGAGCAGCGTCACGTCTAACTCACGAGCCCCGATGAGAGATCGCATTCGCTTCTTCTTGCGTTTGAACGGACAATTTCATACAACAAAATACATGATATATTGTCTGTTTTGTCTCAAGTGAACATAAACAGTTGATGAAGAAATCGCGAATCTAAATCTAGTATCAACACTTACGAGAATGATTATCAGCGTTGTGTCTGACAGCGCGAGGCATCTCATTTTTACTCGCATCTTCACGGAGGTTTGTCGGTTGTATGTGTTTGCTTGAATGTATTTGAACATTCACGCGATTTTACACCATTCACGCAGTCTGTATTTTATCATCTCACACCCAAACAAATGAGGGTGTGAGAGAAGAAACTGATGTTGCTCAGCTTCACTTGACAGCGTTGGAATGATCACGGAAGATCCATCGAGAACAGATGAACTATTAACAGCAGAATTAGTCCATCAGGTTCTTCATGATTACAAGTTTCACAATCTCAAACAATTAATCTCTGAAATGAATACAGATGTAACAGCACGAAAATAATGAGACTTCACAGTTCTCAAAAGATTAAACTCAATGAAACAAGCCGCACAGACTGTGCCTTGAATGAAATGCGTTTAAAATCCTCTTAAAGAGACAGTAACAATTTTCCAAGTAAATAAAAAGTACAAATGGTTTTTACCCCAAAAATAAATTTCTCTCATCGTTTACTCACCCTCATTCCATCCCAGATGTGTATTATTTTCTTTCTTCTGGTGAACACAAATTAAGCTTTTTAGAAGATTATCTCAACCCTGTTGGACCTTTCAATGACTTGAATGGTGATCAGAACTCAGAAGCTACAAAAATCACATAAATGCAGCATAAAAGTAATCCATACCACTCCAGTGGTTTAATCCATGCCTTCAGAAGTGATATTATAGGTGTGGGTTAGAAACAGACCTATATATATATATACTTCAAGATGACATCACTCTGAAGTACTGCGTAAAGAATATCCCACATTCTCCCTTAGGGGGCGCTACAGGCCATGCCCAAAATTCCCATTTTCTGGTCAAAAATGTTCTAATTTGGTATATTGACACTACAGGCCAACAGGAATCCACAAACAAAGAATGGCCCACATTCACCCTTAGGGGGCGCTACAGGCCATGCCCAAAATTCCCATTTTCTGGTCAAAAATGTTCTAATTTGGTATGTTGATACTACAGACCAACAGGAATCCACACACCAAGAATGGCCCACATTCGCCCTTAGGGGGCGCTACAGGCCATGCCCAAAATTCCCATTTTCTGGTCAAAAATGTTCTAATTTGGTATGTTGATACTACAGGCCAACAGGAACCCACAAACCAAGAATTGCCCATATTCGCCATTAGGGGGCGCTACAGGCTATGCCTTAATGTCCTATTTTCTGGTCAAACATTTTCAAATTTGGTACATTGATACTACAGGCCAACAGGAACCCACAAACCATGATTGGCCCATATTCACCCATAGGGGGCGCTATAGGCCATGTCCAAAATTCCCATTTTCTCTTCAAAAATGTTCCAATTTGGTACATTGATACTGCACGCCAACAGGAACCCACAAACCAAGAATTGCCCATATTCGTCATTAGAGGGCGCTACAGGCTATGCCTTAAAGTCCTATTTTTTGGTCAAACATTTTCAAATTTGGTACATTGATACTACAGGCCAACGGGAACCCACAAACCAAGAATGGCTGACATTCACCCTTAGGGGGCGCTATAGGCCATGTCCAAAATTCCCATTTTCTGGTCAAAAATGTTCTAATTTGGTACATTGATACTGCACGCCAATAGGAACCCACAAACCAAGAATTGATCATATTCGTGATTAGGGGGCGCTACAGGCTATGCCTTAAAGTCCTATTTTTTGGTCAAACATTTTCAAATTTGGTACATTGATACTACAGGCCAACAGGAACCCACAAACCAAGAATTGCCCGTATTCTCCATTAGGGGGCGCTACAGGCTATTCCCCAATGTCCCACATTCAAAGTGATGGCATTTCCACCCCATTTTTTCAGTTCTTCTGAAACTTAATGTACATACCTCATTTCTCATTGTAAACAAAAAAGCCTCCAGGATCCATAAGGTCCGGCATCATGGATTTTCCTGTACACTGAAAATGTTTAGTTTAGGATTCAGACAGATAGACACGTTTTTTGGATTTCTTCATTGGGAGGGTTTAACCCCAACCCACTACTGACCAATTTTAAATGATTTGCCATTTTGAGGAGGAATCGCATTGCTGCTTGCAGCTATATTTATTATTATTCTTCTTCTCCTTGAGCCCCAATATCTCAAAAAGTCACTGGTCAAAAAATTTCTAAATTGGCACATTGATAGTCCATGCGAACGGGTACCCCCAAACCAAGAATGGCCCACATTCGCCCATAGGTGGCGCAACAGGCTACGCCCCAAAAAAATATTTTCAAAGTCATGGCCTTTCCAAGCCATTTGTCCAGTTATTCTCAAACCTGGTGTACATGCCTCATTTCTCATGGGGAACAAAAAAGCCTCAAGGACCCATAACTTCCGCCATGATGGATTTTCCTGTACAGTGAAAATTTGCCAAAACCTACAAAACTCTTCTTCTCCTGAACCGTAGCTCCAATTGACTTGAAATTTGGTACGCGTGTGTAGAATTGATGTCTTTGAAAACGTTACTTAGCAAAAACGAATACGATATAAAATGGCTGAAAGGGGCGTGTTTATGTAAATGTCCACATTTAATCAATATATATGTCAATATATCAAATGTAATTTTGACTGAGGGTTTTTCAAACCTAACATTCTTCAAGATAACATCCCTTTGAAGTACTGTGCAAAGAATTGCCCACATTCGCCCTTAGCGGTTCGCTACAAGCCACGCCCAAATGTCACATTTTCAAAATGATGGCATTTTCACCACAATTTTCTAAATATTCTAAAACTTGGTATACTTGCCTCATTTCTCATTGGGAACAAAAAAGCCTCAAGGACCCATAAGGTACAATTAAAAATGGCTGAATGGGGCGTGTTTATATAAATGACCACATTGCCTCAATATATTAGTGTCAATAAACCAAATGTAATTTTGATTGATGGTTTTTCAAACCTAACATGCTTCAAGATGACATAACTATGTGTGCTTGAGAAAGCCAACATATTGTTATGTTACATACATTTATTAATATTATAATTATTAATACTATTTTACTTACTAAAATTTCAACAACCTTACCTCCAAGAGCTTTAATGCTATAAGTACCCAACTTGCCACAGTCCTGGGGACTGTTCTGAAGTTTGCTGGCATGTCTTTTTTTACCTGATGCGACTTAAGCTTTTTATATAAATGACGATCAAAAATGTAAAAAATCCCATTGATTTACAATGGCTGAGCAAAATTGCCCCCTCTACAGCATTAATACGGTCTACAAGTAAAATCCCATTCACTTACATTGGCTGAGCAAAGAGGCTCCCTCTGCTGGAGTAACTCTGTCTACCAAATGCACTTTTACTGGAGAAATCTCTCTAATGGAGCAATTCTGTCTACTAGTGGGTGGAGCTCCAAGCCAGATGGATGTAGCCTGTGTCTGCACAAAGGTGTCAATTGTGTGTTTAATGCTTGACATTTGGAACATTCACGCGATTTTATGCTATTCATCTCAACAAATGGCAAAACATCTCAAATACATGTTTGTGAGCAGTTTTGTGTGAAACAGATGCGTCGCGTCTAACGCACGAGCCCCGATGAGAATTACCGCACAAAGGTCAGTGAGATGTGTTTTACTGCTTCCCAGTTTGAATATTCAAGCGATTTTACACTATTCAACTCAACAAATGACAAAACAACTCGAATAAATCTTTTCGAGCAGTTTGAAATCGGGAATATTGAATTCTGGCATTATTACGGGGGTCAACACTGGCGCTGTGATGCCCTTTAATTAGATGCATTTTTCTAAACAGCGGAAAAAACTTAAACAAAATACTGCGTAATTTTTGCCAATTCAGATACATGGAAGAGATCATTACAAACTATAAAAGGTCTACTTTTATTTGTGTACACTTACAATAACAACAAAATCTTGAGCTTTTGTAAAATAACGAAAATAAACCGGGTGCGCCGAATCTGTCTTAGCGGTCTGATACACGTCAGAAAAATCAAGTGAAACTCCGCGAACACTTTTCTTCAATGAACACATCTTCAATGCGAGCAATGTTTGTCTTTTGTATGTGTTTTTAACACTTTCCTGTTTGAACTTTCAAGCGATTTTACACCATTCAACTCAACAAATGGCAAAACAACTCAAATAAATATTTGTGTGAAACAGCGAGCAGCGTCACGTCTAACTCACGAGCCCCGATGAGAGATCGCATTCGCTTCTTCTTGCGTTTGAACGGACAATTTCATACAACAAAATACATGATATATTGTCTGTTTTGTCTCAAGTGAACATAAACAGTTGATGAAGAAATCGCGAATCTAAATCTAGTATCAACACTTACGAGAATGATTATCAGCGTTGTGTCTGACAGCGCGAGGCATCTCATTTTTACTCGCATCTTCACGGAGGTTTGTCGGTTGTATGTGTTTGCTTGAATGTATTTGAACATTCACGCGATTTTACACCATTCACGCAGTCTGTATTTTATCATCTCACACCCAAACAAATGAGGGTGTGAGAGAAGAAACTGATGTTGCTCAGCTTCACTTGACAGCGTTGGAATGATCACGGAAGATCCATCGAGAACAGATGAACTATTAACAGCAGAATTAGTCCATCAGGTTCTTCATGATTACAAGTTTCACAATCTCAAACAATTAATCTCTGAAATGAATACAGATGTAACAGCACGAAAATAATGAGACTTCACAGTTCTCAAAAGATTAAACTCAATGAAACAAGCCGCACAGACTGTGCCTTGAATGAAATGCGTTTAAAATCCTCTTAAAGAGACAGTAACAATTTTCCAAGTAAATAAAAAGTACAAATGGTTTTTACCCCAAAAATAAATTTCTCTCATCGTTTACTCACCCTCATTCCATCCCAGATGTGTATTATTTTCTTTCTTCTGGTGAACACAAATTAAGCTTTTTAGAAGATTATCTCAACCCTGTTGGACCTTTCAATGACTTGAATGGTGATCAGAACTCAGAAGCTACAAAAATCACATAAATGCAGCATAAAAGTAATCCATACCACTCCAGTGGTTTAATCCATGCCTTCAGAAGTGATATTATAGGTGTGGGTTAGAAACAGACCTATATATATATACTTCAAGATGACATCACTCTGAAGTACTGCGTAAAGAATATCCCACATTCTCCCTTAGGGGGCGCTACAGGCCATGCCCAAAATTCACATTTTCTGGTCAAAAATGTTCTAATTTGGTATATTGATACTACAGGCCAACAGGAATCCACAAACCAAGAATTGCCCACATTCTCCCTTAGGGGGCGCTACAGGCCATGCCCAAAATTCCCATTTTCTGGTCAAAAATGTTCTAATTTGGTATATTGATACTACAGGCCAACAGGAATCCACAAACCAAGAATTGCCCACATTCGCCCTTAGCGGTTCGCTACAGGCCATGCCCAAATGTCATTTTTTCAAAGTGATTGTATTTCCACCCCATTTATTTAGTTTTTCTGAAACCTGGTGAACATACCTCATTTCTCATTGTAAACAAAAAACCCTCCAGGATCCATAAGGTCCGGCATGATGGATTTTCCTATACACTGAAAATGTTTAGTTTAGGATTCAGACAGAAACACATGTTTTTGGGATTTTTTCATTGGGAGGGTTTAACCCCAACCCTCTATTGATCAATTTTAAATGATTTGCCATTTTGAGGATGAATCGCATTGCTGCTTGCAGCTATATTTATTATTATTATTATTATTATTATTATTATTATTATTATTAGATTCCTCCGATAGGAGGGAATTTATTGTTATTGACAGTTTTATTAGATTCCTCCGATAGGAGGGAATCTATTGTTATTGACAGTATTATTATTATTATTATTAGATTCCTCCGATAGGAGGGAATCTATTGTTATTGACAGTTTTATTATTATTATTATTAGATTCCTCCGATAGGAGGGAATCTATTGTTATTGACAGTTTTATTATTATTATTATTATTATTATTATTATTAGATTCCTCCGATAGGAGGGAATCTATTGTTATTGACAGTTTTATTATTATTATTATTATTATTATTATTATTATTATTAGATTCCTCCGATAGGAGGGAATCTATTGTTATTGAAAGTTTTATTATTATTATTATTATTATTATTATTATTAGATTCCTCCGATAGGAGGGAATCTATTGTTATTGACAGTTTTATTATTATTATTATTATTATTATTATTATTATTATAATTAGATTCCTCCGATAGGAGGGAATCTATTGTTATTGAGTTTTATTATTATTAGATTCCTCCGATAGGAGGGAATCTATTGTTATTGACAGTTTTATTATTATTATTATTATTATTATTATTATTATTATTATTATTTTTCTCCTTGAGCCCCAATATCTCAAAAAGTTACTGGTCAAAAATTTTCTAAATTGGCACATTGATACTCCATGCCAACGGGTACCCCCAAACCAAGAATGGCCCACATTCGCCCATAGGTGGCGCTACAGGCCACGCCCCAAAAAAATATTTTCAAAGTCATGGCATTTCCAAGCCATTTGTCCAATTATTCTCAAACCTGGTGTACATGCCTCATTTCTCATGGGGAACAAAAAAGCCTCAAGGACCCATAACTTCTGCCCTAATGGATTTTCCTGTACAGTGAAAATTTGCCAAAACCTACAAAACTCTTCTTCTCCTGAACCGTAGCTCCAATATACTTGAAATTTGGTACGCATGTGTAGCATTGATGTCTTTGAAAACTTTACTTAGCAAAAATGAATACGATATAAAATGGCTGAAAGGGGCGTGTTTATGTAAATGTCCACATTTAATCAATATATATGTCAATATATCAAATGTAATTTTGACTGAGGGTTTTTCAAACCTAACATTCTTCACGATAACATCCCTTTGAAGTACTGTGCAAAGAATTGCCCACATTCGCCCTTAGCGGTTCGCTACAGGCCACGCCCAAATGTCACATTTTCAAAATGATGGCATTTTCACCACAATTTTCGAAATATTCTAAAACTTGGTATACTTGCCTCATTTTTCATTGGGAACAAAAAAGCCTCAAGGACCCATAAGGTACGATTAAAAATGGCTGAAAGGGGCGTGTTTATGTAAATGTCCACATTTAATCAATATATAAGTCAATAAATCAAATGTAATTTTGACTTAGGGATTTTAAACCTGACATGCTTCAAGATAACATCCCTTTGAAGTACTGTGCAAAGAATTGCCGACATTCACCCTTAGCGGTTCGCTACAGGCCACGCCCAAATGTCACATTTTCAAAATGATGGCACTTTCACCCCAATTTTCCAAATATTCTAAAACTTGGTATACTTGCCTCATTTCTCATTGGGAACAAAAAAGCCTCAAGGACCCATAACTTCTGCCCTAATGGATTGTCCTGTACAGTGAAAATTTGCCAAAACCTACAAAAGTCTTCTTCTCTTGAACCGTAGATCCAATTGACTTGACATTTGGTACCCATGTGTAGAATTGATGTCTTTCAATTTGTTACTTAGCAAAAATGAATACAATACAAAATGGCTGAAAGGTGCGTGTTTATGTAAATGACCACATTGCCTCAATATATTAGTGTCAATAAACCAAATGAAAATTTGATTGATGGTTTTTCAAACCTAACATGCTTCAAGATGACATAACTATGTTGGCTTGAGAAAGCCAACATATTGTTATGTTACATACATTTATTATTATTATTATTAATAATACTATTTTACTTACTAAAATTTCAACAACCTCACCTCTAAGAGCTTTAATGCTATAAGTACCCAACTTGCCACAGACCTGGGGACTGTTCTGAAGTTTGCTGCTATGTCTTTTTTTACCTGATGCGACTTAAGCTTTCTATATAAATGACGATCAAAAATGTAAAAAATCCCATTGATTTACAATGGCTGAGCAAAAATGCCCCCTCTACTGGATCAATACGGTCTACAAGTAAAATCCCATTCACTTACATTGGCTGAGCAAAGAGGCTCCCTCTGCTGGTGTAACTCTGTCTACCAAATGCACTTTTACTGGAGAAATCTCTCTAATGGAGCAATTCTGGCTACTAGTGGGTGGAGCTCCCGACTTTCTCAGCCAGAAGAATTTTGCCTGCGTTTGCACAAAGGTATGTCAATTGTGTGTGTTTAATGCTTGACATTTGGAACATTCACGCGATTTTATACTATTCATCTCAACAAATGGTACAACAACTCATATAAATGTTTTCGAGCAGTTTGTGTGAAACAGCGATAAGCGTCGCGTCTAACGCAAGAGCCCCGATGAGAGTTACTGCACAAGGTCAGTGAGATGTGTTTTACTGCTTCCCAGTTTGAATATTCAAGCGATTTTACACTATTCAACTCAACAAATGGCATACAACTCAAATAAATCTTTGCGAGGAGTTTGAAAACGGGAATCATTATTGAATTCTGCCGTTATTACGGGGGTCAACAATGGCGCTGTGACGTCCTTTCAGATGCATTGTTCTAAACAACGGAAAAAACTTAAACAAAATACTGCGTCATTTTTGCCAATTCAGAAACATGGAAGAGATCATTACAAACTATAAAAGGTCTAATTTTATTTGTGTACACTTACAATAACAACAAAACCTTGAGCTTTTGTAAAATAACGACAATAAACCGGGTGCGCCGAATCTGTCTTAGCGGTCTGATCCACGTCAGAAAAATCAAGTGAAACTCCGCGAACACTTTTCTTCAATGAACACATCTTCAATGCGAGCAATGTTTGTCTGTTGTATGTGTTTTTAACACTTTCCTGTTTGAACTTTCAAGCGATTTTACACCATTCAACTCAACAAATTGCAAAACTGTTTATGTGAAACAGCGAGCAGCGTCACGTCTAACTCACGAGCCCCGATGAGAGATCGCATTCGCTTCTTCTTGCGTTTGAACGGACAATTTCATTCAACAAAATGTCAAATTACATGATATATTGTGTTGTCTGTTTTGTCTCAAGTGAACATAAACAGTTGATGAAGAAATCGGGAATCTAAATCTAGTATCAACACTTCCGAGATTGATTATCAGCGTTGTGTCTTACAGCACGCGCTCCGTGAGGCGATCTCATTTTTACTCGCATCTTCACGAAGGTTTGTCTGTTCTATGTGTTTTTAACACTTCCCTGTTTGAACATTCACGCAGTAAATAATGAGACTTCACAGTTCTCAAAAGATTAAACTCAATGAAACAAACTGTGCCTTGAATGCATGCGATAACCATCTCTTAAAGAGACAGAAACAATTGAGCTTTCGTCCTGAACATTGACATTCCAAGTAAATAAAAAGTACAAATGGTATTTAGCCCCAAAATAAATTTCTCTCATCATTTACTTACTCTCATTCCATCCCAGATGTGTATTATTTTTCTTTCTTCTGGTGAACACAAATTAAGCTTTTTAGAAGAATATCTCAACACTGTTGGACCTTTCAATGCACTTGAATGGTGATCAGAACTCAGAAGCTACAAAAATCACATAAATGCAGCATAAAATAATCCATGCCACTCCAGTGGTTTAATCCATGCCTTCAGAAGTGATATTATAAGCATGGGTTAGAAACAGACCAATATATATATATATATATATATATATATATATATATATATATATATATATATATATATGATTAAAAAAAATTGTATTTAAAAAAAAAAAAAAAAAAAACATTTTTCTTTTATTTACTATAAATACTCCTCCCTGCCCAGAAGGGATGATTTGGTTATGTAAATCACAAAAAAAAAAAAAAAAAAAACAGAAAAAGAACTCTTAAGAGAGAAGTGCGCTTCTGAAAGACAAAGTAGCGATTTATA